>CM053789.1:891302171-892502171 GCA_028749045.1 Cupressus sempervirens
GAATAAATGGAACACATAGCACTCATTGGATCTAGGTGATGCTCATAGGGGTGAAGCATCGAGACTTTCCAACCCCCTACTCTCTCTCTCTCTCTCTCTCTCTCTCTCACACACACACACACACACACACACACACACACACACACACACACACACACACACACTCCCATCCCCTATCTCTCTCTCACCCCCTACTCTCTCTCTCTCTCTCTCTCTCTCTCTCTCTCTCTCTCTCCCCATCCCCTGCTCTCTCTCTCTCTCTCTCTCCACACACACACACACACACCCATCTCTCTCTCTCTCTCTCTCTCTCTCTCTCTCTCTCTCTCTCTCTCTCTCTCTTGTATGCGCACACACACACACACACCACACTACCATCCCCCCCCCCTCTTTCTCTCTCTCTCTCTTGCATGCGCACACACACACACACACCACACTACCATCCCCCCCCCCTCTTTCTCTCTCTCTCACACACAAAACCATCCCCTTCTCTCTCTCTCTCCTACCCCCTACTCTCTCTCTCTCTGCCCCCCCCTCCCCTTTCCCCTTTCTCTCTCTCTCTCTCTCTCTCTCTCTCTCTCACACACACACACACACACACACACACACACACCACACACTCCCATACCCTTCTCTCTCTCTCTCTCTCTCTCTCTCTCTCTCTCTCTCTCTCTCTCTCTCTCTCTCTCCTATACCCCCCTCTTTCTCTCACACATGCTCCCATACCCTTCTCTCTCTCTCTCACACACACACACACACACACACTCCCATTCCCTACTCTCTCTCTCTCTCTCTCTCTCTCCTCTCTCTCTCTCCCTCTCTCCCACCCCCCCATACTCTCTCTCTTTCTCACCCCCTACTGTCTCTACCATCCCGTACTCTCTCTCTCACACTCCCATCCCCCCTTCTGTCTCTCTATGTCCCCTTCCCCCACTCCTACTCTCTCTCTCTCTCTCTCACTCACATTCTCTCTCTCTCTCTCTCTCTCTCTCTCTCTCTCTCTCTCTCTCTCTCTCTCTCTCTCTCTCTCTTTCTCTCTCTCTCTCTCTCTCTCTCTCTCTCTCCCCCCCATCCCCTACAATCATTGTTTTGAGCTAGAAATGCCTTGAACGTGTCTACTTGAGATCATATAGGCCTTGCATATCTTTTAAGGTTAAAAAAACCTCTATTAAATAGATCTTTGCCTATGTAGAAGATTATCAACATCTATGTGTTTGTGCTAGTAAATGGGGAATGTAGGGAGACATAGCCGATGTCGTAGAGGCCAAATTTTCACAAAGAGTTTAACCTACACACCATATTTCAATGATTTTGTTTGGTTATCTCCATGTGTGACTTAGGAACTTAAAAAATATTTTATGAATGCTTTTAAAGAATTCATCATGCACTGAAAGGTGTGAAAATAGTCATTTCAATGCGTCACTTGATATCTATGTAAAAATACTCAAATAATCTTACACTCAATATTACCAATATTTATAAACAAATGTCTAAATAATGATTCACAAATAAACAACATATAAACTAAATAAATTGACTTTTGATAATTTTAAAACTTATTATCAAACTTCTAATTATTATTTTCAATTAATTTAGAATTGATAATTAGAAAATTAAGTATTTTATTATCTACTCTCTTACCTTTTTTCAAAAGAGTAATCGTTGCAAAGACTAAATTTTGTTTTCTTTGAGCTTGGAATGTGTTCACAAGGAAAATTTAAAGTAAATATTATCATAGTATAAGTTGGTATATTTTTAGTTCCTCCCAAGGCAGGAATATTATGCATTCTTGTGAATCCAAATATGACATTAACACTAGCCAATCAAATCCAAGAATTTAAAAGATTATATGAGATTTCAAATGTTTATATCTTTTTCTAATTTTTCATTATTTTATAAACCACATTTTTCATCCATTCCATTGGTCGATACTATTTTTGGTGGGGGAGAAAATTAATTTTCTTCAACAAAAAATACAAATATTTTCTAACAACTTCCTCTTGCATTAATGAATGTATTAATTATAACTTTATCTTTTCCACATTTGTGACAAGTTGATAAGATTTTATTTTTTCAATCATTTTATCCTCCACTTCACACAACATGTCTAATCAATATTAATTATCACAATCTATTAAATATTTTTAATTTCTTATTTTAAATATATTTATTATTAGTTTTACATTGATGTTTATTTTTGATTGTTTGAATTTCTAATTTTTTTTTAAACTTTGCTTTTTTAACAAAAGTAGTTAAATTATTACTATTATTTTACTTTTATAAAAATAAATTAAATAATATTATTTTTTAATTATATTTTATAATAGTGTTTGTAATATGTATAATTGATAAGTGTTACAATTTTTAAATTATATTATTTATTATTATTATTAATATTTTTTATTTAAACAATTTATCATTTAGTTTAAATATATTTAAAACTTAAATATATATTTTAATATTAAATTAATAATTATATTTTATATCAAAAAACATACTAAATAAATAACCACAAAATAAAAATAATTCAATTCTAAAAGATATATAAATTATTATTAGGTTTTTATAAACTATGTATTGAAATTAAATAATTATATTTTATTTCTTATTTATTACATCATCTTTATTCATCAACATCAAATTTATATGTATTACATCTATTTATTATATATATATATATATATATATATATATATATATATATATATATATATATATATATAATTTCATAATTAAAAATTACTTAATTTTATGAAAAGTTTGGAGATACAAAACATTAAATAGTAAACCTTTTCTAATTGTGTAAAATTAAACAATTAGTTTTACTTATAAAATATTTTTATATTTCAATACATTTCATTTTTTCTTATAGAAATGTGAGTTTTAATATAAAAATTAAATTCTTAGTTTCATTAACTAAAATATAATATATTTTAATTCTTTATTATAACCATGATTTTATTTTGACAATTTGTTTTATTAAGAAAAAAAATTATATTTAATTCTCTCTCTCTCACACACAACTTATGTTGGTATCACTCTATCTTACTATTTTATCTATCTTCCTCTTCCTCCTCTATATTATTTATCATTTTTTCCTCTGCATATATGTTTATGTTGATATTGTTGTATACTGCTATTTATCTCTATCTATATCTCTATCTTAGTTTTTGTTCAGTGCTAATGATTAAAAATAGTGTGAGTTCCATTTGATAATCAAGATGAGAATAATAGATAGTTGGGGAGTTATTCCAACTACTTATGGTTGTCTAGTAGCATGCATGGTATGCTTAAAAATATAATGTGATACTCCAAATACTTCATCACTTCTTCAAGTT
Source organism: Cupressus sempervirens (assembly GCA_028749045.1). Taxonomy (NCBI): domain Eukaryota; kingdom Viridiplantae; phylum Streptophyta; class Pinopsida; order Cupressales; family Cupressaceae; genus Cupressus; species Cupressus sempervirens. The sequence goes on from CM053789.1 coordinate 891,305,510, forward strand.
CTATAATTCAAATATTGGTATGGATATCTTTCCTCATTGCACATAATTTAAGTTGTCAATATAGAAGGTGCAAATTTGTCTAAAGCATATGTATTGATCATAGTATGATATTAAGTACTTAGTATCATATTGGGGACTTTGGCCTTTTATTCTTGCGCTTAAATGCCCAAAGATATAATAATGTAGCACGAGAACTTAACAACAAAATATGAGCTATCCTATCATATCATAAGCGCATTTCTAGGACGAGAATTTAACAACAACATATGAGCAATCCTATCATATCATAAGCGCATTTCTAGGACGAGAATTTAACAACAACATATGAGCAATCCTATCAGATCACAAGTGCATTTCTAGGCAAAAATTAATGCATTCATAATGTTAATTTAGATTCTAACTCATCTACACCTCTATAACCATTATGCGGAACTATGACGCATTGCGTCTCTTGTTTAAAATGAAGTCAAATTTCTGAAAATGTCTCAAATTTGAAGTTTAAAACGTAATTCTTAGCAAGAAAGACAGTTTTTGTAAAAACAAGTTGCGTATATCCAAACTGAAGTTAAATTTTTAAAAACAAATTCCAAATGTTGCTCATAAATGTTCCGGGGGTAAGAATCACGTTTTAGTGCACGTTGAAAGCTGCAGATTCGTTTCTTGGAACAATTTTTGTTTTTGTCGATCGTCAAACATACGCTGAGTGCCATGTCACACATGAAGGACACACACAGAAGACTTCAATGGCGTCGAAGTTTCCTACCCAACCATTCCCCACTACCGTTGAATTGGTTCTCCAAGTATGAAACTTGACCAAGTATTTCTCCGCCTAAATCCCTCAAACACTCATTCATTACTCGCATCAAAACAGAGTCCAGAAATCAATTAAACATGTCCGTCTCTGCAACCCTCAATCCCATCTCCCCCCTCCATTATCCTCAACAAACATAGCTCAGAAATCGCTCAACAAATCAATCATGTCCATTTCTGCAACTCCCAATATCATTTCCCTCCTTTGCTCCACACAAGTCGCATAAACGCCATTACCCACCACAATACAGAGCTCAGAAATTAATCAATCCCCCAATCATGTCGGTCTTTGCAACCTCCAATTCCATTTCGATGCTCTTCTCTCACCCCCACCCGACAAAACTCCATGCAAAGAAGAATGGCCGAAGATGCGCAATCCTAAACTCAAATTCCCCACTGACCAAAACGCATGAACACCATTACCCACAACAAAACAGAGCTAAAAAATCAAGCAATCCCCCAACTGCGACCCCCAAATCCATTTCTCTCCGCCCAATCCAACTCCATCCCAAAAATAACCTTCTCAGATGCGCAATCCTAAATCCAAATTCCTCAGCCCCCTCTGAATCCCTCTCCCCAAATCAACCCAACCCATTGACAAAACCCATCCATGGAACATCCCCCGCCTCCCCTGCGACCAGAACGGGCAAAATCACAGTCGTAGGAGTGGGAAACGTGGGCATGGCGGTCGCCCAAACAATCCTCACTCAGGATCTCACAGACGATCTGGCCCTCCTCGACATTCAGCCGGACAAACTCCGCGGTGAAATGCTCGATCTGCAGCACGCTGCCGCATTTCTCCCCCGCACGAAGATCACGGCAGACACGGACTATGCCGTCACGGCGGGCTCAGATCTCTGCATCATCACGGCCGGCGCAAGGCAACGGCAGGGGGAATCCCGCCTTGATCTGCTCCACCGGAATTTAGCCCTCTTTCGGTCCATTGTCCCGCAGCTTGTTCATCACAGCCCCGAGGCGCTCCTAATGGTGGTTTCGAATCCCGTGGACATCCTGAGCTACATTACATGGAAGCTTTCGGGGTTGCCGCCGAACAGAATTCTCGGCAGCGGCACGAATCTGGACTCTTCGCGTCTCCGTTTCAGCATTGCCGAGAAGCTCAATGTGAATGCTCAGGACGTTCAGGCGCTCATCGTCGGCGAGCATGGCGACAGCTCCGTGGCGCTCTGGTCTACTGCTGCCATTGGAGGGGTTCCCCTGCTTTCCTTTCTCGAGAGGTCGAAAGTGGGGGACGATTGTTCTTCGTTTCCACTGGATGTTCTTCACCAGGGGGTTATTGATGGGGCTTATGAGGTGATTCGATTGAAGGGCTACACTTCCTGGGCTGTTGGTTATTCTGCTGCTAGCTTGGGGAGGAGTCTGCTGCGGAACCAGAGGAGGATTCATCCTGTTTCTGTCCTAGCTAAGGGGTTTCATGGAATCGAGGAGGAGGTTTTTCTCAGCTTGCCGGCTTTGCTTGGGAGAGGAGGGGTTTTGGGTGTTGCTGAAATTCCCATGACGGATCATGAGAATGAGCGGCTCCTGTGCTCTGCTAAGACGATTTTCCAAGTGCAGAAGCAGCTCGCCATCTGAGATTTTTTTTTTTTTGGGGATTTCCTCTGTTATTTGTCAGTTATGCTTTTGAAGTTTTGGAACATAAATTATGAATTTCATCGCATCATCTATTTGATGATTCTGGATTGATTGTGTAGATGTTTAATAGTGCAAGGATTCCTCTGATATATGTTTTGAAGTTTTGGAACAGAAATTATGGTTATAAAGAGTTCGGATTTGAATCAGTGTCATCAGAATTTCAGTTGCTTCTGGATATGATTGTTATGCCAGGCTCCATGATCTGAATATTCAAGAGTGCAAGTAGATTTAAGTTCATATGATTTTTTTTGTTCTTTTGGTGCGATGGAGAAAAATCTATTAGAATTTGAAGAGCTGGCGCGCAGGAAATGAACTATTTTGACCGTTGGGCGTTCCGCTGTCCTGTCCCGGAGGGGCATCTTTTGACTTTGTGGACGTGAAGTCTTTTATATTTTATCATTGGACTCTTTACAATGACAGAATTTAATGTAGTCTGTACTTTAAGACAATATTTTATTTATCAAAGATATAATTTAGTATAGAGTAATCTATTTTCAATTTTTTTTTTTAATAAAATGTGTTTTTTCTATTATGTATTTATATGAGATTTGATAAATAATGTTGCGGAGAATTTTACTAATTTATTATGGTTATTTATGAGTGAGTATGTCTATTTCAAATTTAGTAACAAAATAATAGTGATTAAATTTATATTGTAAATCAGATCTAGAATGCTAAGTTATATATTGAAATGTACCAATCAAATTGAATTTTAGAGCATACCTTGAAAGTTATCTAATGAAGATTTTGATTGTTGTAAAGAGGCACAAAATAAAGTCTATAACAATAATAAAAATAAAACAAAATGATCAAATATGTAAGAAAGATAGTTGGAGAGTTTGAGGAAGGATAGTATGCAAAGGGTTATAACCTAATCTGGGTAGGGCAATCTAACATTTATGGAAATGCTCGTATGCTTTTGCATGAATCTTAAATGGGTTCAAATGATATACTTTATGGATGATCTTTTTATTTTCCGTACATATCACCCAGAGGACAAGAAAAGGGAATGAGTACTAGGCAAAGCAAATAAGGAGATAAAGCAAAACCAATTTCAAATTTGAAGACTTTTGGCACGATGGTCCATGGAGCAAGGGAAATATGTCTAGTTTGTATTTTAATGGTTTTCCATTAATGGTAAGCAATTGTAGTTTGAAAGGTTTGGGAGTAGAGTTTTTCCCGTTGGTCATGAACATGGGTTTTAGCTGTTTTTTCATAAATTTTTATCTTTTCTATGGAGGTATCATTTTGTTTGATAAAAGGAACATTTTGATGTTCAGGGGTAGAGTTTTAGATGTCTCTATCAAAGTTTATTTGGAGTTTTCATGGGTGGATGATAAAACCACTAGAAACATAAATCATCTGATAATGAAGGAAATTGGTGGAGGCTTTAACAATCAAAGAGTTTAGAGAATTTGATCGCAATTTTGTTAGAGTGTGCCTTAGTTGCTTTAGGCACACTTGCATATGTTGCTTTAATTAATTATGCACATGCTAGAGAATATTCTCATGCATATTATTATGTATAATCAAATGACATGTTTGCACATTCATGCTTTATCTTAAGTTCACTTAGTAAGTCTAAATTTAGCCCACTATAATTTAGTTAGGCTCTAGTTTGCATATTGTACATATCATGCACCTTTGGTTCGCATATCTAGCTCTAGTTTTCTATTTCATATTGAGTTAGTTCTTTTTTAACACTATTGTTTTCGACAAAACTAATGGATCTCTTTGTTGTAATTCATTATGCAATTATGTGATCTTGCGAATTGTAATAATTTTTTCTTTTGAGAAATATAGCAATTTTTCTCGCTACCTTTGTTTGTGGAATGTATTTTTATTTGTTGTTTGATACTAGGTACTTCTATTGCAAGCTTCAACATGGTATTAGAGTGCAATCTCATCAAACACCTCTATATTTAAGGGTTTCTTTTCTCAAGAGCATTATAAGGTCTCCAAGTTTTCCTTCTTTGTCTGAATTGAATTTGGCAATTTTTTTAGAATATTTTGTGACATGACAAAGATCATCAAGTTTTGGCCTATGGTTGTTGGTTCTTTGCCCATAACTTTGGCATATGGGCTCAAAATTGTGAGAAAAAGACATGATTAGAAATGTTGAAAATCTTTTAGAATAACTAAGAGGGGGGTGAATCAGTTATTCAAGGTCCAAATGTACAAATAAAACTTTTCTTATCTTAATGAACCCATAAAACATTCATATTCATGCATGCATCCAAATGAATATATGAATACTTAAAACTTGCAGGTTAGTATCTAATCAAATTGCAGAAATGTAAAGCATGAAACACAACACATTCATCAACACATTTGACACAATGATTTAACATGAAAACACAATTTGGGAAAAACCACCAGTAACATGCTACTCCTTTTCACTCTTCTGAAGTGATGCCCTATGAAAGGTCAACCCTGTTAAAAGTTACAATACACTATTAAATGTGACTCGGTTAAGGGATTTCAATCACCCTGTTAAAAGTGAGCCTTGTTAGAGGACTTTAGGCCATTCACTAGGAATGCCACCCTGTTAAAGGATTTTCCAATGACTATTAGGTCAACCTTAATCTAAAGGATTTACCCTAGACTACTACAATTTTTAGAGAGTAACAGTAGAGCTTTGATTTGATACAACTTACAACTTCACTTGCAGATTACAGATCTTTGTTCAATACTCAATTCTGCTTGACTTTCTAACTCTACAACTTTGATAGCTTGTTCACCCTTCAAGCATTCATCTCCTTAAGCCTTCTCGCTTGGTATGCCATTGCAGACACTTCTCTTGGGTCACTTGATGAAGCAAAACCCTTAATTCCTTCTCCTCCTTAGGTTTTCGCACATGACACCAACCTCTCTAACTCTTTGCTTCATGATCAAACATTCCTATATAAAGGAAATTAGAATATTTTCCCGCTCATTATCCATCATCTAAATTATAGTTTTGGATGGATTAGGTAGGATACAATGTATCTACCCCATATCTTATCTTTTCTAGAAACTTCTCTTAGAATCGATTTGAATTCGCCTAAAAATGGTTTACATCAAATTCTATGCCACCAGCTCATCAATCTTATCTTTCCCCTGGTTCACAAGTTCCAAGAAAACAAACTTGTTGGCTTATATTTGGCGAATCTTCAATCTTTGTCATAATGCAGCAGCTAGACATTATCAATCTTCTGATGCTCGACACATACTACATTACTCGGCATCAACTGGATTTTACTAGTGCTCATCATCTACTGAAATTCACTCGGCATCTACTGTCTTGCTCAACATCCACTAGAATTTTCTTTTGCTCGACCCCAACTAGCTTTCTGCTCGGCTTGCACTAACTTTGCTTGGCACCTACTATCCACTCGGTCAAGCTTGGCAGACAAACTTTATTTAACTTGTTCTTCTAAACTTTCTAAGTGTAGCTAGCCATTTTGTAACCTTAAGTAGATCATCAATACATCATGTTATCACTATCTTAATTGATCCTTGTACTTCATTACATAATCATAACTCAACCTTTTCTCTAGGTGCTTTTGTTACATCTTGTTGATTAAATCCTCCTCATCAATCAACTAAGTGATAGTACTTGAATCATATAAGCAATTATCTTACCAGTAAATAACAGGTTTGACATCAGTGACAAAACAATGATTGAAACACATAATCTTCTTCAACAATCCCCTTCTTAACAATACTCTTTTCAAATGATCTTTTCAATTAGATATCAACAAGAAACTTGATTATGGTGGAAATATAAATCTAGTGGTGGTTTGATTAGATTGTGTACCATTTTTTTTGTGTACCAGGCCTCTAAAGTCAAGGTTATTTTTCACACTTCTAGGACCATAACCAGAGAAAATAAATGAGAGATTTTACGACTCAAATATTTTTGGAAAGCTCTTGTAATTCTCTACATAGATATTTTGTTCTCCTTCTATAGAGTTGAGACTAGGTATACATTTCCCTTGGAATTATTTATTTTGAGGTGTCTTGACTAACCATTTACAAGAGGGTTTGTCTATCTTGTGGTGGGGGTTTCTAGTGTAGAAATTTAGTATGGGCAATTCTACTCTATCTCCTTATCCTTCTTCTTAGTCTAACAAGTCTTGCTCTAAGACAAAGCAGAAAAAGTTAGGTGACCCTAGTAGTTTTTGATGGAGGGTAAGATGTGTAGTTAAACAAGTTTTAGACAAGACTAGAGGTTTTGGAGAAGGCAATGAAGCAATATAATATTTCAAATCCTTAGTCTTCTTTATCAAATATAGCCAAAGGTCATGCATATTAATTTCTTTAGGCACAATTACATATATTTAATTAATTAATTATGTATGTGCTAGATAATATTCTCATGCATAATTAAAGCACATCTTTTCACATTCATGCTCTTGCTTAAGCTCACTTAGTGATTCTAAATTTAGCTCCATGTAATTTAGTTAGGCTCTAGCTAACATATTGTGCAAATCATGCAACTTTAAGTTGCATATCTAGCTCCAATTTTTCTATTTTTGGATTGAGTTAGCTTTATTTTATTTTTATTTTTTTAGTACTATTGTTTTTTATAAAAATAATTGATCTCTTCACTGTAATTCATCCCACAATTATTTGATTGCAAATTATCTTTTTTCTTTTGTTGAATAAAACAATTATTTTCTTACTACCCTTGCTTGTGGAAGGTTTTTTTGTTTGTTATTTGACCATAGGTGCTTGTGTTGGAAAATTCAACACATTTTTCCTAAGTTTGTAAAGCTTATTCTTGGAAATGTGTGTATAGTGTGGTGGAGGATTTAGGATAGAGTGCAAGTTGTAGATTTACTTACATGGAGATTGGTTTGACAATAATTGATCTTTCTTAGGGTTGTTTCTATGAAGTGCTTGAAGGACATTTCAAATTCATGAGTACATTCTTTTGTTGCTTGTGAACATTCTACTAGTAGAGGAGTTTGTGAGAATATAACACTGTTAAAAAGTCATTGTAGATGTTGTTGTACGGTTTGTTTATGGGCAGTACACTTGGGCTTAGTTGAGGAGACAAAGTGTGTTCCGAGGAGGTCTGTTGAAGAGTGTTAGTTTTTTGGATTAGATGTGTTGTTGGAGATGGTTGTTCTTGGACAATGATTTTGTGCCAAATTTGGGGACTAGGATTGTGGATGTAAAGGAGTCATGTGACCATTTATTATTTATAACATTGATTCTAGTAAAGAAGAGAGGCGTATAAAGGCTATGGTGGGATGAGACTTGCGAAATGAATTCATGTGTGAATGTGAGACCAAGTGTAGAGAAGATGTGGATGCTACAAAATGAAGGGGACCAAAATTTGAACCTATAGATTATTTGGTCAATGGACCAGTTTAGTAACTGAAGATGAGACCAATGTGATTAGAGGTGTTCCTCTGCCCTTATTTTTTTTGGTTATTTGTTTAGGACTCAAAAAAATATGTTTAAATATTAATAGTTTTTACACAATCTTAATTTATATGTGTAGTTCATTATCTACTACAACCATGACCTTTTGTAAATGAAAATAAATCTCTCGCTATTAATTCAGGTGCATATATAGTGATTCTATGACCAATGACATTTTTAAACAATGGAATGTTTTGATAGCTAAGTTTTTTTAAAAATAATTATTTGGTCTATCTACAACTATTAGAGAATAGGCAAGTTTGGGTTAATGTTCTTTTAGAGATAGTTTGTTGTTAGATAGATTTATATATACTAAATATTTATCTTATGTCTGCAAATTTTTTTTTACTATTAATAAAAGCATCCTACATATTATTGATTAATAAGATACTAAGTGATTACCATTAAAATTTATTATTACTTATAGTCACTTTGATTATAAGATAAACACAAATTTACATTATAATATTTATACACACCTCTTAATCTAGTAGGTTTGTACACAAGTTTAATGAATTTTTTTTCTTATCAATCCACATATTATACTATATGGATGATATACAAAAATACAAAATTGATTCAAATAGTAAACTTACAGTATCATTTATATTGAAACTAATTAGGAGACCCTTGATGTTTCCTCGAGAGTAGTAACTATGCACTATAAATATTTTATAAAATGAATATTTAAAATATTAAAATAAGCAAGTTTGGATTTATACATAGTACATTTTATTATATTGAATTAGAAAGTAAAGTCATTGAGTTAAAAAAATAGAAAAAACTTAAATTAAATTAATATTCAATATGATTAGGGAAAGTTGAGTTTGTCTTTTAGACTATCATTATGTGTATCATATCAACAAATTATCAAGATAACCATAAAAAGTTAGTTCCCGTCAAAGGCAGGGTACTATTGTATCCATTATTATTATTTCAATTAGTTTTGAACTAATGAATGCATATAATTAATTCTTTTTACCAAAACTAGTCTAAGTTCAACTTTTAACTATATGATTATAAAATTATTATTTTTCTTCTTTCTTATGGGTTTCAGTGAGTAGAAAAATCACTTTTTGTACAAAAAGAGCAAATTTTTTATGTGATTGCTTTATTAAATATATTGTTGATTTTTACATACATGGTAATATAACCGAATTCAATGTTGCATGGTTATCCACACATGGATCATCCAAGTATAATTATTAGTGATTGTCTTCTAAAATAATTTCCTTACCACAATTACCATTATTAAGCCCGACAAAGTAGTATTCATTGAGTATCATAGTTAAAAAGATTGACAATTGTGTTAAAACCCTCCCACCTCCCACAACTTTTAAATGATAGCCCCAAGTTTGCAACATACAATTATTTCTTGTCTACCTAACAAATAATTAAGAAGAAAAAATCAATACACATGTAGCAAGCTAAAAAAACTCATTATTAAATCTTCTATGTTTGCCCAAAAATCCCACCATTACCAAATAATGGAAAAACAATAAAATATATCAAAAAAATGTATACCATGTAACTATTTTAGGGTTTTACATCACTACTATAAAATGTTTAAGTCAACAACATGATCTTTTGCTATTTGCTATGTTTGTTAGCATTATATATATGCTACATTATTTAATAGTATAGATAGATAGATAGATAGAGCTACATTACTTAATGGTAATATATTTGTACATTTTAAAATATATTATATACTATTTATTTTTAATTTAAAGATAATTATATGTAAATAAATATAGTATAAATATTATATAAACTCTAAAATAATAATATAGATAATATATTGATTAAAATTATTCATTAGAATTGTTAATAGTTTCAAATTTATTATGAAACTTATATGTGTGTGTGTATGTGTCATTTAATGTTTATTGTTGATTTTATTTTATTATTATCACTAAACACTTTTGAATAGAGTTTAGTACCAGTGAGAGCACATTTTTAGGAGGCTCGTCCTCATTTTTTATTGTTGTTTCTTGTTGGCCTATTACAAACTCCTTGTGTGCCACATTGTCCCTCCCCTTCATTTAGAAACCCTTATCTCTCCATTCTCGTCATCAACATCACATCTTATTTCTCTAATTGCTTGGCTTGATGGAACCCCTTATGTTTCCAGTGTCACACCTTGTATCTCCTTCAATGAAGAACTCCTTATGACTCCCAGTATGTCCCATCACTATACTTCATCACTCTATACTTTGTCCCCTTGCAACTCCACACACAATGTGTGTCGTGCATTTGTGCATCAACAACTATAGAGGAGGGTTTTGTTCTTGACTTCCACACCCAACATTGTCGACAGTAGGAAGACTACAAATATCACCAATTGGACCCTTGAATAATTCTACATCAACACCTTTGGATCCCACACCTTCAACCAATATCATGTGCGGGGTATCTAGACCTGCAAAACATGGGGGAAGGTTCAACCTCATGACTATCCACTCAATGGGCTCCTAACTTTGTCATTAGGCTACAAGGTGAACCCATGTTTATTGTTGAATATTAATCTCTCATATATCTCACCACAATAAATATCAAATTATGATCAAAATCTCTATTTAAATATCCCATTACTCCAATTAAATAATATAACTTCGAGTATCCAAAATAATTGGATCGTTTAGAGGGAAGAAATGCACTCTTCTAGGGTTTTGGGTTGTGTGCTACTTTTCTAAAGTAATCTTTGCATATCTATGTGTTATATTGCATTTACTATGGGAATCAAAGTGGTTTTTATCATGGCTTTGACCAACTTTAGCCCAAAAGTTATTGCTGGTGTTGGAGTTTCTCTAATAGATGCTCATGGCACCTCCCCCAAATAAACACCCTCACAAGTTCATGTTGTGCTTCACAAGGTATGACCTCCCCCTGATGTTGTGCTTAATTTACAGGATTTTGATAACACTTGTGATTGGCTTGAAAAAATATGTTGATGGGAGATTTTTTGGATAGGACTCATCCTAAAAGCATGCTGAAAGAATGGGTGGCCAAGGTCTAAAATCCTCATGGAGTTTGACTTGATGATGTCCAAAACCTTACCAAAGGATTTTTATTTTTTAAACCCTTCCCATGTTGAGGCTATTCTCAATCACAAGCCCTGGTCTGTTCAGTCCTCCCTATTGATTTTTTAGTGTTGGTCTCAAGACTTTACTCTCTCAGACAACAAAAAGAGAAGGGTTACCATATGGGTTGAGTTCCTTGGTCTTCCCTTGTTGTGTTGTCCTTTCATGCAAACCATTGTGCAAATCCTTAGCAAGATGGTTTGTCAAGACCAATCATTTTTTTAACACTCATTGAGGTTAACCTTTCACATGATGTCAAAGAAATTGTCGAGATTTAAGTGGGTGGCCACATCTTCACTCATTAGGTGTTATATTTGACCCTTCCTAACACTTGATATAGTTGTCAATCAATGGAACACAAAATCAAGGACTATCCATTAGTTTTCCTCCAACAAAGTCTCCTCCTAAGGAGGCTTACTCTTGATCAACAAAGGCTGCAAAGAAGGATGAATGGATCACAATGGTTCAGAAAGAAAAGCATGCTTTTGTTTCTTCCACCTCTCAACCAATAATGGACGTTTCCACCTAGGCTACTTCTACCTAGATGGCTTCCATGTTGTTTGTTCCTATTTCAAACCTTGGCCAACAAGGGACGAATGCTTCTGCAAGTGTCTCTTGCCCCCTTTGGGTCTATGCTTCACATACAACATCTATTGTTGTTTCTTAGTCTCTTTGTAGCTCTCACAACCCATTTGTGTGTACTGGAAGATATATGAAAACATGAAGAAATAAATATTTATCTCTAGGGGAGACTCTCTTCTAGCTTCAAAATCAATTTAGACTTCTCACATAATAATTTCTCCACTCTTGGGCACAAGGATGATATGCAATACTTTTTATCATGAATTTTTCGTCCTAGAATGTTAGAGGTCTAACTCATCTCCAAAAAATATATTTTGTTCGTGATGTTGGGCACAAGGTTGGTAACATGGATGTTCTTTGCCTCTAAAAAATTAAAATTTGTAGTTTCTTGCTTAATTTTACATGTAGTGTCATTTGGCTAGATGACACCATTTTTTCTTCTCAACACGAAACTGGTCGAGGTGAAGTTTCTACTCTTATTTCTCCCCATTTGCGTGCTTTGGTTATTGATCATGGTTTTGACCACATATAGAGAATAACATCAATTTTTTTGCCCTTCAATAATCATTCTTTTGGGATAGTTAATCTTTATACCCCAATGATGTTGTTGAGAGATCACATACGTGGCATTGGATAACACATTCTCTTCCACTTGCCACCTAGGTTATGTGTGGGGACTTTAATACGGTGGAGCTAACTTCAGATAAAGATGAGATTTTACCTTTTAGATAGATAGTTAGTGAGAGAGAAGCTTAGTAATACATGATAATAAATTGCACCTTTTTTTTATCCCAATGCTAATCGTTGTCATCCTGGCAGGGTTTGACATACTTGGTCTAATTTTAGGGCTATCTTTGACAAGATTTTTATAAGAATTGATCATGCCATGATTACAGTTCAATCCCTTTTTTCATTTTTTGAAGATTGGGAATTACCCATCATTCTTTTCATTGATGTCACATTGTCAGACCACTTTCATATTCAATTTTCTATTGAATGGTAGATAGCTAAGATATGTCCTTATTGCATATTAGATAGTTTCTCTTTGCTCTCTCTTCTGTCTTTTTCTAACGGTTGTGCTTTTTGTAATGTTTCCATAAACTCCTTCTTTTCCTTATGGAAAATTTCTCTTTCTCTCTTCAAAATGTTTCTATTTTTCTCTCTTTGTTCATTATAAAAACATTCTTATGTATATGTGTATGTACAGATCATTTGTGATCTTTTTTTAATAACACATTCATTGTTATACCATAATATAGTATCAGATAAAATTATAAGCCTCTTCAAATTTTTTAGAATTTTTTTTTTTTGAAATTTGTAGTTCAATTTTTTTGAAATATTTGTTAGTGTGTTCAAAATTTGCATCCTTTTTTTCCTCCAAACCTGACTAGGGATTCAATGTCCATTTTTGTTGTTGCAATTTTCTTTGTGCAAAATTGCAGGTCATTAAAATCACATTTTCCCTCAAGATTGTGGTCATCTTCCTCCTATTGTAGATGGGTCTCTGACTTAGGCATTTTTTGGTCTTTTGCAATCTTTTTTTATTCAACCACGATCTCTTTTTTTGCAAAACGTGTGAGTTTCATCACCATTTTTAGTGTTTTTCTGCTATATTTTTTCCTCAAACGCAACATTTCTCTAACCTTTCTCGCAAATTTTGCCTCCATCTTTTGCATACTTCAACTTACATGACCCCCTAAATGGATTAAAATCTGCCCTCTGTTCAAGAACTCTGCAAAGTTTTTCAAGAAATTAAATTTGAATAAGATTTTTTTTGAAAACCCTCAATTCCCATGTCAAATTAACAAATTTTTTTACAAAATTCTTGGTGGGTTTTTGCATATCTCAATTGGGTTAGTCTCACTTTTTTCTAGCTGCATCAATTTTTGAGCCAACAAAATCAAAATTTGACAGCAAATTCTATCTAGGTTTTTGAGCTCTTATACGAGTCTCTCTTCAATTTTTTTGGGTCTTCCGTCAATCTGCCTTGAAGTTTGTATCATTTCTAATATTCATGTTTTCTTTGCATCAAAAAACATGTCATGGTATCTTTCACCAATCTTCTCTTGGAAGGCAGTCAAAGATTCAACAGAAAGAGCTACAACACCTAGAAGCCGAGAATGATGATGATCTTTGAGTACCGTCACCTTGAGGCACTTGTTCTGGGTACTAAGACTCGTCCTCCAAAATTGATGCTACTCAAGAGAAGTTTGATGCTTATTAAGCTTTCAATTACCTGTGACCAATTGCCTCAAGAGTCATCTGGCAAGACAATTGCAAAAATCTGGACAACATTGAAGGTTCTTCATGAGACATTAGATAAAAGAAGAGCATTCTTTCTGAAGAATTAGGTATTCTCTATTATTATGGATGAGCACATGTCCTTACAAGAACATCTTCTAAAAATTGAGGACATCAGAGATCACCTTGAGGCCATTGGTCATACAATGGAGGAAGAGGATATGGTGGTCATTACTCTAAAAATTCTGCCATCATCATATGAGCACTTCATTGAGACACTCAACATTACTGGAACTAATGTTGACCTCAAATTTCTAGATTTATGCACCAAACTTCTACAATAGGACTATTGAAAATAACAGTTTGGCTACAATGCTCCTTCATCCTCCTATGAACAATTTTTTTTCAGCCCAATCCTTTAACAAGGATAAAGACCCATCTCGGTCATCTGCTCAGTCCCATAATAGCTCCAAGAAGAAGCAAATATGGTGCAACTAATGCCACAAATTTAGTCATGTGATCCAAGAATGCAGGTTTGCATTACTTTTGACCAGTGGAAGCAGTGAGGGTCTTAGCCATAGGCCAACATTGCAGGACATGTAGACCTCTCTAACCAACATTGAGGCTACCTTTTACACTTTTGAGGACATGCAAATTTTTGTTTTTTGAAGATAGATTGCCCATTAAGTGAGGGTATTACGATATTAGATAGTTTCTATTCACTTTCTCTTCTATCTTTTCCTAATGGTCACTCTTTTTGAAATGTTCCCATAAACTCCTATTTGTTATGAAAAATTTCTCTTTGTCTCTTCAGAATGATTCTATTTCTCTCTCTTTGTTCGTTATAGAAACATTCTTATGTAAACTTGTATATATAGATCATTTATGTTTTTTTTCAATAACACATTCATTATTTTACCATTATACTTCTAAGATGCAAATTTTTCTTAACACATCACTTTGGAGTCATAAACCCACTAAGGCTCATATTTCACGAGTTTGGAATTCGAAGCCCATTCCCCATTCTCACATAGGCTCTAGATCCAATGGTGGAATGATGTCATTACTCGCACCACAAGGTTTCTTCACATTGATGGAAGACAACTTGCTATCTACCACCAACATTCCTATGATGCAACTACTAAGGACCTTTGTGGCCACTGAAGCCTTGTCCATAAATCTGTTTGACACAAACTTACAGTTATATTGCCTAGGAACCTCAAGTTAAGGCTTGTCTTCACTGGCTTCAAGTGGGAGACAAGCCTCTAGAGAATATCCTCATTCCCTCAAAGCCTGTCATGCCTCAGTTGGGATTAAAAGAATCAAGGAAGGCCAAAATGTTCTTTTTGAGATTCTTGACATTCTTCAAGCTTTTGTTCGACATTATGAGAAGGTGTTCATAGCATAAGGAAGTTCTTTTGCTAGGGATCAAGCTTTAAACGATTGTCTTGTTGTTGTTCCCAACAAAATTTCTATGGAGCAACAAACTTTTATGTGATCAAATGCTTACCATTAATGACCTCAAGGAAACTTCCTTTTCTATGACGGATGACAAGGGCTCTTGGTGTGATGGCTTTCCTTGTGAATATTACAAAGTCTTTTGAGATTATGTTGGCTCTTACCTTTGTATGGTCTACTTGGAAGCCTTTCATTCCCTATCCGTGGGAGATATCATCAACAAAGGAAACATTAAATTTATCCCTAAAGCAAGAGATCCTAAAGATATTTGCAATTTCAAGCCTATTACCTTACTCAATATTTCTATAAGATCAATTTTAAAGAAATGACTCTCAAAATTCCTTGTCTCTTTCTTCTAATGGTGCATCATGAATACACTGGTTTTATCAAGTCCAGATACATCCTAGATAATATCATTGTTGTTTGGTAAGGGATGGAGTGGGACAAAAAATCTATGCAACCAACAATCTTTCTCAAGTTTGATTTTTTCAAAGCCTACAACCGTATTAAATGACCTTTTATTCTTGTAATCTTTGAAGCTTTACGGTTTAGTCTCAAATTTCTCTAGTATGTGTGGATGCTTTTTGGGGATGCCTTTTCTTGCATTATTATCAATAACCAACAAGCTAAGGCTTTGGTCTCTTCAGGTCCATCCAAAAAGATTGTCCCTTGGCCCCTGCTTTTTATGTTCTTTTTGCTAAAAGCTTTGACTACGTACTGGCTAATGCTATCTCTTCTAACCTTGTTAGATGAATTTCCTTGCTTGAGTCACCTGCGCAACTTGTCAATGGACACTTTTCTAATTATTCATTTACCACTCTCGTTGAGGATGAGGAGAATATAAGAAATGTTCTTCAGTGCCTTGAAATTTTTGTCTTGTCTTTGGGTTGGCCATTCAATGGTACAAAACTCTCTATTACAAAAAATCATTCCTTCTTGTGCCATAATGGCATCTATAGTATGGTTGGATATGGAATCAACACAAAGAGGTATTCCATTTCTAGGCATCCCTTGTGCCTTCCATGCTTTGCCAGTGGATCTTTGGAATGCAATTTTACCAAAATTGAAAAAAATATGAGTACTAGATTACCAAACCTCTTTCTCTCGCTAGTAAATCCCAGATTTGTTCTAAGGTGGATGCTACCACCCATGTTTACTATTCTTCTTGTTGGGTCCCTTCCATGACCTCTTACATGAAAAAAGCTCCTCAAAGACATTGTTTGGGCCTCTAGGGCTGACCATCACAGGTTTCATAGAGATGCCTCACAGTTCTGTTGTCATCCCAAAGAATTTGGAGGTCTTGACCTTCTTTCTACCCAGAAGTAGGGGCTTGCTTTGTGTGCCAAATGGGTGATTCATGCATGAATTGGACGAGGTATGGAGATTTCTTCTTAGGAATTTTATTTATTCAGGTTTTCCTGCAAACAAACTAACTTGGAAGGGGATTGCATTGTTATATGCCTTTTTCATTTGGAGCAATTGTGTCAAATTTGATGTTAGACAGGTGTCATATATGTAGCAAGAGAAAGGGTAAGTTCTCTATTAAAAATTATCTACAAATAGTTGGCTCAATGAAGATGTTGTAGTTAAAGCTTTATAGTTAATAGTGACTGCATGTTATTTGATTATTTATTCTGTCTTTTCCATATCATAATATCACCATATAAGCATTTACGATGTAGATATTGTTGAAAATAATTGATCAATTGTATATTGTCTTTGATATTACACAAAGTGTCATATCTTTACCAGTCAATGTATGCCAACCTCACTCAGGCGATGAAGACAATTTCTTGTGTTTGCCAAGCATTCCAGTGTTTGCCAAGTTCAGAAGACAATGTCTACCAAGTTCACTTGGTGTCAAAGAGAAGTTCACAAAAGTTGAGTGCTAATTGAGCTCACTCAGTTAACAAAGGAAAGTTGGATGGAACCAATATTAACCAAGCTCATTGAGTTACCAAAAGAAGTTTATGAAGATGCAGTGTTAACCGAGCTCATTTGGTTAAAATAGGAAAATCATTTCAGTGTTAGTGTCTACCGAGCAAGGTCAACTAATAAAGGATTTTCTTATTTTTGCATATTGAGTTTAATAGATTTGTTTGTTGGTTCTAGCTGACTTGACAATGCATATGGTATAAGGTCAAGTTGAGGATTGAATGTGTGAAAGAATTGTGGAAGATAAGAAGATTCTTAGAAGAAGCGAATTGGAAGGATAAGCAGAATATCCTTAAGAAGCTGCAAAGATACATTCGATCAAGAAGGATTAAGTACTGAAGCTAGAATTGAGATCTAAAATTAGCAAAGATAAGTTTGCATCAGCAATCAGATCATATCATTGTTACTCTCTAACCATTCTAGCAATGTATTAAACCTCTCAACAGAGTTGGCTTAACAATTATTTTCCAAATCCTCTAACAAGGTGGCATTTCTAGATTGAAATGTCTAAAAACCTCTAACAAGGACACTCCTAATAGGGTGATTAAATCCTCTAACAGGGTCACACCTAAAATTGTGTTTTGTAACCTTTAACAAGGTTGGCTCCTAACAAGGCTCACTTTAGAAGAGTAAAAACCAATAACTAGTTGCAATTGGTGGTTTTTCCCAAATTAGGTTTCCAAGTTAATTCTTGGTGTCACTTGTGTTCATGCTATTTCTTTGATGTCTATGCAACTAAGTTAATTAAGGTTAATCACAGTTAATATGTTAAGATCTGCATGTTCAATATTTTCTGAGTTACAATTGATATCATAGTGCTTGTCGAGTTACAACATATTGTTAGTGTTAACCGAATACCTGTGTGTTAATCGAGTAATGACAATTTCAGCAGAGTTTATGTTTTGTATTGACATCAAAGGGATCTGAGATTTATTTTTGTGGTAACTAATTCACCCCTCTCTTATATTTCCAACAATTGGTATCATATCTTTTGGTGCTTGTAGAGAAGGTTTCAAGGACCTAAGCTAAAGATAAGGATGTCTTATAGAAGAGAGATTCCCAAGTTGAACAAAGACAATTTCGAGGCATAGCAAGAATTTATAAAGCTACATTTGGCAACCATCAGTGATTCAGGTCTGAAATAATTCAATACTCGGTATAAGGCTCCTACTGGAACATTGACTGTGGAGGAGATTGTTAAAAAGAAGAATCATAACATGATGATGATAGACACTGCATCAACTCTTAACTATGTTGAATTTGATGAGGTCAAAGGGTGTGCTACTGCTCATGAGTTGTGGACCAAACTGAAAGATATCTATGGAGGTGATGATAATGTGAGAAGAGCCAAGGCAGAAAGCTTGAGAGGTTAGTTCAATCAGATGAAGATGAGAGAGGATGAAAAATTCCAAAATATATTGAGAGAATCAAAGCTAGTGTAAGTACAATCAAAGCCTCTGAAGGGAAAAGTGATGATGTCAGAGTGGTAAGCAAAGTACTCAGAACCCTTCTTCCTATCTATATAATTAGAGTGTCAACTATCCAAGAGATGAGATGTGATCCAAATAATAAAATAACCTTGGATGCTTTAGTGGGAAGACTGAAAACATTTGAGCTAGATAACTATGATAATTATGTTCCTAGTTCTAGCAATCTTGAGTCTGCATTTGAAGCCAAGTTGTCACTCAAAAAGGAAGTTGCAAAGTTTAAAGGCAAACAATCTGAAAGTGAAGAGAAAGATAGTTCTGATACTGATCTTGAAGTCATTGAAGCACTGCTTGCAAGAAGATATCCCGAAGGCAAAGGAAAGTACAAAGGCAAAATTCCTTTAATTTATTTTTCTTATGAAGAAGTTAGTCACATTGTTGCAAAGTGTCCAAACAGAGAAGAAAAAGATGAAAAGAAGAACAATAAGTATAAAGGCAAGGAGGATTTCAAAAGCTACAAAGATTACAAGGATAAAGGTAAGAAGTCATGTTTCATTGCTAAAGATTCAAATAGTAGTGATGATGATGAAATGATTTACATTGCTGTAAAAAATGAATCTGATGATTAAGAAGATAAAATGACACTTATCTCTCATGTTAGCAAAAATAATACATGGATTATTGATAGTGGCTGTTCTCATCATATGACTGGTGATAAAACAAAGTTTGAACATATGAAACACTATGATGGTGGAAGTGTAAGATTTGGAAACAATGAACCATGTTGCATAAAAGGAAAAGGCTGTATTTCTCTAACCAATGAACTTAGATGTGATAACGCCTATTGATTTGAAGGACTGAAACATAATCTACTAAGTGTGACACAATTGAATAACATTGGATTCAAGGTAGAATTCATGAATGGGAAGGCCAAGCTGCTATATGGAAAAGGAAATCTAGCTAAGTTTGGTAATCAAACAAAAGGTAACTTATTCTACCTAGATCTCAGTGAAAGTTCATGTTTCATTGCTCAAGTAGAAGAAAGTTGGTTATGGCATAAAAGGTTGTGCTATGTGAACTTTGACAACCTAATCAAGACAAGAAAAAATAAAAGAGTGAGAGCTATTCATGTTAGAAATAGATAATACTGAGAGGGGCGATGAATCAATATTCTACAAACTTTTGCTCACAACTGAATATTGTTAATTACTTTATAAGTTGCATATGAAAGTAAACCAACAATGCTGAACAATAAATGTAGTTATGCACATAGATAAATCATAACACCATTATTTGTTAACTAGGGAAACCCTGGCCAAGGGAAAACCCTGGTGGGGATGATACCCACTAGATGATTAACTAAACAATAGGATCTTGTTAAGGGTATTGACCTTGTTAAGAGTCTATGAAGTACATGTAGTGCCTCGAGTCCCTATTAGGAGACTAGGCCTTGTTAGAAGCCTCAACCCTGTTAGGAGTTGGTAGAACAAATACAATGTATGCAAGAAGAGCCCACTGCCCTAACATGCTATTATACAATTCAGTTCTTCACAAGAATAGATATACATACAATACTTTTTGTTTGTTGTACTTCACACTTGTTCTAATCATATATTAGAATTTGCATCACATGAGGCTTGTAAATATTTCAAGCTCTCTGAATAATAGTTTGCATCACATAACACTTGCTCGTCTATCATAGATAGCACACTTATCTTCGCAAGATAAGATCTTTACTTATACCTCACATAATTACAAAACTATGCTTAGTCGGCCTTCATGTTTTCACACACTTGACATAATATAAATAACTTATGCATTGATATTCACATAGTCAGCTCATCATAACTTAGTAATTATTTCGTAACTAAAATAATTCCTAATGCCGTACAAATCAATTATCTGCCATGCTTTGTTCTGAACTGTTAAATACCTGCACTGGTATTTTAACCATATCTAGCACTATACTGTATGTACACACTGGCACATGTCATCATGATACTATCATGAAGCTTCCCTCAACTCTACATGAGCTAACTCTCAATGAGTCATCCATACACTTAACATATGTTCACTGTGTTGCTATAAATTGTCTAACACTTAGACAATTTTCTAACTCTAAATGCATAAATGAAATGTTGAATGTATGTTGCCATAAATGAAAACCATCAATACATCTATCTGACCTTATTTCCAACAATCTCCCCCTTTGCCATTGATGGAAATATTTTGGAAAAACTGGCTAAATCCCAAAATGATGTCATACACAGCAAAAACAAATAAAATTAACTACACACAATTTCCTTCAAAACATAACAATTCTATTCATGTTTCGATGGATCATTACATTCCTTATCACTCCTTTACGTTGATACATACATAAGCCTCCCTTACATATACAATATACATCTATACACTTTTCCTTCTCTACATAATACTCCCCCTTTGACATCAATAACAAAGATGTCAAAGAAAAAACTGTATCCACAAAACTTTGGGTGTTCTGTGGCTAATCAACCTGTTAATCTGGAAAAACAATCTACATAAAAAACCTTTAGTCTTTCTATCTCTTTCTCCCATTTCTCCTTCACTATCTCTGAGATACTGATTAGTGCGCAAAGTGCATAGGATGCACTTCAACTAAAATTAGTATATGCAAACTTGTCAAAGGAAGCCTTAGTTGTAAGAAATTCCTCAAGTTGCCTCTGCAAAATGCTAACTTTTGATGAGAAAATTTCTCTAAGACTAGAAAATCTCCTTGCTACTTTCTCTTTATTAGATTCTAAGTTTATGATCATATCATGTATCTTCTACACTTCTGCTCCATAGTCTTCAATTCTAGATTCTAGGAGTTGTAACTTGACAAAAGTGTTTCAAGTTCACTTAACTTACCTTTAATCTAACTCTCAAAGTCTGTAAGGTACTTGTATGACTGTGCACATTGTCCATACAATCTTTTTCCTTCATCAATATGCTTTCTCAATCCCTAGATGTTTCCATAAAGTGCCTTCAGATCATTTTGCACATTGGTGCACACCGTGTTAAATAGTGTTGCATCATGCCTTACTCAAGCTTACGCTAAAGCTACTTCTGCTAAAGTTGTGAATTCTTTATTAAAGGATTTCACCAACTCCATGGCCTTCAACTGCAAGTTTGGAATAGCTACAGTTGTAGTAACTGTCATGTACATTCTATCCAAGACTTTAGTTAATGTCTTCTCCAAAGACTTTATTGATTTGTTCTTCTCAAACAATTTACTCAATGTGCTCATCAAGCATTTCTAATCTTCATCATTTGATGTTACTACTGCTGCCACTGATGGGCTAATTGTTGTCACATGAGCTACTGCAAGAAAGAGTGGAACTGCTTTCATCTCTGCACTCTTCCTCTCTTCCTCAGTCTTCTTCTTTTCTTCAGCTAACCTTTCAGCTTCTTTCCTTGCTTCCTCCTTAGTTTTCTTCTTATCTTCTTCTTCTCTCCTTTTTTGTTCTTCTCTTTTCCTCCTTTCTTCTTCTCCCTTTTTCTTTTCCTCTTCTACTTTCTTCCTCTTTTCTTCCTCATCATCAGAGCTAGAGTAAGCAATAATATTGCCAACAATGGATTGGCCAAATATTGCAAAAGGGTTCTCCTTAGCATCCATAGTTATGCGCGTACTATCCACTTGCATGGAATCAATACCCATAACAATGTGAGGTGGTGAGGGTGCCTACCGTGTATCCTCTACTTCTTCCTTTTCCTTGGAAGGTGTATGTACTTGTAAATATACTAGACTCTCAGGTTTAGACTGCACACTAGCCTTAGGCACTGTAGACATATACTTTACAATTGCCTCCTCAGTTTCTTTCCTAACATCTTCATAGTTGCCTCCCATAAGAAGAATTGCTCTTCTTTTGTTCCTCAACAAGGGCTCAATACCCTTCAAAATTCTATCTAATTCCTCTTTAGAATCAACATCACATAGTTTGTTTATCATTGTGATCTTCATATTCCTATGATATTCTCCTTTTCCTATTTACAAGTCTATTATACAAATCCTCTGGTGTCTTGTTCTGTATATTCTCAAATGTTTTGTTCCTCAAAATCATGTTTCTTATGATGGAATTTTCTAGCTGCCTTATCCATATTACTATACAAATCATAATATTTATTCAACTGTACAAAATTGTCATCATTAATAATTTGCATGTTAAGGTTTTCTACCTATGGTTTCCATGCTTTTTTTCTAGCTGTTGTTCTTCCTTTTTGCGCATTTTGGACTACTAGTCTATCTATAGTTTCATCCTTTGATTCCTTAGAATCACTGACTTGCATTGCTTTTCTTTTCTTTCCAGGTCCGTTGGTGGTTTGCTTGACCCTTTTCTTGGTTGTTGGTGTAGGTTCATTATTCACCTTCACCAATCTCTCTAATTTCCTTTGCACAATAGATGATTCAACCTCTGGTTGTTGTCTTGGTCGATCACTCCTTGATCTGACTGGTTGCACTAGTGCAACTGCTGCATATGGTGTAATTGGTGCTTGTGCACAAGATTGTGCTACTGTCACACCTTCTGAAGGTCCTGCAACTGCAATGGGAGTTGCTACCAACACTTTAGTCTATCCACTGGCCTTCATCTCTAGTGCAATACCTTTAATCTCATCAAATTCTTCCCTTGTCATGCATGATTCCTTAAGAATGGAATCTATATCTTTCTCAACCTTTTTCTTACTTTCTTTGTTGAATAGTTATGAATGAACTATTCTCATCTTCTCCTCATATGTATCCCATCTAGGGAATTTTGTATCCTTCTTTGACTAGAGTATGATCTACGCATACCCTTCTATGAGCTCAACACTCATTTCATATCCCATAGGCTCTATAAATTTAACTCTGGGAATTACTGCTTCCATGCATGCAGGTGTTGTGTGTTTCCACCATGAAGCATATCTCTTCCTTGTACTTCTCTACCACAGAGGGAGGTGTTCTATACCTTTGTTTCATCTCAAACTAGAAGTTCTTCATCATCCTATCAATGGCATCATCTCTTACATTTTTCTACTTTTGACCGCTAGCATTGAGTCACCATCTTCATTGCGCACTCGTTGCTATCCCAACTTATCAATCTAGGAGACTTCCTTGTAGCATAAAAGAATATATGAGTCAGCAAGGACTCAAATCTAAAAACTGCATTCTTTGTCTTCTTGATCTTTGCAATGTTGTCAATCAGCTGCAGTATGATAATCTTGTATAAATTAACCTTTCTTGCTTGCATAGCCATTACATAAGTTGCATGCAAAAATCTAGCTAGTACAGAGTTAACCCTTGATCCATGATTTAACGTGTACCCTAATATTTTGGTTAACAACTTTACTCCTCTATCTTGAGTGGAGTCTACCTTTATGTTTCTTCTATCAAACTTCGTATTCAGGTTTCTCTCAGCCATCTTTCTGACATTTTTCTCATTAAAAAGATTGTAACCTTTATTACTCAATCCCGTGACCTTGTGAATTAGGTCATTGTCAATAAAAATCATCTCATCTCCTAACCAAAACATATCATCATGTACCCTACTCAAAATGATTCGGGTCCAATCATGATTGTCAAACTCCGTGTAAAACATATACTTCACTAGATTCAAATTCTCTAGGTGTGCATACTCAAACTTCAAGGATAAGTCATTGTTACACATCTTTCCCAAGTCCTCATGAATCTCTTCATCACCTATGCTCTCAATCTTACAATGGATGTAACTTTTGATATCCTCAATATGCAAGACATTTTTAGGAATTTGTGAAAATGCACCCAACGGATCATCCAATAATAAAACAAATGGATGTTTCTTAAACTCATATCGTAGTCTTTTACTTACATCATACACATTTTGACTTGCCATTTGAACTGTAGCTAAAAGTTCAAGGAACAAATGGATTCAAGCTTCAAAAAATACCTTAAAATTATGATTTAGGGCTTCTGCAACTTTTCATTTCTCAAACTTCACTTCACACTTCAATTCGCTGTCAAATCGCTCATCAATTGACTCAAAGCACTTCGCATGAACAAATGGTACATATAATCTTGCTTGCGATCCTTAAACCATTTCAAATCGCACTGTGCATTAAATGTGTATCTACCACAAATTCAAATATTGTCTCTATATACCAACAAGCTTGATTTCTCAATTCCAACTCACTGTGATCATATCAAGACTTGCGCACTTGACCATAGCCTTCTCTCTATGTCCTTAACCTCCTATTAACTGTGTAACCTCCAACTCTCTCTCTCTCTCTCTCTCTCTCTCTAACATTAGTTTTGGCCGACTGATGCTCTACCACAACTAAAGCTGCTTAATTCAGGTAGGATGAGTTACAAACAATCTGTGACTTCAATGTCTTATTAGGTGCATCAAAAAATTGTTCCTCCAAAACTATATAAGAGCTTTCTAGATCTATAGCTGTCACAAATGCTTCTTTGAATTCATCAACATTTTTCTTAATTACTTCTTCCTGACTGTTGTCACTGCCATTAACATTCCTTCTATCATTTATGTTGTTGTTCCTTTTGTTATTCAGATTCCTATTAATGTCCCTTTTGTCCATTTTGCAATATCTTGTTGTGTGTCTAAAGTTATTACAAAACTAACATACAGGTGCATTTCTCCTATGATTAGTTCCATTTTGATTATCAAGTGTTCTGCAATTTCTTGCAATGTGTCCAGGATTGTTACACTTGTAACACATGAGCTGATTCTTCTCTCCATTAGATGTCTCTCCATCATTGGATCTATTCTGTGATCTTCCTCTTTCATTGCTTGTAGGGTTAGTATTCCTAGACATTCTACTATTTGCATTATTACCATCAAACTTAGGTTTCGTACATTCTACTACCTTATGTCCATAACCATGACAATTATAACAAGAGTGATTAGTAATGGGTTTAAAAGACTTACCTGTGCAGTCTCTTTTCATGTGTCTAACCTCCTTATACATGAAGCATCTACCTTTGAACTCACGTCTTACTTCCTTGGGTGGTTAATCTTGCTTAGGTTTATCAACTTGCTCTATTTTCTTAGGTTCAACAGGTTTAGTTGACAAATCAATTAACTCAACTTCCTTTGACACTTGAGTAGATGTGCTTGATTCTACCTTACTCAGATTAGATTCCTTAGGGGATTCAATAACTGGATTTGATTCTCTTCTGATTTCAACTTTCTTGGTTGATTTCTCTCCAATAAGATATCCAAGTCCCGTCTTGTCATAAGGTCTCTGATGAAATTTTTGTTGATCTATCCTTTTCACTACTAGAATAAAGTTTCTCTAACTATTGCTTAACTTGTGTCAATTCTCCTTTCACAATAATGTTGTACTTCTCTAACTCAACATGTTCAATCTTGATAGTATCTAGTTCATATGCAACTTGACTTAATTGGGATCCGAGATCTGCATTCTTAGTTTTCAATTCTAGTTCATTCTTGCTACCATTTCTCTTAAGACTCAACTCAACGATTTTTAGTTCATTTCTCAAAATATCATTTTCCTTCTAAAAATCTCCTACTCCATCATTATAACTAGTCTGCATAATTGATTCCTTGCCAAATTCTAAATCACCAATCTTGTCTTTTAACTTGCCAATGAAAACTTTCGCATCTTCATATCTATCTTTCAAGTTATCTCTTTCTTCAGTAAGAAGGTCAATCTACTCAAGAGCTTCTTCAAAGTTTTTCTTCAACTATTCCATATCTTTAGGGATCTTACTAAAGCTATTAAACTTCTTCAAAGTAACTGGGCTCTGATACCAATTGTTAGAAATAAATAATACTGAGAGGGGTGGGGGTGAATCAATATTCTACAAACTTTTTTCCACAACTAAATATTGTTAATTACTTTATAAATTGCATATGAAAGTAAACCAACAATGTTGAACAGTAAATATAACAATGCACATAGATAACTAATAAAACCATTATTTCTTAACTAGGGAAACCCTAGCCAAGGGAAAACCCCGGCAAGGATGATACCCACTAGATGATTCACTAAACAATATGATTATATTAAGGATATTGGCCCTGTTAGGAGTCTATGAAGTACATATAGTGTCTCGAGTCCCTATTAGGAGACTAGAATTTTTTAGAAGCCTCAACCCTATTAGGAGTTGGTAGAACAAATACAATATATGCAAGAAGAGCCCACTCCCCTAACATGCAATTATACAATTCAATTCTTCACAAGAATAGATAAACACAGAATACTTGTTGTATGTCGTACTTCACACTTGTTCTGATCATATATCAGAATTCACATCACATAAGGCTCACAAATCTTTCAAGCTCTTTGTACAATAGTTCGCATCACATAACACTTTCTCGTCTATCATAGATAGCACACTTATCTTCCCAAGATAAGATCTTTACTTATACCTCGCATAATTACAAAACTATGCTTGGTCAGCCTTTATGTGTTCACACACTTGACATAATATATATAACTTATGGATTAATATCCACATAGTCAGCTCATCATAACTTAGTAATTATTTCATAACCAAAATAATTCCTAAGGTCGTACAAACCAATTCTCTACTATGCTATGTTCTGCACTATTAAATACCCGCACTAGTATTTTAACCATATCTTGTGTCATACTATTTGTACGCACTTACACATTGGCACATATCATCATGATACTGTCATGAAGCTTCCCTCAACTACACATGAGCTAACTCTCAACGAGTCGTCCGTACACTTAACATGTGTTCACTGTGGTGATGTAAATTGTCAAACACTTAGACAAATTTCCAACTCTAAATACATAAATGAAATGTTGAATGCATGTTGCCATAAATGACAACCATCAAAACATTTATCTGACCATATTGCCAACAATTCCTAACTTGAGGAAACCTGATATGGGTCTATGCAAAAATTATCAATTTGGTAAGATGGGCAAGACAAGTTTCAAGAGCAAGTGCTATCATTCTGAAGAAGTCTTGGAGCTTGTACATACAAACCTTTGTGGACCTATTGGCATTGACAACTACAGTGGAGACAAGTATTTCATTTTATTTTTTGATGATTATTCTAGGATGATGAATATAATATACTGAAAGATAAGTCTAAAGCTTTTCAAAAGTTCAAGTGGTATTTGGCTAGAGTTGAGAAGGAAACATGAAAGAAGTTGAAATGTTTGAGATCATATAGAGGAGGTGAATTCAATGAATTTTGCACTAAAAGAGGAATCAAAAGACAAGTATCAACCCCTGGTACACCTTAGCAAAATGGTATAGCAGAAAGAAGGAACAAATCAATCATGGATTGTGCAAGAACACTGATGATAGAAAAGAATGTTGCAATCAAATATTGGAAGGAAGCAATCAATACATCAATTTATACCTTAAACAATGTATAGCTGAAGAAACATTGAACTATGGTATGGCTACAAATCTAATGTAAGTTACTTGAAAGTATTTGGTAGCAAATGTTATATTTTGAAGTAGACTATGAAAGGTAAATTTGATGTCAAAAGTGATGAAGGCATATTCCTAAGATACTCTAGCAGAATTAAAGTATGCAAATGTTTGAATCTAACCACTCATAAAATTATAGAAAGTGCATATGTGAAGATTGATGAGTTTGCAGAAAAGAGTGAAGAAGAGAGCAACAAAGAACCTGAAGACTACAAAAAGTTTATCTACTTTGGACCTAATACATTGCCTAATCCAAGTGGGAGTTAGCAGACTTCACCTCCCGAGTCCCCAAAATCTCCAGAAGCACTCAAGTTGTAGCCAGTGCAACCTAAGTCACATTTCGAAGGACTCGAGTTGCACTCAAATGTTACCGAGTTGCAACCAACCTAAGTCATAGACAGTGGGACCCGAGCATGATGCAAAAGATCATGGTGAGACAAGTGAAAGAAGTTATAAATACAAAGTGCATGTATTAGCAAGATATGTCAGAAGACACCATGCACCTGAGAAAATCATTGGAGACAACTCAGATTGTACAATGACAAGGAACAAATTGAAAGGTACATGTTTGCTTACTGAATTTGAACTTAGAACAGTTAAAGATGCTTTGGATAATGAAAGTTGGATTGAAGCAATGAATGAAGAGATAGAACAGATAGAAAAGAATAAGACATAAACTCTTCTTCCTAGACCCAAGGATAAGAATGTAATTGACACAGAGTGAGTTTTCAGAAATAAGCTGAATGAAGATGGAGAAGTTTCAAAAAATAAAGTAAGGTTAGTATGCCAAGGCTATTCTCAAGAGGAAGGTATTGATTATGGTGAAACTTTTGCTCCTGTCACAAGATTAGAAGGTGTTAGGACTCTACTTGCTTATGTTGCACAAAGGATTTAAAGTGTATTAGATGGATGTTAAATATGTATTTTTTAATAGAATTCTAGAAGAAGTTTACATAGAGCAACTTGAAGGTTTTGTAGATCCCAACAAAAAGGATATGGTTTGTAAACTGCACAAAGCATTGTATTGTCTTAAGCAAGCTCTCAGCGCTTGGTATGAAAGACTTCATAATTATTTGATGAAAATTGGTTTTCAAAGAACAAATGATAACAACCTAAACATCAAAGAAGGACCAAACAAGAAGATTGTGTTGGCAGAAATCTTTGTGAATGATACATTGTTTACTGGAATTGATGATTTGTGCAAATATTTTTTAGAGGAAATGAGTAAGAAATTTGAGATGTCAATGTTTGGAGAAATCAAATTCTTTGTTGGCTTGTAGATTCAATAGAAGAAAGATGGTATCTACATTACTCAATCTAACAATATCAAGGAGATATTGAAGAAGTTTGGAATGGAGGATTCAAGACCAGTTAGAGCACCTATGTCTACTAGACATAAACTTTTCAAAAATGATTATTCCAAGGAGGTAGATCAGACCACATACAGATCAATGATTGGCAAACTTTAGTATGTTGTACATACTAGGCTTGATATTCCTCTTGTAGTTGGTATGGTGGCAAAATTTTCAGCTAATCTTAAAGAAAACCATATGATGGCAATAAAGAGAATTATCAGGTGTCTGAAAGGTACTGAAGATTATGGATTATGGTACAAGAAATGAGGCAACTTAGATTTGAAAACCTTCACTAATGCAGATTGGGCAAGAAGTGTTGATGACAGGAAGAGCACCAGTGGTGGAGTGTCTTTCTTGGTAAGAGGTTAGTGTCTTGAACAAGTAAGAAGCAAAATTGCATCTCTCAATCTACAATAGAGGTAGAGTATGTTGTAGCAATAATTAATTGTTCCAATGTTGTTTGGTTCAAACAACTGTTGGTAGGTATGAAGATAGAAATCAAGGATCAAGTGGTTATCTTTTGTGGTAGCACCGATGCAACTAATATATCAAAGCTATCATGCATACTAAGACCAAGCATATTGCTATAACATATCATTTTATGAGAGAATTGGTGAGGTGAGATTGGAATATGTGAATACTAAAGAACAAATTATAGACATATTCACCAAGTCATTACCTAAAGATGCATTTTTGTGTCTAAGAGGTAAGCTAGGGGTTATTCCCCTATTTGAAGCTCACTAAATGAAATTTAGTGATGCATCAACTAGAGCATGTTGAAAATAAGTCCAATTGATGCAATAATAAAAAGGGTAGATTACATATGAATATGTACAGAAGGTACATTGGAAATTCACTAAATATTGGCTTTGGCATAAGATGTCAAAGAGGGAGAGTTTGTTATGTCATATCACATAAATTTTCTAAAGAGGGAGAGTATACATATCACATAAATTTGGTTTGAAGATGTCAAAGAAGGAGAACTTGGTCTGATATCAAAGAAGGAGAGTTTGCTATCAGAAGAAGATGTTGAAGACTAAATAAACTTAGAGAGTTTGCTGACAGAGGGAGAGATTGAAGTCGGAGGGAGTTCACATTGATAGAGGGAGTTTTCATGGATGAGAATCAAAATGAAACTAAGGATATTATTCTTACTTTTATTTTGCACTAAAATTTCATTGTACTATGACATGTTGTGTTGCCAGCAATGCCAAAGAGGGAGATTGTTGAAAACAATTGATTAATTGTATATTGTTTTTTATGTTACACAAAAGGTCATATCTTTACCAGTCAATGTATGTCGACCTCACTTGGGCAATGAAGACATTTTCCTATGGCTGTTGAATATTCCAGTGTTTATCAAGTTTAGATAGTGTCTATCAAGTTCACTCGAGTGTCAAAGAGAAGTTCATAGAAGTTGAGCATAGGAAAGTTGGATGGAACCAGTGTTTACCGACCTTACTCGGTTACCAAAGGAAGTTTACAAAGATGCAGTGTTAACTGAGTTCACTTGGTTAACACTAGAAAATCATTTCAGTGTTAATGTCTATCGAGTAGGGTCGGCTAACAAAGGATTTTCTTATTTTGGCATATTGAGTTTAATGGATTTGTTTGTTGGTTCTAGCCGACTGAAAAGATGAATATTAATTATTCTAAATTGTATTCAAGTCGACTTGACAATGCATATGATATAAGTATAAGGTCAAGTTGATGATTGAATGTGTGGAAGATAAGAAGATGCATAGAAGAAGTGAACTGGAAGGATAAGCAGAATTTCCTTGAGGAGTTGCAAAGAGACATTCGATAAAAAATGATCCAATACTGAGCCAAAATTGAGACCTAAAATCAGCAAAGATAAGTTTGCATTAACAATTAGGTCATATCATTGTTACTCTTTAACCATTGTAGTAGTGTATCAAATCTCTTAACAAAGTTGGCTTAACAGCTATTTGCCAAATCCTTTAACAAGGTCACATTTCTAGATTGAAGTGTCTAAAGACTTCTAACAAGGCCACTCCTAACAAGGTGATTAAATCCCCTAACAGGGTCACATCTAACAGTGTGTTTTGTAACCTTTAACAATGTTGACTTCTAACAGGGCTCACTTTAGAAGTGTGAAAAATAATAACTAGTTGCAATTGGTGATTTTTTCCAAATTGGGTTTCCATGTTAAATCTTGGTGTCATTTGTGTTCATGCTATTTCTTTTATGTGTATGCAACTAAGTTAATTAAGGTTAATCACAGTTAAGATGTTAAGATTTGGATGTTCAATATCTGCCAAATTACAGTTGATATTATAGTGCTTGCCAAGTTACAACATATTGTTAAAGTGTTAACCGAATGCATGTGTGTTATCTGAGTAACAACAATTTCAATAGAGTTTATGTTTTGTATTGACATGGATTTGAGAATTATTTTTGTGGTAACTAATTCACCCCTCCCCTCTTAGTTACGCTTATATTTCCAATAGGTATATCATGTTGTATAAAAACTCATCATTCGTATGAGTTTGAGATTGCTAGGCATACTCCTAAAGTGTTAAATATTCCTCAATAGAAGGATTATGAGGAAAGGCAGTGCTTCAAGATTAGGTGGTGAAGTGATTTGATAATATTTTTACCCATGGAGCTCTTGTGTGAAAATCACAAGTGAAGAGTATTTGTTAGTATTGATTCAATGATATATTTGGTATACTTGTTGCACTTGATCTTGTGGTTGTTTTGTAAAGGAAAATATTTTCTTATGTTTACATAATCATTGGACTTGTATATTTAGATGTTATGTCAAAATCTAATAAGAGATAATGTGTATTTAGTGTAATTTTTTAAATATTTTTTTTTTGGATTCTTTCAACTAGATTCTAAATTGTCTTGCACTACCAATAAGGTTGTGTTGAAAGAAACATTATGTAACATTTAGATTTTTGTTAGTGTTGTTAAGGTTGAGCTTTATCCAATTCATTTTACAAAACTAAATTACACAAGTTAATAACAAAGGTTGAATTCAACAAAACTAATTTCTACTATATAGGTTAGATGAAGTAATCAAATTCTTGTTGATAAACAATGTAAGCTCAAATTTGCTATTCGAAGGTTTGTTCAGGAAGTTGTGGAGGATGTTGCTTTGATTTTGTTTATGGAGTTGCATTTAGCAACGACAAGAAGGTGGACTTATATGTGGGAATAAATACCAAGTCTCCAAGAATGGCAAAACCTTCATGTTACATGTTTATGATGGTGGCAAGAGTTCTTCTCGAATCTTGATCTTGACAAGGAGAAGAGTGGCAATTTTTTTTGTCTTTTCAATTGAGAAAACTAATATTATCAATGGAGAAAATCAAAGTTGATAATATAACTCCTACTTTACACTTCTCAATTGTATTGATTAGACATTTAAAAATACATGTATGAGTTTTTGAATAAAGTGATCCCTGTCACTCTTGAAATTTACCACCCTTATCCAATTCATGTTACAAAACTAAATTACACAGGTTAATAACAAAGGTTGGTTTCAACACACTAATTTCTACTGTATAGGTTAGATAAAGTAATCAAATTCTTGTTGATAAACAATGTAAGCTCAAATTCACTATTCGAAGGTTTGTTGACGAAGTTGTGGAAGATGTTGCTTTGATATTGTTTATGGAGTTGTATTTGGCAATGATAAGAGGGTGGACTTATACCAAGGAATAAATACCACGTCTCCAAGAATGGCAAAACCTTCATGTACATGTTTATGATGGTGGCAAGAGTTCTTCTTGAATCCTGATCTTGACAAGGAGAAGAGTGGCAATTTTTTTTGTCTTTTCAATTGCTAAAACTAATATTATCAATCGAGAAAACTAATATTGATAATATAACTCCTAGTTTACACTTCTCAATTTGTATTGATTAGACATTTGAGAAAACATGTATGTGATTTTGAATAAAGTGACCCCTGCCACTCTTGAGATTTACCACCCTTATCCATGAGTACAATTTTTGGGGACCAAAAGCTCCCAATTGGGTAGGTGTCATTCAAAAATAAAATTGTTCACACT
Source organism: Cupressus sempervirens (assembly GCA_028749045.1). Taxonomy (NCBI): domain Eukaryota; kingdom Viridiplantae; phylum Streptophyta; class Pinopsida; order Cupressales; family Cupressaceae; genus Cupressus; species Cupressus sempervirens. The sequence goes on from CM053789.1 coordinate 891,338,942, forward strand.
TTGGCTCAATCTAAACAACAGTTGGTTTGTTGGATGCTGGAAAATGTGCAACAAGTAGATTCTTGCTGAAACTTTGATTCATGGGAAAGCAATGTTGCCAAACATCTATAGGGGAATCATTAGTTACCAAGCAAAGAACAAGAAGCTGGCCAACTCATCTAATGGCAACCTTTTTCCCCACTAGGATTGCGAAGTTGTTCTAAGCGATTACAAGTATCTTGGCATATTAAATCTTGGATTGTTTTGGCTACCTTTCTGGCATGCTGGTTGTTTTGACTTCCAAATTTCATGAAAAAATATATATACTATGTGCCTGTGGTGTTGTGTGATCAAATTTGGTGCATGTAATCTCTTACATTTGAGAGCATTCATGAGTTTGGATTTCTTAAATTAAACTTCATATGCGATTCAAGTAATTCCAAGGAATGGGCAAGTCTTGTATTCAGTGTTAATACGGGTTTGTGCTTGGTAAATATTTGTATTTGGCATGTTTTTGTCTGGAGCTGTGTTTGTATTTGTCAATGTAAACATTCTCGTGATTTAAGTGTTTGATGGTGTATTAGTCGTTTTAACTATTTTGCTGGAAAATTTAAGGTTAATGTAATCTATTCAAACCAATAAAGATTTAAAGGACTTAATAAAATAGATGAAATTGTTGGACGATGGCCTAATCATTTGACAATTTTAAGCTAAGCTCATGATTGGGTGGACCCAACTTCTATCAATCGTAGATTCTTATTACCTACCTCACTCAACAGGTTACTGGGCAAGTGGAAGACGGATATTCTGATTTTGGATGTATGCTTATTGGGAGCACTCAACATGTTTCCATTTGGATAGTACTTGCACTTCAATAACGTAATTGATTTTCTTGTACTTACACTCCAATGGATTAGATTTTACTGTGATTTATGGAATGTCATAACCATTTTGTAAATTGACTATTAGAACAGGATTATGCTGACTTAGCATATACTCGTGCATTGGATTGATGTATTGTATACATCATTGTTTAGTGTGTTTTGTACATTAATTGCTGGAGGATTTCATGTTGGGGGTGCTTAGAAATCCATCTCCAAGCTGAGGACTATTTGCATTGTCTTGGCTATAGAATTGTTGACATCTTCTTTCATGCTACCACCATGCGGAAGATTAAAGCAAACTATTACGTTTATTGAGTTTTTTAAGTTAACTTTGGTTTCATGCTGATTTCTGTCCATTCAGAAAAATGTGTAAATATGTTTTTTTCCCAAACACAAGGGCTACCTGTAAACGCTTCTAACTTTGTTGTTGTAACTATGATCTTCAGTTAATAAAATGACTTTTACCCTGACTGAAAAATAAAATACCTTAAACATGTTTAAGGATGTGGGTTGAATGCTTACTAGAGGCAATCCAGACTGAAAACTTGGCATGCAACCCCAGGAATCTTAGACATCAGTATGCATGAAAGTGGAAGACTGTTTGAGCATATGGCACTGCAATCTTTGCCTTCCAAATCACTGAAAGTCATCGGCAAAAAGTGAAATTATGAATCTTTGTTCTTGTTGCCATTTTTGTTAAACACAAAATACAAATTTAAACCCAAAACCTGTTACAAGATCACATGGCTCCAGGCCCATTTGCTTATAGTTTCATGAAGGCTTAAACGTTGCTTGGCTTGATCCAGCAATAATTATGTGCCAAATGTTCCTAGTAATCCAGTTTTCCTAGACTCTGGTTATCATCAAATGTGCAAGGAAATCCACCTCCAAGATGAGGTCTACTCGCATTTTCTTGGGTATAAAATTGTTGACATCCTTGTTGATGATATCAAAATGGGTCTGTTACGTTTATTGAGTTTTTTGGTAAAGCTGAGCAAACTTTGGTTTCATCTTGATGTCTGTCCATTCAGCAAAATGTGTAAATATGCCCTTATCCCAGACAAGACAACTTGTAAAACTTCCAAAGTTGGGTTTTGAAACTAAGATCTTCAACTAATATAAATAATTTGTATCCTAACTGAAAAATCAAATCTTGAAAATGTTCAAGGATGTGCGTTGGATGCTTACAAGTGACAATGTACCAAATTGAAAACCTGGCATGAAAGCCAAGGAATCCGAGACATCATTCTCCATAAAAGAGGAAAACTGCTTGAGAATGATAACGCTTCTGTACAAGCATATAGCACCTTCCAAGTTATACCCAAGGTCATCAGTACTTGTTGCTATTTTAGTCTAGCACAAAATATAAATTTAACCCAAAAACCAGCTAGAGATCACATGACCCAAGTCCATGTGCTTTTTGCTTCATCAAAAGCTTAAAAATTAAATCCTTGGCTTGAGCCTGCATTAATAACCTGCCAAATGTCACACAGGTAATCCAATTTGCCTCAAGTCCGGTTACATAGTTTGTGGAGATGTTTGCTACAAATACAGGTAATAATTACCAGAATGACAAACATGAAATACCCCAGAAACGAATCTCTAATTAAGACCAATGCTAATGATAAAAAATAATTTTAAATGAGGAAAGTCAAATGCTTTTAACTTCAAGCAATAAACATTTAAACAGGTTATTAACAAGTAAACAACTGTCTACAACAGCACTGACTGATGACACCCTTAACATCAGGCAGAGATTTCTTTCCTTGTTGTTTAGGAACCCAAGTGAATTCTTTAGAGAAACCATTCTTTACTGATATTCTTCTCCGACCAAAGTCTATTTCCTTCTCAAAATAATTTAGAATCCAACTGAAGAGATATATTTACTTGGTGCAACTTTCCTGACTGTACATATTTCAGACAAATTGCAAATAGGGGCAGACAATATTCAGCTGTAACAAATACTCATCAGGTGTGGAAGCTTTAAATTTCTGATTAACACCTTGTTCCCAAGATTTCATAGCTCCAAGCGTTCTACTCATGTCAGCAAAGTTGAAAATCATGAAGCTTATTCTCACTTCTAATCTCTCAGCAAAGGATATTACACAAAAAGACCCCTGCAATGCTACAACTAATGATTCTCTTGAATTCAAGGATTCAGTTTACTGCTTTTCAGAAATTGAGTCTGATTCGCTTCTATTCTGGGTCATGTGTCAAGTGGGAATATTCTACAAAAGTTGCCAAAGCCTATGGTTGTTTTATTTGTCAGCAAAGTAAAAAAGGTTAGATGCATTCTAATTCTGCATTGATTAATAGAATATCTGGACCAAGTGTGTGGCTGTGAACAATACCATATATTACCAAGTTTCAAAAATGCTAATTGTACCTTGAACAGCCAACAGTGTTACTTAAAACAAATGAATTGTAAAGGGATCTGCTCCAAATGTCAAATGGCAAAACTTTTTATGTTGGGGCATTCATATGGCAGCATGGTACAATTGATTTTCATTCCAATGCCTTTGGAATGGTATTGACTGGTTCAAATAACTCAAATACATAATATACTCAACTTCTCTACATCTGTGTCAAAATTTTGAGAAAGCTTATTTATGAATAAAAAAATTAGAAAGGAAAACAAAATCAACAAGAAAACAACAAAAAGGAAAAAATAGCCCCTTAAAAATATAAATGTATGCAGATGGCATCTGGACATACTATAGGTGGAATATTCTTTAATGCAAAGTGAATTCTCTACATAATATATTTGGAAATGGCACTAACCCATGTAAAATACTCCTTGGCCTACTGGCTAGTTGATGGGAGTGTCAATAACTCCAGTGAGCGCTTAAGATGATCAACTGCAGTGGGTACATCATCAAATGCAAGTGCTCCAACTGCAAATCTTGCTGCTTTATGTGCCTCAGCAATTTTTTCAGGCGGTGGTTGGTAACTGCTGTTATAGCTATATGTAGCTGCTGGGGCAAATGCTGGCACACTAGGTGCACAGTCAACTGGTGTTGACTCAAAATATGCTGCATTTATACCAGCAACAGAATTGTACTGTAAATTTGAATGGAACTCTGGATTTGGAGAGGAATTTACATGATAAGGAGTTGAACTAGGATCATTTCCATTTACATTTTGATAATATGATGGATTGGATGGATTGGAAGGGTATGTGATATGGCTCACAGGTTGAGAATCTAAATTTCCTTCGTGTATTGTTGAATAAGATTGATAATTTGAGTTATGAGTCTGTGACGTATTCATATTGTCATGTGATGGAGGGAACATATATCCTGCACCCAGTTGACCACCAGAGACATCTTGAGGTCTTCCTTGCACAGCATGGTAGGATGAGGAGTGGACGGCTGGGTGGCTCTGGTCAAAGTCTTGTGGGGCCTGAGAATGAGAGCCCACTCCCTGATAATCTGGTCCAGAAAAGGATGAAGGTGGTTCCATCTTATCTGCAGAATAAGTATGAAGATTTCTTGGGAACTGTGACAAAGGTTCTGGTTTTGCTCCTGCATCTGTCACTGACCTTGCAAAAGCTTTTGGCTGGCTTGTCTGAGAATCTTCTTGTCTTGACTGTCCCAGAAGACTCTGACAAGCAAAAAGTTCATAATTAATATCACAAATAGGTAGATGTCACCCATTCTACACTTTAAAGTTTAGCTTCGTAATGTACAACCTTCAAAAAAATTGAGAAATAACAATGTGACAGGGAAAATAATATCCAAGTTTAAGAATAGAGCAAAAACCAAGCAAATAATACTAGTGCACCCTCATGGGGAATATCATATGACAATAGGACAAAGACCAAGCATGCAATATTTGTAAATGCTGCTCGTGTTGTATCATATGCCAGTAGCTCTAGTTTAACTAAAAACCTTATGGATAACAAAAAGTCAAAAACGTAACAACCAAATACTGAGAATAAGAAGTATTTGTTGCCACTGATCCAGAGATCTTTGCATTTGGGAAAGCCAGAGGCATCAGATCCTCTTCCTTTATCTTTCTTATTTTAATGCTCCTAATTATGTTGAAAACTTGAAGGTTTTCCAAATCAATAAAATTTTAAAGAAAAGATAGCTTGAATATACATACATTTCCCTCCCATGATGAATCCATGGTTCCTGACAGATCTTGGTCCCCACCTGGAGGACCTGGCTCCGGTCTCCTTCCTTCTTTTATTGCTTTACGAATATCTGCAGCCTTCCAGATAGCATATTTCTGTTTCTGCTCAATCTGCAAAAAGTGTTGTCTAGAAAATCAGAGAGCCACTTCAATGTCATATTAAAAATTAAATTTGATTTCAATGTGCAATCTAAATTGAAGATAATTGAAGTCTGAAGGACGAAATCTTATAAGAAGGATGCTTGGAGTAAAAAGCGAGGCTAAGACAGAATTTATAGGTAATCTCTATATCTATCTCAGTGTACCAATGAGCCTGAGATGGAACCTATAATGGCTATGATGTCCTGAATAGTTCCAGTGGCATTATATAAAAAGCCATGAAGGTGAACTATAAGCACAAGGAAAGAACAACTCACTTCTGGTTGTACTTCACCAAACTGGCTGAGGATTTCAAAAAATATACTTGCTGCATAGAAAGTCTTTGCAGTCGATCTGAAATACACATAGAATATTGTCAAATGCCAAGGTCTGTTTTTTTTAAAATCTACATTGTCACATTTTACACGTCATGGTCATACTAATCATCTAAAGCAAGTTTTTGTTTCCTATCAGATTAAAGAGGAAGTGATTTATATACTGATGTGTCATTAGATTGAGCATTCTAACAAGTATTGTCAAATACATTTTAGCTGATAAGATTACAGTATGCATTCATAAATCTGAGTCAAAAGGTTTGAATGGTCATACAAGTCTGCCCTTCCAGCTCTATCTTGTTTGTCAGCTTTTGCGAAAACACTTGAAGCGAATCCCTCCACATAAAGATTGTCTTCAGGACCTAATGTCAAGGACTTCTTATCCTACAAATCAAAACCAGAAACAAATTCTAAGATCACAATTGCATAAATCACTAATTTTTTTTTGAAAAGATGATCATAAATTTGAATAGGTCGTGAGTAGACAATACAAGATATCAATGTACATTTTATTTTTAAAAGTAGCTTTAATTTAAATTATCTAACATTAAAAGATTTCAAACAACAAGTTCTGTGACTGGTAATAGAGGGGTTAAAATCATCATGTAAAGGCAAATATCTTTATGATCTACTCTGTATCTCCTTTCTATATAGACTACAAAAAATGATATACCTTTTAACAAGTATCCAGCTCTTTTAAACAATAGGTGCTATTTCAGACAAACAAAGAACTGGACCAGATATTCATTTTTGCCAATAGGAATATATCCCTAATGTTTCCCATCAGATACTTTCCATCCCCGGAATAGAACATGTGGGGATACATATAAGCATATATCAGGCCAACATTTTTATAGGCCTAAGGCTGGTTTCAGTTGAACAAATTGGATGAGTTTCAGTTAATTGTTTATCATATTTCAAGGCTTCTATTAGCTACTTACAGCTTCAGATGCTGCAAAAATTAATTTTTTGATTTGCAGATCTTTCAACTATACAATAAAATCCTTTATGAAGAAAGAGTCTAAGGATCAAACCAAGGAGTGCAATGATGTTTCAAGACTTAAGAAAGAGAATGAGATCCTGAAGCATGAGCTAGAGATTAAAAATCTAAAGTTGAGCTTGAAGGATGGCGACAAGAAGATTGAATCAGATTCGAGATCTAAAAATGCAGATCTGGGATCTAAACTTGCAAAGATGACATCTGAACTTGGGTCTTTGAAGTTGCAATATGTAGAACTTGAGAAATATAATGCAATTGAGAAAGGAGAGCTAACACAGTCTAAGCAGCATCTTGAGAAGTTGTATTCCAACAGTGAAAAACTTGATGAGCAGATCTATATGCAAAGACCTTATGATAAGACTGGTCTTGGATATTTTGAAGGAGAATCATCTAAGAAAAATGAGGTTACAAAGGAATCAGTGATCCAATAGCCTGAGCATGAAAAAAAAGATTTCAACAAGGTTGAGTCAAATCAATCTGAAGATGTACCTAAGTAACCCGAACAAGTTGCATCACATAAAGAAGTAAGGAACCAACTTAGAGGAAGATGATATGCGTGCAATGAGTTTGGTCACATGAAGGACTGTATAGGTAAGCATTTTAAACCTATTTCTGATTATTCTATTATTGTCATGGTTTTGGTCATAAAGCTATTGAATATAAGAAACCTAAATTTAATAATGATAATAGAAGAATGTTTGAGGTACTAACCCTATAGCTAGTAGACCTATTGGAGGATCCAATGTTGTAAGGGATGGTATCATGTGTTATAAGTTCAACAACTTTGGACATATTGCTAGAGATAGCAGATTACAAATCAATCAATCAGGACCTCGATATGGAAACAATGTGACAGCATGTCAGATTTGCAACTTGGGCCATACAGCAAGATTTTTTAGGATGAACAATATGAGAATGCCTAACAACATGAGAAACCCTAATCCTAGAAGGAATAAGGAACATGAACAAGAATAGAAGAAATGAAAATAACAACAGTCAGAGAGAAAATGTGAAAGACCTTGTAGGAAACCTTGATGAATCATTTGTTAAAGCTAAGGATCCAACAAGTTCACATGTAGTGTTAGAAAATCAATCAAGTGAAGCACCAGAAAATAGATTGAAGTCAGTGATAGCTACCAACCAATCCCAATCTGATTCAGCAATTCAATTCATCAACTATTATAACATAATTAGCATCAGAATAATGTAGAAAACCTTAGAGACAAAATTGGGAGTGGTGTAGTTAATAGGAGATAGACATGGATGAGTAGAAGCTATGGTTAAGTTCGCATTAGAATCTGAGGTGCAGAAGAAAACAAGTTTACTGGTACTTAAGAAACAAATTTTTGAGTTTGCGTACTTGCACAATTAACGCAGAAATCAATTCGGGAAGATTTAAGGATCAAAATTGAATTTATGAGCGCCATTTGATCGTGTGTGAAGTTAGGGAGTGAATAAGAGCGAACTGAACGCTATCAAGGCGAATTTCAAGTGTGTGCGACAGTAATTTCCGCGATATTTGAGGTATTTTACAATATTGTGAAGGTTAATTTGTGGAATTGTGTTGAGTAAGATCAAACAAAATGATGTGAGGTTTGTAAGCAGAATTATGGCCACAAAGATTTGTTCCAGTTCTAGGGAAGATGACATGGCAGCAGGCTTTGTCCATACAACATATAAACATTGTGTTGAGAAGTTCAAGGTGAATTTATGTGAAGTATTAAGAGCACAGTTGGTAGAGAACTTGGAGAGGATTAAGAAAGTGAGAAATGGTCACTTCAGGTTTCAATCCCTAATTACCTATAAGTTCTTCCACCCACTTAAAAGATTTCCATTTATGCCAATTTCTGAATTGATTAACAATGACAAATGCCTAGTGGAAGAGATAATTGATTTATACAAGAGACATCCCATAGACAAAATTGAGAGTAGTGCAGACCTAATTGTTAAGTCATTCCAAAGTGAGATGAAGCAAAAATTTAGGATTCCCCATCAGTTGTGAGTAGACAAAAGGAGCATATTTGTTTTATGGTTGATACAGATTTCACATATATTGAAGCAGTATACCAAGAACATTGTTGTATGTTGACCCTCTTGGCTATGAAGTTGCAGAAGAAGAGGTTGAAGGGTATGTGAAAGAAACTCTTAAGACAGAAAGATGAAGAGTTTGACAAGTTTGGAACATTTGAAGAAAATATGCGGTTGGCTTATCAAGCCAAGCTTGAAAAATCACTTAGAAGAAAAGTTGAGAGTACCATAAAGAAGGCTATGGAAGCAGCCCAAACGACACCCCAAGAGTTTGCAGCAGTCAAGCAAACTATCTTAGGCATGAAAGAGATTGGTCTGGAAAATATAATGTTTGTGCCACCATTGGCAGCAGCGGGACCCTCACCATTAACCCTAGCATTAGCAGAAGGCATTACAGTTGCTAAACTTTCAGCAAAAACATCCACCATTCCATATTCGGCAGTTGCACAAGTGCAACCTCAGGTTACTCCACCACCACCAGTTCAACCTAGCAGAGATGAAGAGGAAGAAGTTAGAGCCACTGAGGTCAGATCAACTAAAGAAACAAGGAAGTCTGCTAGATTGGCAAAAGTAAAACAAGAAGCAATTGAAGCAGTTAAGCATAAAAGAGTAAAAATGATAATGAAAACGCAGAGGAGAGCACAAGTTGGAGAATCTGAATCTGAGTCCGAGGAATCAGATAAAAGGCAAGCAGAAGCAGAGACAATAAAAGAAACGGAAAAGGAGAAACAAAAAGCGAAGTCAGCCAGCAAACAGAAGAAGCAATGGAAATCAAGGATAGAAAAGATCAGTTGCACAGCCATTGACAAAGGCAACTTTGTACAATTAAATAAGTATTATGATCAGTACAATAATTTTGAAAGATTTCATCTAGAAAATGTTGTAATTAGATATATGATTGTAAAGAATAAAAAGTTCATTGACATAAGGACTTATTCCTAAGGACTTGTATACAAGACTTCTAAATAGGAAGGTGAGACTACAAGAAGGAGACAAGAAAATAAGAGAAAACATGATAAGAAAGTTGTGCAAAGTAAATAGTGAAGAGCACTTAGAAAATTTGATGGAAAGTCTTGAACCCATTTGAGGAACAAGACAAGAGCTATTCTAATTATGGGAGGAAACTATGAGGATGTAAACAAAGAAACAGAGGTAGCCATGGTAAAGATGATGACAAAACTTATGCCTTCCAACACCCAAATAACAGCAGCAACAGTACCATCAGCCACAAAAGATGTAGAAATGAAAGAGGTAGAAGAAAACAGAGTAGAAGAAGCACCAGTATCAGCAGCCCCTCAGATAACTGTTAGCGTTCACACCATGAATATTGACAACACAAGCATAATGGTGGATACAACAGAAGATCCTTTCAAAGATTATGACCCCAATGTTGACAATTTGGTAGGTTATGCGAGTTCAGAAGATGAAGAGAAGGATGAAGATGAAGAAAAGAAAAATGAAGAAGAAAAGAAGGAAGAGGAGAAAAAGAATGGTGATCTGGCTACTTTAGCAGATGAACTTCAGAAAATTGATAAGAAATTGCAAGGAAATTGGAAGGTTACACATGAAACATCTTTGGTTTTACCCCAGTTGAAACACAGTAAGACTGAGGTTGACAAAGTTGTTTTCCAGCATGAAGATGACAGTTTACTAGTCACTCCTGTCAGAAGTGCAGAAACAACTAGTTCTTCAAAATCACCACTGGAATTAGTTTTGGCAACATTATCTAGAGATGATGATGATGATCAAGTTGACTTGATATCCTCCCTAACAAAAATCATTGAAAAAACAAAAGAGTGAAAAATCTACAAAGCTCATCGATGGAACTTACAGAGAAATTGTGGAGTGCCATATCAGTAAGAGTTACTAAATCAGATCCATAGGAAAGAGAAAATGAAGTGATCAAAGCTTTTGATAATGACTTTACTCAATTATCAAAAGTTGCAACTAAAAAGGCACAGACCCTTCATGATGCTGAATTATTCAAAAAGGTTTGTGGAAACATTAAAGAAGACTTAAAAGAGTCTTGACAAATGCATCGAGGAATTCAGAACATGTTTGACAGAAGGAAAATAAGTATATGGTAAATGTGCCCTGTCACATACTTTTATCAAGGACATCTCAAATGAGCTAAAGTCCAAAATGAAAGAGTTGAAGACTCTTGTTAGTGAGCTACAAAGTCCTAATGTACAGATTATGGACTTAGAAAGCAGAATATGTAGTGCCTCTCAAATTTGCAGTCTGTACCTTGTTTGTTTTGATCTGAGAGATACTTGTACTCATGTTATTTTTACATTTGAGATGACCTGAGGGTCAGATGTTATACTTTGATTTCCAATATCATTGAAGTTAGATTACTATGTTGTTCAGTTGTGTTACATCCCAATTTTCGACCCAATTTAAAATGTTCATATAGCCGTTGAGGTTCACATGAAGGTAGTTGACAGTTAAATTTGTTATAATCTTGCGAAATGGTAAGATGGTTAGTTGTTATAATTTCGTATGAAGATAAAATGCTAGTTGATTATTTATCATGAATTCATGGAATTGAAAAGGCCGGTAGCCGTTATGATTAATTACGATTAATAACTTGTTATGATAATATGATTTAATTGTGGAGAATTTCCTTGTAGGGAGCACGTCAAAGGGGTGGAAGCATTGTCAGAAAAATATTGGGCATAGGAGCATCATCTTCACTGGGCAAATGGGTATGAATCTTGAATCACCATGGTTGAGGACCTAGTGATTGCATAACAGGATACACACATTAGACATGCATGAGCTATTAAAAAAAAATTTAAAATATTAATCATTTTAGCCTAATTAATGCATACCTCAAATGGCTCTTGGTTGACTTTTCCACCACATCATTATAATACATATTTATGTACGTACACAGATATAAATTAAAGGTGACATCATAATATTATTTTTATGCAAGATTTTATCTATTTAATACGTACATTTAAATGCATGTACAAGAAGATAAAATAACTCTTCCAAGATGAAACATGTATTTAGATATACATATTTAAAAGGTACAACCTTGGATAAACATTTACTATGTGCCATCTATTGATGCGAGTTTTGTATCACTTACATAACATATTAGGATTTGAATATTCAATATGAGATATCAAACATGCAACTCCTCTCTTGAAAAGTTATTACTCATGAAAACATAAGCAATAGCTCCAATGTTCCTTACACCATTGGATACTCGCTCAGTTTTATCGATGTGATTTGCTGGTAATCACGTAGGCGGCCTTACGCTATTCATTCAAGGATGACTTGGACTTTGGTGGAATGAAGGTGATGGTGACTTGGTTTGTGAAATGTGTGGATGGCAAATAATGTTGATGGTAGTGATGATGGAGGGTGTGTCTGCCAATGGTGATGTTGATGGGAAAGCGATGGTGGTGGAAGGTGAATGGATGTGTTCTAATACTCGACCTACTCCTCTAACTTCTTTCCCTAAACTTCGACTACCCAGCTACTCACCATTCTACTCCTACTCGTATGAATGGAAGGTTAGCAAATAGACGAGGATCGAACCTAATGAGAGTTGACCAGCGGCCTCACTTCCACAGGTGCAATGATTCAAAGGAATGATAGACTAGTTTACCACACAAGGCTTCCCAACCAGCCGCTAGGATGCTAGTGCTCTAGTATTGATCCCTATCAAACATTTACCAATGCTACCACACAACTATCCACCTACTTTACTTTCACTTGAACAACTTAAACAACTTGAAATGAAATCTAACTAAGTGGAAGTAGAAAACATGCAATAACACCCAATGTTCTTGATCAACATGCCAATCACAACAATGAAAAAGAAAGCATTTTGGTATTATCTTCGCAGCAATTTCTCCAACACTTTACAAATGAGAGCAAATGGCCTTTTATAGGGGCCAAAAATAAAATGGACGGTGGAGATCAAAACAAGATCAACGATCCAAATTGGATCCTCAAAACCCTAATTAGGGTTGCCACCCCATCGGCCAATGAGAAACTGCCACCTCATCAATGGACCAATGAAAAAAGTGCAAAAAGTGGCAACCAATGAGAAGGCACCAAAATGGTGGCCAATCAGAAATAGACACTTGTCCTATTCTAGATTTAAGGGAAATTGCCACTTGGGCTTACATCAAATGATCTTCTAATATAAATCTTCCCTTTTCTTTCATTTTTTTAGCTAAGGCAATGAACTTAGCTAGCCTTTCATTAACTTCTCCCATAGGAGGACAGGGTGTGTGCTTTGCCCTGAGTTTCGCTGTCTTTGCCATGCTATTCGCTGCTTGTAGTATTTTTTCGTGATCCTTCTCATATTCTTTTGCAAATTCAATAAAAGCGCTAAGAGAGGAAAGGGTGCTCAAATGCTTTTTCTTGATAGCAACCTTTCCCAACTCATCCAACTTCGATCCAAAATCTGTCTCGTTGACATCTTCTTTGCCAAGGGAGATTGTCATTTGTTTTTGGTTCTCGCTATCATCCTTTTCCATTAACCCTTGAATGTCCTCAGTTGTATGGGCCGTTACCACCTCGCCTCTTGGCATAAGCATTTGTCTTAATGCAATGCATCTCCCCAAATCTGGATTTGGTTCGACTAACAAAGCATCACCAACGGCCTCAGGGTCCTAACTTATTGCCTCGATGTCGATTGGTCCATTTTCTTCTCTACTAGTTTCCAATTCTGCTTTAGATGCGTGTAATAGGCCTCTTGGTTATCTTGAAATGATTTTGTTGCTTGATCCATCATTACAATTGTCATGCCCTTGTACTGGGGAATGTTAAATGTTTCTTCAATCGCTTGTTTGCCAATGCTGGCCAACACTCTCTTCCCTTCATCAAAAATGATGGAATTACTGTTTAGATCAAATCTGGATGTAGATTCCATAATCAATTCTGGACAAAGCAATGTGGGAGGAAAAGCCGCTGCGTGTACAATTCCACTCTTGTAAATCCTTTTTGCCAAGGGGGATTGTCCTTCCTTCAGTCTGTCCCTCATCCGTATCATGTCCATTGTATAGATATTGGTGTCGGTTATTCTCTTCATTTTCGAGAAGAAGAAAGTATTGGGCATCATATCCTCTTTGTCTTTCTTAGTGTTCCCCGCTTGGGATTCTTACTTGCACTATCATCCTCCATGCTCGTCGCCCTATTACAGGATGGTAGAGTGGTGGACCAAAAGGCAAGAAGAACCAAACAGAGCAATCCTTAAACTAAAATGAAAGATGAATGTTAGCTTAAGCACTCCTTGCAACTCTAGATGATGAAAATTCACCTTAACCGATAAACTTACAGCGACTGTTCGGAACCTAGGATATGAATTTCAAGTAGTTCAAATCCCTTTGCAAATTAGAAATTTACACTCCTTAAACTATCCAACACTTGCCTTCTATGCAAAAATCAAACTTTCATATGTATCTCTTCTCCCAACAAAATTGTCAAAATCTGGTATAAAATGCAGTCCTAAGTAGGAAAAAAAAATCAGACCTTCACCATGAATTGCTCAAAAATCAGAATCAGATCTGTTTCAATAAGATGCCAAGAATGGAAAATTTTGCCTTTGTCTCAAATTCGCCCATGCATGAAGTCTGAAATCTGCCCAAAATGCTACCTAGGGCACAAATCGCAGCCCACAAATGGAGGAGAAAACCACCAAAATATGCAAGAATCTGCCCACAAGAAAAATCGCCAAGGTCTGAAAATGGAGAAATGCAAGCAAAAATTGCCCAAGCATGCAAAAAACTGCCCTCCACTAAATTCGCCTCCACAAAATTCGCCCAAGTCTAGAAAAAATCTGCCCCTCCACAAAATTCGCCCACATGGAGAGGAAGAAATGATTTGTGAAAATGAAATGGGGAGGAGACTTCCTTTATAGCCAATTTTCTTTCTCCATAAAGCTGGCCTACATGGTCTAAGAGAAAACAAAAAACAATAATAAAATTCAAGTTAAGGTCCACAATTAAATACTTAGCTCAAAAAAATTAATTTTGCCAAAAGAAAATTGCACTTTTAAATTTACCAATTAGCTCCAATTGCAAAACGAAATTAAATGGCCTTGAAGGTGTTAAATATTTCCATTTAATGAGGGTTTAGTAATTAATACGTCATTAAATTTGGATTTTGGCTAACCAAAAGCCATTTTTTCAATATTAAATTACTAAATTCATTAAATACCTAAAAGTTTTCAAGGCAAATTAATCCAATTAAAGTCAATTTTTGCAATTTTCTACCAAATCGATTTTGCCAAGCTAAAAATAAAAATAAATAAAAATAAAATTGCATTTAGAACCAAAAAATCGATTTTTTGCAATTTTCCTCATTTTAACAAAATTAAAAAAATTTCACCAAAGAAAAATTTGAGATTTTCCAAAAACTTAAGTCTAAAAAATTTCTCTTTTGAAAATAATCCAAATTTACAGAGTTAAAACCAAATTTTCAAAAGAAAACATCTAAGTACAAAATTCACAACTTTATCCTGCCAAGTTGAAATTAAATTAAAAAATTAATCGGCCTAAGGAAAAAATTGATAGCTTTGGAAAATCAAGTTGAAACTGGGTGAAAATAAATCTAAACCTTCTCCCCACTGGCCCTGAAGGTGTCCAAGGCTCAAAAATTTCAAAACTCAAAAATGTTGGACAATCCAAAAATTTGCCAAGGCGATTAGAAAAAAGGGGGTCCCCAAAAATTTTGGGGCGATGGTGTGAAAACCTCACAACACCATCTTAATAAGATATATTTACGTACAAGTAAATAATAATGTTTATAATATTTTTTTGATTTATTACCTTCAAGTTTTTTCTATATTTATTCAATTCTTTTTAGAAACTGAAATGTACACTTGGCATATAATATTGGTGTTTAAGAAGACAAATCTTTTAATTCTTTAAGAGTTACGGCTTCTTGGAAGCCTTGATATATCGAATGCCTCTATATATTTGGAAGCCGTGAGAAACTCAAAGAACATGAATTGATTTCTCCTTCCACATGATATATGATATACCTCTGCAGTTCTTGTCACATTATTTCCTTCTCATTTTGCCTTTGCTGAAAGTCGTGATTGATAATCACTTTGAGTTTTGCGTCTGGAATTACTCTAGAGAAGGAACTGGTTGTTAGTGTCCAACCAAGGCTTACGTCCAAGGGACCGGCTATTTGAAACCAAGCCAAGGCTTACATTTTCCATCCTTAGACCAAGTTATGTGGTCAGACTTTCATATTCATATTGTTGTATGTTTTTCTTAAACTATTTTCGTATTTGCAGCAAGAAGGAATGTGCCATGAAAATTCTGTACATTAATTTTGAATTTCAATCGAATGGATATTCGATAGTCCAATCTCTGTGTGTTGTTGAGTCAAGACTAATTGCAAATGACAAGTTTATACAACATTGTTTTGCTGTAGTATAACAGAATGTATAGCCTTGCAAGCTTGTTAAGATCATTCTCTGTTATTTGATATATTGAAAATTACAATGATCCAACCCCTATTGGGGCTTAGTAAAAGAGTTGGATACTCTAAGATTGTAAACACCTGGGACTCACTTGGCTGTATGGCCAAGGAAAAGGGTGAAGAGGTGAGATCTGCAATAATATGAAACAGAATCAGATGTGACATAACAATATATATTATTTTAAAAAGGAATCATTTAAAAGCTCATGCATGTCCAATTCATTCTATGTTGTCAAGTCGAGTGTTGTGATTAAGTATAAGGATGCTCAGTGGCTAACAATGTGTTCCATGTTTATTCCGGGTAAGGAAGGCCTTTCTAGTTAGAGAAAGTGTAGGGATAAGTTTAAGGACCGTGGCTAAGTGGTTAAGCCCCTGACAATGGTTCCCCTCTCCACGAGATGTTAGGACGTGCATCAGATAAAGATGAGATGAGCATTCAAACATTTATTAGTAACAGGTATTTTTACTTTTATTATATTTATACAAGTAGAAGATATGATGGATTAATTTATATTGTTGAATTCGGTTATTTCCTTTGATGAAAGCAAACTTTCTCATCAATGTAATTGGTAACCATTTAGATTGGTTGACCTTCCAACTGAATATGGAATATATCTATAGGATTGTTACTTCAGTCTTTCATTTATAAGAATAATGATTATGAGCATATCTTCTAATCTTATGTTATTGTCACAATTAGCAATAGGAAGAAAAGGAATGAAACAATGGTATCTTATGTTCTAAATGATATAGTGGTATCTGATGCCCTAAATGATACAATGGTATCCGACGCCCCAAATGATACAGTGATATTTGATGCCCTAAATGATCTAATGGTAATTGATGCCCTAATTAACACAGTGGTATATAATGCCCTAAAGGATCCAATGATAATAGGTGCCCCAATTGATGCAGTGGTATGTGATGCCCTAAATGATCCAATGGTAATCAATGTCCTAATTGATATGATGGTATTTGATGATAATCTTTATTTGATTTTGATATAGTGGTATTGGATGGTAATCGTCATTTGATCCTAAGTGGTATTTGTGGACTAACCTCAGTGTTTGCAAAAGCATCCCTAGATTGATTTCAATTTCGAATTCCATGGTATGTAGATTTTAATTTCCATTGTAAATTCATTTATGGTGTTTCCAATTGTTAGTTATGAAATTTTCGTTTAACTGATTGTAACCGTTAATCTCATTCACATGAATATAATTGATATAATTGTCTTCCTATGAAAATGAAGTAATAACTGTATTTCTTTGATATGTTAGTTGTTAATTAAGACCTAGAAAAAAGTATATGTTAAAAGTTGATCAAATTTGCATGATGATGCCATTTTGAGATGACAGTATGTTTTATGATGATATCTGATTATCCTGCATTTGGACATATCTCTGATTATTTTATATGTTGGATTTAATGCTATGGTAATTTACTTCATTCTTGTTTTGTTATGCTTTATGCGAACGTAAGTGATGTAAATGGATTATTTCAGTATAATTGAATAAATGGTTAAACTAGGTTATTTAATGCATTTATTGTTTCGGCTATGTTATTATATGCAATTGCACTTGATCATGTGTTTTAGTGTGCATGATTTATATCCCTGGCAATGGCACATGGAGTTAGTGATTCAGCGGTTCATATTTCACCAATGTCGTCCCGATATGGTCGACGTATCTAATTTGATAGTTTAAATTAAACTTTTTGGGGATTTAATAAATCCAGACTCATTTGCATTATGTGACTAGACCTGTGAACATGGTAGTGCATTTAGAGGTTTGCAATGTCGCGAAAGTGGTTAAGGAATTCTGTGATTTTAGTTAAGGGTTTTCAGGCTTTATTTTAATTTATTTTATTTTTTGATAGCAATAGATGAATTCCAATTACTTGGAATAGCTTGTTTTCATTTGGGTCGATTCAGGATTTGACTAGGTTTCCTGGTTATTTACCCTAATCGATTATTCACTCGAAAAGTAAATAAGTATCCAAAGAGGAAATTAATTCCTCACTTCTCACTTTTGCAAATTAGAAATTAGAGAGCTTTTCCAAAATCCTCTTCTGGAGGATTGTGTTTCTGTTTGTTGTGAGAGCTACAGGCGTGGGATCTTCGCAAGATCGGTCTTGTTGGATCCAGCTCGGGGAGACCTTGCTTCGTCGTGACTTTCGACAACTTTCGCGAGATATTTGTTTTATCTGGCTAATTCCCATTTAAGCCCTTTTGCCTATCAAGTAGGGCTCTCTCGTTTTTGTGTTTCTACTCTGTTTCTACTTCTGTTTCTGGTAGTTGTATGCTAGGAGGCCAAAAACAAGTGTTCCCTTCCATTTTTAATTGTTAGTCATGCCCGGTTGGTCGGGTATGAACGTTTTCCTGATTTTTGGGATGAGGGTTTGGGGTTTCCCTGGCCGTTTTTGCATACAGTGTCCAAACCTGAATTTTATTGGATTTTTGTGGCTTTTGTGCCCAAAGACCAAATGGGTTTTATTTTTGAAGTTTTTGAGTTTTAGGGGTTTTCACCTCAATTCCTGTGCCGCTTCGTTTTCTCGAGTCTTCTTGCCATGATGTTGGTTGTGGACTTGGATTATCCGTAGGATGTCAGTCAGGCCATTGTTGCACCTTTTTGTCGCATTGGGATGCATACCACATCCGTCCTCTCGAGCTTGTATTAAGTTGAGTGTTATTTTGCTTGTGTCTCATCCAACCCTTGTTTTATGATCTTCGTGATGGTGGTGCGACACACAAGCACGTGTACGTGCATTTGTCGAGTGACTTCCGAGGCCTGGTTGGGAATATGCATGCCTATGGGCACTCATCATTGGATGAGTATGGGTAGGGTAGGGTAATATGGAGGGGGCTTCTATCTTGTAGCTTGGTGATTATTGTGCCCAGAGGGTTGGAATGAAGAAGTTCTAAACAAGTGATAACTAAATAAATTAATTGGGTAATAAATTTAAGATAATAAAAGGACACAGTGAGAGCCTTATGCTGGAAAGTTGAACCGCACAATATCTAGCTTGGGCTACGTGATGTCGATTTATTTCCCCTCCAGGCAAGTCCCTACATAGTAACCAATTGAGTGTCTGACCAGGACCTGTTGTTCTTGCATTGTCTCATGATCTTGGTTTCAATCATCATTACTGTCTGGTCTGAGTGTTAGCCATGAATGTGTGCTTTATGTGTGTTTGTGGTTGGATCATTTTCTCCATCAACACGGTGGGAGTGGACCTATGGGTTCCACGTAGTTGGGAGGCATAGCTACCTATACCACTACTAGGGACCGGTGTACGAAGACGGTCTATTTCCAGTTGCGATCGGTGCTTAATGTTTCACTTGGTACTTCGGTTTCCAAAGTATGTTATCTTGTGATTTATGCTTTTATTGGGATGCTTGGATATCATGTTTAGATGATGTTAGTTACTTGTCGCATTCCTTTATTATGATGTTTAGCATATGATTTGATGATGAGATTTACTTAGTTGGAGTATCTGTTGCTTATTGGTTTAGCATGTTAAAAACATTTCCTTGTTCTTATGATGTTATTACGTTTAGTAGTGACGTCCTCATAAGACAATTATGACTATTTAGTTGGCAGTTTGGGATATTATGCGTGGGTGATGGCTAGGGCCTTCGAGGTCTCATGATGTCATTACAGTTGGGAGGAACCATGCAAGAGTTTTGTTATTTTTGTCCATTGGGATGTTGCTTTCAGTATGTTTTGTTACTGCTTTGGTTTAGATGGTTGATTGTCTTCTGACCTTCAATTCTTGGGTTCGAGTGTCCAAGCCTCATATTGTCAATCTGGTACTCCCCGGTGTGGAGGTTCTAACTCTCTTTTGACCCCTCTGAATGTTCGTTGGAGCATTCTTGCTTTTCCTAGGCAATCGTGTTCTAGCATGGGGCGATACTTGTAAAGTATCGCACGCCCAAAGAATAAGTATCGTGCGATACTAAAAAGTATTGCATGCCTTAAGGGGAAATGTCATGCGATATTGGAAAGTGTTACATGCCCTTAGTAGAAATGTCGTATGACATTGGAAGAGTGTCGCACACCCTTAGAAATAATATAGCCGAGACCCTAAAAGTATTGCACAAGGTTTTTAAAAACGTTGTACAGTACTGGAAAGTATCGTTGAGGCTGTTTGAAAATGTCGCACGACCTTGTGTAAAAACCTGCGCTGGCGACCAACGGGCACTTTTTGTCTCAACCGAAAGGTTTAAAGATGTGATTGGGATACCCTTTGCGGAGTTCTTGATCTCCTTGGTTTGGCTTTTCGAATTCGAACCGTATTGGATTTGAATGTGTTTTGTGTTTTCCGTAGTTTGTTGTCTTTGGTCAATAGTGGCGTTTGGAGATCCGTTGGTGTTTGGATGTTTGTTTAGTCTTCTGTTGCGATCTTTGTGATCCTTGTATGTTGATTGTCATGCACATCCATACTTGTTTTTAAATAAAAATCTTGGCTTTTATTTATCCTTGTACCAAGGATCTCTGGGCGGGGCATTATAGAATAAGAAAAATTCACGATGATATTGGGCTATTAGAACTAAAGAAGGAAAGGATAATGAAAAAGTTTTCGCTATTGAGAGAGAACCTTACCCTACAAATAGACCATGTGCAGAGACAGTTGGATGAATGTCTTTTAGTCAAAGCCTCATATGAGAAATTTCCATACACAGATTTGAATGCAGTAGAGATTGCATCATATGGACTATGTGCGTTAATAAGTGTATTAGATGCAATCAAGGACAAGTTTGACAAGGAATTCTTTATCTTGAAGAACTTTGCAGATTGCATTACATAGATATCCACCCAACAATCTTAAAGGTAGAAATTCAAAATTTTGATTTGTACATAAGTTTTCACACCACCTTTGTCATTGATGTCAAAGGGGGAGTGTAGTAAAGAAAATTATATTAAAGGGAGTAATGTATAGAAAAAGTGTCTAAGTAAAAATGTAGTAAAGAATTGTAGAAGGGATAAGTAAGAGCATAGTCAAAGGGGGTATCCCGATGTAAGATGGTATAAATAAGAAAGCAATCCACATTTTGTGAATTTTGTATGGCCATGTAACAGATGTGACAAATTTTGAAATTTTGTAATTTTGAAGTTTGAGGGACATAGCCAATTTTCCCAATATGTTGCCATCAAGGCCAAAGGGAGAGATTGTTGGCAATTTGGCTAAGTTAAATAGTATGAGGTTGTCATTTATGGCAACATATATTCAATATGAAGTGAGTAAAGTATGGAGATATAGTTTTGGTAGTTCGAATTAGTAAATTGTCTAAGTATCATACATTTTATTTGGCAGCACCGTTACAATTTTGATTGGCGCAGTTCACAGAGGCAATATTTGTTAAATTTATAATAGTGATATCATATTGGTTTGAGAGTGCAGACTGCACCACAATCTTCTCCCCTTGCATACCAGTTAAGCATTATATACTTTACACTTGGTAAAATAGATGGGCGGCGACCCTTAGGAAATATTCATGTTTAATACTAACTATAACTAAACAGTTATGTTAGTTTATATTTGTATCATCTCTTTTCTTGGACGCCAATTTATTTGTGTAGTATTGGCCGACCTAGAGAGGATCATGTCCCTTTGAGGGACATGCCCTTTGGTCATGGCATAATAGAAAGGTGTTATTGTAGTTTGAAGACACACAATTTACATAAGTTTTCTCCTTCAAGCAATACTGCCCCATACGAATTTATTGCAAAGACAACTAAATTCTAAACAACATTCAATATTCTGATAACTCCTACATTCAGAAGTGAAAGAAGAAGATTATCTACAGCAACACAAGGATATTATAAAAGTTTGATTTTATAACAGAATTTGCAGAAACTTTACATGGTATCAGAGCTTTGGTAGTCAAACCTAGGCTTTGCAAATTAAGTGATCAAACCTTATATATATCTAACATCACTCTCCTATCTTCAATGGCATACACAATCAGACCCGAGGATAGGTTTGATGGAAAATAACACTTTGATGCCTGGAAATTCATAATCATGATGATTCTTGAAGAAAATGATGTAAAACAATTTGTTGAATCAGCATCTAGACAACCTACAATTGAACCTCATAAATCCTTCTGGATTAAAGGAAATAAAAAAGCCATTCAGATCATATTAGATGGAGTGAAAAATGATATCATACCTAAGCTAACAAAATATCAAACAACATTTGCTATGATGAATGCACTACTAAATGCATATGAGGTTAACAATGCAACTAGAGTTCTTGCACTAAAAAAACAACTAAATCACATACAAATAAAGAAGGGAGAATCAATGAATTCTTACTTCCTAAGGGTTGCCAGCCTAAGAGATGAACTTGCAAATATAGAAACCATTATTAGTGACACGGAATTAACACTGATGGCTATAGATGGATTACCAAATTTATGGGAAAGTTTCGCACAAGGAGTAAGTGCCAGAGATAAACTTCTTGACTTCAATAGACTTAGGGAGATTGTCTTCAAGAAGAATCCAAAAAACTAAAAAAAAGAGGGAAATTGAAAATGGAAGATGAAGAACTTCATGTTCTTAATACAAACTCCTATAAAGGCAAGAAAAAACATTTCAAGAAGAAAAAGGGGTAATCAAAAGAATGACAAATCTAAGAAAGATCTATCCAAAATAAAGTGCTTAAGATGCGAAAAGTTTGGACACTCTAGATCTAATTGCCCTGAGAATTCTAAACAACAAGTGAACTGTAAAAATGTTACTAGGGAAGAAAATAACTATGATTCTAAGAATTGTGTATTGAATTCATCACTATCAAATGAAGTCTCAAATAAAGCATGGGTGATTGATAGTGGATCCTCTAGACATATTAAAGGACACAAAGAAGCACTAGACTCTATATCAAAAAAAGTTAATGGTGAAGTCACCATTGGTGATAATTCAACAAATTTCGTCAAAGGAATTGAAAATTGCACCTTAAAACTAAAATAAAAAAATTCTCTTCTTTTCAAAAGAGTACTCTATGTACCAGGAATAAAAAGAAATCTAATCTCAGTTACAACACTTGAAGATGGACATAATGTTGCATTCATGGACAGTAAAGTAATAACCTGGGCTAAGAACTCCTTAATAAAGAAAGTAAAAATTATAGGTCAAAGAAAAGGGTATTTGTATGAATTAAAATCAAAATCTAGTCAACTTATTCAAGCCTTAATTCATGAAGCTACGGATATAAATGAAATATGGCACAGAAGGTTAGGACATCTAAATTTCAAAATTTTATCAACTATAGAGAAGATGGTTACTAGCTTACCTAAACTAAATAAAGATCACTCAAGCATATGTAAAAGGTGCACTTTGGGTAAGAACACCAAAAGTCCATTTCATGATAGCACTAGAAAAACTAACAATGTTTTAGAATTAATCCACTTGGATTTATGTGGACCTATGTCTGTTCCTTCTCTCGGAGGATTCTGGTAACCATATTATGTTCATAGATGACTTCTTTAGGAAAATTTGGATTTACTTCCTAAAATACAAAGAATCAGAAGAAATCTTAAAGAGATTTAAAGAATTTAAAACCTTAACTGAAAACTTATTAGGACATAAAATTGAAACTCTTAGAACTAATAATGGAGGAGAATACACCTTAGATTTGTTTAGAAGTTTTTGTAAAGAAACATGAATTAAGAGGGAGTATACCGTTCCTTATTACCCGCAACAAAACGAGGTAGTAGAAAAGAATAATAGAACAATTATAGAATCTGCAAGAGCTATGATATTTGATCAAAATTTAGAATATAATCTTTGGTCAGAAGCCCCTTGTACTGCTGTCTATATTCAAAACAGAAGCCCTCACTCCTACCTTAAAGATAAAACTCTTGAAGAAGTCTTTACTAAGGTTAAACCCAATATAAGTCATCTTAGGACTTTTGGGTGCCTTGTATATATTCATGTTCCAAAAGAAAAAAGAACTAAGTTAGAACCTTCTGGGAGCAAAGGTATTTTTGTAGGGTATAGTGAAACATCTAAAGCATATAGGGTTTTCATACCTGGACAAAAAAATATTGAACTTAGTAGGGATATAATTTTTGAAAAAGACTTGGCATTCAAAAATGCCCTAAGTTCTAAAGAACACTCTCCTTTACCTAGTTCTGAAAGAAATACTGAAACTGAGTCTCAAAGGGAGAACACTGAAGAAATTGAAGATGAAATTCAAAATCTTAATCTTGAAGAAACTCAAAATTCTAAGAAAAGACCACTTCGAGGCATTAAGACAATAGAGGAAGCACAAAACTTTGTTGCACCATCTGGAACAATTAGAGAAAGCAAAAAACCTAAAAGATTTTCTAGTTACACAACAAACATGAATGATTTGTCTAAATTAGAACCTACCAATGTTTCAGAGGCTATTAAACATACAGCTTGGAAAGATGCTATGATAGAAGAATACCAATCTATTATGAAAAATAATGTTTGAGAAATTGTTCCAGACCTAAAAGAAAATCTGTTGTTTCTTCCACATGGATTTTTTAAAATAAAGCATGCTACAGATGGTAGCATTGAAAAATACAAAGCTAAATTTGTAGCCAGGGGATTCTCTCAGAAAGAGGGTATTGATTATGAAGAAACTTTTGCTCCTATTGCTAGATACAACTTTGTAAGAGTAGTCCTAGCCTTTGCAGCATCGAAGGGATGGGAAGTACATCAGATGGATGTAAAAACAACATTCCTAAATAGAAAGATTATAGAAGAAGTATATCTGGAGCAACCTGAAAGATTTGAAACTTATGATCCCAACGTTTTTGTTTGCAGGCTCAAGAAAGCTCTCTATGGGCTTAAACAGGCTCCAAGGGCTTGGTATGAAAGAATTGATAAGTATCTTACCAGCTTAGGATTCTCCAAAAAAGAAGCTGATCCAAATCTATAGTATAAAAGGGATAAAGATGATATGGTAATTCTAATACTGTATGTTGATGATTTACTAATAATAGGTGGTGATCATTTTATAGATCAATGCAAGAAAGATCTAATTCGAGAATTCGAGATGAAATACTCGGGACTCATTCATTACTTCCTAAGACTGGAAGTACGGCAAAATTCTGATAGCATTATCCTTCATCAATGGAAGTATACATTAGATATTTTGAAGAGATTTGGAATGTGGAATTGCAAGTCTATGTCTTCTCCAATGGAGATTAATCTACATAAAGAAATAACAGCCGAATCACCTTCTATAAATTCTACTATCTATAGACAAATGATTGGGTCCCTGATGTACTTGGTAAATACAAGACCTGATATTTGCTATGTTGTTAATGCCCTAAGTCAGCTTATGTGTGAGCCAAAGGAGATTCACCTAGTTGCAGTCAAACACATTATGGGATACTTACAAGGTACTCTTAATCTTGGGCTCAAATATGAGAAAGTTGATTTAGATTTACATGGATTCACTGACTCAGATTGGGGTGGAAGTGTTCAAGACAGAAAAAGTGCTTCAGGATGGTGTTTTAGTTTAGGATCAGCAATGATATCTTGGATATGTAGAAAATAGTCTTTAGTAGCACAAAGTTCCACAGAAGGAATACATTGCAGCAGCAATGGTCTCTCGGGAAGCAGTTTGGCTTAGAAAGTTACTTGTGAAATTATTTGGGCAAGCCATGAATACTGTGATTATTCATTATGATAATTAGAGTTCTATCAAACTTTCGGTGACTCCAGTTTTTCATAACAAGTCCAAGCATATTAAAATTCCTTACCATTATGTAAGAGATATGATAGATAGGAATATTGTAAAATTAGAATACATTTGCACTACAGATCAGACAACAAATATTCTCACCAAACCTCTCTCTAAAGTGAAGATAGATCACTTCAGGAAAAGACTTGGTATGATTGAATTGTAATTCATTTGTATTCTTTAAGTTATTAATGAAAAAAATTTATTGTTAGGCTATTAACTGTCATGGGCTCCACCATCTATATTTATTATTTACAAGGTGACAATCTATGAAGTAATAAATACTTGTATAAAAGACATTATGAGAGATGATGATCCCTCAGATAATGTATTGAACAATATAGAACCACTGTTAGATCTAGGTGAGTTCAAGATCATTTGTGACATAAGCATTTCTATGCTTATTAATCACAACTTGGATAAAGGAAGAATTTATTCTTCGGACTTTATCCTTTTTTTTGGTAGATGTTAACTCAAGATCAAGTTGTGATATAGGATTACCAGTTCCTATGAGTCACAACCTAGAGAAATGAAGAATTTAATCATTCTTCGGATTTATCCTGTGTATTGCATTACATGCAATACTGACATCACTAATGTAAGTGATAAATCATATTAAAAGATGGCTATATGACTTAGTATCATGTGTTCCATGATGCCATTTGCTCAGAAGATTCAGATAGATATAGAGTATCTATCTATGTTTATTCATCGTAATTGATGATGCTAAATATGTTATCTCTCAGTATGATTATCAAGTTAAGAGGGAGTGTTAAATTTATAACAGTGATATCATACAAGTCTGAGAGTGCAGACCGCACCATAATCTTCTCCCTTTGCATACCATTTAAGCATTATATACTTTACACTTGGTAAAATAGATGGGCGGCAATCCTTACGAAATATTCATGTTTAATACTAACTATAACTAAAAAGTTATGTTAGTTTATATTTGTATTATCTCCTTTCTTGGACATCGATTTATTTAAGTGTAGTATTGGCCGACCTAAAGAGGGTCATGTCCCTTCGAGGGACATGCCCTTTGGTCATGGTATAATAGGAGGGTGTTATTGTAGTTTGAAGACACAATTAACATAAGTCTGCTCCTTCAAGCAATACTGCCCCATACAAATTTATTGTAGAGACAATTAAATTTAGAACAACATTCTAATAACTCCTCCTACATTCAGAAGTGAAAGAAGATTATCTACAGCTACACAAGGATATTATAAAAGTCTGATTTTATAACAGAATTTGCATTAACTTTACAGTATTGGCACGTGTGCTCTTAGCTACAACAAGTATAGTATGTCTAGATACCACAGTTATGTGCGCAAAGCAATGCAGACAGTATAGGCAAACTTATTGCAGTTTTTCCAGTTGCAGTAATGAGCCGACTGAACAAGATAAAGATAAGGAATTGGGTATTTTATGTTAAGGAATTATTTTGTTTACCAAAACAATTACTTGACTAATTAGGGACAACATCCTAGATGTTAACCCTAAGTAAGCAAGGTATAGTTTTACATTTTGGCAAACGTGTAAAGGTATGAAGGTCGACAATGCAAGTTATTATGAAATATCAGGGTATAAAGGACAACTTTTGAAATACGAAGTTAACTGTGAATGTGATGCGATGATTGTGATAAGAATGTGATTATTTTGTGATGAAAATTTCGATGTTAAAGCAGAATAAAAGGCTATGTGAAGTTGATACAAACAGCTACAAAGGTCTTATCAAATATTGGAGATATCAACAATTGCAAAGAGGTTTTTGTATCTATTCTTTTGTATACCGAATATCATTGTGTATTGCATCTTTGGGCAGTGGGCTCAACTTGCATACATTTTGTAATTGTATTAACAACTCCTAATAGAGTTGAGGCTTCTAATGGGCCTAGTCCTCTAACAAGGAAAAAGACACTATACGGATGTAATAGACTCCTAATAGGGTCAGTATCTTTCACAAGATACTTTTGATTAGTGGATCATTTTGTGGGTACCATTCCCACCGGAGTTTTCCCTTGGCTTCCCTAAATAACAAAATATGGTGTTATGTGTTGCATTACTTTATGGTTGTGTTTATTATTCAGCTTAATCAATTTACTTTCATATGCAAGTTATAAAATTGTTAATGATATCAATAATTGGGCAAAAGTTTGTGAAATACTGATTCACACCCACTCTCAGTATTTTCTATTTCTAACAAGATACTGCTTACACATTAGTCTAATAACAAGTTGCCAATTCCTTGAGCATTATTTTTGTTGCAAATGAAGTATTCACCCTAGGTGTTAAATACATCCTGCACTTTATGCTCCTGATGTGGCTCCACTGTCTCATCTGCAGCATTTGCATAAGATTTCATGCAAATCCAGGGTGTTAATGTGTTTGGAAGCAGTTAAAAAACCATTTCAGAAATAGAATCGAAATTCAAGCCAAACATGTTAAAACTAAAAGAGTAACAGCATCAAATACTCATAAAGGCAAGAGATCTGAAGTGAAGTAAACCCCAGAGTGCAGCAAACCTCTTAATTAAACTAAGAATAAGCCAGCACTGTCTCCTAATGCAGAGCAAATTCCAAGACTCAATTACACTTCTCATTTCCCAACTTCAGTCATCAGTATTTTGCACAAGATGTCCTGGTTCTGTTTTGCGTTCACAAGCTGGTCCAATTCAGGGCACATAAACTGAAATCACTCAGCTAGCTCTCCCTGCTATGTTTCCAGCCTGTGGTGTCTGGTTTGAAAGGGTTAATCCTTTCTATTTATTTGACCTGAACATAATCCTTTCTTGTTTATGCAAAAAGTTAAAACCAGTTGCATTTATACAGAAAACACACTTTATTAATACTGCACTTATCTTATAATCATTCATACGATATCTGAGATAGGCATAGAAAGTAGGCTTCAAATAAATAATGGTTTTCAAGAAAGCAACAAAATTACAAGCCAAAGCATATTGATAAAACCAATCAATTACCACATAGCAATTGTGCTACTACACTTCTCTTGTACCTGTTCTTTGAGCCCCAAACGATCATATGCAAAACATACTCAGCTTTACAGTTTACTTGAGTCCCAAATTTTCCTGCCATTCATATAATGTAGCTATGATATACCTGTAAAAATATACTTTATTTACAAATAACAATCACCTTGTGCCATAAATGGAACCCATACACTCTGTGCATATTCAATCAGTCTTGTCCAAGTTCGCCAACCTTCTATCCACTAAAATAAGCTTAGATTTGTGTTGTATAATCTGTTTCTACAGAAAATATTGAGTTTTTTGAAGTTAATGTTCCAACAATAGTCATTAATAATCGTTGCACATGTGGAAAATCTTGTTGAGTTGCTTGCAACACAAGTTTAGTTTAGGTGTGAGTCAAAGAGTTTTAGTTTGAATCAAGTTCTTACTGTAGATGTGTTGAGTTAGGTGTCCATAAGTTTCAATTAGCTGTCAAGTTTATGTGTGTGTTGTCAATCATCAAGTAGTTTGTTGTCAATCTAATTAATAGTCATTTAGGAATGTTGTTGAGTCAATCTATTGTATAAATTTGCATCTATTATTCAATAAAAAGTTGGAAGTTCTTTCTTTCTCTATTATATTTCTGCTGTTCTATTTTTCTAAAATAACAAAACAACGCAAACAAAACAAAGAGAAGAAAGAACTTTTAGCTTGGTTTTATTGGTTTTATTGAATAATAGATGTCAATATATACAATAGTTTGATTCAACAACATTCTTAAATGATTGCTAATTACATTGACAACAAACTAATTCATGATTGACAACACACACATTAATTTGACACTAACTAAAACTTATGGACACTTAACTCAACACATCTACAATAACAACTTGATTCAAACTAAAACTCTTTGACTCAATCCTAAACCAAACTTGTGTTACCAGCAATTCAACAAGGCTTGTCACATGTGCAACAATTATTATTGACTGCCGTTGAAACATTAACTCCAACACCCCCACTTAATGTGACAACTAAAGGAAACATTATCTAGAAATTATACTTCAAAAATATGTCATAGAGGAGTAAGACTTTCTCATAGTTATGCAGCTATAATCCAGCTTTGAAACACCATTGGACATACCATCTCCATATGAAATATCTCACAAACAATGCCAAGCTTCCAAACTTTCAGATCTCCCTGAACTATTGGACACACCATCTCCACATGGAATGCCTCATAACCCTTGTAAAGGTATAACTTTTCCGTTCTTATAGCACCTCAAACTATTCGAGCATCTATCTAGACTCTACCACATCTTTTCCTATTTTTCAAAGCATTGATCTCTTCAAAATCAAACAAATTCTTCAATGAAATCATTATCATTCGGTGTTTCTTCTCTTGGCCTCATCTTCTTAACTTCTTCTCTAACAGATAAAACTTAATAGGAAGATAGCTCTGATACCATATTGGAAAAATAGAACAAAAAAAAACAAAACAGAGAGAAGAAAAAGCTTTCAGCTTGTTTTTATTGAATAATAGATGTCAATTTATACAATAGCTTGACTCAACAACATTTCTAAATGACTGCTAATTACACTGACAACAAACTACTTCATGATTGACAACACAAACATAAACTTCACACTAACTGAAACTTATGATCACCTAACTCAACACATTTACAATAAGAATTTGATTCAAACTAAAACTCTTTGACTCAATCCTAAACTAAACTTGTGTTGCTAAAAACTCAAGGTTTGCCATATGTGCAACAATTATTATTGACTACTGTTGGAACATTAACTCCAACAAGCTGCATACCTATGAGAAAGTCTTACTCCTCTATTACATATTTTCAGAGTATAATTTCTACATAATGTTTCTGCTGTTCTACTTTTCCAACAGACGCTACATCTGGAGTAAAAACCTTCTTCACGCAGCAGTCATACATCACTCATATCATTTGGCTAATGAGATTTCCATATCACTTTGCTGAAACCGAAGGCTTCCCAACAAATTACAAAACCTCATGTTCTGCAACAGGTCGCTATTTGAAATATTTGTTTAATACTTTAGCCAATTAGAATACACTTAATTCTCAGCAAGGCAATCTAAACCGTAAAAACCATGGGCACCTGAAGTCAGCAGAAGATCAC
This sequence comes from Cupressus sempervirens, assembly GCA_028749045.1. Taxonomy (NCBI): domain Eukaryota; kingdom Viridiplantae; phylum Streptophyta; class Pinopsida; order Cupressales; family Cupressaceae; genus Cupressus; species Cupressus sempervirens. Next base: position 891,369,758 of record CM053789.1, read on the forward strand.
ACATGCAAAGTAATGGTTGAATGCTCCAACAATCTGGAAAAGTTGAAAGTGAAAAATTCTTTCTGTTTGCAAAAGTTATTTTCAACATTGTTTCACATTGGGGATGCGAATAAGCTATTCCCGTACCCTCATGGCTCAAGAATCCATTTCCACTTGAGGAGTGAACAGTCAAGAAATTATGCATGAAATCAAATTTGCATGGAAACAAAGAGTTGAATGGAAAACAACATAACTATTTTCAATTACCCGTTGATCAATTCACGAAAGTTATATGACTAAATAAAAAACGTTGAATTCTAACTCTGTAATTTATTTGTATCAGATAAAACCACAAAGTACAGATTCTTACAAACTAGGGTTAGAAAATATAGAAATTCGGAATTGCATTCACCCATTCAAAATTATTTTGTATCTTATTTTATTTGTTTTGTTTCCTCTGCTTATAGTTTATGTTGCCTCTTGTTTCGCTCAAAATAAATCGGGGCTCTGTAAGTAAGCGGGTACCTTTTCAAGCTGCTTCATTAAGGAAACCAGCAAAGCGCTGGTTGTTTTGGTCCGTTCCTTCGCTGGGATCTTCAGCCCTCGTTCCATTGCATATAAACGACCTTCAAAAACGCACAAATCCTATTAATTTTGTTCAATTGAAGAAATTGTGAATAATAAAAAGAGGATGGAATGTTCAATATCTGTTGCGGTACAGTTGAGATCAAAATTAATATATAATTACAGTAATAGGCGACGAGAGGTTCATGTTTCTGAAGCTCATCAGCTCTTTGCAGAAAAGGGAGAATTAATTTTGCAGGCTCCGTGTCATTCGCCATTTTTTGTTAGCTTTTTAGCTGGTAAAGACGATCACGAGATGGTGCTCTTCCTATTCAGAAATTGAACTCGGAAGAAAATATTTAGTATGACAATAATTATTAGTCTTTTAAAAACAGCTATGTACAGTCTTAAAAGAGATTGTGAAATTGAACTTTCCTCACGAAGAAGGAAGAGAAGAATGAAACTTTTAGAAGTCGGGAAAACATTTACACCCGCCAGCTCACCCGAGGGTTTCGTGCTATTGTTCAGTGTTTTTTTCAAATTCGCCATCTAGAATATCAATTTTACTAGGGAAAAAGGATGAATGAGAAGGAATTTTGGTTATTACTCTAGACTGTAGTTTTCCGCCCAACTTAATCTATTACCAATTTTTTTTTGGGAAAAGATACGAAAAATTTGTAGTCTCAAAATAGATATTTTTATATTTGAATGTTATTTTTTAATTGGTTATAGCAATTTTTTCCAGTGGTTTTAAAGAATTTAAAAAGAAAAATCAATTAATATTATTGTTTATTCATTTATTGAAAGAAAGATAATTTAAATGAAAGAGGTCATTCCCAAAAATTTAGCATTAAAAATCTGAACGTCCTATTACTATTTTTTGGAAAGATACCAAAACATTAATGAATGTTAAATTTTTAGTCTCAAAATAATATTTTTTATATTTGAATGTTATTTTATAATTGGTTATAGCAAATTTTCTTAATAGTTTTAAACAATTTAAAATGAAAAAAAATCAATTAATATTATTATTTATTCATGTATTGAAATTAAGATGATTTAAATGAAAGAAACCATTCCCAAAAATTTAGCATTAAAAATCTGAATATTATTGTCCTGCTATCTATTAAAAGTAAGGTCATTTAAATGAAAGAGAGAGGCATTTAATTTTTATACTTAGTAGTTCATCTGCAACCATCAAATTGTTGGGCATTAATATGTTGCTATCTGTGAGCAAAACATTTATAAAGATCATCAAGGATTTAATTCATTCTATGTTTGCACGATATTGTTTCAGGAGGGCAGAGAAGTGTATTTCTTCATCTGTGTAAGAGTTTACAATTTATATTATGCTTTCCATTAGTTTTTAAATTTTTGTAGGTAACCATATTGTCAATAATATATTTTTGTTGTTTTCTCAGGATAGGAGTTGTTAGTACATTCTAAGATTTCTCCAATCATATCAAGTTTGAGGAGTGAACTCCAAATTATGTGTAGAGATTATTTTGTAGCTTTCATTGGGTAGCTTAGATTTTTGTTTGGAATTTTGCATATGTCATCGTCTCTCCACTTTCATCATTTTATTGTGTACCTGTGTATGCATATATATATGTTTTCATTCTCAAACGACAACGAAAAGAGTTTATATTGTGTGCAAAAGTAGTGCAACATAGGTAATGCTTTAGAAAAGAGGGTTTATATTATGCGCAAAAGAAATGGTTTTCACTTGTAGCTTTTTCCTGGCATCTAATGGAGGGTAAAATGCTATTATGTTTGTTTCATTTGAATTTTTGTGTCAAGTTTAACATTTCTACATCTATATTCACAATATCTGTTCCATTGAAAAATGTTAATTGTCTCATAATTTCATCCAAGTATATTCTCTAGCCCTAAATCACACATCATTGAAGTATATTGTTTGGCCTTGGGCCACACGGCATGAAAAAATGTACATACAAAATGTATATAGACCAGATAAATGTATATTATAGTTTTGAGTTTTTATCTCTACACATTTTATTTTTTGCTCTTTCTTCTCATATGGCTTGGTGCTAGCGTCATTGTTTTCTTGTATTAGCCTTTAGGTATGGAGGGTTTGTATTTTAACACCGGGTGGTAGTGGTGGAGGTCTAAATACTCTTTCTGACTACTAACCTGGCATAGCCCTCTTTTAACTCTAGTAGTATATGGCACTTCCCTAACCTCCTCTATTTGGTCAAATAGCTATCAGTTAGTGGTATTGCTATTGGGTTGGAGTTGGAGATGTCGATACTTGGTATAATACAATAACACATTAAGTGGGGGCATTTAAATCCTTACAATGTGTACAACTAGTAAGTTTCTCCGTGTTGAGTCAAATTAAGTCACATGGTCAACTCTTGCCGGTGCCCTTCGGTGAATTCCTATAAGTTTTAGCCTATGACAGATACAACACTACTCCTTGAAGAATATAGTATAGTAGTTTCAACAGTCTTATATTTTGGTTTGGCGTATGCATTCCATGAGGTAACCCCTGTTTTGGGTATTTAATCAAACAGTTCACATGCATCATCTGTGTTTCCATAATTTCTATACATGTTTATGAGTACAGTCCCTATGTAAGTATTAGAGTAGAAGCTAAACCTAATAGGTGACCATAAATGTATCTGTTGTGTTGTGTTGTGAATCTGACAACAACACCTGTGTTGAGAACAAAAAGAAATGTAAAGCGGTCTGACCATACAACTATATCTTGCATTTGATTATAAAGTCTTAAGAGTTCCCCCACATTGTCCCACTGCAAGTGTACCTTCTAATCATATCCAATTTATTAGAATTCTTAGCTCAGAAAGTTAAATTATTCAGTTGCAAAACACTCAATCCCTACCTTTAGGCTTTTAGAGTCCCTCTAGTTCTGCAATTTATAGTGGTGCACTCACCAACAGTTTGAGCTTTTGGTTTAAGAGAAAAATTATAGTGTCATAACAACCCATATTGCCCTTTTGTTTTCAGATAATTTTGTGATGTTGAATCAACCACTAAAATGGGTTTAACTGCAGCATTGTCAATCAACCAAAAGTAGCTCATTCAATATTATCATGATGTTATTTCCTTGGGTCAACATTTAAAATGCATGGGATTTTAGAGGATTAAAAATTTGAGAATACATGTAGATCATTGATGTTTGCACAAGAAATTGATATGTATATAATAGTCTCTATATCAAATCCAAACTTCTGCATGTAAAAGATAGGTAAAAATTATAAAAAATTGTCTTCAACTTGTAGAGAACTAATTTTTTACTACCATTATTAAAATCATAATTGTAACATCATGGACAGGTTTCATTGCCCTCTTGCTATAATATAAAATAAAGGCATTGAAGGAGCATACTAAAATAAATTGGCCCAACTAAAAAATATAAACTTGTTTTTTTCCATCAAATATGAATAGGGGAAATACTATTCATCTGCTAGAACAAACATCAAGTTAAGATAAACGGACAATAAGCTTAGAATATTTGTGAAACACAAAGTATGAGGATGTAGATGTTGCAATGCTTTATAACGGGTAAAAGTGCAAAGTTGTGTCACCTTTTAGGCTGACTTATTAGAACGACTGAATTTGAGTGTTTCTATCTAAAAATCAATTTTGTTCAAAGATATGATCTAGATAAATTCATTGTAGCTAAGTTATATATGACCTCACACTTTTCCAATTGGAAATGTCAAATAAATGCACGTTTTATACTAGTTTATATCCAATTACTAAAGAAATTAAATTATTTTAGAAAAGTGGCATTTCAATAACTCTTACATTTTTTATGATATTATTTTAATAACATATAAACACCATCTTATAGAGCTCAAAGTCAAGAATATTCTCATATAGAGTTTATAGTGTTTTCATTAGATATAGTATATTATAATTAATAAATTCTACAAGCACATATTTAACACTTGAAAAGTTGTCGATTTTGAGAAAGAAAAAAATATTAAATCGTATAAAAAAATTTAAAGTTCTAGAGGAGAGAATCCTCTTCTAGAATGTATAATTTTTCTTCTTGTTAGAATATGTTTGTTTTGAAAAATGTGGTGGGAGATGAAAACTATCGATTTCAAGTGAGTTAAAATTTGAATCGTTATAAAAGAGAAAATATATATCTAAAGCCAATTTCTATTTTTGATTGTTCTAGATATATATGTTATCTATAACATAGTCTGAGATCAAAGGGAAATAAGTTTATTTCCACATAGTTTTGTGGTGAGAACTAGACCCCTAATTTTTAGCATTTTTTAGCAGCTAAAAATTAGGAAAATATATCAATTCTTCTTCCAAATAATTATTAAAAATTATAATCCTAAAAGTCATCCATTTCTACACATTTCATTAATTTACTTCATTTTCAAACTCAATATAATAATACAAGTTTTTTGTCATTGAAGGTGAATTGCCATACTTTTGTTAGCCTTTTCCTTTACAAAAGGGTGACACAGGTGTGTGATTTTACCCTAACATCACTTGCAATAATTAAGCAACACCACATGTCTTTAGCGCCTCTATCCCTGCCACACTTAGCAATAGGAGAGGAGATCCATGCTACACTAAATATCTATCATCTTACAAGTTTTTTTGTTTTATTATGCAACCACATTTGGCATACATGTCTAGAAGAGTAGTCAATGAACTTTGTGTCCCTTTTGCGTCCTTCCATATTTTTAACCCTTGAGCATCTCCCAAGAACTTGGAGAAGACATGGCTTCCCCATTTTTGTGGATATCACTCCACTCAACTTTTTATCTTGTGTCACAAGAATCTAGACCACTGATCAATTTCCTTAAGATTCTAGGAGGTTGCCACTTATAATGTCCTTGTCTAGGAAAATCTATTCCAAATTGGGTAGCTTTGCCTTATATCCTCTAGAATTGCCCCAACATGTGCTCTAGACTCACATTCTAATCGGCTACAAGTCATGAGAGAAGATGGAATTGATCCTCGAGACTATTTTCCCCCAACTCTATGAATCACAAGCGTAAGTAAACACAATTCTATCGAAAAGTGGCCATAAATAGGACTAGAATATAAACTGAATATCTCCAGAGAAGAACAATTTTCCAACAAATAGGGTATGCCATCAGTAAAGGTATTATTCCTCAATGTTGTCATAATTGGTCAATCTCTTTTGCAATGGTACCACTGAGTTTGTTGAAACAAACATTTAGATGTTCTATTGTGGACAATGCTATAAATTTTTTAGATGGAATTGTGGACAATGCATGTTATTGCTTTTTTTTTTATCTATAGACTTCGACAGTTGCACATTACCCATGGCTTGGCTATTTAGTAAATATCTTAAGTGTATTTTAATCACTTGGGAGTTTGAAGGAGGTGCTCAATGTGGCATATTTTGTAGATATGGCAGAAATATATTCATGAGATAAATGTGATCTCAAGGACTACAAATATCATAGAATATGCAGAAGATAAACTCTTTTTAAAAGATTAACAGTTCAAGGCAAATGCAATTGGCAATTGTTAAGCCAAAATTTGATTTTGTCTTAGTGATCATTTGTTTATTTGTTCTCTATGCTCAAAGATGTTTTTTTTTCTGCTATCTTTCTAAAATAGCTTCTCCTTCCAAGTTTGACAAATGCATGGCCCTAAACAAAGAAATAAATTAGGATCAGCTCCCATGGTACATTTCTGTATGGACTGTTATCCTTGATAGTTCCAATAACAATGAAGTGGACATGGAGACGATTACCTTGTCTTAGCGCTTGGGCATTTAAATCCTTACTATGTGTGGACCTGGTAAGTTTGTCCATGTTGAGTCAAATTAAGCCACGGGGTCAATTCCTATTGGTGCCCTTCTGTCAATTTCTTTAAGTTTTAGCCTTTGACAAATACACCAGTGCTCCTTGAAGAATATAGTATAGTAGTTTCACTTGTACCTAAAGCGTTATACTTAATTTGATAGATAATAATTGTGTATATTTATTTGTCTAAAATTCTCCACTTGATTTTTATCATAATGTTGTTGAATTCTTCACTTCCAAAAGTGTGAAATTGGAAAAGGGCCTAGCAAATGTGTGGGCTTGAAAATCAAGAACTAGAGTTTTATGAATAGATCCCTCCATTCGAGTACTTGGTTATAGACACCATAAGTACATTTGTAGTTGTTTCTTTACAAAATCGATATTTGTGTTCATAGTGTTTCATTATATGTTTAGTTGAGTAAATATTTCCTAGAGATGTAAATCATCGCTCTTGGTTGATTCAATTTGCTTTTAGTTTAAAAATTGAGTGCACTCACTAAACTTAGATTTTTAATTGAACTAAAGTTCTAAGTAGATATATTTGTAGGAGATGTGTGAATGCAGCCAATAGAAGACCTCGATTACCTAACACAAATTTTTGTATGGTGTAACTTAATAGCTTGGCTCAATAAAATGATTAACTTTAAATTTATTTTGTTACTCTTGATATGGTTATGATGGATGTTTCTATGGCTATATGTCACAATTCTCTTAATTATTTTAGAATGAGATTACAATACTAACCATCACCCATGATTTTGTTATAAGGACTGACTTTGTAGAGAATAGATAAGAAAAAAGATTAGCAGAGAATGGAAAATTAAGAATAAACTATGCAAGGTGCCATTTGTTCAGAATTTAGATTCATTGAATGGTGGATCTAATTTATTTGAATTTTTTAAATTGTAGTGGGCAATCATTCATAGATATTTTTTTTTTTTTGAAAAAATGAGGGGTAAAAATTTATTCAATCAAAGATCAAGAACACAGAAAAGGCCCAAGGCCCAACGGAACACTACAAACTCCTGTCCTCCAGAAGCATCCGATCAATAATCTCACAGTACTCAATGGGTAACTCATCCCTACCATTAATATTCCACTCACCCACATTCTCTGAAGCCCACTTAGCCAGACACTCGGCCACTCTGTTCCACTCACGAGGAATATGACAGAAGGAGACAGAGTCCACCGACCTACAAAGACAAAGAATTTGTCTGGCTAAAGAAGCAAGTTGCCAACTAACATTATCCAGCTTTTGGTTATTCAACATATCCACAACAATCTGTGAGTCAGACTCACATATGAAATTCTGCCACCCTAAAGAGCAACCCCGCTCAATAGCAACCTTAATGGCCAGGGCCTCCATTAGGTTATTAGAATGCATACCCTTGTAAACAGAGAGGAGAAAAATTGCACCTCCAACATCGCTTCTACCAATAGCCCCAATACTGGCATGCCCAGGATTCCCCTGAGAAGACCCATCCGTATTGATCTTCAAGAACCCAGTCGGGGGAGGGGACCACCTCCCATCTCTACACACCCGCTGCTTCCCATGTCTCAGTCTGTTGCTGGGACTGCCACCCCACCTGCTATCCTTCAGGTTCAAATTCTTCACAATAACTTGATCCCCAGGATCAATATTACCAGACATATCACACTTTGCATATATTATTTCCTGAATCCTATTAAGAATCAACTTCCACAATTGAGAGATGCTAGATTTGGCATCACAAAAAATCCTGCGATTCCTTTCTAGCCAAAGATTCTAGAGAATGAAGACTGGACCAACCCACCAGGCCACCTGTAAGAAAGAAGTCTTCACAGGAGGTCTGCCTAAGCTTTCCCAGAATTCAATAAGAGAGTTAGCATGAAAGCAACCATGACCCCAAGCCTCCCACCATCTGTGCCATATCTCTCTTGAGAAAGGGTAGAGGAAAAACAAGTGTGAGACACACTCCTCATTATGCCTACAAAGAAAGCAAATCGAGGGGCCCTGAAAACCTCGTTTGCAAAGATTCTCCCAAGTAAGGCATTTCTTCTGAGCCAACACCCATAAGAAAAAGTTACACTTGGGCCACGAAAAGCTACTCCAAACTTTCTTCCACCAGTGCACTTCAGCCTGCCCATGGAGGTTCCTATCAAGAATAACATAGTCTTGAGCCACTGTAAATTTGCCTTTTGGACTTAGACTCCAAGCTAAGTTGTCCCTCCCATTGAGAGAGCTACACAACCTACCCTCTAGAACCTGAGAGAGGAGAGCTCAATCCTCAAGAGATCCACTCATCGACCACTCTCGAGGATCCTTCCAGCAAGTTATCTCAACCTGACCCAGGCGCTTAACCGTCTTAAAATGCTCCACCTTAATCCACCCAGCATTAGAAAAGGTTTGGGAGAGGGGGAAAAGCTGGGGTAAGCTAAAGAGGATATGAGGATGGCCATCCCATGAGTCCTACCAAAATAGAATTTTCGAGCCTCTGTTATAAATCCAGAAGAGCCCCTCCTTAACAATTTGTGCTCCCCTCTTGAGAGTATTCCAAATACAGGAGCCTTTACCCACCAAAGGAAGCCGTGGCACCTCAGAGCAGTCTGCACCTGGAAGGTACTTGTAAGTGATAATCTTGGCCTACTCTTGGTCTTGACTTATACACCAACGCCAGTATAATTTGGCAGCCAATGCAGTGACAACAAGATCCATCGAACGAAGCCCGAGGCCACCTACATGCTTTGGCCTACACACAGTCTCCCACTTGACTAAACTCCACTTTGAGGAAAGAAGATTGCCAGACCAAAGGAATTACCGAGATAAGGTATCAAACTCTCTCACAAAACTAGAAGGAGGGATCAGAACACCACACCTGTAAATGGGAAGAGACTGCACCACAGTCTTAAGGAGAACCAATCTCCCAGCAGAAGAAAGCCATCTATAAGTCTAATGACTAACCTTACTTCTGAACTTATCCAAAATCCCCTGCCAATAATCTCTCCATTGAGCACCCAAGGACAGAGGGACCCCAAGATACATCAGGGGGAGCGAACCAATCTCGAACCTAAGAATTCTAGCAATCCTATTCTGAATAAGCCTTGGAGTGTTAAAGAAAAAGATAGAAGACTTATCATCATTAATTTTCTGACCTGAGGCTTTCAAATAGATATCCAAGGCTCTCCTGATATTAACTTCCTCACTGATAATAGCCTACCCAAAAGTCTAGTGTCATCCACAAATTGAAGATGAGAATATGAAGGAAGGTTATTGCTCCAACTCCACCCTTGGATAAACCCCTGCCGAACCTGAGCTTTTAAAAATCTGCCAAGCCCTTCTGCTATGATAATAAATAAATAGGGAGATAAAGGGTCACCTTGCCTAATTCCTCAAGAGGCACCAAACAGCTCTGAAGATTCTCCATTAATGAGAACAGAGAAGGAGGACGAGGTCAAGTAGCTAAGAACCCATTCAACCCATTCCACTGCAAACCCAAAGTTCAAAAGAATTTTTTGTAAGAACTCCCAACTCACCCGATCATAAGCCTTGGCCATGTCGAGTTTTATAAACATAGCTTTCTCCTTAGAGTTGGCCATAGAATGGATAGCCTTCGTTGCTATCACAACTCCATCCAAAATTTGTCTTCTGTCCACAAAGCCACCCTGTTCTGCAGAGATTAAAGGACCAAGGAATGGTTTGAGCCTCTCAGTAATCAGCTTGGTGATGATCTTATAGACCACATTGCACAAAGCTATGGGCCTGAACTGATCCAACCTATCAGCACCTTCCTTCTTAGGTATAAGGGCTAAGAAGGTCGAGTTCAAAGATTTCAACATCTGTTTATTCCTGTGTGATTCCTGGACCACATCTAGAAGATCATACTTTATTACCTCCTAGAATTCTTGGAAAAATTCAACTGGAAACCCATCTGGACCAGGGGCTTTACCCTTCTTCATATTGAACACGATTTTCTCCAGTTCTAGAAGTGAGATAGGAGATAATAGGGCTTCATTCATGTCTGCAGAGATAAGATGAGGTATGCAATCCAAAATGTCGCGCTCCTCATGCCCACCTCCAAGCTCCTCCCTAGAAAAGAGATCAAAGAAGTACTTGACTACTTCCCTGGAGATAGCTTCACGAGAATAGATTTGAGTTCCATCTGATAATACAAGAGAGGAAAGAGAATTCCCTTGCCGTCGTGCCTTAACTGAGTTGTGGAAGAAGGCAGTGTTCCTATCCCCCTCCTGAAGCCAATCAATACGAGATTTCTGCTTCCAAAAAATTTCCTCCCAAAGCTCCCATTCTTCTAGCTCTTTAAGGGCTAGAGTCTCAGCTTCACTCATATCAGAGCTCAGCCCATGGTCCCAAATCTGTCGGGTAATACTATCAAGCTTGGTTTGAGCTGCAGTCTTCTGAACTTGTAGATAGCCAAAACATTGTTTATTCCATCTCTTAAGCCTGTACTTCACATGTTGGAGCCTCTTACTAAAAGTATACATTGTTGTACCATGATCAGACATCCCCTCATACCACTAGTCAACCATTAGATCAGGTAGAGATGAGTCTCGTAACCACATCAACTGGAATTTGAAAGAGGGATTCTTGGTAATCCTGTATGAAATGATGGAAAGCTTAACAGGCCAGTGGTCCGATCCCCTCCAATCAAGAATTTCAGAACTGGTAACCCACCTGTTGTCCATCCAATAGCAAGAGACCAGAAATCTATCAAGCCTTTCTGAGATAGCCTCACCACCACATCTTCGATTATTCCATGTAAAGACTTCATTATTTGGCTTCACATCAATGAGAAATAATAAGCCAATCATATCTCTGAGCAGATTAGAAGATTGATCCAACTTTGCGAGCCCACCCCTTTTTTCCTCCAAGCAAATAACAGCATTGAAGTCTCTCGCCATAATCCATGGAAGAAGAGGTTCCAAAGACCGAATGAATCTAATATGGGCCCATAGCTAAACTTTACCTGCAAAGTTTGTAGGAGCATAAATATTGGATAAGAAGCACCTTTCACCATTCTCAAAGCTAGTGGCTGTCAAAGAAATGAATGACCAATTGGAGAATCGCCATAAAGGGGAGACTTTCTTAGGATCCCAGAAGCAAGCCACCCCTCCAGAACTTTTCAAGGCCCCACCCCTTGCCAAGAGCCACGGGGCCAAATATATGCAACACACTTAGCCAAACCATCCAAAGAAAGCTTAGTTTCCTGAATAAAAACCATATCAGGAGACTGAGATTCAATTAATCTACGAACAACCTTTTTTCTGGGGATGTTGTTCAACCCCCTTACATTCCATGATAGCACAATCATTTATGAGGCTAAGAGAAATGAGAATCAATGGGACGTATCGACCCAGACTCCACCAAATTTTCACCCATTATCTTCACTTTCTCCTGATCAGTCTTCCTACCACTTTTTATTGGTTTATCTAAAGGCCCCTTTTTGAAGGACTTCTGTTGAATGCCTAAAGCGAGAGAAGCCTTAATACTTTTAATAGAATCAAATGCACCTTTAGGCATGTGGGATTCGTTGGACACCCCTGCTGGTCCTTGTGAGCCCTGTGCTCCGCTAAGATCCCCCACATTCTGAACAAGAGGAGGTCCATCATTATCCCACTGCTTGCCCTATAGGTCCCCTGTATCAAGAAGCTAACCCTCTCTCTGCATATCTCCTTCATGAGTCTCCTGCTGAATAATGACCTCCAGGGAGAGCTCAACTGGGATACCTACCTCTTGGTCCATGTTTTCAAGAGCATCAAACCTATTAAAGGTGTCATCAGTCCTCCTTTCTGTCCAGGTTCTTTTCTTTCCTTTTCCCTTATTGCGAGATTTAACCTAAGTAAATCCCTCACTGTCAACAGGTCCAGTAGAAGCTTTAGTCTTTCCTTTGTCCTCCCTAGGGTGAATCGGGGCATCCACGGAGGGATTCTTATATCTGGGACAATGGCGTAGTAGGTGACCATACTCATGGTAGATTTTGCATCTGAATGGGAGGGTCTCGTAATCCAAATGTTGGATCCAAGAAACAGAGCCCATACAAATCTCCATAGAGTTTGGCAATGGATTATTCAAATCAACTTCAACACAAATATGGGCAAAAGAGATTACCTTACGATCTTGCGTCTGTGTAGAAGATCCCACAGGTTTTCCAAGAAGCATCAAAATTAAGTGAAGAATATCCTCCCTCCAGAATTCCAAAGGAAGTCTTGGCAGGCGAACCCAGACCGGAACCCGAGAGGGAATCTCCTTAGCAGAATTAAAGCCCGTGTGCCAAGGCTTGATGAATAGCCCCACTTGGTTAAAGAAATAAGGGCCACCTTCAAAAACCTTATTCCTGTCTGACATGCAAGAGAATATAACCATAAAGTAGTTATTAGTTGCTAACAAAATCTCCATATCTCCTTCTAGATTCCACACCCGACGAGCCCAAGAATCCAACACCGGCAATGAAAGACGAAGGCCTAAAAATTTACATATAAGAGCATGGTTATTCCAGTACTCAACATCTTCCAAAACTTGTTCAGGTTGATCTACAAGAATAGGAAAAACCTCAGCTTTCTGTAGACACCCATTAATTTTTTGAAGTCAGAGTTTTCCATTTGAAGAGGACTCTCCTTCCTTTGATTGGAATTTATCCTTCATGCTTTTGCTACTGTCATGCATCCCCGAAAGAGGCTCCCTCATCACCAAGTCTTCACCCAAAGGCTTGGAAGAGGCGACCCCTAGATCCCCCATTAAACCCGAGCTTGGGCTTGGCAATCCTGCAAGGCAAAAAAAAGGGGCACGAGCCCCTCAATCCCTCAACACCGTGGGCTCATACACACCATGTAGCAGGAGAGAAACAATGCCCGACCACAAGCCCTATCCCGTGGCCAAAGAAGCATAAAAAAGAAGTGTCAAAACCCAGTGCACCACTAAGAACACACTCGACCACAGCACACGAGCACATAGCTCGCCCAGGGCCTGACAGAATGCGAGAAGCAGAGCGAGCTAGGGCACGCAGACCCTAGTAGCGAGAACCAGAATGCCCTTCGCCATCCATTCGCAAGTCAACTTTGAATGAGCTTATTCATAGATATATTAAGATTAGGTCTTATTATATGATAATTTGAAAATTGAGTATTTTAATTCATTTTTAGCTTTATGTCTTTCACAAATTAAAATTCTTTAAATTGTTCTCGATTGGAATATGTTAATTCTTTTTTTGTCTTCTTTTCTTCCAAACATTATTCTTTAAATTGATGTCCAGTAGAAGAAATACTTCTATTTGGATAACCTGGATGAAATACTAATGTTTGATCCCAAATCATATGATGTTTTAACCACTGCTACCATTTTTATAGAATTATGTACAGGTACTATAATTTAATTCTTTAAGAAATTGAGAATGAAATCTTCAGAAAACGTCATCCAGTGAAAGACTTCCATCTGAAAAAGAAAACATAGCTAATTTTTTTCTATGGATGCTGCCAATTAACAAGCCCCTCAGCCATAGACTTCCTACACTTTACTATAAAGAAATTTGTTGCTATGATTTTTTAGGTGAAGATTTCATTTTCTAGATTTTCTATTTCTTAAGTTACATAGACCTTCCTGCCTAGTAAAAATAGTAGCAGCTCCCTCCATGGGACTTCCTTTTCAGTAAAAAATAATAGTAGCCCCCACCATGAAACTAAATCCATAGTTAATTTCTCATAGGGCTAATAGATCACAAAGTTACAAGTGACTATGATTATAGATCTTATAGAAAAATCATTTACCAAATCCAAGTAACAATTATCAGTGCATACATTTTTCCTTCTTTTGTAAGTGCAACATATGTGGAGGCTTGGAAATCAAGTACTGATCCACCCATACTCATATGCTGAAGAAGCTTATTTAGGGAAAGATATTGCATTGAACCTAGTTCATGTCTTATACTATAATTTTTTTGTGGAATTATATTTTGCTTTCCATATCAATTGTAACTTTTTACTTTTGTATTTCTAAATGTTTAAATTCATACACAATATAGTATCAAGTAGTTCAGTAGACAACATATTTTTCAACCTTAAGATATGTGCCAAGTATAAAGGCCTATAGGTAGAGGCATGGCGATCCTAGAGGGGATTGCACTAAGTGCCCACAACATACTGCTTGAGATTTTTCTGTGTTGGGTGAAATCCAATTCCTCTTTGTCACTTGGGTCTTGCATCTCACCTTATCAATTGAGGTGCACCTTTAAGCATGCCCTACATTCAACAACTTCCATGTAGTAACCAATACAATTGTTATACTTATAGTTTCTAGTAAGAATTTAAAGCTGAATCTCAGTTTTGAAAGCCCTACTGTTAAGACCACTTGAGCTCATTTCATTGAATTAGTGAGTATATGTTTTGAATGATTTTGAAACCTTCAAAAGAACTAATAGATAACAATAACAAATTTTACCTTTTTATCATCATTGAAGACTAGATTGGATAGAGATAAACGCCCAATAAACAAAGAAGAGTAAAATTTCAACACTTCCTCCCAAGGCCGATCATACAAATATTCATAGGACTCCCTATCATAGCCAATGTTCATAAAAAATAAGCCTACTCAGAACATCTCCTTCAATGTTAGTAATTATTACTTTATGTAAGAGAGATACAAAAACTAATGCTATAAATAACATTAGCGTGATGAATTTATCATATCAAATATTTAGAATAAGTAAGGTTTTAGCTATAAATATTGAAACCTTTCTATGAATAAGGTTTGCTAAGCTATTAAATATATACATAAAAAAATGGTGAACAAATGTAGAGCAACGAATATTGGCAGGCATGCGAGCACCTCTAAGTAGGCATTCGACAATCAATATAAACATGGATGCCCTAATTCAAAGCAACAAGTAGTTTCCTGAAATAAGCCTAAGATACAACATGGTCATCGTTAGCTCTTTGCGGATGCCCAGGATTCTTCATATGCACACTATGTGGTGGAAACTAAAAATAAATTCTTCATTTTGGCTAACTTGGACAATCATATTGTTCAAAATCTCAGCAACCCAAATCTGTAGTATGAGGAGATGTATGGAAGAAATTCAGTTTCAAGGATTCATCATACTAATTGCATTCATAAATTTTTAGATCCATATGGTAACACTTGACCATACCCTTATTTCACTTTAGAAAGTTTGGACCATCAATTTAGGGTTTGTAGCATGACTAAATATGCATCATCAAACCCTCATAAAGAGTTACCATTTCCACTAGAATTATATAGGGGTTCATTGCATTCCCCATGTCATGACAGTTTCCCCAATTTGGATGTGCCCCATGTTGCATCTCCAAAACCCTACATTCCCCATTATCGACGATCCATGAAGAGGGATATTAGGTGCTTGGTAAAACCTAAGGGAATCTCAGATTATAAAGCAAATCCAGTTGGAAAAGACAATTCCATCCTGATTCAAAATGATGAATGTGAAGCTGCATGGCGGGAATGTCAAAATCTTGGAATTTTTGCAGTTTGGAATAGTCCTAGTAATGAAATGTTCTTTCTTTCCAATTGGCTTGAAGAAAACTGTCGTGGCGAGGTAAGTATATCCTTCTTCTCTAATAAAATCCTATATTTGAATTGTATAGATGAGATTGTTAAAAATGAATTTGTAAATGTTTCTGAATGTTTCTTTAATGGTTATATTTTCAAATTTGTAGAATGGTGTCCAAACTTTAAATGAGAAGATTTAGATTTTAAGTGTCTAATTTGGTTCAACATTCAGTCTTTACTACCTGAATTGAACCAGATTGAGATCCTCAAATTGATAGGGTTAGCTATTGGAGAGTTCATAGGGATTGATGCTTCATTTGAGTATTATAACAATGTGAAATTACTAATTAAGACTAAGTTCAATCAATCGTTACATTTTTACAAAAAGGTAATAACAAATAAAGCAGCTTATGATTTAAATCTACACTCATTCGAAGGAGAAATTTCAAAAATCCTAAAGATTGAGGACAGTAATGGTACGGGTTTTAAAAATTTACCTCTTACCTCATAATTCTAGAGTATGTTTCCTACAATTTACAATTTGAGAAAGAAGATGAGAATTAGATCCTCAGATCTAAACTCCTCTTTACAAATTCAAAGTAAGGACAAGTCTCAGGTTGATATGCAGTATACTGAATTGGTGAATCAAGAAGAGTATAAGGTTAATCCAACATCTACGGTAAAGGTTAAATCCATTATTGTGATTGATCATAAAGAGTATTTGGAATTGATTCAAAAGAATGAGGTAGCAAGTAAGCATATATCTAAGAAGAATAAGAAAGCCTTGAAGAGAAATTTGAGACAAAGGATGACTCCATATGAAGAGGAGAATATGACAAATAAAGAGACAAAGGAAGATATGTGTCAAAAATAAGCAACAAGTTGTGTAAGGGGAGTAAAAACTGTTAACCCATCCAATATGGTACAACACTTACTCAATGATTCATGCAAGAGAGATCTATGTAATCTATTAAGCCTTACAAGAGAGGAAGAACCAGATATAGAAGAACCAAGAATAGTGCAAAATAAGGCAACAGGGGCTTAAGAGAAAGATGACATAGTAGAGTTGGAAAATTCCTTACTTTTTGATTCACATACTAACAGAGTTGAAGACAATGAACTATCTAAGGTAGAGAGGCAGATGGTGTAGCATCAAACACAATTCATCGAGGATAAATCCTCAACTCCTAGCAAAAAAGGTACCATCATCTCTTCCAAGTTTTGGCAGACTCCGGTTGCCTATGCAAGTTCTCCATTTACTCCACAATATAATCAATCAGATAAGATTGATAAGGAAAAAAGAACAGATGGATTCATTTTAAAAGAAGTTCAGAACTTTTTAAACAAAGATATGGATATGATTTAAGAAGTGGAAATTTTAAACCCAAAAGATAAGGACCTAGATCAATTAGCTGAGGAGTTAATTTAGGTATTCAGCTTCGATAGTATTGATAACAACACAGATTCCTAGAAGGAGGATTTAATTCAAAGAATCCTCAAATTAGGAGGCAATAATTATACAGTTGAATATCTTAGAAGGGATTTATTTAAGATAGTGATGGTGGATAACATATTGAGACAAACTCAAAGATATGGCAATTTAACAGAGACAAATCAATAAGTTAAAAGGACTGGAAAATACATCATGGAAGATTTAAAGATTGCAGTTGAAGAGCAGCCAAGAATAATTAGTCAGATCATTAGTGAAATAAAAAATGAAGAATTGGATAAACAAAGTGACTTCAAGACATCTTTTGTTCATAGTTTGGGAATAATCCACAACATCTCAAGATCCAAATGAATCAAGAAGGCTCTAGTTCACCAAAATATGGCAGATCAAAAGGCAAAAGAGGCAGGAAATCTTTGAAGGAACTAAGAGAGGCAAATGGAAATTGCAGAGAACAACAAAAGATTGATGACTTGCTAAATATTGGCAAGGGGAAGTGTCTTCCCAAGGCATCATGAGGATCACCACATGGAATGCTAGGGGTTTAAATGCACCTAGTAAAAAAAAGTTGATAAAACAAAACCTTAAAACTTTTATCTCATAAATTATTTTAATTCAGGAAACAAAGTTGAATAAGACAGAAGGTCTAAAACTTAATAAGTTGTTAGGTTTTTGGGATTCTTTCTTTCCAGAGTCTGCAGGTGCATCAGGGGGTCTAGGTTTAATTTGGAATCCTAGGAGGGTAGATATACATTGTTTAGAATATAGTAACAATTGGATAAGTGCCAACATGCAAAGTCTTAAAACAAATTTGAAATTTATTTTAATTAATATATATGGTCCAATTAGTCATTTAGGGAAGAAAGTGTTAGGATAAACTACGGACAGAAAAAAAAAAAAAGTACATGCAAATATAACCAATAACAGAAAATAATAGAACACACAGAAATGAACACAAGGCACCAAGATTTAACGTGGTTTACCCAATCCCTAGGCTATGTCCACCAAACAGCAAGTCTGATCTTATTACAATCCAGTGATTACAACCTGATTACAATCCGTAATCCCTTACAGCTCAATACTGCCGCAAGAACCAATTTCACATCACAACATATAAAAAAATACCCAACCCTAAGCCCTTTTATACAAGTATTAAACCACTTTAGGGTTATAACATGTCGGCCATATGTCGGCCATAATATGTCGGCTACCATGTTGGCCACTGCCCAAAATTTTTTTTCGGGGCGATGCCCCAAACCCCACTATTTATGAAGTATGTACAGTACTTTCCTGATCAGTCACCACAATCTAACAGAAAGTTGTATGGGATGAAATAAGCTCTGTTATTTATAATTATAAGGATAGTCCCATTTTAGTAGGAGGTGACTTTAATACTATTTTAAACTTAGAAGAAAAGGTAGGAGGTACTCAACATCTCTCACATTCATCTTTAGATTTTAAAGCCTGGATTGAAAAACATAATATGATAGATATTCCAATGAATAATGGAATTTACATGTGGAATAATAGAAGGAAGGACTATGCGTATATTGCTAAAAAATTAGATAGGTTTTTTATAATAGGTAAGTTTGATGATTATAATTTAAATTTTCAATCCTCCATCTTGCCAATAGCAGGATCCGATCATTATCCTGTTTGTTTTGAATTTAGTGAACCTTCGAAACTAGTCAGGAATCCTTTTAAATGTGAAAAGATGTAGTTTCAAGACCCCAATTTCATCAAGTATATTAGAGATTGGTGGACACAAGCTAGATTTGAAGGCTCTAAGATGTTTATCTTCGTTTCTAAACTAAAATTATTAAAAGAAAAGATCCTAAGATGGAATAAAGAGCATTTTAATAACATCTTCAAAGAAAAGATGGAGATTGAAGATAAATTGAAAAATCTTAACCTAGAAATTATTAAGCATGGTATGACCAATGAAAGTTATTCATTAGAAAAATAACTCCTCGCTAAACATGAAGATATTGTCTCCAAAGAAGAAATATTTTGGAGACAAAAATCACGAGATAAATGGCTAGACGAGGGAGACTGGAACACGAAATATTTTCATAATTCCACCATTTATAATAGGTCTAAGAGAAAAATAATGAGTATTACTAATCATTTGGGGATACGTATTGAAAAAACCACAAGAAATTGTGGATATGTTCATAGCCTATTTTCAGGGAATATTAAATAATTATGAAGGATCTAATAGAGAGGCTCAATCAAAAATGCTTAAATTTATTCCAAAATTAATCTCATCCAAGGATAATAAGGAGTTAAATAAACCAATCACTTTGGATGAAGTAAGATTAGTTGTCTTTAATATGAATCTAGAGAAATCTCCAGGCCTAGATGGTTTTCAGGCCTTTTTCTTTCAGAAATGTTGGGATATTGTGGGGGAGGATTAATGGAAAGCCATTGAAGCATCAAGGAATGGAGGAGCGTTGTTGGCTGAAATTAATTACTCATTTCTCACCCTGATCCCTAAAAAGAATTGGCTGGAAACTCCAGGGGATTATTGACCTATTGCATTATGCAACATGGTTTATAAAATCTTCTCCAAAATCCTAGTGAATAGGCTTAAAGGTTTCTTGCCGAAGTTAATTTCTAAAGAACAAACAAGTTTTGTCCTAGGTAGATCCATTTTGGATGGTATTCTTACTATCCAAGAAACAATCCATTTAGCATCAACAAATAAGGAGGCATGTATGTTTATGAAATTAGATATACAAAAGGCTTATGACATGGTTGATTGGCATTTCCTTTGCAAGGTTCTTGAAGCATTTGGATTCTTTCATCAATGGATAAATCTCATATTCAAATTTATTTCTACTCCTAAAATTTCTATTCTTATTAATGGAACGCCCGAAGGTTTTTTTAAAATTTCAAGAGGTATTAGACAAGGAGATCCATTATCTCCTTCCCTCTTCATCATTATTGCGAAAGCATTTGGAAGAGCGATTTCAGATGCCTATCAAAAATAAAAAATTTCTGGCATCACTGTTACTAGAAATATGCCCAATATCACTCATCAACAATATGCAGACTAAAGGATCCTACCAGGTAAGAGTATAGTATCTGAGGCATTGGGTCTTAAGCTATCAATAAGTCTTATATGGACACCTTAGGTCAGAAGGTGAATGATGGCAAATCAGAGATATATTTTTTGAATACTAATTTTGAAATGGAAAATCTGATTTGTAGGATAATGGGGTATAATAAGGGGCAATTTTCATGTAAGTATTTAGGTATTTCTCTTGAGAAGGGTTTGAAATCCAGTAAAGTTTGGCTGGATACTCTTGATAAGCTAGATAAGAGGATAGGTAGTTAGAAAGACAAGTGGCTTTCAAAGGCTGGCAAAACTACTAAAATTAGTTCGATCTTATCAGCCATTCCTACCTTTCCTCTTTCTTGCCTTCCACTTTCTAAGAATACGCTTTCAAAGTTTGAAACAAAACTTAGAAACTTTCTTTGGAAAAATTGTGAAGATGACAAAAAATTAGCTCTCATTAAATGGGATAATTTATGCAAACCTAAGGAATTTGGGGGTTTAGGGATCAAGAACCTTCAATGGCAAAATGAAGTGTTAGGTGCAAAACTTATTTGGCGTCTTTACATTGAAAGAGACCACAAATGGGCAAGATATTTTATAACAAATATCTTGATTTAGAAGATCCACTATCTTTATTCATAATGAAAAATCTGTTGGGAGGGTCAAAGTGTTGGAATTTTATGTCTAGATGTCAGCAATTAATTTGTAAGTTTTTGACCTAGGATGTGGGGTTGGGTGATAAAGCCTTATTTTGGGAGGACTCCTGGGATGGATGTCCCCCAATTTCCTCTTCCCTCATTCCTATTAATCTCAAAAAAAGATTGATATCATTATGGGGTGATAAAGTCAAGGATTATAAGATTAAGACGTTTTCAGAAGGGTCCCATCAATGGATTTGGAGATCGTTGGATGGGTTAGGGTTAGACCCTGATTCAGTAAAGGCTTGTGAGAAGATTTTGTCAAATAAGAAAATTAAGCAATCAGAAAGGAATGATGATCTCATTTGGGCTGGCTCTAATGATGGTAAATATAGTGTGAAGAATGGATATAAAGCTTTGATCCATTCCCAAAGTTGGAATCAAGTGGAGATTCCTCTCAAACTTTGCTGGGATGTTGCCTCTCTCCTTAAGGCAGGATTCTTTCTGTGGCTTGCTCTCCAAAATAGGATTCTGATAGCTGACAGATTATCCATATTTGGTACTATTGGTCCTTCTTGGTGTGTGTTATGTAAACACAATAATGAAGATATGGATCATCTTTTGTATAGATGTCTGTTTGCTTAGGTCTGTTGGGATTGGCTCAGGCTCTGTCTTGGGTGGTCTTCACCTTTGCTGAAATCTTTCCTAGATTTCCTTATAGCCTGACCTATTAGCATGGTTCATGGTGTTTATAATAAACTATGAAATATATGTCCTTCGATTGTAGTATGGGAGATCTGGAAGGAGAGAAACCGTTGCATCTTTCGAGATAAAGAAATGAATGTGGAAGAATTACTATTAAAAATAGAAGCATCTATTGTGGAGGTGTTAAATTCCCATCTTAGGAAATCCATTAAAGAAGAGGGATCATTCTCTATCTAGGATGGTCTTATGAAGAAAAATTGGTCCAATCTCATTAACCCGTCTCTTGTATATTTGAAGAAAAGTAAGGAGGCGAGGGCTAGGTGCAAATGGGAACCACCCCCTTGTGGATGGTTTAAACTAAATTTTGATGGAGCTGCAAGAGGTAATCCAAGTGTGGCAGGAATCGATTGTATAATTAATGATGACTCTGGTAAGTGGGTAGCTAAGAAAGCTTCTCCCATTCCTCCTACCTCTAATAACCTGGCAGAGCTAGAAGTGCTAGACAAAGGACTACAGTTATGTATTAGCTTAGGTTTGTGTAAGGTCATCATTGAACATGACTCTTAGATAATCCTCAATGCAGTTAGGAAGCGAGTCACTCCTAATTGGGTTATGAATTCTAAATTAAATGAAGTTCTTATGCTCTTTGATTGAATCAAAGATATTCAAATTTGTCATATTTTTCGAGAAGGTAACTAGAAAGCAAATTGGTTAGCTAATAGAGGAGTTGATGGGGTATCTTTTCAAATTTATAATAATCTATAGTTCCTTTTGGCTAAGTGTATTAATGGTTGAAGATAATAGGATTTGTCTTATTTTTTGCATAGACATTCACAATGAAGATCTTATGGCTAATGTGGAGGCTGATGGGGTCAATTACTTGATTTTCAATTTTGTTTTTTCCTCTCACTCTATTTAGATTTTGCTGCTATTAGCTTTATTAGCATCATTTTATTGCTTTATTTTAGTTCTCAATTAGCATCTACACACACACACACACACACACACACACACACACACACACACACACACACACACATATAGATACATACATACATTATCTATTCTTATTTAGATACTTTTTTTGATATGATACTGCTCATATATATACATACATACATACATACATACATACATGCATGCATGCATGCATACATACATACATACATACATACATACATACATACATACATACATACATACATACATACATACATATATATATATATATATATATATATATATATATATATATATTCATATATATTTATATGTATTCAAATACATTCTCATTTTTATATTTCGTCCTTTATTTCTTGGTCTTTAAACTATTGTGTGCTTGGGTGTATATTTTCCTGGGTTCCTATATATGTGGTCTTGCCCTTTTCCCTTGTGTTTATTGAGTTTTTTCCTTTCATCATTTTGGGGTAAGGCAACCTGTAGTCTATTGTCTTATGTTTGATTTTGATTTCCCCTCTTATGATTTCATTAGTTGCCATTAATTCCATGCTCATGTCTAGGTCGGTGATTGCTGGCTCCAATTGTCATATTAATGGGTTCTAGATTCTTTGATATACTTTGTCTTCATTTAGTTTCACTTTCCATCAGTTTCTATCATTTTCCAATCTCCTACAAATGGATTCTAACATTCATGTCTTCCACACTATCGAAAACTGCACCATGGTCTTTCTTGGAAACGTCAAGCCGAAAAGATGGAATAGACTACTCGATTTGGTCGATGACATGATGAGAATTGTAGTTAGTAGGGCCATCAGGGAGGGAGTGTTTGATTATGGGGCTACTTGGAGGACTAATAGTAGCATTATAGGGTCATTTATTGGATGTTCAGTGCGAGCAAAGGTCAGTCATGGGGATATTGTTAGATTATGCTATGATATTTTCAACCCAGTGTGGAGAAGGGGGCTTGAGAAGGCTGTCTATAACATTGATGACAAGTTTTGTATCCCCCTCCCAAAGAAATACACGAGTCTCCCTCTGGGTGCATCTGATTTGGAGACATCATTTTAGTGTTCGACACTAATAATCAGGGAAAATCTAGCCTTCTATTGGGAATGGCCACGGATGGAAGCGAGTATTTAGTTTCTGTTGAGGTGGAGAAGAATTGTTGAAGATGAAGATAAAGGATGGTTAACTAATTATCTTAATTTTTTTAATGCCTATATACAACCTAGTGTAGTCCTTGATGATCTCGACGCCCTTAACTTGTATATGCCAAACTCTGAGAAAATAAGCAAGGCCAAATATGACTTCAAATTTCCTCCAAACTTCTTCTTTTGAGAAGTCGAATGACATACCAGAGGTCATAATGGTGTACTGGAAGCAGAAGAATTAGTTTTTGACTTGTGGAAGTTTTTCATTCAATGCTATAGCTAGGGTTTGTAAATTCTCTATACAATGTATTCCTAGGGTTTTGGTTATTTAGTATTGTCCCTTATATCGTAGGCCAGTAAAAGTGGCTTCCCTTGGTTTCGAATTGTGGGTATTTTTGGACTTTGGAACGATTTGATATGGCTTTATCTTATTTGTATTTTCATACTCTATTATTATAATGCAACTTGTAGTTTATATGTTTCATGCAAATGTCTAGACTGGAATGTTTATTTTATGGCATAATTTATTGAATGGATCTGGCTTTTGTTGATGGTTTCTATGGTGCTCTGTAGACAACTTTGTTCTTGTTCATAAGGATAAGCTAAATTTTGATTATATTATGTGGAGTTTGCTTTGTTTTTGTTCAATAATAGATAATTAAGTTTGGGATTTTTCATTGTTTATATCTTTCAATGTAGATTTTGGTATCCTCCTATTTTAATCATTAGTTATAAATAGTTTTTAAAGATTCTCTGCAGGGTATTTTAAAGTGTTGCATCAATTTGGATAACCCATAGCAAATTGTAGAATTTTAGGTTGCAGACTTGTTGGGTCTTGGTCGACATAGATTTACATCCGATTAATGATTTGTTGGTATGGTGTTCTCTAGTTTATAAAATTCAAGGATTCCTTTGCCTGTATCTTAGTATTTGCTGATCATTTTGTAGACCAATTTTAAAATTAAAGATTAATAGAAATGGGTTAGATTGATTATAATTTAGGTTTTTTATGTAGTTATTTCTCTCCCTCTAGTGCTTTGTTTCTTGGTTCCCTGGTTTGGCCTTTGGGCTGTGTGCTCTAAGTAGGGTTTGGAGGGATTTAACCTACCATTCATAGAGCTGCTAAGAGGATTAATGATTCTTTAGGTTTTTGAGATCTGCTATGGGCATTTTGTCTATAATGGTAATTTTATTAAGAGATCTGTCATATCAATATATTTTGGTGAATGCAAATCTCCTTATGATAGAGATTCAGGAAAAATAATATTAAGGTTAGATGTATTGGACTCTGTCTCTCATGGGTATCGATCTAATAGTTGTTGTGATGATTTATATATTGAGATAAGAATCTCAAATAGATTGTTTCCTATGGATTTATATTTCTTTCATCCACTTTGGATGCTTTGGGCAGGAGTATGTAAAGGTGTTTCTGGCCCTGACAGAGTGTGCCTCTGGCCTATCTGGTTTTTATATCTTATGCCTTCCATTAATTTTGAAATTAGAATATGGTTTGCTAATTTGTATGGTATTAATTTGAAGGATGGTAATATGTGATAGAGCTCGATGTTTTCTCTTAGTTTTCTATTTTATCGGGTTGCAGATAATGTGATTAAGCTCTTAGAGGAAACAAAGGTGTATTTTTGAGAATGTATTCTTTTCTAGTTTCTTTATGGTAGGATTTAGTTAAGGGTCACTTTTTTCTTGGTTATTTAATTTGTTAGTTGTAATTTTTAACTTTATAAGGTTGATAAATAATATTAACTAAGACAGGAAATCAGACCCTCTTGGAGACCCTGGATGGCTGACTTTTTCTAGTTTATGGTTAATACGTTTTCTAACTTTTTTGATTGATAAAGCTTAGTAGGAGGAATGATTGTTCGACACGAGAGGTATGCCAGCACATAGGTGGTTTTTGACTCAAGATCGAGTGGAGCTTGACAATTGTATTGATAAAATGTAACCAAATCTAATGTGATTATCAGGGGTATGCCCCTTTTTATGTTGTAATTTAAAATTATGTATTGATAAGTGGTGATTTGATTGGGGTATGCCCCTTTTAAGATGTAATAATATAGGGCATTCGTCCTGGGCTAGACCAAGGGTTTTCTTCTCTGTTCTTTCCTACTAGTGCCCGTTTGAATGGAGTAAATCTATTGTATCTTATTTATTAAATTAATAAAATTAATCAAGGCCTTGGCCGATTATCGATTTAAAAAAAAAAAGGTTTGCTATGCCTTCCATTTGAGGTCTAGCAAATGCAATATCTTTGTGCAGATATCAATTTGTACCAAGGGTTTATCAAATTCAACTCTTCTATTTTCTTGTTAAGAAATCATAAACTTAACCTAATTTTGATTGTGTTAGTGACTCAGAAAAGGACAAAATTATAACAAATAACATGTCAAATGAAATAAATTTATCTTCTAAGGATGATAACCTATCACAAATTCATTATAATGATAATGTTTTACTGCCTAACATACCTTTCAAGAGGACTTCAACATACTTAGAGACATTCTACATAGAAATTAAACTACAAAGGGCGAAAAGATTAACAAGAGAAAAACTAATATTCATTACCCGGATTGTGGATAGGAGCAACCAAATATAGTTAAGCATAAGCTTCCACATTATTGATTTTATTAGAATTGATAAGAATTGTGATGGACAATAATTGCATACTTGGCCACAATAGTTATTCTTTCTGACGACATGCAAGACCTCAAACTAGTTAACATAATATCATGATTTTGATATAGAATCCCAAAGTAAAAAATTTTCAGATAATGTACAATTATGTTGCTTGGAATCCTACTAAAAATGTTTCAAACTTCTAGTTGGGACACTATTTTTTGTGATTAGATTAGCTACAATAAATGACCAGCTACGTAAACTTGCTGGACTAAGCTCTATTAGAAATTTATTACTGGATTCACAGTGAGATTTTGATATCTCTAAAATTGGTCGAATTGTCCAAAATTTTGCTAGCTATTAGTGATACCTTATAAGCATACCTCCTTAGCTACAATTTTGGTTTTTGGATAGAAGATTTCAAAATTTTAGAATTTCTTTGCAAACTCATAATATGTTTTCACGATTATAGTTTTGGAAGACGCTTAGAACTTCTATTTGGTTATGAAAAAATTGCATTTGTTAACTTTCAGGAGAGAACTCTCTAAATGGAAGTACACTTCAACTATTTTACTTGCCATTTTACTATTTTAGTGGCATTAAATAAATTAGAATATCATAAAAACAAGTTAAACAAATTAAACAAGTTAAGCAATATTAGAAGTTATATTTGCATATACCTTAGACAGATTCCTTCACTACAAAAAACTAATGTATAATATAGTTATATTTTAGTTATGTTTTTTCCAATGGAAAAAGATATAAGTAAAAATATAAATTATATCATCATAGAGAGATTAAATATTAAAGAAGCAAAATTCAGGATGTCATTAACTATTATGGGTAAATTCTTTTATAAGTTGTCTACATTTTCTCAAAATTTGATTATAGAAACATATTGTCATTTACCAAGTATTATTTTGTGAATTGTTTAATTTGATATGGCATTCTTCGTTTTCCTTTGCATTCCAGGGACTTGAAAATGTGGACTACATTGAACAAATCCTTATTCTAAACCATTGAAGGTGAGTTACAATTCATAGTATTTGTTGTTAGAAAAATCAAACTATTGCACAAAATTTATTTGTTATGAATATCAAAGTATTGTTCCCTTTTTATGTCACATATCCATATTATAGTTCTCTAAAAATACTAAACACAGATCTGGTGAAACTAGTTCTACTACTGGTACTTTTTTTTCTTCATACATCAAATGAGTAATACAATTTGTACTGATTCAAATAAATTAGGAGAGGAATTAGAATATCCGATTACAGTAGAAGCATATAAATCTAATGATAAATTACAAAACATATCAATCAACAATGCTCTTGAAAATGTTCATTGCTTTCAAAAAAACTCGTTTAACTTCAATGTTGGTGACTGTTTGTTTGATATATTACAAGTCTTGCTCCACTATCGCTATACATCTATTGAGCTCTGCAATGGTGTTCTTAACTACTTCTTGGATTTCCTTGACAATGGTTGTGCTATGGCTTTAAACTCGTTTGAATACAAGTTGCACCCTTCAATCCTTTGGTATTTGCATAGAGTGAGTGACAAGGAAACATACTTTAGAAGAATGAGGCTATCAGCCATTGAAGTCAACATCCTAGGTGAATCTGGCCTTTGGGGAGACAAATTTTGTATTCATTGGCTATCTCTTTGGTTAAACATATCCATATGCATTTGGTCATTGACATGGAAGAAATCATACTTGCACTTCAATAAAAATGCACCTCATTCTACAATATCAATTCTTTTCTGTGATGCTAATCCATTGGCCGGGCATTATGAACCTATATTCTCAAAGGTGATGACATATAATACAATGCAAACTATATAAGAACAACTTCTAGTTTTACCTTGTTATATAAAAAATATGTGGAATATAAGTTTAGAAAAAAATGCCGAATTTGGTCTCCAATGATTCCCTACATTTTCTTGTACTTGCGGCAAAAACATGTGTGTTATTGTAGCATTCTTACTTGATAATACATTTGATGCAATTTCTTTGCGACTATTCATAGCACAATCATTAGCCAATGCATTGATACTGAAAAACACATTTGCAATGCATTGCCTCAATATGTATCGCCAATCTACAATGTCAGAAAATGAATTTATGTCATATATACAAATATTTGTTTGTAAAATTGGAAAGCCGTATATTGAGACCAATGTAGAAGGATTTGAATTTTTCTTGCTTTGGCTATTATATATATTTCATATTTGTATACATGTATGGCAACCAACTCCTCTGCCTAAATATAAACTCTATTGCAATTGCATAGAACTAGCAAAAAACATAAACTTAATATGTTTCAAAAATAGTTTGGCCATTGTCATTATGAACCACTCAAACAAATTGAACAATTTATTTTCCAAATAGAAAGAAACACACACAATTCAACCATAAATGAAACTTCATTTCAAACAAATGACAATACCTAGCTTTGAGCAGGCGTCAACATCTAACAAAAAACAACTATGACTCCCAAAAGTTTGAGTCTTCATCATTCATTAAGATATGTAAAAGCAACAATACGTAATAAAGTAAAGTGTTCAAAAAACATGGAAAATGATCAACACATTCATACTAAAAATATGCAAATGAAGACAAAAAAATGGTCAAAATCATAGACAAGATTTATATTTCGCAAATGAAGAACAACACATCAATCAACAACTCATGGACATGCAAATGTAGTAAACAATTTAAATAAAAAGTCTATTATGAAATATCTACGAGAAATCACTGATACACCTACTCAAGCATGTGCCCTATGTGAATTGTTATGCTTCCAAAAAGACATCTACAAAATCAACAATGTATTTTCTTATGCATTCTCTTTGCTCCCTATTCAAACAAATAAAGAAGCAATTGCGATAGGCCAGATGAATTGCAAGAAATGTATAGATGCCATTATGGTTGGAAAAGTTCCTCTCTTTGCTGTGCCATATAACATAAGACATAATAAAAGAATAAATATTGTCCATGAATTGAATAGCCTTGAAGAAAGGCTTGTGCCATTGCATATTGTTTTTGCACAAATTAGACAATAGGGATACAAAAGAGTACAATATGGATTAAATGGTACAATAATGAATGTCCCTGTAGATTTTGATAGAGTCCAACAAGCATTTCCTAGACACATAGATGAGACACAAACAATTGTAGTTAAAATAAAACATAAGCTATAGTACAAAAATGCATATTGTTAAGGAAATGTAAGACCTGCCCATGTAATGAATGCATTAACAATATTGTCAAAAAAACCATTGTATATGAAAGCAAAAATATCAATAAATAAGGATTGAGAAGCTCTCTTTACAATAAAACAACAACGAATTTGCACAAATAGTGACACAGATATGGATGATGTTATATCTAAGCATGAGCAAGAGCCTATAACCAAATCGCTTATACATTGGTTCAATGAATCACATTCAATCAAAGACCTTGATACAACAATAATTGAAAGTGCACCTTCAGAATGTTTTAAACCTCTAGGTATTTTTCAAGGCACTTATTCTAAAGAAATGAATTTTCCAACAATTTTTTATGGATTTGCACGACCAAAGAAAATAACAAAATATTTTACCTATCCAAAAATAATTAAGTGGGAGCTCATGCATAAAGAAAATGAATTTTCAACACATATAACAAATATTGTTTTCAAAGCTATAAAAATAATTATCCATCAGATATCGTCACTAGCATGGGTTTCTATAAGAAAAGTTGAATTAAAAGGTGATAAATTATGTGCAAAGGACATTCGCAACACTAGGAACCTAGAAAAAATATTAAAATCCCCAACAGGATACAAATCACTTAAAAGTATATGAACACCTCCAGATTACTTAGAAAACATAAAAAAAAATATTTTTGCAATGATACGACAACTAGGGCCTCTAACTTTTTTCGTAACACTAAAAAGTGTTGAGCATTTATGGAAGCCACTATGTAAAGCATTATAACATATATCAAACACAAAAAAACATAAAGAAAATGAATCTTTAGAAGAAAAAGACTTGGACTTCAAAATTAGAAAAAATTCCAATACTTTGCACTCGTTATTTCACTCATAGGATCAATGAATTTAGAAAAATAATGTTAAAAAATGAAGAACTTTTTGGTAAACTCTGTGACTATTTCTTTATTATAGAATTCTAAAATTGAGGAAATGGACATAAACACTTCATGCTATGGATAAAAGATGCACCTATATTTGGACAATGCAAAAACATTGACATTGAAGACTTTATTAATAAATACATCTCATGTGACTCTACATTATTAGATGAAAAATGTAAACACACCACCATACAAAGACATGCAAAAAATACAAGATATCTAGTTGTCAATTTAGCTTTCCATTGGCTCCCATGAAAAAAACAACAATATTAGAGCCTTTATTAAATTTTGATCCTATGATGAAGGATAAAGCTATTTTTGTTTTCAAATAATTAGAAAATAAACACTATACAAAGGATGTTACATTTGATGAATTCCTACATGCATTCCATCTTCAAGAGGCAGACTACATTGACATGTTGCAAGTAACATTGACATGAAGAATTTTATTGCTAAAATGAAAGCCAACTGATATATGAATAAATACATTTGCTAGAAAAGTTCCAGCATTATGGTATGCAAATACAGACACACAATTTATATTAGATGCATATGTCGTTGCATCATATTGTAGTTCATACATGACAAAACAAAATCGAACATTGACACTTACATTCTGCCAAATATGAAAATAATGTACTTATGCTTACAATGAAAAGATTCACTTCATACACAAACAAGGAAATGCATTACTAAACTATCAACAAATGTCTAGTCGACAAGTAGTTCATATCGCACTCGTACTGTCCTTACGCAAGAGCTCAAGAAAAACAATCTTCATCAACACTTCACCACCGAAAAATAGAATACTTATGTTGAAAAGTCCAAAGATTTTGGCAAAAGAAAAAGACAATTCTGAGAACATTATGTATTCATCTGCAGTAGATAAGTACATACAATGATCAAAATATTTAGATACACTATCATTAGCTAAATATACTGCTTTCTATGCAGGCAACTTATCAAAAACTAAAAAAAGACAAAAGCCATATATCATACATTACATAAGATATAATCAACACATTGATCATGAGAATTATTGTAGAGAAAAACTTATGTCCTTTTCAAGAACAATGAAAATTTATTGTTAGTAGGCCATCAAACATGGAGTGCGACATTTTTTGAAAAAAAAAAGAGATATACAAAATATAGAAAAAATGTTTTCCTCCAAACTACATAACATATGGGGTGACATTGACCTTGTTGCAAAAGAAACCATCAATGATAACAACCCAACAATAGACCTTCAAAATGAAGATGCACAAAGCACAAAACAAAATGAAACTGAGAAATATGACATCATAATTGGCATTAAACATGCAAACAACAAAAAAAACATGCATACTACTACCTTCTCATTGTTCAATGAAAAAACACATCCTTTCTTGCTTAGCAATGAAAAATATTTTAGTTTACAAAGACAATTGCATGAAGAGCAACAATCAATAGTAAAAGATGTTTTGATGACAAAGAGACTTGCACTAGACAAACCACTATATTTGTTCTTGACAGGAGGTGCCAACATAGGCAAAACCTTCATAGCAAGGATTCTATTTCAAGCAATCATTCAAATCTATTATAAACTACTAGATAGTGACCTATTCAAGCCTAAAGGTATTATTGTTGCCTCCATAGGGAAAACTGCTTATAATGCAGGTGGCATCAATACACATTCTATTTTCCACCACCCATGTACCTCTTCAAAGATGGTACCTTTGGACTCCAACACACTTGACAATCTAAGCAAGAAATTAGATCAGCTCGAAGTATTGCTCATTGATGAAGTTTCCCTAATTGGTTCTAGAATGTTATACAATATTGACAGAAGCCTTTGCCAAATCAAACATACATAGCCATGACCATTTGGAAATGTTAACATCATATTTTGTGGTGACTTCTACCAAGCACAACCAATGTGTGATAACTAGATATTTGAAGAGCCAACAATTATTGGTGACATTATACCATACACTTTTTGGATTGAAAATGTACCATTCTTTGAATTGCATACTGTCGTCAAACAAACAAATCAACAATTCATATTCATTCAAAACCATACAATAATTGGAAAACAAAATGATCAAGACTTTTCATAATTGAACATGACATGCTACAAGACTCCTCCAAACAATCCAAAATTGTCATACTTGTTCCACATAAATTTAGCTATTGATGAACACAACAGAAAAATGTTAAACTTTTTACCTACTCAACTTTATGTCTTTGAAGCTATCAATCAAAATGACTTTAAAATTGACAATAACCACTATCAAGTTGATAAATCATCACTACCTATTTTATTTTACTTAAAGTCAGGAATTTTAGTTGAACTAATTGGTGACAACCTAGATACACATGATGGACTAGTCAACAGTGCTGATGGAATCTTTCAAATGCATACAACTGAACATGAAGATATTTTTTTGGATTCAATTTAATGACCCTGAAATTGGTACCTCACATCAGAAAACAATGCAAAGCTTTTACACAACATCAATTCTTTCATCTTGGACACCAATAATCAAAATAGCTAGAAAAGTCAAAACAAGTACAAAAATTGTTACTCAAAAAAAATTCCCTGTTCAACTAGCATCTGTACACACTATACATATGGCACAAGGCTTAACAATGAATACACTTGCTTTTGATCCTAGCAAAGTCTATCAGCATGGTCTAACCTACACTACTTTGTCTCGTGTAACAAATATTGAAACATTGTATTTGTTACACAAACTACAACATCAAAAATTTAAAGTATCATAGAAAGTGGAAAATGAAATGCATCATCTACAAAATCTTGCACAATGGAAACTTTAGTATAATCATTCCCTTATACCAATTGATCATTTCATCTATGCTCTTTGAATACTCAAAACTTCACATTGCACGCACAAGAAATTAACAATGATCATGACTTGCTAAAAGGAACTATTCTTTGCTTTTAGGAAACAAGAAACAAGACACATGAGCACCTCCACTTGCTTGATGGAATCTATAATTGTTATTCTTCATTAGCTATTCATGGCCTATTGACTTGTTCTACCAAAACCACCACTATCTTAAATACCAACACTTTTTCAATAGAATTTATAGAATTCTTAACAATTGATATTTTGCATATGACCAATAATATACGAATCAAAATTTTTTACATTACACCAGGTACACCCATCAATTACATATATAGTCTCATAGATTTTTTTTTACAATCTTATCACTAAACTACAAAGTCATAATCACTAGAGACTTCAACATTGACATGTTAGAATTTACAAAAAAAATAAGAAATGTTTGTTTCACTTATGCAACAATACAACTTTTCTTTGCTTACTGACAAGCCAACAACATATGTAAGTATTTTAATTGATCAATTTTTGAATTTACTATATCAATCAACAATCTACAAAATTCACTATCCTAGATACATATTGGTCAGACCATTTTGCAATATCTTTATGCTTCCACTTCTAACTTGCAAAACATCCATCTATTTTACTCATAACAACTCAACATGCTTAATCATTTCATAATGTTGCACAAAATTATTATCTATAAACAATTTTTGTAGACAATTTATTGAAAACATATTAGGATGCATAAACAATTTTATCTACATTCCTCTCGTACTTTGACATGCATAATTGATTTCAGTTTCATAAAATAAATTAATTGAGTAATGTACTAACAAGTATTTTAGCGCAAGAATATACCAATTATATTGTTCATAATGGAGGCTTCAAAAAAGAAAATGTTAGATACAAACACCTCAGCCAACAAACTGGCAGCTGCAACAAAAAGGTATTCACATAATTATTTTCCAAATACATATTTTACCGCACTTAAATATGATTTTTTACAATATTCACTTCCTTTGCATACCTTTTTTCAAAAAACTACATAGATCTCTATTCACATCGTCAAATGAACAAGAAAACCTACTGTAAGATGACAACAACTATACTAGTAGACAATTAGAAAGAAGGTAATGATTATTGTACAATTTTAAAATTGTTTACACAAGTTGATATATTAATGCATTATATAAAATAAATAATCCCATCTTCTCACAGGCTGAAGATGGAGAAAAAAAGATATTTTCCATTATGGACATCTGTACAGTACAATCTGCAACTTGTTTTGAAGGTGATGTCCTTGTGACTTACGGTCCTACCTATGCAAAAAATCCAACAAGCCCAACAAAAGCACCAATAGTAAATGTTGACCTCATGGACAATGAAGGCCAAATGACAATAATAGCAAACATTACCAATCAGTTGATTGATAAGTTTGTCACTCACCTTTTGCTTGGAGCAAGTGTCCGTATAAATGATTTTGCACTAAAATAAAAAACATAGTATGAAAGAGGTGCTGTTGATTATTGCCTTCAATTCATTTCACAAACATCAATTGAAACAATAGACTGAATGTGCAAGCAACAAAATATTATGCTTGACACAATAGTAAGTAAACTTATAGACTCACAAACTAACTACTCAATTGGTACATTGGGCATTTTAGTTACAGCACACAAGTATACGCTAAAAGAGTATCAACTATATGTAAAAGATGGAAACTCTACATCAAACATAGCAATTGTAAGCTATGCAACTCATTCATCAAATGATTAATTATGTTTTCAGTTATATTACAATTTCCTTTGTACACAAACTAGCAAAATTCTTACATTTGCAGGTTACACTTATTGAATTCCATGCTCAAGCTTATGCAAAAGTATAAGAAATTGTTACATCCACACAAACACCATTCCTCCTATTGAAGAATGTTGTACAAAGTGGACCAAAAGGAACAAATAACATTAAAACACCACCATCCACTTTCATTGACACTCTCAATGATGCATCTACAACAATTGCTTTACAAAAAATTGTCTCCTCAAATACATAGGTAAGAAACAAAACCATGTCATCTTTTAAAGATAGTTATAATTACATTTAAAGTCAACACTAAAATTAGCACTTAAATTTTGATTCAAATTTTATGTCATTGGCATTTTAAAACCAAAAAATTCATACTTACCACCGTACCAATTGTTCTGCACCCGATTCCAATAGACATCATCATTGCCACCATCCTCAAAAACCAAAAATGCCCACTGCATTGCATGTCAAAAAGTTACAATCTTTGCTTACAACCATTCTTTGTAATGCGTGATACAAAATGAAGATGACATTGTTGAGTGCAACATGCATGGAGAAATCCTTCATCAACACTTACCAGAAATAACAAAAATACCATTTGAAAACTACAAAAAAAACATGTCAGTAGTTGTATACATGCTACAAAAATTTCAAATTAAAGGCAGTTTTACAATTGCAATGAACAACAATATCACTTCCACTATACCAAAAGTCGGCTATGTAAGCTGAACATATCTTCTCTTCTTTTTTCTTTGTTACTTACAATTTTACAAAATTCATTTTTTAAAATTGTATTATAACTAATTTCATTAACACAATCATTTATTGCAAACTGCAAGTTAATTGACTACTATAGATATCAATGCAATCAACTTTTCTCATTTCTATACATAATAGTCTGTTTTCTTTTTAAAAAGTACACCTGAAACTTTTATAGTCAAGTGTAAACTGTTTTAATCAATTTTGTAATGATTCATATGTTGAAGACAATACAACTCTATTGCATAGAAAACCATTATGCCAATCTATAATGGCATAAATTATATAAATTTTGTATTTTACAAACAATTCTAGTTTCAATATCCTCATACATATTTCATCAGTAGTGTTAACAGACTTGTTTCTGCATAGTCTCTATATATTTACCCTTATCTAAGTATTATTTTTACTTGAGTTATTTAAGTGTGTTTTATTTAAGCAATGGTAAGTCCATGTAAAGTGTTACTCACTCATGCATTGCTTAGTAGCATGAGAGTGTTAATGCAAAAATTAAGTTTTGTAGACATATTGAATTAATTATTGCTATGACATTGTAAAAGACAGATAAGAAAAGAAAAAGGGGAAACATTTAGAACTCCCATGCTCTACAATTAGCCTTCACTAATGAGTTTTCCCTACTCTCTCTCTGCCACATTAGCACCTGGTATTACAAATAGGTGGACAATTACAGAAGACATACAAGACAATTGGGATAGGTAATAAACATGATGGTATAATATATTCATCTCATTATTAATTCTTTTATTGCATCCCAGAGTGTTTGTGTTGTGATCAAATTAGATTTCTTTTTTTGGGGGGTTAAAATCAGGATAGTAATATCTTATGACCAGTGGAGACTGTGCACAGGTAGGGGAGGACAAAATGGTACTGTAAATTGGCTGAGCCACCATGCAACAAACCAACTCTAAGCCTTACATTCACGATATTTTACTTTCCATGGCATTGTTAGAGGTATGAGATCTTAGGATTCTCTTTTTATTTCCAATTCCATTTTATTTTTTTCTTCTTTAGTTTGTCAAGGCCATGACAACTATGTTTTTTCATATAGTTGTATAGTGTTCCATAGCCATGAGAGGCTTTGAAAGTGGTAGGGTTTCAAGGGGATTTGATGCTCTTGCTCAAGCACAATTGCTGTTAAGGAGTAATAAATCTTTGGCAAAATTAACTCTACTAGCAGAGGTACAGTCTTTTGCCCTTTCTTCAACTTCAAAATCTAGCATTCTTCTTGTCACTACATTTTAGAGATTGTCTTAATTTGTGTTTGGCTTCCTTTGACATATAGATGGAAGCATGCAGAAAGAAGAGAGGGAGCATTTTCAACATTGCAGGAACTACTTAGAAAAGGCCTAGAAGTTGAAATGTCATGTGTGGTTATTGATTGGAAAGCTTTCCTTAGTCAAATAATGAATAAATTGTTGCTACTTGAAATTGTTGGTTTGCTTCTTTGGGACAAGCTTGTTATTATTAGAAAGAATTATAGTACCTCTAAAGCACAACAACAACGTAATGTTATAGATTTTGATTATTTCTAAAAGGAATTGTTAGCCCACATTACTGTGGGCTTCTCACACAAAAAATTTGAGCTGGTATGCACTTTGTTTTTGATTATTTGAGATGCTTTGATGGAAATTTTTGTCCTTAAATTTCCAAGTTCTAAAAGGTTGCTGATAGGGTAGGATAGAGGTTCCCATTCTATACTTCATCACAATCACATATTTTAAGCTCCACTATCCAAGCTTTAACTTGCTCTTCTCCAACTGAAATTCTTGATGCTGGAGGCAACCAATCACCTCACAGTAGCCAAATTCATTCAATATTGAACAAGTCTAAAAATGCTTCATCCATCATATGGAACAAAAATGTTGGGGTCTCATGAAAGAGACTGTCTAGAAGCTGGTTAGTGAAGGGTAAAACAATAGGAAAATTGTTTTTGCTTGCCTTTATTGGAGGCTATGCATTTATATGCCTTAGGTTGCATCTGTAGTACAAACCAATGTCATTTTAGTATAAAAGCTTTACTTCACAACCAGATTGTGCAAAGAAGCCATTTGCAGGATAGTCATCAAGTCATTAAATTGCCCATTATTTATATGCCTTCCCCACCATGCCCCCTTCTATAGCCTTGTACAACACCATATGCACTGACATCCATATAGGGGACAAGATTCATATGAAATAGGTTTTGCCTCTCAAGCATAGTCTCATTTTGGAGGTGGGAGATTTGAAAGGAGAAATTCAAGCTACTTCAATGCTTTTCATGAGTAAGGAAACATCTTTGGGCGTGTTTTATTTCAAATCGAGAGTATATGTTTTCTGTATGCTTTTTGGAACAGAACTGTACCATACTATCTCATTTTTGAGTAAATGGTTATTGTATAAACAACAATCAATTCCCAAAATTATACCATACATTAGATTAACCATAGATGATTACACTTTTCTAGCATTTTCGATAAATAATAATTCATAATTTAACAACCAAATCAGGCTAATTGTTATCTGTTTTCAAGGCTATGTTTTGCAACTTCACACAAATATATTTTGGAATGTAATTAAAGAATAAAACTAGTTTATGATGATGCAAAACAAGCTTACTCTATCTTTAAAATCTTTCTCTGCTTTAGTGTCACAGTTTGAAGCAAACTAACAAATGTGTTATTTTTAAAATAGACATGGCACTATGATTTTGATGACATCTACCACTATTTATTTATCACTTTTTATATATAATTATGTAATATCAAATTCTGTATGCCATGCACCATATCCAGATGGGGCCTAGCTAGGAAGATGGGGGCAAATTGGACCTCCCTAAGGAAACAATAGAACTCTCGACAACTATAGTCAATTATAAATCAAATTTACATAATATTGATTACATTGAAAATAAATAAATATATCAAAGTCAACATTAACTTTGTACATCACAAAACAATTTTCTCAAAACAAGATAAAAATATTGTTACTGATGTTGGCTGTAGATGTATTCTTTCTAGTGGGAAGATACTAGTACCTTAGGTATGTCTTAGTTATGTTTGAAATAGACTGCTCTTCAATTTTGAGACTTCAATCACACAACTAGTTTCAAACCATTGCAAACTCTGAAACATTATACATATTTTAATTTTATCATGAAATTGATAGTTTTTGAAACTTTTTTTAATATATTTACAAGCCTTGAAAATAATTTGTTATGACATTTTATAGATCAAAGCCAGAGTTTTCTCCCTAAATTACCTCCAAAATTCACCCAACTTGTTTCGACATGAATCGATATATGCTAATTTCCATTTGTTTTCAAACTTATCAATTTCCAAGTCGACAATAAGGATATTGATGCAATCTAAAAATGAAATTAAGAAGCTTTCTATGTTAAAAAATATTTACTATTACTCAATACAATGAACATTGTTACAACAAGCACTTGTACCTTCAAAAAAATTGATGCCTTACCATTTCATTAACAAATCAAGAGGCAGGGCTCTAGCTCCACCGAAACCCTTGTTTTTTATGTTATGAATGAATGAAGAGAATTTAAACCTCTATAAAATCAATTTTCTAAGAGATCACCAACATTCTAAGAGATCACAAGATAATAAATTATTTTAAATTTTGATTTTTTCTATGTTAATTCTTTTGTTGTACATTTGAAGAAACTTGTCATTTTGTGTAGCCTTGCTTCTTCAAAAAGTTCATTCATATTGTTCGCCTTTAAGTTTTCACATTGACAACAAGATATCCTTGTATGCTACATGTTCTTTGATAAAATGTCATTTATTTTCTACCACCCTTTTGTTACAAAAAGTATAGATTCTTTCCTCCCAAACTTCTTTGGGCATTGTTTGTCTACCAATTCACATTTCAAATGATGAAAGTTGGTCCTCAATTGTGCAATGAGAATTTTAGTCTTTCCTTTGATTTTGGATCTTAAAATAGTCTTTATCATCATGTTCCCATATGGAATTAAATTCTTTACACAATTATTTTTTCATTAGCTATTTTGTTCACATGATATTTTTAAATTTTTCTAATGCCCACTTTTTGATCTCTTCATTAATAGTTGGGCAACTCATGAAGATTTATGTTTCATTTGTCCATCTATTTGCTATTTTGTTTCTTCCATATTTTTCCCCTATACTTTAGCTCCTCTTCAACAAATATTTTTGGTCATTAGTGCTTATCCATATTTCTAAACTATTTTAAGTAACTTAGCAAATGAATAATTATTGAAGCCTTGATCAGAAATATATCAACTTCCACCAAGGGAATCTTATATTGGACCATTGGCTTGACCTTGAGGGTAAAAGTGATTAAATGTTTTAGAAAACTTTCTATTTTTCATCATTTGCAATTCAACACATTACTCCCCAAAACCTCACACTTGTAAAGAGTAACTGCTAACAAAGAAAATATAGTCTTCTTAATCTTCCAATCTTATGACTTAGCTTGCTTGCACCTATTCTAGATAAGTTATGAGGCTTTCCATCCCTTTGAATTATTATTTTTATCTATAACTCTAGCAACATATTCTACAATTCTTGCCAAAATACCTCCAAATTTTTTAGATGTTCTCTCAAACCTTGGGTAGATTTAGCATTAAGAGTAAGTTTGATGACATATAAAAGTAGTCTCACCACATAACTACCAAATGTATGTCTTCTACATTGGCCTTATTTAACCAAAAGAGCAACTTGTCAATGCCTGATACAACTACTAGACTTATAGAACATAGGAGGTGATTAAGCTATGTGATGAATCCAAAATAGGAATGTTGGTGGTTAGTCCAACAACCCCCCCACCCCCCCCAGTGTTACCTAAGAAGATTCAAACCTATGACGAATAATACCACTTGTTACAAGATAGGGTTGTCATTGAAGCAAAATATTGACTTGTCAATACTTGATACAATGACTAGAATTATAGAATACAAAAGGAAATTAAGCTATGTCACAAATCCTGAAGGGGAACATTGGTGATTTGTCCATTAAAAGGTCACCCTTGTTTCACTCCAATGTCACTCCCAAAACATCAAATATGTCTCCTTATAGAAATATCACAATTTGACTTATTGTGGAAAATAATCTCCTACTTATTATGCTCTCCTTAGTCTAATTTTGGCTTTACCCACTCATATAACCTTTAAACAACAACCATGTGCTCTTTTGGGAACTCCAACTCTTCTGTTATATGCCACAACATATCCAAATGGTGTCAAAAGCTTTCATAAAGTCAATGAAATGACAAAAAGATTCACGTCCTTAGTTGTCCCAAACTTTATCAATGAAATATCTTGAGTGACGTAATGATTAATGATAACATGTTTTGTAAAGCCTTATCTCCTTACATAGATAATTTAGACTATCAACTTTAAAGCTATTTTAATATTGATCTCAAATAAAATAATAGTTTGTTTCAACAACCCCTAAGTTGCAAAAAATACAAATTATATATTCTCACTCTTCTTTGGGGATTGTCCATGTACCCATCTCATAGCTAAGATGGTGTGAACCATTTCTTAGTTGCACAACTAGAAGTCTATATTTTTTCTTGGTTGTGACCCTCAAATAATCATTTTTACCATGTTTCTTTGTGGGATTGAACTCTTTGACATAACAATTTTTTTTTAACCAATATATTTTGACCACATGACAATCCTTTATTTTTGTAATATTATTTTATTATTTCTTCATTAGTGTTGGGGCATTCATATTATTTAATGTCTCATTTAATCATCTACTTATTGTCTTGTTTCATCCAAGACTTCTTTCTTTCATCTAATTCCTCTTCAACCAACATTTTGAGCCAACTATGCCTATTCATGTTTTTTTTAAAAGTATCTTATTAGATAAGTTACTATTAATGCCTACATTGACAATATTCTTGTTTATCCAAAAGAATCTTGTATGGAATTATTTACTTGACTTTGAGGTTGTTCATATTTAGAATTTTTTTTTTCTACTTGTCTCACCTCATGGTTTGATATGCTGCTCCCCCAAACCCCACACATATAGAGGACAACTAATGTGACCAATAGACCAAAATTGTTTTCTTGATTTTTAAATCCCATGCATTTTCTTTCTTGCATCTAGTTTATAAAAAATAAGTTTTTTTTAACATCCCTAAATCCTTTTTGTTTGTGTGTTTCCTAGTTGAGTTTGTTGTAAAAAATCAATTCGTAGATACTTGTATTCTTCTACTATCTCTAACAAGATCCCCTAATTTTTTAAAAAAAAGTTATTGGTTCTTCCTTTGGTTTTTCTAGTTTTTACTTACATCCCAACTTCATGGAAAATAGAATCTAAAGCCTTCAAATGACATCTCAAATCTAGAGCAATTTTAGCAATAATAAAAACAACATTTGCATATAAAAGTAACCTCACCATATAGCCAACAAGGTGAACTAGTATTCTTTAGCCATTCTTTAAGCTTCTATCAATATGCAAACCAAAACCAAAGTGTCATTTAAACATTATTCAAGCTTATCAATATATGAACTAAACAAGATGAGGGACAAAGTCCACCCATGTTCGACACCAATGTCACTATCAAAATATTCTAATTTTCCCTCTTTAGTGTTGACATTGGCCTTGACTTGCTTATAAAGTTTACACACATTTCCCTAAGTTCATTACGAATCCCAAGTTCCTCCATTCTAATCTAAATTTTATCCCTAGTGAAAATATGAAAATATTTTTAAAAATTACTAAAGCAACAAAAAAATTTGCATCGTTAGATGTCCCATGCCTTTTTCTATGAAGTTTCTAAGAGTGATGTGATGATTCAAGCTAGTAGAATGTCTCGATCTAAAGCTAATCCACCCTTTTACTCTTTTTCAATATTTTCCAACCTAGTTACTAATTATACATTTTATCGTGGCCCCAAAAGGATTTATTGGGATAGGATTCAATATGATTATATAGTAATTAGAAGGGTTTTTAATATCCCCACTTTTGTGAGGAGGAATAACCACACTAGTTGTCCACTCATCCATAAATAAACTTTGATTAACATTGTTAAAGATTTATTTGAAGCAAGGAGACAAGATTTCATTTCCCCATTTTAAGAATTTAACTTGCAACCCATTAATGATGTCTTTAGGTTTGTCACTAGCAAGGTTTTCTATTCCTTCCTTGATATCTTCTATCAATAAAAGCTCACTTGATGTACTAGTTATGGGAAGGTATCCTTTATCATGTGTCATCCCATAAATAAATCTTGCACAACTCAACCATTGATCATCCATGATATTTTTTTCTAATTGTTTTGTTGTTTGTTTAATCTCTCTCCAGAATACTTTGGGATTGTGTTTACCAAAAGGAATTCCAAAAAACTTTTCTTTTTATATTTTATCAAATTTTAATACTTTACTTTGCATTCTTTATTTAATTTATTTTCTTTAATAGATCTCTTTGCAACCTTCCAATCATCATCGTACCAAGGATTAATTGGGAGGGCATTTAAGGCTTCCTTCATAGGTCAAGATCTCTTGCACTTCTTATGTGTCTTGTGAATCAAGGGAAGCAACATGCTATTTTAAATATATTCATTTTCTTCATTTTTCCTTGTGTGCCATGTTATTTTTCCCCATATAAGAACATTGTTCAAGTGCAACAATATTCATGAGAGTATTTATTTATGATTTGACTTTACTTTGAGTATTTTATTTATGTGCTCCTTGATTATGTTAAACTTAAGAATAATAGACATACTATTAACTTTAACTAAATAGAGTTGATTTCAATATTAAATTCTACTAACCTAGAAGTAGAATTTTGGGAGTAATCACATAATCCACCATATTGTTTACATTATAGGTTTTACAAGTAATACTAGTCAACCTTGCCTAAGTCTTCATAAGATTGCAGATAACCAAGTCGTACATACTACATAAACCTAGTTATTCCACTTCAAAGTTCCCTTAAAATATCTTAACCCATCTTCTCCAACAATTTCATTCCATTTAATTCAACTATAGAGGAATGATGTCCCCACCTTATTCATTGTCTAATGATAGAGATTGGTTATGGTAGTACTTGCACTAAAATCCCCCATTTGAATAATTTCTCTTGAGGTGCTAAAAAATATGTCCTTTTTTAGTATTGCACAAAGATCTTCCCTATATAGATTTATCTTCATGTAAAACCTTCAAGTTTTTAGAGAAAGGTAACATACGACTACTCTTATTGTTACCTTGTTGTCTATTATTTTTAGGCATATAAAATATTTTTTGGATCTTCCTTATCCTCTTTTATCATTTCATACCATGTATCCCTTATTAAAATAGTAACCCTACATGCCCTTTGTAAGAATTTGGATCAAGCTTTGGTACCATGTAAGAAATTGCCTAAGGTAATGAATGAAATGCTAGGATAATTACAATAATAGGCAATGAGATGTTCATATTTCTAAAGCTCATCAACTCCCTATAGAAAATAGGAGAATTAATTTCATAGGCTTTTTTTCATTTACCATTATCTTTTTTTGGTGCTAGATGATCTTAATACCATGTTATTTTTATTTTAAAATAGAGCTTGGAAGAAAATATTTAGAAAAATAAAAATGTGCATATAGTTCAAGAAAAGATTGTAAATATGAATGTTCATACTAAAGAGAGCTTCGAATAAAATATAAAAGAGAAAAAGAAACTTTTACAAGTGGGGGTTAAGACTTACACTCACCCACCAAGCTTATGTGTGGGTTATGTGGGAGGGTTTTAAGCTCTATTTAAAGAGCTAGAGGTTCCATGAGAAAAAAATTAGGCTATAGGGTTTATTAGAATCTCTTGGTAGAAAATAGGATCCCTTGCTTTTTAAATCTTAGAATATGAATAGATGGGGTTGGAAAATACCCCACGAGTTTAAGAGAATTTT
The DNA here is from genome assembly GCA_028749045.1 of Cupressus sempervirens. Classification (NCBI taxonomy): domain Eukaryota; kingdom Viridiplantae; phylum Streptophyta; class Pinopsida; order Cupressales; family Cupressaceae; genus Cupressus; species Cupressus sempervirens. The sequence continues at coordinate 891,414,646 of CM053789.1, forward strand.
AAGTTAGATGTCAAATTTTGGATTTAAATTAATTATTTTACCATAATATTTTATTAGTAAGCATTTAAGATGTATTGGAGAATAAAATTCACGGAACCGCCAGCTCTAAACTATTTATAAAAATCCTCCAACTCTATTTTTAAGAAAGCCTCTTGCTTTGGGACACTACCCTTATCGAAGAGTTTTATCCAATTATTCAAGCTAGGTCTTATGGAGGGGCTTCCTAAAAAATGGACTTGTGACCACTATGTTTTTTAAGGAATATTTTAAGGTGGTGGCCTCGTTAATTTTATAGTGTGTTTTAGCTCCTAAGTTTAAGAGAAAACTATCTAAATTCAAATTTCTTGAGGATTTATTTGGTTTTGGTGGGAATAAATGTGCAAATATTTGACATGTGGCATAATTTTTTTTCCTAAATTGGTGAGAAATTTTCTAGACCTTCCTCATTTTTATCTGCTCATAAGAGGCCCAAAAAATTGGGGTTTTGGTATTTTGTAGGAAAGATTTGCAAATAATCTTGTGAGCCCCCGTGAAAAAATATTTCCAAGGGAATTCTTCTATTTCAAAAATAGAGTTATAGCCCCCCATAGGATCCTTACCTTAGTATTTTTTTTAATGGGGGAATTTCCTTCTAAAATATCAATTTGGCTAGTAAAAAAGAGATGAAGGAAGGAAGGAATTTTGATAACATTTACTATATTAGTAGTCTATGATATTAAGACTGACACAAAGAGCTTAATAATTTTTAGTATTATTTTTTACATTATTATTTTTGTTATGAATAAATGAAGAAATTTTAATGATGTCCATAAGACCAACTATCTAGGGGACAAGGGGATGACAAATTAATGTGCATGTTTAATTTTCTCCATGTTGACCCTTCTATTATGGATCTGAAATAATAAACTTCTTTTGTGCAATCTTGCCTCTTTGAAAAGCTTGTTCAAACTTTTTACCATTAAGTTGTCTTCGTATTGACAACAAATATCTTTGTTTGTTTCACATTCTTTGATAAAATGTCATCCAATTTGCACCATCTCTTTTCATAAAAAAATTACAATTTTTTCCTCCCACACTTCTCTAGGTACTGCCCATCTACTAGTTTTGTATATCAAGCGGTGAGTGTTGGTCCTCAATTGTGCAATTAGAATTTCTATTTTCCTTTGATTTTGGGTTCTAAATAGGCTTTATCATCATGTTTATACATGAGATTCAATTCTTTGACATCATATGTTTTTTTCCTACCTAACTATTTTGTTCACATGACATTCTTAAATTTTTCTAACATCCATTTTTAATCTCCTCATTAATGTTTGGTAACTAATGAAGATTTATGTTCCATTTTTTTTCCATCCACTTTCTATTTGGGTTCTTCCATTTTTATATACATTTTTTATCCTCTTCAACAACCATCTTTGGTTAGCAATTCTTATGCATATTTCCAACCTTTTCTAAGTAACCTATTAGATGAATGATCATCAATGCCTTGATTGGAAACATACTAGATTTCACTAAGAGGATCTCATAAGGGACCATTCAATTGACCTAAGGCTACTAGTGATTAGCGATATTTTAATTCTTTCTATTTGTCACCCATTTTTATTTGACATATTACTCCCTCGAACGTCACACTTTTAAAGAATACTGGTACCACTAACAAACCAAAAATAATATTCTTAGTCTTTGAATCTCACAAATTAACTTTCTTGCACCTATTGTAAATAAGGTATTAGGCTTACCATCTCCCCTAGATTTTTTTTGATTTACATGTCCCCCAACCGAGTTTCTATTGGAAATGGATTCCTAGATGTTTGTACTCATCCATAATATCTAAAGAGTTTCCTCTAAAGATAAATGTAAGATCATGACTTTGGTCTTGTATTTAGTTTCATCCCTACTTCTTGGAAAAAAGAGATCCAATTTTTTTAGATTCTCTCTCAAACCTTATTTAGATTTAACGATAAGAATAAAGTGATTAGCATTCAAAAGTAGTCTTACCACATTACTTGCCAAATGTATGTCTTTTCTAGTGGCCTTATTTAATCACTTTTCAAGTTTATTAATGTATTAGTTAAAAAAATAAGGGATTCATGACACTCTTGTTTGACTCCAATGTCACTCTCAAATCATTCACATATGTCCTCTTTAGTTATTATTTAGGCTCTTATCCACACATACAACTTATAAGAAATAATTATGTATTCTTTTGGGGACCTTCAACTCTTTCATTCTGTTGCATAACATATCACTAGGAATGGTGTCAAAAGCTTTCTTAAAGTTAAAAAAATAAAAAAAATCCTCCTCCTTGGTTGTATCATTAAAAAAAAAAGAAATATCTTAGAGTGATGCAATTATCAATGGTAGAATGTTTTTTGAAGCCTTGTTTCCTTAGATAGCTCATTTAGACTACCAATCTCCAAGTTGTTTTTCTATTGAGCATAAGTATCTTCATAAGTAGCACATTCCATGATAAAATGACATTTCATTTCAACCATCCTCGTGCTACAAAAAATATAAATTATATCTATCCACTCTTATTTGGGGATTGTCCATGTACCTATCTCACTCCTAAGATGGTGTGAACTGACTCATAGTTGCACAACTAGAAGTCTAGATTTTTTCTAATCCTTTCACCATGTTCCTTTATGGTGTTGAAATATTTAGTCAATGATTATTTTATCAACCAATATGTTTTGACCACATGAAAATCCTTTTTATCCTAATAGTATAATGGTATCTCTTCATTGGTGTTAGGGAGTTCATATTATTTAATGTCTCAATTAGTCATCATCATGTTGTCTTGTTTCATCTAAGACTTATTCTTTGGTCTAATTGCTCTTCAACCACAACTTTGAGCTAGCTATGTGATGCATGAGCAACCTGGGTTGTTTTTCTATCCTTCTTGGTTGAGACATGCTTTGTTATGCTTGCAGACCTTCTTAGACACTTCTATGCTACTTTTTCGATGGTGGTGCTCTTGTCTTCTTTTGCCAAGTAGTTTAGGTTCTTATATATTCATAGAGTGGCTTGGTGACCTTACTACTATGTTTGGTGTTGTCTTTTAGTGAGTTGTCTATTTGGTTCTTATTTGTGAGTCAACTCTCACATTTAATTTTTGTTATTCATTTATTGTAGTGGATCGATCATTAAGATGTGTGTAAACCATTATGTAGTCAGCCTTCTCCTTATGATGATATAGAATATTCTATAAGTAATTTTAGAAAGTATAAATTAAGACTCTTGGTGTAGGTTTAGGGGCAGTCAAGAGAACAGTAAGTTGAGAATTACAACCAGAAAAGGAGATCATAGATCTCACATGTTGGATGAATTTTGATTTTGATAAGATTTCTTTGTACTAGTGATAACTCAAAAGGAGTCACAACTAGGCATGTATGTTGGTAATTTGATGAATAAATAAAAGAAAAGTGTTCCTCTCTCCTTTCTGACACTACCTATTATTGAATTGCTTTTGTTGCATGATCTTTGCAAGTTTGGTGGATGGTTAGGAAAACCTTTGGCCCTAATTCTCCTATTTTCCTTGTGTCAGGTGGTATTAGAGCAAAGGTTGTTGATGGGATTGGATTGCAGAGAACCCTAGTTGATTTGGATGTAGGTTGAAAGATCTAAGTCTAAACTATAACTTGGAGAGGGTGAGGATATTGTAGGAACCTTTTGTCAAAATGGTTTGTGGTAGAGGAAATGATGATAATGCTATTATGAACATGTTGAAACAAATTGCAGTCATATTGGATGTTGTAGAGACAACCCATAGGAGAGGAGTACATCTTGATTATATTAGTGATGTTGAAGGAGCACCTATAGAATCAAACACTAATCCTAAACTTGAGGAAAAATCTGACAAGGGAAGACTATTAAGAGTTTTGTTTAGGGAACATTCTAAGCCTACTATTGAAGTTACAAGTTATGATGGAAGATTAGATAACAACATTTTGTTCGATTGGATCTATGAGATAAAGAAGTTATTTGAATTTGAAAGCAACCCTAATAATAGGAAGGTAAAGATGGATGCTACTTAGTTGAAAGGTCATGCCTCACTTTGGTGGGAGCATCTAAAAAAAATGATAGACAAAGAAGACGAAAAGAGAAGATTAGAACCTGGTTGAAGATGGTCAATAAATTGATGAAGAAGTTCCTTTGTGTTGATTATCAAGTGAATCTATTGAGAAAGATGCAAAATTTGAGACAAAAGGATATGCATGTGGAGAAGTATACAAATGAATTCTATAGATTGGACATGAGATCTAGACATGTTGATGATGAGGTTGAGAAAGTTGCAAGATATCTGAATGGTTTAAGAACTACAATTCAAGACAAGATTAGTTTTGTGAAATTGGATAGTGTAGAGGAAGAAAATCAATGTTCCTTGAAAGATGAGGAGATCTTGACAAAGAAGCATGTAAAGAGAAAAAGAGGTAAATGTGGTAGGTTTCAAAGAGGTAGAGGTATATCTTATGGAGAAAGCACCAGATTAGATGATATTGTGCAAGATAAAGGCAAATCTAAATGGAAGAATGATGAGAAAGGTAAAACCAAGTGGAAAGGAGGTAATTCTTACCAAGGAAGAGATAGTTCTTATTGAGGTGGCTATGGAAAAATAATTTTTAGTGGCACTCATTTCAAATGTGGAGAAGAAGGCCATAGATTCTATAAGTGTAACAATTCTGGGAAAAGGATTGAAGGTAGGAATGACATAAATGTTGTAGTTCATGGAGAATGTGTAAGCCTACCAAGTGGATCTAAGGCTAGAGAAAATTTGAAGTTAATAAGAGCATTGTGCAATGAGAAAATTGACAATGAACCTATCTTGAGAAGAAGTCTTTTCGAGGCTAGATGCAAGATGGCAAAAAAATATTGCAAGATGGTCATTGACAATGGCAGTTCGATGAATTTTCCATTAGAAGAGTTGTTTACAAAGTTGTAGTTGAAGAGGTTGAGACACCCTAAAACCTATCATGTTTCGTGGATCATGATGAGCATAAGTTATTGGTAAGAAAGCAACGTCTTGTGAAATCCAAGATTGGGAACTACTTTGATGAAGTCTTGTGTGATATTATGCCTATGGATTGTTGTCATACTTTGTTGGGTAGACCTTGCTAGTATGATAGATATGTTGTACATGATAGTATATTAAATAAATATACACTTTGGGTGAATGGAAGGAGGAAAGTATTATTACCTTTGATTGAGAATCCAAATGAGGTTAATTATACTACTGTAAGAGTTTGTTTGGTTAATAGAGACCAATTTATTGAAGAGATAAAGAAAGAAAAAGTATGTTTTGCTCTGGTCTCTAGTAAACTGAGTTGTGATAGTGTTTACTGAGTTCCAGTAGTTGAAACATTACTTGTCAATTATCAAGAATTTGTTTTTGAGAATGTACCTGATGGTTTACCTCCCGTAAGAAGTATAAGTCATTGTATGGACCTTATTATTGGAGATAGTCTATCAAATAAAGTACCCTAAAAATTGACATCTATTGAGAATGAAGAACTTAAGACATAAGTGCATGAATTATTGCATAAACATTTGATCGGAGAAAGTTTGAGCCCATGTTCTATAACTGATATATTGGCACCTAAGAAGAATGATAAGTGGAAATGTTTATAAATTCCAGAGCTTTTAATAAGATAAGAGTAAAGTATAGATTTCCTTTGCCTAGGATGGATGATATAATGGATTGTTTGAGTGGAGAAAAGTAATTTCCAAAGATTGATTTGAAGAAAGGTACCATCAAATTAGAATTAGAGAAGGTGATGAGTGGAATATTCTTTTAAAACAAAGGAAGGTTTGTATGAGTGGTTGGTTATGCCTTTTGGTTTGACTAATGCACAAAGTACTTTTGGTTGATGAATTAAGTTTTGAAGAAATTATTGGGTAAGTTTTTTATTGTTTATTTGGATGATATTCTGATATTTAGTAGGAATAAAGAGGAGCATCTTGAACATATTAGGCAAGTCTTGTAGATATTGAAAGAAGAGAAGTTGTTAATTAACTTGGAAAAGTGTTAATTCATGAAAGAGGAGATTGTGTATTTGGGATGTGTAATTTCAACCGATGGTTTGAAGATGGATCTTGAGAAGATTAAAGTAATTCTTGAATCGCCTACACCTAAGAATGTGAGAGAGGTAAGACCATTTCATGGTTTAGTGAATCTCTATAGGAAGTTTATAAATACTTTTAGTTCTATTCGTATTGCTATGACTGATAATTTTTTTTGAGACTTTGAAACAAAAGGTTGCAAAATTACCCATGCTGGCTTTACCTAATTTTAATAAAGTATTTCAAGTTGAATATGATGTAAATGGAAGTGAAATTAGAGCTATATTGAGTTAAGAGGGAAATCATGTTGCTTTCTTTAGTGAGAAACTGAATGATGCTAAGAGAAAGTATTATGTGTATGATCAAGAGTTATATGTTATTGTTCAAGCTTTGAGGAAGTGGAGACATTATTTGGTTCCCAAGGAGTTTGTGTTTTATACTAGTCATAAGGCTTTACAGTATTTGGGAAGTTAACATAAGTCGAATCAAAGACATATGGAGTGGGTTGACTATTTGTAGAATGTTACATTTGTGATCAAACATAAGAGTGGAGTATCTAATTGATTAGCAAATGCATTGAGCATAAGAAGATCTTTATTGACCAAGATGAAGGTTGAAGTTCTTGGATTTGATAAGATGAAAAATCTATATGAGATTGACCCTAATTTTTCTGAGATATGGAGTGATGTAGAGAACCTATACTTGACCAACCAAGTAAGCATGCATAATATTTCATTCAAGAAGGTATGTTGTTGAAAGGAGTTCAGTTGTGTATACTAAGAGGATCTATGAGATATAATTTGATCAAGGAGAAACATGTTGGTGTTTTGGATGGACTTTGGTGTTAATAAGACTTTGAGTTTTCTTAAGGAGAAGTATTATTGACCTCAATTGTATAAGGATGTTCAAAAATTTGTAAGAAGTTGTAGAATTTGTCAAGTTGCGAAAGGAGTAAGACAAAACATTGGATTACATACACCCATTTCTATAAATGAGAAACCTTGTAGTGATATTAGTATAGATTTTTGTACTTGTCCTACTAAGGACTACAAGTGGGCATGATTATGTATTTATCATTGTTGATAGATTTTCTATAAGAAGACACCTGATGTAGTGCATATTGTTGATCTTTTCTTTAAAGAGGTTGTTAAATTGTATGGATTATCGAGGAGCATTGTATCTGACAGAGACAATAATTTTGTTGGTTATTTTTGGAAGACTTTATGAAAGAATTTGGGTATTGAGTTGAGATATAGTTATATATTTCATCAACAAATTGATGGAAAAATAAAGGTTGTGAACAAAAGCTTGAGTAATCTATTGTGATGTGTAGTTGGTGATAAAATGTGTAATTGAGATTTACTATTTGCACAAGATGAGTTTGCATATAATAATTTTGTGAATAGGAGTACTGGAAAGACACATTTTAAGATTTTCAATAGAATACAACTTAGAGATGTATTAGATTTGAGGAATATTGCTGGTGAGATGAAGAGAAGTGTTGAAGGTGTTGAATTTGTTGAATTTATGAGATCTTTGCATGAGGAAGTGAAATATAAGTTGAAATAGAGTAATCAGAAATATAGGGAGAGTGTTGATAAGTCAAGGAGACATATTAATTTTGAGGTTGGTGATAAGATAATGGTTTATTTGAAGAAGGGTAGATTTCTTGTTGGCATATATAGTACGTTGAAGATGAAGAAATTTGGTCCTTGTAGAATCTTGAAGAAATTTGATGATGGTAACGCTTATGAAGTTGAGTTACTTGATGACATGGATATATCTCCTATATTCAATATTGCTAATTTTTTCAAGTATCATGAATCAAATGATGAGTTGACTGTACCAAGTGATTATGCCAAGAAGCAGATGGAAGAGATAGAGAAGATTCTAGATCAGAGAATTAGCAAGAGTACAAGAGAAAATGATTACTTTGAGTATTTGGTAAAATGGAAGGATGGGCCAATTGAAGATGTTGCATGGATTTATCAATCTAAGTTGGATTTAGCTAAGGTTGTGACACCCTCATAATTTAGGATAATCATTTATTTTCAACCCCAGTTGTGTGATGCAGAGACATCTTGAGTTATTTTTCTATCCATCTTGGTTGATAGATGCTTGGTTATGCTTGTAGACCTACTCAGTGACTTATTTTCTGCTTGATTGGTGGTGGTGGTCTTGTCTTCTTTTGTCAAGTGGTTTGGGTTCTTCTTTCGCTAAGTGTCCCTACTTTCTATTCACCAAGTGGCTCAATGCACTTCTTGATGTGTTTGGTGTTGTCTTTCATCAAGTTGTCTATTTGGTTCTTATTCATGAGTTAACTCTCACATTTAAGTTTTGTTAGTCATTTATTGTATTAGATCAATGATTGAGATGTGTATAGATCGTTATGTGGTCGACATTCTCCTTATGGTGATCTAGAATATTTTGTAAGCAGTTTTGGAAAGTATAAATTAAGAGTCTTAGTCTAGGTTTAGGGGTGATCCAGAGAGAAGTAAGCTGGGAGTTAGATTAGAAAAGGAGATCAAAGATCTCACATGCTGTATACATTTTGATTTTTAGTGGATTTATTTATTGGTCATAACCTAGAAGGCCTCACAGTCGAGCATGTATGTTGGTAATTTGATGAAATAATAAAATAAATTTGTTCCTATCCTTTTTGGTGTTTCCTCTTATTTAATTACTTCCATTGTGTGATCTCTGCAAGGTTGATGGATGGTTAGGCAAGCCTTTAGCCCTAATTCTCCTACCTACCTTGTGTCACTATGTCTATCCATTTTTTTACTTCTCTTAAGTAGCTTATTAGACAAATTATCCTCGATGCCTACACTAAAGATATTCCAGCTTACTTTACTTTACTTTGAGTTTGCTAGTAATTATATGCTTTTGAATTATTTCTACTTGCCTCTACTTGCGATTTGAGATGTTGCTCCCCCAAAATTCACACATATAGAAGAAAATAAGTATGACCAACAACCAAAAATAGTTTTCTTACTTTTTTAATTGCACACCTCTTCTTTCTTGCATCTATTCTATAAAAGATAAGATGTTACCTAACCTTTCCATATCCTTATTTTCTATGTGTTTCTCACTCGAGTTTGTTGTGAAAATCAAACTTTTATATTTCAACTATCTCTAGCAAGATCCCCTTTAAGATGAAACTAATTTGTTGTGTCTTGATTCTTTCATAAGGATCTTAATAACACAAATTTTTATTTCATGATAAAATTCCTTGCATAGACATATTTATTCTACATGAGAATTTTTCTCCTTTTTAGGAGATTTACGTCCATGTTTACAATCTCTTCCATGATTGGAAGTTTACATCTTTATAAATAAGCTCTCATATAGGGTACATTATATGTTATCATTTTCCTTTCCTTCATGCTTGGGGAGTAAGGGTTCTATTTATCAATCTCCCATGACCATCCTTTCTAAGAACCCACTTTCCTTTATGAATTGGTGTTTGTTTGTCATTTAACATCCTTTCTTACATGAAATTATTTGTTTAATAAAGTATTATCTCTTATAGAAGAGGTTTTTATCCTTGGTCACTACATTTTCCTTGTTTACAACTACATGTCCATTACAAACAAATCTTTTACTTGGGAGATTAAAGTGTGTAATCATTTTAGCAAGAACCCCCTTTTACCTACCAATAGTGGGAAAGGTGAATTTTTGTTATATTTTCTATCTTTTGGTCAAAGATGATTTTTTGTTTAAGATCTCTTATTAGAGGTAGAGATATTTAAAAAAAATCTCTTCCTCACATCTTTTTGAAAACTAACCCTCCTCTAGCTTTAAAGAGCCATACCTCTTTGTTAAGTTTGTGATATATGCTTTATTAGAGGACATATCCTTGGTATTGTAGGTATGTATCCTTGTTCTTATTTTCCTTAAGATGTCATTATAGCTTCATATTTCCATCTTAATAATTAGGGTGGGATATATGTATCCTCCTTGTATATTATATAGCAAATTTCTTTGGAGGCAATACTTTCTTTAGTTATCCTTTTGCATCATTTAAGCCTATATCTTGGGAGACAATGCTTTAATTGGTTATCGTTTTAAAACTTCCCTTGAATACAGTGATTTCACTTAGTTATCTTCTTTTCACCAATTGAGATGATTCCCTCAAATATAATGCCTCCCTTGGGTAATATTTTGCACTAGTATTCAATATACTTTATTCAATATAATTATTTCCTTGGATAATACATAACTAAATTTATATTTGGTAGATCATGGAGCATGTTATCATCTTTGATTTATGATCTTACTCTTTCAATGTGTCCACTTATGCTCTTACTCTTTTAATAATAACTCTTTCATTGTTTGTCTTTTGTTTACCTTTTTCTTTTCCTTTATATTTAGTTTTAGTTTTATGTGGCCTTATATGTGGTTATACGAGTGAAGATATGTCTCACCTCTTTACAATATTTCCCATTACCATCTGTCTTTCTTCTACTTTATCATGAATATGAATGTAGTATCATACTCTAGCTAAAGTGGGGGTAAAAAGTAGCATCATAAATTGTATCGATGTATGATTTATTACTTACCTAGGTCCCATTTGAGCATGTTTGGCCTCTCTCATACATTTTTCTTATCACAACTTGACTCCACATATATTTGTAGCATTTCCATGCCATATTAGATCCACAATCTTAATTTGAGACCATATAGCTTGAGGTCAAGGGTGATTGGGTTGATCAAGGGTGGCTATGGGTCACCCTTGACCACAAGGATTGACCAAAAGTTTGAATTAGGCAATGATTATTTAATTTTTAGATGGATTCCTTGTTGGAAATATGGCTAGGTAAATATATAAGTGTTGTCATTTATGGCAACATATCCATTTTGGTATTTCATGATGTAATCAGAACTAGAAACTTGTTTAAGTGTTAGACGAGTTTTTAGTAGTAGAGAGACATATATGGTATGTATGGATGACATAAATCTACATAGCAATATGGCTAGGTAGATATATGAGTGTTGTCATTTATGGCAACATATCCATTTTGGTATTTCATGATGTAATCAGAACTAGAAAATTGTTAAAGTGTTGGATAGTTTGTAGTAGTAGAGAGACAAATATGGTATGTATGGATGACAGACTTCAAGTTAGCTAATACGTAGTTAAGGAGTGATAGATGATAGTGTCATGATGATGTATGTCAGTGCACATATTTGTATGAATATACAATGTAAGTTACAGAAGGATTACTAGCATAGGTAATTACCAGAGAAGAACATAACACGTTAGTAAATTGAAGTGTATGAATTAAGGAATTATTTTGGAAACAAATTAATTACTTAATCATGATGGGCCGATATCCTAGATGTTTACTCGAAGTTATTTATAATCAGTCAAGCATGTGAAGGCATCAAGGCCGACTGATCAAGCATTTTTATTATTTGCAAACTATAAGTAAAGATCATATCTTGCACAACTAAGTATATAGTAGAGATGACAAGTGATGTGAATAAATCAAGCGAATGTGATATGTATGTGATATGAACTATTGTGAAGGATATATATGCAAGCTTTGTATGATGCAAGCAAGTGTGAAGTACAACTAGTAAAACAATATTGTATGTATATCTATTCTTGTGAAGAAATTTAATTGCATATTGCATGTTAGGGCAATGGGCTCTTCTTGCATTCATTGTAATTTCTCTACCAACTCCTAACAGGGTTGAAGCAACTCCTAATATGGTTGAGGCTTTTAATAGGGCCTAGTCCTCTAACAAGGACTCGAGACACTATATATATTTTATAGACTCCTAACAAGGTCAATATCCTTAACATGATTCTTTTGTTTAGTGGATCATCTTGTGGGTATCATTCCCACCAGGGTTTTCCCCTTGGCCAAGGTTTCCCTAGTTAACAAATAATGGTGTTATGAGTTCTCTACGTCACTAGTAAAAAAACAACATGTGACTAAAAAAACCACTAAAACTTGTATATATGTGACTGAAATGAGTCAAGTGACTAATAGTAGTTAATATCCAGTCATTTATAACACTACTAAATATACTACTAAGCAATATTAGTCACTGATTTTGATCATTGATTTAGTGGTATATTTAGTAGTATATTTAGTAATTAATTTTTTAGTATATTTAATCATGTGGCTAGTCACATATTTAGTAGTATATTTAATCACATATTTAGTTGTAAGATTTGATAGTTGATTTAGTCACATATTTAGTAGTATATTTAGTAGCATATTTAATTGTATATTTGGTCACATATTTAGTATATTTAGTCACATGTTTAGTGGTATATTTAGTAGCATATTTGATCAAATATTTAGTAGCATATTTAATAGTGTATTTGATCATAATAGAGCACGATGGAATTACACCATCCATCTGCTTGTAAAGCAGGTGCTCTTCCATTGAGCTAGCACCCTTTAAATGATGATCATTGTAATATCCCCATTTCCAAATTAAATTAAATTAATAATATTAATAATATTATAACAATTTATTGTTAATATCTCTAGTGCCTCTCATGTTTGCAATTTGTACCTTGTTATATTTTGATTCGAGAGATACTTGTACTCATGTTATGTTTTGTATTTGAGATGACCTGAGGGTCAAATGTTATACCTTGATTTCAATATCATAGATGCTATACTACTATGATGTTCAATTTATCATATTTTCATGATGATGCCATTTTGAGATGACAATATGTTTTGTGATGATATCTAGTTATCTGATATTTGAACATATCTCTGATTATGTCAGATGTGGATTTAATGCTATGGTGATTTATTTCATTCTTGCTTCACTATGCTTTACGCGAATGTGAGAGATATAAATGGATTATTTCAGTATAATTCAATAAATGGTTAAATTAGGTGATTTAATGCATTTATTACTTTGAATATGTTATTATATGCAATTGCACTTTATCGTGTGTTTTAGTGTGCATGATTTATATCCCTGGCAGTAGCACATAGAGTTAGTGATTTAACTATTCATATTTGCCAATATTGTCCCTCTATGGTTAATGTATCCTTATTTAATTGTTAAATTAAACCTTTTAGTGATTATTAAATCTAAACTCATTTGCATTATGTGACTAGACCTGTGAACGTGCCTGTACATCTAGAGGTTCACATTGTCATGAAAGTTGTTAAGGAAATTTCTGTGATTTTGGATTTTTGGGGTTTATTTTAATTTTTAATTTTTAATTTTTGATAGCTTTTCCATAGATGAATTCCAATTACTTGGAATAGCCTGTTCTCATCTAGGTTGATTCACGATTTAACTAGGTTGGTTGGTTATTTACCTTAATCGATTATTCACTCAAAAAGTGAATAAGTATTGAAAGAGGAAATTACTTTCTCACTTCTCACTTTTGGAAATTGAGAATTTGAGAGCTTTTTTCTAACATCCTCTTCTAAAGGATTATGTTTCTGTTCGTTGTGAGAGATGCGAGCATGGGATCTTCGCAAGGTCAATCTCATTGGATTCGGCTTAGGGAGACCTTGTTGTGCTGTGACTTCTGCCAACTTCTGTGGGTTACTTATTTTATTGTGCTGCTTCCTAATTCAACCCCTTTTGCTGTAAGGTAGGGCTCTCTCATTTTCAAGTAGGGCTATTTGTTAGGAGGTTGAGGACTAGTGTTCCCCTCCATTTCTGTTTACTGGTTCTGCTTAGTTGGTCAGGTATGAACATTTTCCCTATTTCTAGGATGAGGATTTGGGATTTTGTGACTTTATGCTGGCCATTTTTATATATGGTGTTTAAACCCAAATTTTATTAGATTTTCATGGCTTTTGTGCCCAAAGAACAAATGGGTTTTATTTTTTGAAGTTTTTCAGTTTTGGGGGTTTTTACCTCATTTTGCATGTCGCCATGTTTTCTAAAGTTCTCTTGGCATGATGTTGGTCGCAGACCTAGATCATCCATTGGGATGCCAACTAGATCATTTTTTCACTTTTATGTTGCATTAGGATGTGTGCCACATCCATCCTCCTGAGTTGTTATTCAATTGAGTGTTTTATTACTTTTGTTTTCATCCATCCCTTGTGTTTTGATATTCATGAAGGTGGTGCGCCCACTCATGAGCACATGTGTGTGCATTTATGGGGTGACTTATGAGGTCCAAACTCCTAGTGGGAATGAGGTTGAGTTATATCTTTGGGGTTGGGTTGGGAATATGCATGCCTACGAGTGCTCATCGTTGGATGAGTATGGGTAGGGTAGGGTAGCTTCATGGAGGGGCTTCTATCACATCCCTGATGATCATGCCTAGGTTGACATATAAAAGGCTTTATTAAAAGATAATTAAATTAAATATTGGGTGGTAATAAACTTAAGATAATAAAATGTGTGAGCACTCGATTAAGTTTGAGGATACATTGCATGACCCTTCTGTTGGGAAGTTGATTTTGCACCATACTAGCTTAGTCTACTTGATGCCATGTTATTTCCCCTATAGGTGAGTCCCTACAAAGTAACACATTGAGTTTCTGATGAGGACCTATTGTACTTCCATTGTCTCATAATCTTGGTTGCAGTCCTCTTACTATTTGGCGTGAGTGTTAGCCATGAATGCTTTCTTTATGTGAGTGTGGTTGGATCTTTATCTCTATTAGCATGTTGGGAGTGGACCTATAAGTTTCACATGGTTGGGAGGTGTAGCTACCTATACTACTATTGGGGACAAGTGTACAAAGATGGTCTATTGTTCCAGTGCGACTATTGCTTGGTGTTTTCACTTGATACTTTAGGTTTTGGAGTATGCTTTCTTATGATTTATGCTTCCATTGGAATGCTTGGGTATTATGTTTAGATGATGTTTTTTATTTGATGCATTCCCTTATTATGATGTTTAGAATAGGATTTAGATGATGTGATTTGATTAGTTGGAACATCTAATGCTTTACTCTTTAGCATGTTAGATTTCCTTATTCTTATGATGTAGTACATTTTAGTATTGACATCCTCATAAGACAACTCTGAGGATTTGGTTGATAGTTTGGGATGTTACACATGAGGGATGGCTATGAACTTTGAGGCCTCATGATGCTATTATGGTCGGGAGGAACCACACATGAGTTTTGATTATTTTGTACATTGCGATGTTGCTTCTATACATTGTGATTTTTCTTTTAGTACATTCTTTTACTACTATGATTTAGATAGTTAGATGTAGCTCCTATCTTGCAGTTATAGTGTTTGAGTGTCTATGCCTCAATTTTTAGATCTGGTACTCCTTGGTGTGGAGGAAATTCTTAGCTTTTTACCTTAATAATTTTTTGGCTTGTTGATTTTTTTCCTTGCATGAAATTGTACTTAAAAGTTCACATGGTGTGCTGAGTTTCCTCGTGCAGTTCATAGTACTTTTTTGTGCAAAATGCCACACTAGTTATGGGTGTTTTGGCTATTCAGCCAAGCATTTCCTTGTGTTTTTTGGTGTATTTCCTCATGCAGAAGGTAGATCTTCACATGGCATGTTGTACTTCCTCACGCAAAATTCTGTCAGTTGTGTTTCCTCACGTGAAAAATAGGGGGTTTCTCCACTAGTTTTTGGGGAATGAAATTTGTTATTTTGAGTACCCTTGGCTTTGCTTAATTTTCCTTCCTTTGACAGATATGAGATTCTTTATTATGTTTTTGTCTTTAGTTTTTAGTTCTCTATTTGAGTGTATCAATTTGGTAGTGGTGTTTGGAGATACATTGGTTGCTAGGATTATGGTTAAGCCTTTTGTTGTGATCATTGCAATGCTCATATGTTGAGTGTCATGTACCTCCATACTTGTAATTTAAAAAAAAAATCTTGGCTTGTATTGAATCCTTGTTCCAAGGATCTCCAGGCGGGGCATTACAATATCAAATTGATATAATATAGTATTATATCAACTCATATAATGATAATATATAAATAATATAGTATAATTGTATAACTCATAAGTAAGAATAAAATATTACAAATGACAATTAAATAAACAATATAATATAATTATTATTATAATAAATATAAAATTATATTTATAATAAAATGAAAATGAAATATGATAATAAATAATTGATTTTTAATATATATTATATATCAAGAGAAATATTTGAAATATTATATCTAAAAACATTCATATTAAAATATATATGTGATATTACAATCAAAACATAGCTAATGGAGGTCATATCAAAGTAATATAAATAATGTTAGCAATAAAAACTAAATAGTCATGACTTTTCATCGGGTATGGGCTATATAAATCAGGTGTAGCAATTCAGATTGGAGGCATGGGATGATAGGAAGGATACATTGAAGGAGAGATAGAAAATGGATATCAAGGAAGCAGTTGGTAGTCACACATGAAATATTAATCCTAGTCAAGAGCTATGATTGATAGGAGAAGGTTTATCTACGATTTATGGAGATCGAAAAGAAATCATAGGAATCTTATGGTGAACACTGGATAGAGGAAACACATAACTCTATTGGTCAAGAAATAGTAACATCAGGTATATACCTAGAATTAAAGCTCAACAATTAACGTCTACACATCCCAATGTCCAAATCATTATTGAAGAGTCATCATAAGGGATTAGGATTAAAGACTTTTAGTAATTGTAGCAGAATAGATATAAACAACAAGAGATGCACATAGAAGAAGATCTATTAACTAGTGATTGCACCTGTGGGTGCAATGAGTACGTCAAAGTGTACTAGTGTTATAGAAAGTATAAATGGTAGCCATTTACAATTCTATTTGACTAAGACACAAACACATTATGGAGGTAGGATGCATGCCTTGAAGCAAGCAAAATATGGAAAACAACATTGTCATATCTTTGCAGTTTGTACTTGACAACTACAAAATAACATTTGTCTAGAATAAATACAATAGATGCTTTGTCAAGTCAATAAAGAGAGGAGCAAGAAAGATATTGTGGGTGAATTTAGTATCTAGATATTGATGCTCAATTATTGGTTGTAGGCATTGGTGGTGACATATTTAGTTGTTGTAAAAATTGTTTTCATGTATGATGGTCCCATTTGAGTCAAACCTCATATTATTCCTTCCAAGAGAAAAGTGTGGTAGTAATAAACATTTTTGTAATGCATATTTTGAACATGAAAAAGATTCAATGAAAGGCATAAATAAAAAGTAGGGGAAGAAAATTCATGCACATAATACAACATCTTACCCTACAATAGACTCTTGTTTGTGGCTCTCAATATATGACTGCTGAAGGAAGTGTGCTTGGGCTGTCAAAATATAACTATTTACATAGCCCAATGCTATCAAAACCACTTGGAGATAAAATAGCACATCAAATCCTATAAAAAGTAAACTGGAGAAATAGGAAGCTACATAGCCTAATTCCAAACTGATTTCTAGAAAAGCAGTGAGACGATATCATGACTCCTATAGACAAAATAGGTCACAGTACCATGAGAATGAATGTGACCAGCATAATGATAAATCACATTATTGGGTTACATTTCAAATTTATCCCATTACATAGTTTAAGTGCACATGAAATGACCAAGTATTGAATCTGCAATCACTTCCAAACAAGATTACATCAATACTTAAAGAAATGAAAAGATGCAATGTATAGTTTTTTACATCACTATTCAAAACTATAACGCATTATTAAAATATTAAATATGAATCACTATGACATTATATCAAGACATTATACCCATTTATACCGTTTGTAATAGTGATCAAAGATTATACATCTTGTAAAACTATTTTAAAAAACTAGAGGACGCAAAGAGAATTCCAAATCATTATTAATTTTGGAAAATCATTGTAAAGGATAAACGAAATGCCATAAAGGTTTAAATATCAACATCAAGATAAAAAATGAAAGGAACTGTGGTATAAGTGGATGTTTAAGAAATGTGAAAGAAATTGGCCAACTTAAGAGGGCATGAAGATTACCATAATCCTACCTTGACTTGCATCTATATCAAGAATAAGAGTGGCAAACTTTCTAGATCTTCAGCATGTTCTATCTACCTTGTTTGAAGATCCATTTTACCCAATCCAATATATTGTACCAACAATTTCTAATAACCTTCTCTATAGACACATAAACTCCACCAAGCAAACCAAGCATTTAACCAATTAGAGATATTCCAATGATCTTAATTGTAATTGAACTATAGTGCGATGCATTGTTAGTGAGGGTGCATCATTAGTTAGGGGCCCATTATATGTTGTGCATGAAATTGACCTTTCCATTGATAGCAAGAAATAGTCTAATTATCCTAAATTGGTATATCTAAATTCCATAACACTCCATTCATGTTCCCTATTTGTAATATATTTCACTTCCCAATCAGTACAAGTACACAGTTAGTACGGATGTGCCTTAATTGTAGTGTTCATAGTTTCTATTTATCTATCATTAGATAGATCATTATTGGAATTTGAAATATTGATTCAAAATTTATAATGCAAATTAAATTAGAAACAACATTATTAACCTATTCATATAAGGGAAATTTTTTTTTTTTACCATTAAAAATAAAATAACAATAAGTGGTATTGCTTGTTGCAGCTGGATGTTGCAGAACCTTATCTATACATTCTAGCAACTCGGAGCGAAGCAGCCTCTCCTACAAAGCTTTTGGTAGATGGTTGTCATGTAAAATACAATATAATTTCTAGGACATCTATGTCATGCCCACATGTAGTAGGTATAACTGCTCTATTAAAAATAATCCACCCAGATTGAAGCCCTGCTACAATCAAATTTGCCATCATGACTATAGGTACCCTAATTTTCAATCTTTGCCAAATTTTGAATAAATTGTTATAGTTTGTTATTTATTGGCACTTTCTTGCATTCTAATAATGGATTACTAAAAAATTATTCAAAATAGGATACAAAAATAAAGACACAACATTATCCCAAAGAAACTAAATGTTTAATTAATAGATTATAAAAGTTATCATAATTACTAATGGGATATCCTATTCTATATCCAACATTTGTTGTTACCAAAAACTAGGCCAATCAAATGATAGATGCATCTTGAAGTCCAACAACACCATTCAACTATGGATCAGGGCAGTTCAATCCAAACAAGGCATCAGAGCTAGGCTTTATTATGATGCCACCATAGAAGACTACGTCACCTTTCTCTACAATACTGGAACCAATGCTAACAATGCTCTAAACACCACTTTATAATGCCCAAAAACTCCTCCAGAATCCAATGATTTGAATTACCGATCCATTTCCATTGGAAACCTCACTGACATAGAGAATGTGACAAGGACTATGACTAATGTGGAGGTGGTAAATAGTAATATGAGGTTTGACTTAAGAAAACTCCTATATAAAATAATCAATCTTCCTTATTTGTGTGTGTATAATTGGAGAACCAGATAGACCAATTTGATACTTCTAGTTTTGTTTTTGCATCCTATATTCATGAATGTGTCATCTTTCTAGACCTAACCTATATATTGGTTTTTTATTTTTTGGTTGACTGTTAACACTAAAAATCATTTGTTTCCTATTATACAACCTTTATCTAAAACACTAATTCAAGAATATTAGATCCATTGTAATGATGAAATGTAAAGGATGGGCACATGGGCTCATGATCAATGTGCAATTGACATCACTAGTATAAATTTTTTTGTGAGACAAAAAAATGTGGTTTGGAAAATGGGCTAATTTTTGTTTTGTTGTGTCATTAGTCAAAGCTTAGGTAAGGAGTTGAACCTAGCATAAATTTAAAATCAAGTTATTAAGTTGACAATATCAAGCAGGTTAAATGTATTATGTGTATCATGTGTTTGTTATAATGCATTGTGTGGATTGAATTACAAATGCAATCTCATATAGATGGGCCATGTTTCACAAGAAGAACCAACACTAGAAAATATGCATGCACAAAACATGATGGCCCATATAGCCTCACATTTTCTATTTTATGAAGTAACTGAAATAGTAAGTAAATTGAGTTTATATAAAATAGAAGGGGATTATTATTCATATGTGCAAGGGGCATTTTTCTAGAGTGAATGATCATGAACAAAAAACAAAGGTTTTGTAGAGGAGTACATGAAAAGGATTTTGAGGGGTTATTATCAAGATAAAAAAAGCAAAGGTGATGATTTCTATGGATGTAGGAGTGCTTGCATGCTAAAAATGTAGGTATGTAAGCAAAAAAATGAAATTACAATCAAGGGAAAAACAATATAGCCAACAAATAAAGAGGGTAATGAGAAATAACAATTGCAAAACAATACTAACATATAAAGAGAGTCATGTCTTATGGACTCGCAATAAGCAAGCCAATATGATGAATAAATTTGAAGACTCTAATAAATGAAACCGGCTGAGTTCAATAAGGTAGAGCACGATTTCAACAAAGTGTAAGTAGAATGACAACATTTGTAAACAACAAAGTTATTATAAAATAAAGTCTCAGACCTTGACATTTTAAAAGGAATTGAACCCTCCTGTACCAGCATAATTTGATTAGAGACTGTAATTGAATTAGACATTCACAATATTAGCTACCATAACTAAGAGTAAACAACAAACCATCAAATTTGTTTACCATCATCAAGCTCTTTATCTAACAACATATATAACTACAATTATACTATATTTATACACAATTCATAGGGATACAAAGGAATTAGAGACATATATAGGGTATCAAAGCGACCATTTCTCTACTTAAAAAGATAACTTTGTTCCCCTTCCATATTTTGTGGAGTAATGAAAGTACAAATATGGACAAAGGAATTTACAACTTAATAAGTGGGCAATGGAAATCTAAAGTGTTAGTTTGTGGTGACTGATTAGGGAAGTACCGTACATACTTCATAAGCCCTATTTTATCGATAATTTTGGGCCGACATATTGTAATTTACTATAACTATAGAGCAAAAAAAAACACTTATATAAAAGGGCCTAAGGTTAGGGATCTTTCATAAGGTGTGATGCAAAAATTGCTTCTTGTGGTGGTATTGAGTTGTAAGGGATTACAAATTGTAATTAGATTGTAGTCACTAGATCATAATAATATTGGACTTGTTGTTTGGTGGACATAGCCCAAGGTTTGGGTGAACCATGTTAAATCGTGGTGTCTTGTGCTCTCTTCTATGTGATCTATTATTTTATGACATTGTTTATATTTTCATGTAATTGTTATTTCTGTCTAAGGTTAATCCTAACAAGTGGTATCAAAGAGAGTTTTTTTTTTAATAGTTATCTTCTGCAAGAAAGTCTCATGGTTGAGTGGGAGTGATTACAAATTAGGGTAAGTTGAAGGTTGACAAGTTTAATGGGCAGAACTTTTAGTTATGGAAAATGTAAATGGAGGACTATCTTTATCAGAAGGATTTATGGAAGTCATTGGAAGGACAAAAAAAGAAACAAGAAAATATGATAGATGAGGACTAGGAGATTTTAGATAGAAAGGCACTTGGAAGCATTCGATTATGCCTGGCAGCATCGGTGACATTTAACATTACAAAAGTGAAGACAATGAAAGAGTTGATGGAAACCTTAGCAAAATTGTATGAAAACCCTCTGCTTCAAATAAAGTATTTCTCATAAAAAAATTATTTAATATGAAGATGGCAAGAGGTGGATCTACTATGGATCATTTAAATGAGTTTTATACTGTTACTAGTCAGTTATCTTCTATGGGTATTAATTTTGATGAAGAAATTAGGGCTCTCTTGATTTTGTGTTCTTTTCTTGAAGGCTAGAATGGCTTGGTAATGGTTGTGAGTAATTCCATTTATTGATCTAATACCCTAAATTATGATGATGTGATCGGTGTTATTTTGAAAGAGAAAAATCGTAGGAAAACCTCAAGTGGATCTAAACTAGGAAGTGCTTTGAATGCACAAGTAGAAGCAGAATGAATGAGAGAGAATAATTTCAAAAATCATAGAAAATCAAGAGGAAAGTCAAAGGGGAAGAGGTCTCAATCTAGAGGATCAAGAGATTGCTCATACTGTGGGAAACTAGGGCATAAGAAGAAAGATTTCTTGACTCGAAAGAACATTGAAGGAGATAACCAGAAGGGATCAAGGAGGAAAATGTGGGAAGTAAAATTTTTGGAGAGGATACTTTTCTTCTATCTTTAGAAAGTGTTGATGATTCATGGGTTTTAGATTCTGGTGCTTCATTTCATGCTACACCTCATAGAGGTTATTTCATTGATTATATCTAAGGGGATTTTGGGCTTGTTTATTTGGGGGATAATGAACCCTGTCAGATTGTTGGAAAAGAAAAAGTTAAGATTAATTTGTAGAATAGGAATCATTGGCTACTACATGAGGTAAGACATGTTCCAAGGTTGAGTAGGAATTTAATTTCAGCAAGACAACTCGGTGATGAGGGTTATTTAGTTACTTTTAATGATACAAATTGGAAGGCTTCAAAAGGTTCTCTTGTAGTAGCAAAAGGTGTGAAAGTAGGAACCTTATATCTTTGTATAGGTAACATTGTTCCTTCTACTTTAATTGTTTTAGAGAAAAAATGAATGTTCAGGAATAATTGTTGTAGTTGAGTAGGGAGAGCAAATAGTTGTTGTAGATTCTGATACGATGCTATGGCACAACAGACTTGGGCACATGAGTGAGAAAGGTATGAAAATAATTCATTCAAAGAAATTTTTACTAGGTTTGAAATGTGTCAATATGGATTTCTGTGAAACTCGTGTGTATGGAAAACAAAAGAGAGTGAGTTTTGTGAAGAGTGGGAAGGAAAATAAAAGTGAGAAATTAGAGCTTGTGCATACAAATGTATGTGGACCAGCTCAAGTATCTCCCCTTGGTGGCTTTCATTATTATGTTACATTTATTGATGATGCAACTAGAAAAGTGTGGATTTATTTTGTTAGATAGAAGTTAGACTTGTTTCAAACTTTTAAGGAATGGAAATGATTGGTTAAAAATGAGACTAGTAAGAAATTAAAATTTCTTAGATCTAATAATGGTGGTGATTATTGTAGTCATGGATTTGAAGATTATTGCTCCACTAATGGTATTCATAGACAAAAAACTATTCCAAGGACTCCACAAAAAAATGGAGTGGCTAAATGCATGAACAAGACTATAATGGAGTGTGCAAGGAGCATGGGGTTACATGTTGGAGTGGCTAAACACATGAACAAGACTATTCCAGAGGAAGCATAGACTAGTAAGAAGGTGAGCTATTCTTTTCTCAAAACCTTCATTTGTGAAACATTTTCTCATATAGATTTTGAAAATAGAATCAAGCTGCAAGCTAAGTCATATATATGTGTATTTGTTGGATGTGACATTGATGAATTTGGTTATAGGCTTTGGGATTATGAAAATCATAAAATTGTAAGAAGTAGGGATGTCATATTCAATGAGAAAGTGTTGTACAAAGATCTGTTTAAGTAGCATGAGAAGAAAGAAGATGGTTATGTGGTGTTGGATGATACTCCAAAAGATGATGTTCCAACAATTCCTCATGATCTACAACAACCGCAACAACAAATACCACACACCTCGATGAATGTTAGATGGCCAACAAGGCTAAGTAGACCTCTAGAAGGATTTTCACCCTCTTTGTACTACATTTTACTAACAAATGTTGGTGAACCTGAGTGTTATGATAAAGTTGTGTAGGTGGATACTAAGATTCAGTGGGAGTTTGCAATGGTAGATGAAATGGACTCCTTGCTAAAAAATAAGACTTGGTATTTATGCAAGTTGCCTGTAGGTAAACAAGTTTTATAGGATAAATGGGTTTACAGGTTGAAAGAAGAGGATGGAGGTAAGAAAAATTTAAAGCTAGGTTAGTTGTAAAAGGATTCACATAGAAAATGGGCATTGATTTTGATGAGATATTCTCTCCTGTTGTTAAAATGACATCTATTCATACTATTTTAAGTATTGTGGCTACTAAAGATTTGCATTTGGAGTAGCTTGATGTTAAAATGGCCTTCCTTCATGGCGATTTGGATGAAGATATATATATATATATATAAAACAACCATAGGGATTTGAGGTCAAAGGCAAGGAGAACTTAGTGTGCAATTAAAGAAAAGTTTACATGGCTTGAAGTAATCATCTCGGCAATGGTATTTTAAATTTGATAGTTTTATGCATGAGCATGGATATAGTCAGTGTCATTTAGATCATTGTGTTAACTTTAAGAGATTGGATGATGATAGCTACATTATTTTATGTTTATATGTTGATGATATGCTTCTAGCTGGGTCTAACATGGATCACATTAAGGGGTTAAAAGAATTGTTAGCACAATCATTTTCTATGAAGGATTTGGGGATAGTAAAACAAATACTTGGTATGAAGATTTGTAGAGATAGGAAGAAAAGGAAACTGGCATTATCTCAGGCTAATCATATTGTGAAGGTGTTACAACATTTCTCTATGAAAAATGCTAAAGCTATCAACACACCTTTACCTGGTCATTTGAAGTTGACTAAGGAGATGTGTCCAAAGACACAAGAAGAGGAGGATAATATGTCCAAGGTACCTTATTCTTCAACTATAAGAAGCTTGATGTATACTATGGTATGTACATGGCCAGATATTGCACATTCAGTGGGAGTCATTAGTAGGTATATGAGTCATCCAGAAATTGAGCATTGGAATGCAGTCAAATGGATTCTTAGATATTTGAGAGGTACATCTAGATTACACTTTGGGGGCTCTACTACTAATTTACAAGGATGTGTTGACTCAAATTTGGTGGGATATATTGATACCAAGTAGAGTACTATAGGTTATGTATTTACTGTTGGTGGGGCAATAGTGAGTTGGGTTTCTAGGTTATAGAAGGTGAACACTTTATCCGCTATAGAGGCATAATATTTTGCAGCTATAGAGGTAGCCAAGGAGATGATATGGCTTTAGTGCTTCTTAGAAGAATTGGGATACCCATAGAGGGATAATTATTTGTTTACAGATAGCCAAAGTGCCATTCATCTTGTGAAGAATTCTGCTTGACATTCAAAGATAAAACACATATAGTTGCAGTACTATTTCATTCAGCTAGTTTTGGATATGGACAGTTAAAGCTAGACAAGATACATATAGATGACAATCTAGTGGATATGTTTTCAAAGGTAGTGACAATGGAGAAGCTGAAATCCTCTTAAGCTTTGGTTGGTCTTCTAGATTGAACATAATAAAAGAACATTAGAGTCTAGGGTGGTTTGATCCAATGGGAGCCCCATGTGGTAGCGATACTGCTATAGGATCAGTCTCCAAGTGGGAGATTGTTGTCTAGTGTGGAGGTTGATTAGTCCCCAAGTGGGAGATTTTTAGTTTGTGGTGACTAATTATGTGAGGCCTCACCTCGACCCTTCGTAGCCTTAGTTGTTACACTATTATTTTGATACTCTCGACTCGAGATGTCGAGACATCATCTGATGCTTAGAACATATTATATTATCTCATGCTGCATGATGTTATTTTTAGATATTTGATGTTGGTCATTTAATGCTTATGTATATGTATGTTGATGAAATCAGTAAATGTAGGATTGAGGCTTTGATTTAAGAGATTTTAAATGGTTAAGAATTAACCAGGATGAAGAAACCCTTACTGATGTATGTTTCAATTTATGTGGATTTCTGATACATATACATATATGTACATGTGATTTTATGGGACTACTGATGTGTGCAATGAGTGTGCAGATATTTAGCCGAGAAACCCTACGGAGGAACATAACTGATCTCTATGTGATAATTTTCAAAAACCTTGTTCGTAATTCAAGTATTGTATTGTGAGATGTATGTATGTATCTTTCTGTGTTCAGTGAATGTTAGTGTTCATAACTATGTTCTTTTAGTGTCGCTTGACACTCGTAAATTGTTTATGTTCTTCAGTGTGCCGATTAGGGTTAGTTGTATAACCTTTGGACCCAAGTTGGTTTAAGTTAGTGTCAGTTTGCTAATTGGGTTCTTAATCAAGTTTAGCCACCCTTAATTTGGATTAGTGCTTAATCTATTTTGTTAGAGTTGTTAGTTGGTCCTAATTATTTCCTAACTTTTGTTTGGCTCTAAACCTATTCCTAAGGTTTTAATCATGAAATTATTATACCCAAAGGGTATGGGTATGGGTTAGGGGTCTTTTCCAACCCCTAAGCCCCTTTTTTTTGACTTTTGAGGTCACTCAAAAAGTCTCTTTTTGCCTTTGTGTGAAAATTGACCATGGTTATCTTGAGTTACCTCATCTCACCTCCACTTAGTGTTTAACCATAGTGTGGGTAGAGTTAGGAGTTTCTAGAATTGCAAGTGGGTGGGAGAAGT
This sequence comes from Cupressus sempervirens, assembly GCA_028749045.1. Lineage (NCBI taxonomy): Eukaryota > Viridiplantae > Streptophyta > Pinopsida > Cupressales > Cupressaceae > Cupressus > Cupressus sempervirens. Next base: position 891,440,990 of record CM053789.1, read on the forward strand.
TATTGATCCCTTTGGTGGTTGAGTTTGAAGCTTATTTAGAGGCCTTTCTTGGACTAGTTGAGGTTGTTACCCAATCTCTACATTTAGAGAGGAGTTCTTGAAGATTGAAGCAAGGAAAGGGAAGCTCTACTCAAACTTATTCATTTGCCATTACCTCTTTGTGAAGGTAGGAATTATCATCTCCCTTGTTCAGATTTCATTCTTGTTTCATGCTTATGCTACCTTGTTGTTGTTTGAATGTTTGTATGTTTGTGGGTATGTTGGGAATATTTGAAAATCATGTTATTTTGGATGATTTCTTTTCATGTTTATGTTGAAAGTTTGAGATTTTCTTGCATAGGTGTTTTGGTATTACTCACCCTTGGATAGGGTAGAAGTGACCAATTTTGGGAAAGGTCTGTTTAGTCAGACTCCAACCAGTGTAGAGTCTCTTCTCAAGATGAGAAGAGGGAGAAAGGGTACGGTGTTATGGGCCCCTACCTGTCAGCACAAACCTTGTATGATTATGGTATGTTGAAATGGAAGAACGAAAGTTTCTTGGTTTATAGCCCCGATTGGGCATCTGTTTGGTGTTGTGCTTGACTTCTCCTGGTTGGAAGAATCCACCTTTCCCTAGTGTTGATTCATTGTGAATCTTATAGTGAAAACCTTGTATGATTTTGCATGTTTGATTTGTTTCTTGGTCATGCTTGTGATCACCTGATTAGATTTTGTTTCCTCCACGGTTCGTAGAAATGTGTTGTAGAATTTGATATCGAATCCCTTGATGAGGGTCATGAAGGAAATTTATTTTAGTGTTGTAATTTAGGATTGAAATCCTATGTAATTTGTTTCTCAAAACCTTGTTGTAATGGTAACGATGCCGAGTTTTCTTCCTGGTTCTTTCTCGGCTGAGCCTTTGAATCAGGTTTGCCAATAAAAATGGTGATTGAGTAATGTTGTTTAGCATGTGAATCAATCATAATTTTAAATTGGGATGGGATTGATTGAAAAGTTTGTTTGTTTTTCAAAAAACTTTATCTCCACCTTACCTTGCGCCTAGTCCTTTGCAGGCTCTGCCTTGCGCAGTGGGGGACAGACCTGCCTTGTACCCTATGTCAGCGCTTGGAGATAGAGCGCTTAGATTGGATAGACAGGTCAGTGCATGGGGTTTTGGAGGGAAGTAGTATAGGATGTGGTGGGTAATTTAGTAGTTAGGTTAGTATTAAATTTTAGTATTAGTTTTTAGTTGTAGTTTAGGTTAGTTGATATGTTATTTTAGTTTAGTTTTAGATTAATTTATTTGTTAATAAATTTAGTTAGATGTTAGATTATTTTGTTTTGTCTTTTGTTAATAATGTTAATTTTAAATTTTTTATTTATTATTTAGTTTCATTTCTAAATTAGTTTAAGTTTTAGCATATGTTTTGTTATGAATTAGATAGTTGTCATTTAGATATAGTTTTGTATTATAATGTATGTTAGTTTTTACCTCGTCATTAGTTTTTTAGTTAGTTGTTACAGGTTTTGTTTAATTTTTAAATTAATATAGTTTTATTTTAAGTTAGTTAGTTAGTTAGTTTTATAATGTAACTAAGTTGTTATTAGTAGTTAGTTAAATTTATTTTAAATTGTGAGATAGTATGAGTTAGCATGTTATTTACAAATATGTTTTAATTTATTAAAATTGTTTTAGTTAGTAGTATATATTATGTTTTATCGTTACATTATGTTATTGATTAAATTGTTATTACTTTTGAATTAGTTAAATTTAATGTAATTTAGTTAGTTTTATCATTAATGTTAATTTAATCTAAGTATAGATAGTAGTGTTTTGTTTTAATTGTTATAATCATTTTAGTCCGTCCTAATTAAATAAAGTATAGAAGGGTTGATTGCCTTTTTGAAATAAGTTTAAATGGGGAATTTATTTAATTAATTTTCTTTTCATATACATTGTTATTTAAGTAAATTTTGCATATCATTATAAGTTAATGTAATATCATAAACTTTTGTCTATATCAACTTATTAACGAGAGTAGTAATTTAACAATGTCAAGAACCTATACCTAAAACTATGAGCATAACCTTATCATCTTAGTGCATTTTATTTATCAAAAAAATAAATTAATGTGTGTTTTTGCCCTCAGGGTTTGGGCATGACATTTTGGTATCAGAGCCTGTGTTTCAACACTAGGAACCTTAAACCATTATGCTTCTGAAACTTAAAACTAAACATTAAATTGTGTAGGATGCCTCCTATTACTCAAAGCAACCCACGAGGCAGAGGTCGTAGGGTGAGAGGTGGTAGAGTGGGACAGGGGGATGGACCACCTCCACCTCCACCACCACCGAACCCGAACCAGGAAATTATAGATGCACTTTAGACTTTGATCGGTGTAGTTCAACAGAGAGTAGTACCTGTGGTTCAGCCAGTTCAGCAGATTCCAGTAGTGGAAGCAGAGGGACCCAGAGGAGGCGGGCCCAGAGGTAGAGAGAGGACTAGGAGTCCCCCACCGAGATAGTTAGAGGGGTAGGATGAGCATGAAGGTGATTCAATACACCAGAGAAGACCCCCACTTGACAGACCTCCTAGACATGTAGGAGATGATATCAGGGAATTGATTCGACTTGGGCCACCATTATTTATCGGTTCCACTAAGGGGACAATAGCAGAGGCATGGTTGAAGAGCCTATAGCGGTGCTTTAGAATACAACCCTATGGGAGTAATCTAAAGGCATGCCTAGCAGTTCATCAGTTGAGAGGGGATGCCTCCAATTGGTGGCATCAGGAGGAGATCATAGGAGGAGTGAGGATGGACACCCTTACATGGGAATCATTCCTAGAAAGATTTTGAGAGAGGTACTTGTCAGAGCATTTCTGATAGAAACAGATAGAGGAGTTCCATTCTCTTTATCAGAGAGGCCTTTTAGTGGCTCAGTACGAGAGCAAGTTTCTCGAGCTCCTTCCTTATGTGGAATACATGAAGGATGAGAAACTACGGGTACATCACTTTATCATGGGTTTGAATTTCTCACTTCAGGGTCCAGTTTGGATGGCCTTCCCTACCACCTTTAGACAGGTAGTGGAGATAGCACTAGTGGCAGAGGATACTCGGGGTAGACAAGAATCACGGGATCGGTCTCAGAACTGAAATTCTACCCGACAGAAACCCCCTTGGAAAGGGAATCAGAACTATACACCAGGGTCCTCTAAGGGCCAACAGTCTCAGCAGCAGTAGTAGGAACTCTCACAGTGTTACTAGGGCTCCGAGCCCAAGCAGTGGCAGTCACAACAGGATCAGAAAATACATACCCCACAGCCACAGTCAGTGTAGACTCAGCAGCCTTCCAGGGGTGGATACAGTGGGTCTAGCAGGTCAGGAGGCCCATAGCAGTCAGGATCATAGGATACACGATCTTATACCTGAGGGCCATGCTATGCTTGTGGTGGCATGGGTCATATAGTTATAGAGTGTCCGCAGGGACAGTCATCCAGTGGTCATAGAGGGGCTTTTTCAGAGCCGACAATGGGAGACATGGGCAGGTCCCACAAAGTTTTTACAACAATTGATGATCGCCAGATTGAGCATCAGGTTATAGTTATTGAGGCTTCAGGTGGAGTTGGTCAGCCAGTTAGCGCTAGAGACTATCCCTTTTATTGCTCGACAGACCCTAGCTCCTCGAGGTCGAGAGCTGGACCAAGTTAGGGTCTAGGGGGAATGTTGCGATGAGGTCATGATTTCTTGGGAGAATGCAGCACGGATGCGATCTCTATACCCTTGTCTTTTGATGAACTCTAGGAGGAAGTTCATGCCTAGTGGGGGAGGATGTGAGGCCTCGCCCCGACCCTTCGTAGCCTTAGTTGTTACACTATTATTTTGATACACTCGACTCGAGATGTCGAGACATCATCTGATGCTTAGAACATATTATATTATCTCATGCTGTGTGATGTTATTTTTAGATATTTGATGTCCGTCATTTAATGCTTATGTATATGTATGTTGATGAAATCAGTAAATGTAGGATTGAGACTTTGATTTAAGAGATTTTAAATGGTTAAGAATTAAGCAGGATGAAGAAACCCTTATTGATGTATGTTTCAATTTATGTGGATTTTTGATACGTATACATATATGTACATGTGATTTTACGGGACTACTAATGTGTGCAATGAGTGTGTAGATGTTTAGCCGAGAAACCTTACGAAGGAACATAACTGATCTCTATGTGCTAATTTTCGGAAACCTTGTCCGTAATTCAAGTATTGTATTGTGAGATGTATGTATGTATCTTTCTGTGTTCAGTGAATGTTAGTGTTCATAACTATGTTCTTTTAGTGTCACTTGACACTCGTAAATTGTTTATGTTCTTCAGTGTGCTGATTAGGGTTAGTTGTATAACCTTTGGACCCAAGTTGGTTTAAGTTAGTGTTAGTTTGCTAATTGGGTTCTTAATCGAGTTTAGCCACGCTTAATTTGGATTAGTGCTTAATCTATTTTGTTAGAGTTGTTGGTTGGTCCTAATTATTTTCTAACTTTTGTTTGGCTCTAAACCTATTCCTAAGGCTTTAATCATCAAATTATTATACCCAAAGGGTATGGGTATGGGTTAGGGGTCTTTTCCAACCCCTAAGCCCCTTTTTTTGACTTTTGAGGTCACTCAAAAAGTCTCTTTTTGCCTTTGTGCGAAAATTGACCATGGTTATCTTGAGTTACCTCATCTCACCTCCACTTAGTGTTTAACCATAGTGTGGGTAGAGTTAGGAGTTTCTAGAATTGCCAGTGGGTGGGAGAAGTTATTGATCCCTTTGGTGGTTGAGTTTGAAGCTTATTTAGAGGCCTTTCTTGGACTAGTTGAGGTTGTTACCCAATCTCTACATTTAGAGAGGAGTTCTTGAAGATTGAAGCAAGGAAAGGGAAGCTCTACTCAAACTTATTCATTTGCCATTACCTCTTTGTGAAGGTAGGAATTATCATCTCCCTTGTTCAGATTTCATTCTTGTTTCATGCTTATGCTACCTTGTTGTTGTTTGAATGTTTGTATGTTTGTGGGTATGTTGGGAAGATTTGAAAATCATGTTATTTTGGATGATTTCTTTTCATGTTTATGTTGAAATTTTGAGATTTTCTTGCATGGGTGTTTTGGTATTACTCACCCTTGGATAGGGCAGAAGTGACCAATTTTGGGAAAGGTCTGTTTAGTCGGACTCCAACCAGTGTAGAGTATCTTCTCAAGATGAGAAGAGGGAGAAAGGGTAGGGTGTTATGGGCCCCTACCTGTCAGCACAAACCTTGTATGATTATGGTATGTTGAAATGGAAGAACAGAAGTTTCTTGGTTTATAGCCCCGATTGGGCATCTGTTTGGTGTTGTGCTTCACTTCTCTTGGTTGGAAGAATCCACCTTTCCCTAGTGTTGATTCATTGTGAATCTTATAGTGAAAACCTTGTATGATTTTGCATGTTTGATTTGTTTCTTGGTCATGCTTGTTATCACCTGATCAGATTTTGTTTCCTCCATGATTGTAGAAATGTGTTGTAGAATTTGATATCGAATCCCTTGATGAGGGTCATGAAGGAAATTTATTTTAGTGTTGTAATTTAGGATTGAAATCCTATGTAATTTGTTTCTCAAAACCTTGTTGTAATGGTAACAATGCCGGGTTTTCTTCCTGGTTCTTTCCTGGCTGAGCCTTTGAATCGGGTTTGCCAATAAAAATGGTGATTGAGTAATGTTTTTTAGCATGTGAATCAATCGTAATTTTAAATTGGGATGGGATTGATTGAAAAGTTTTTTTATTTTTCAAAAGACTTTATCCCCACCTTACCTTGCGCCTAGTCCTTGGCAGGCTCTGCCTTGCGCAGTGGGGGACAGACCTACCTTGTACCCTATGTCAGCGCTTGGAGATAGAGCGCTTAGATTGGATGGATAGGTCAGCGCATGGGGTTTTGGAGGGAAGTAGTATAGGATGTGGTGGGTAATTTAGTAGTTAGGTTAGTATTAAATTTTAGTATTAGTTTTTAGTTGTAGTTTAGGTTAGTTGATATGTTATTTTAGTTTAGTTTTAGATTAATTTATTTGTTAATAAATTTAGTTAGATGTTAGATTATTTTGTTTTGTCTTTTGTTTATAATGTTGATTTGAAAATTGTTATTTATTATTTAGTTTCATTTCTAAATTAGTTTAATTTTTAGCATATGTTTTGTTATGAATTAGATAGTTGTCATTTAGATATAGTTTTGTATTATAAGTATGTTAGTTTTTACCTCGTCATTAGTTTTTTAGTTAGTTGTTACAAGTTTTGTTTAATTTTTAAATTAATATAGTTTTATTTTAAGTTAGTTAGTTAGTTTTATAATGTAACTAAGTTGTTATTAGTAGTTAGTTAAATTTATTTTAAATTGTGAGATAGTATGAGTTAGCATGTTATTTACAAATATGTTTTAATTTATTAAAATTGTTTTAGTTAGTAGTATATATTATGTTTTATCGTTACATTATGTTATTGATTAAATTGTTATTACTTTTGAATTAGTTAAATTTAATGTAATTTAGTTAGTTTTATCATTAATGTTAATTTAATCTAAGTATAGATAGTAGTGTTTTGTTTTAATTTTTATAATCGTTTTAGTCCGTCCTAATTAAATAAAGTATAGAAGGTTGATTGACTTTTTGAAATAAGTTTAAATGGGGAATTTATTTAATTAATTTTCTTTTCATATACATTGTTATTTAAGTAAATTTCACATATCATTATAAGTTAATGTAATATCATAAACTTTTGTCTATATCAACTTATTAATGAGAGTAGTAATTTAACAATGTCAAGAACCTATACCTAAAACTATGAGCATAACCTTATCATCTTAGTGCATTTTATTTATCAAAAAAATAAATTAATGTGTGTTTTTTCCCTAGGGGTTTGGGCATGACAGATTAGGGAAGTATTGTACATACTTCATAATTCTTTTTAAAAAAAAATTGGGCCCTATTTCATTGATAAATTTGGGCCAACATATTGTAATTTACTATAACTCTAAAGTGAAAAAAATACTTGTATAAAAGGGCTTAGGGTTAGGGATCTTTCATAAGGTGTGATGCAAAAATTGCTTATTGCAATAGTATTGAGCTATAAGGGATTATAGATTGTAATCAGGTTATAGTCATTGGATCGTAATAATATTGGACTTGCTGTTTGGTGGACATAGCCCAGGGTTTGGGTGAACCACATTAAATCTTGGTGTCTTATATTCTCTTCTTTGTGATATATTGTTTTTTGATATTGTTTATATTTGCATGTAGTTGTTATTTGTATCTGAGGTTAATCCTACAAGTATGGCAAAAAAAAAACCATAAAAGTGGAGATTGTCACTTTTCACTTGTAAATCATGTAGATTTTAATGGAGGTTTAATTTGTTTGGGCCTACTTTGCATTAGGCATACATGAGAGGAGTTCATGATCTAAGACCACAACATTGGAAACTCATTAATCATGAATACAAGTAAAGATAATGGAATTTTGTTAGGTGGACAGGTGGTTGTCATTTCATATTGTTGGCTCTTCTTTTTGCTTTACCATGGACTATAAAATAATCACAAATTCCTCAAGTACTGATATGCCTTGTAGTTAAGTAATTTTTCATCAGAAATCTTCATGGAGTTCTGAGGAGAATTTGATGACTGAACTCAAATTACAGAAGTAAAATAAAAAAGTTGCACTCTAGATGCATAATTTCTACCAACTTACCAATTAATGATTCCTAAAGACTTAGAGGTAATGGAGAGGACTACCAACACTAAGACAAAATGCCACCTAATGCAATTTCAAAAAAACAAAAAACAAAACTTTAATTCAAGTTCTTATGCATTAGTTACTGGTCTCAAAAGTTGAAAGGAAAAAATAAACAAAAAATGGCAGTTGTAGAATTACCCCTTCTGAAAAGCAATAAGTTCATCTTGATGGATAAATATGGGAGTTTTTGTGCTTCTCTTGTGCCTAATATAGATTTTATCACTTAGAAATATGGAGATGGGAATGGGTAGGATGGATAGCCTCTTGTTGCTAGTACCTAACTGGATCTCCAACCAATCTTGTAGTACATAATATGAGCCAACTAAGATATATAGGGCCATCCCTATCTATATAAGAAAGAAACACCAATGAGTTTTTTGCAGTTACTAGTTGATTGTATCAAGGATTCAAAAAGTCAAATATGCAGAGGCCCCTATATTGAATGGGGGCATCTCCAACAATTGCTCTCCGTTGTGATTCTCCTCCACCTCTAGCTACCAATGATGGATTGAATCTCTATCTGCAGTTGTTAAAAGATGAAGAATAATGTTGAGTCCCTTTTCTAGATGGTTTCATGGACCCCAACTATCATTCAAGCTAGGGGACAAGGTAGGTTTATTAGGGTAAAGACATGGGACAGAGATAGGAGACATAGGCTGAGCTCTAGACTAGGGTGGAAATGAGAAGTGGACAAAAAATATACACCCTTGATGAACTAAAAGATAGGTTTGAAGACTAAGGTTATTTGAGTGGATCTTGGGAATGATCCTATTTGAGAAGTTCCAAGAGTATTGTTACAAAACAAATGGTGGAAAGAAGTGTTCCTTATGAGTTTCACTTTGGGTCCACTACCACTCAACATCACTTACTATCTTGTTGATAGTGTAATCTCAAAGAATATTGAAAAATAATAATCCTTGAAATAATTTGTTTCATTAAATATAGTAATATGAAAAAAAAATTAAAAAATTCTTATGAATTATTGATACATTAACGCTCATCATTTTTCATAGTTCTTGTTTAGGTGGTGAAAACCAACTTTGTCCTTCTAATACAAGCTAAAATTGTTCTTGAGCTCGATGAGTTACTTGTTCCAATTTCATCTTCCCAAATGAATACAAGGGAAATCAAATATTAGCTTTTACTAGATGCTGAAAAAATTGATGACTAGACCAATTTTATGAGCAATTAAGAAAACCTCAAAAGTCACTTTATATGGATAACATCTCATGTTGTAACCTTATAATGAAAATGAACAATAACTGCATGGTACGATAGGGTACAAGAAGCAAAATTTCAAAAAAATAAAAATCAATAAGAATAAACAAGGTTTAAGATTTAGTAATAGATATTTTTTCCCATATTATATACCCATTCCTTTGAAAATATTGGTTATTATGATTCATGAAGTATGTACACCTTAAGATGATACATTTATATAAACCTTTAAACAATATAGCATTTTCCTCCATAGTTTAAAGTAAAATATATATTTTTAGTACCTAAAAGGTTGTTGTAGTCTCTAGTGCCACCTTAGGAATGACAAATTGCTCCTTTTTTAGGAATTGTGAACATCGTTCAAAGCTTGTCATCCAAATCTGAGAACAATATAATTGAAATGAAGTCGTTGTGAACAAAAAAGGTCAAGTCTTGATAACATTAAAATATAAAGACAGTAAAGAAAGAAATGGTATATAATATATATCTAAGAAAATTTGCAAAAGCAACAACATTGCCAACCATTTCTAGGTCTTTGCATCTTCAATTTTTTTAGGCATTTGTGGATGACTCATATCTTTATCAATAAAAATGACTTCAACCAGTGCTGTATCCTCCAACCTTTTGCCAACTTTTCCTTCAACTTTAATCAAATCCAAGTTAACATCTTTTCTTTCAAAATCTACAATAGCAAGAACTCCTTTGACTAGGAAAACACTTGGGTTCTTTGCCAGTTCACCCATCAACAAGCAAAATGCTTTTATTTACAATATTGATGAAATGTCTTCATTTTGATTTGACATTATCTAGTATAGTAGGCTACATGGAGCATTTTTTTTTTACCTATGGCATCAAATGAGAAAAAAAGAGCCTTGGCAACAAAGATGGATTTAGAAGCAAAGATTCTCACTTCTTGGGCAGTGTTTGGTCTTGTACAAACCACATATGAAGCTACCATTAAAATTGCATATGTAAATTGGCTATGTCCTCCACCTTAATAGGAGATTTTGGTGGATCATTCATAGGGAGCTATCATAAATCTACACATTGTTATGCGAGTCTTTCCAACACTAGACTCACATACTTACTTTGGCATGATTCATATTTTCAAAGTGAATATTCTAGACATCCTTGCAAAAATTAGCTATCAATTGTTTAATTAAGTCAAGTACCAGAGGCAATTTTTTTACTAATATGATCTTAAACTAATCTATATTTGTAAGGTTGTGATTTCATGGAGGACTTCCTACAAAATACAGGTCAATTTTTTTGCTCTCAAGAAGCTCAAGCTTGAGAATGAAGATGAGGGAATTTATGTCAGTTTACTAAGGGAGATGTCACTCTTAAAGGCACTTTCTAATAGAAATTACATTGTAAGGTATGAAATGCATATGCAACCTCAATGTCAACTCTCAATGTTAAACAAAAAGGTATGAAAAAAGAATTGTACATGAGAAATAAAATCAAACTTTTGGGTTTCATAAACAACGATTTTTTTCTAAATTATTTTACTTTTTAAGTTGAGGGGTGCAACCCACCTGATTAACTAGAAAAAACTTGCTGATAAAATAATGTATCAAGGAATTGAGATATACTTATCATGTCATCTCAGTGATCCATTATCATGTTTAAGTTCTATGTTATTTAGTGTTTCCTATAGAAGTTAGTGAGCTTAAAAGTCATAAGAATTCAAGTAACCATCATCAAGAAGAAAACCATAAGTATGAAACTACAAGAAAATTGATATAGAAGATATAGCCATAGGGGAAACTTGACATATTTTTCCATTGATAAAACTCTCAGAACAAAGGTATTATATGTTATGTAACTTTGATAAAATATAGAATGAAACGTGTATGATCTTTAATTTTCCATTATACAATGATGTCAAACAGAGTTATGGAGATTTTTCAATCACAACATAGTACGTTAATTTTTTGGCTTATAGAATAGTTTTGGCATAGTGACTATATTTTTGATGAGCCCTCTCCACCACCATCATGTGTTTTTGGTGTGATGGAAAAATCCATATGGTATCAGAACACAGGTCATTGGCTAGAGTCCCTCACACCTTTTGACCCTTCACCCATTCTTAGGTTATCAACATGATATGTAGTGGGTGCAAATCCTATATGATAAATGGTTGTATCTGACTCCATCATGTGGGCGGTGTTGGCATAGCGACCATATCCGCCCTCTCCACCACCAAAACTTTCTTTTGGTATGATGGAAAGATCTACAAATAGTTTTAAGGAAGCCAATTTTCTTCACCAAACCTTTGATTAAAGCTTGTTATTAAAGTTGGGCTACAACCCCACCTTTTGTGAAGTGGGCTTTGGTTTAAAAGAATAATATATGAAAATTTACATTATGACACCTAAAAAGAATAATTGTACTTAATGAAAATTTTTAACACTTCTAATATGACATACTGTGTTATGAAGACAGGGAATGGGTATAGAGGAGGTGTGGCTATTTGTTATTATGTATTTATTCTATATCAGTAGAACATGATTTTCTAGGTGTTTTTGATTCGGTGAGTCCAATAAAAATGTGTTAAAAGACAATTATATTCGGATGTTGACTTTGATAAATATTTCTAAATATGTGTGAAAAGAGAATTATAATTGGATATTTTCAACTTTGACAAATGTTTCTAATAATTGTGTAAGAAGATAACTATATTATCATATTTTGGACTTTGACAAATATAATCATATTCAAATGTTTTCTACTTAGACAAATATTTTTTAAATTCTTATGAAAATATTAATACAATTATAGTTGGATGTTGTCCACTTTGACAAAGATATCTAAATTTTGACTTTGACAAATATATCTAAATTTATCTGAAAAGACAATCATATTCAGATGTTTTCTTCCCTCGAAAAAATACTTGTTTATATAAAATCCCCTTTTCAACAACTTTATTGATAAATTGGTATTTAATTGTAGATTATTGGACGTGAAACATATAAATCACATGCATGATAAGCTCCTTTTGTATTTGGTTTTTCAATACCTAGACTTTGATCTCAAGAAGTATATTGCTGGTTATTATCGTGGACAAAAGAAATTGCCTCCCCAGATTATCAAGGTAATTTCTTTTAACTATATGAATAAGTAACCATCATGTTATTTGCTTGTATACACAGATAATGTTGGAAAAAAATGGAGCCTTTAAAGCTATGAGACATTGAGAAAGGATTAAAATTTAATATCAATCACGAAGGAGCTCTATTGTTGAATGTTGTTAATTTTTCAAGATTCCATGTAATTGCTCAGTTGGGTTTTTTAAAATGATGCATGAAGGAAATGTTTTTTCTTTCAATAATTTAATTGTTATCTTGTTATATTCTTTCTATGATTGTAAGTTAATTGTTGGATTGTAGAGCTTCTTGTACCAGATATGCACGGGTGTTTCTTACTACCAAAGTAGGGGGTGTAATGCATAGGTGCTCCCATTTGTATAACCTGGATGGTAAAAAATTTAGTTCTTTTGAATATTGTTGTTGTTTTTTCAATCTATTTCATTTGAAGCATTATTAGAATGTGCAGGGATTTGAAGTTCGGCAATCTACTGGTGGACCAAGAAAGAGGTTTTATCAAAATTGCAAATCTTGGACTCGGAAGAACATTCACTATTCCTATCAAGAAATGCACCCATGAAGTGGGACATTTTTAAAAAAATTATTTGGCTTTCAGATTCTATTTTCTTCTTGCCCAACTGATAACTATTTAAGATTAATTGGAATTGAAGCAATAAAGGCCACTGTATGCTATCTCAATTTTCAATCTAGATGCTAGAGATATAGTAATATGAAAAAAAAATAAAAAAATTCTTATGAATTATTGATACATTAACGCTTATCATTTTTCATAGTTCTTGTTTAGGTGGTGAAAACCAACTTTTTCCTTCTAATACAAGCTAAAATGGTTCTTGAGCTCGATGAGTTACTTGTTCCAATTTCATCTTCCCAAATGAATACAAGGGACATCAAATATTAGCTTTTACTAGATGCTGAAAAAATTGATGACTAGACCAATTTTATGAGCAATTAAGAAAACCTCAAAAGTTAGTTTATATGGATAACATCTCATGTTGTAACCTTATAATGAAAATGAATAGTAACTGCATGGTAGGATAGGGTACAAGAAGCAAAATTTCAAAAAAAAAATTCAATAATAATAAATAAGGTTTAAGATTTAATAATATATATTTTTTCCCATATTATATACCCATTCCTTTGAAAATATTGGTTATTATGATTCATGAAGTATGTACACCTTAAGATGATACATTTCTATAAACCTTTAAACAATATAGCATTGTCCTCCATATTTTAAAGTAAAATATATCTTTTTAGTACCTAAAAGGTTGTTGTAGTCTCTAGTGCCACCTTAGGAATGACAAATTGCTCCTTTTTAAGGAATTGTGAACATCGTTCAAAGCTTGTCATCCAAATCTGAGAACAATAGAATTGAAATGAAGTCGTTGTGAACAAAAAAGGTCAAGTCTTGATAACATTAAAATATAAAGATAGTAAAGAAAGAAATGGTATATAATATATATCTAAGAAAATTTGCAAAAGAAACAACTTTGCCAACCATTTCTAGGTCTTTGCATCTTCAATTTTTTTAGGCATTTGTGGATGACTCATATCTTTGTCAATAAAAATGACTTCAACCAGCTCTGTATCCTCCAACCTTTTGCCAACTTTTCCTTCAACTTTAATTGAATCCAAGTTAACATCTTTTCTTTCAAAATCTACAATAGCAAGAACTTCTTTGACTAGGAAAACACTTGGGTTCTTTGCCAGTTCACCCATCAACAAGCAAAATTTTTTTATTTACAATATTGATGAACTGTCTTGATTTTTCTTTGACATTATCTAGTATAGTAGGCTACATGGAGCATTTTGTTTTACCTATGGCATCAAATGAGAAAAAAAGAGCCTTGGCAGCAAAGATGGATTTAGAAGCAAAGATTCTCACTTCTTGGGCAGTGTTTGGTCTTGTACAAACCACATATGAAGCTACCATTAAAATTGCATATGTAAATTGGCTATGTCCTCCACCTCAATAGGAGATTTTGTTGGATCATTCATAGGGAGCTATCATAAATCTACACATTGTTATGCGAGTCTTTCCAACACTAGACTCACATACTTACTTTGGCATGATTCATATTTTCAAAGTGAATATTCTAGACATCCTTGCAAAAATTAGCTATCAATTGTTTAATGAAGTCAAGTACTAGAGGAAATTTTTTTACTAATATGATCTTAAACTAATCTACATTTGTAAGGTTGTGCTTTCATTGAGGACTTCTTACAAAATACAGGTCAATTTTTTTGCTCTCAAGAAGCTCAAGCTTGAGAATGAAGATGAGGGAATTCATGTCAGTTTACTAAGGGAGATGTCACTCTTAAAGGCACTTTCTAATAGAAATTACATTGTAAGGTATGAAATGCATATGCCACCTCAATGTCAACTCTCAATGTGAAACAAAAAGGTATGAAAAAAGAATTGTATGTGAGAAATAAAATCAAACTTTTGGGTTTCATAAACAACGAATTTTTTCTAAATTATTTTACTTTTTAAGTTGAGGGGTGCAACCCACCTAATTAACTAGAAAAAACTTTCTAATAAAATAATATATCAAGGAATTAAGATATACTTATCATGTCATCTCAGTGATCCATTATCATGTTTAAGTTCTATGTTATTTAGTGTTTCCTATAGAAGTTAGTGAGCTTAAAAGTCATAAGAATTCAAGTAACCATCATCAAGAAGAAAACCATAAGTATGAAACTACAAGAAAATTGATATAGAAGATATAGCCATAGGGGAAACTTGACAGATTTTTCCATTGATAAAACTCTTAGAACAAAGGTATTATATGTTATGTAACTTTGATAAAATATAGAATGAAAGATGTATGATCTGTTGTTTAGTGTGGAGCCTGATCAGTCCCCAAGTGGGAGATTGTTAGATTGTGGTGATTGATCAGGAAAGTACTGTACATACTTCATAAATAGTGGGGTTCGGGGCATCGCCCCGAAAATTTTTTTTTTGGAAGTAGCCGACATGGTAGCCGACATATTATGGCCGACATATGGCCGACATGTTATAACCCTAAAGCGGTTTAATAATTGTATAAAAAGGGCTTAGGGTTGGGTATTTTTCATATGTGGTGATACGAAATTGGTTCTTGCGGCGGTATTGAGCTGTAAGGGATTACGGATTGTAATCAGGTTGTAATCACTGGATTGTAATAAGATCGGACTTGCTGTTTGGTGGACGTAGCCCAGGGATTGGGTGAACCACGTTAAATCTTGGTGCCTTGTGTTCATTTCTGTGTGTTCTATTATTTTCTGTTATTGGTTATATTTGCATGTAGTTTTTATTTCTATCCGTGGTTTATCCTAACATGATCTTTAATTTTCCCTTATACAATGATGTTAAATAGAGTTATGTAGATTTTTCAATCACAACATAGTATGTTAATTTTTTAGCTGATAGAATAGTTTTGGCATAGTGACTATATTTCTGATGAGCCCTCTCCACCACTAGCATGTGTTTTTGGTGTGATGGAAAAATCTACATGGTATAAGAAAAAAAGTCATTGGCTAGAGTCCCTCACACCTTTTGACCCTTCACCCATGCTTAGGTTATCAACATGATATGTAGTGGGTGCAAATCCTATACGATAAATAGTTGTATCTCACTCCATCATGTGGGGGGTGTTGGCATAGGGACCATATCCGCCCTCTCCACCACCAACACTTTCTTTTGGTATGATGGAAAGATCTACAAATAGTTTTAAGGAAGCCAATTTTCTTCACCAAACCTTTGATTAAAGCTTGTTATTAAAGTTGGGCTACAACCCCGCCTTCTGTGAAGTGGGCTTTGGTTTAAAAGAATAATATATGAAAATTTACATTATGACACCTAAAAAGAATAATTGTACTTAATGAATTTTTTAACACTTCTAACATGACATACTGTGTTATGAAGACAGGGAATGGGTATAGAGGAGGTGTGGCTGTTTGTTATTATGTATTTATTCTATATCAATAGAACATGGTTTTCAGGTGTTTTTGATTCGGTGAGTCCAATAAATATGTGTTAAAAGAAAATTATATTGGGATGTTGACTTTGATAAATATTTCTAAATATGTGCAAAAAGAGAATTATAATTGAATATTTTCAACTTTGACAAATGTTTCTAAAAATTGTGTACGAAGATAACTATATTATCATATTTTGGACTTTGACAAATATAATCATATTCAAATGTTTTCTACTTAGACAAATATTTTTTAAATTTTTTATGAAAATATTAATACAATTATAGTTGGATGTTGTCCACTTTGACAAAGATATCTAAATTTTGACTTTGACAAATATATCTAAATTTATCTGAAAAGACAATCATATTCATATCTTTATACTTTGACATGAAAAGACAATAATATTCAGATGTTTTCTTCCCTTGGAAAAATACTTGTTTATATAAAATCCCCTTTTCAACAATTTTATTGATAAATTGGTATTTAATTGTAGATTATTGGACATGAAACATATAAAGCACATACATGATAAGCTCCTTTTGTATTTGGTTTTTCAATACATAGACTTTGATCTCAAGAAGTATATTGCTGGTTATTATTGTGGACAAAAGAAATTGCCCCCCCAGATTATCAAGGTAATTTCTTTTAACTATATGAATAAGTAACCATCATGTTATTTGCTTGTATACATAGATAATGTTTGCAAAAAATGGAGCCTTTAAAACTATGAGACATTGAGAAAGGATTAAAATTTAATATCAATAACGAAGGAGCTCTATTGTTGAATGTTGTTAATTTTTCAAGATTTCATGTAATTGCTCAGTTGGGTTTTTTAAAATGATGCATGAAGGAAATGTTTTTTCTTTCAATAATTTAATTGTTATCTTGTTATATTCTTTCTATGATTGTAAGTTAATTGTTGGATTGTAGAGCTTCTTGTACTAGATATGCACGGGTGTTTCTTACTGCCAAAGTAGGGGGTGTAATGCATAGGTGCTCCCATTTGTATAACCTGGATGGTAAAAAATTTAGTTCTTTTGAATATTGTTGTTGTTTTTTCAATCTATTTTGTTTGAAGCATTATTAGAATGTGCAGGGATTTGAAGTTCGGCAATCTACTGGTGGACCAAGAAAGAGGTTTTATCAAAATTGCAAATCTTGGACTCGGAAGAACATTCACTATTCCTATCAAGAAATGCACCCATGAAGTGGGACATTTAAAAAAAATTATTTGGCTTTCGGATTATATTTTCTTCTTACCCAACTGATAACTATTTAAGATTAATTGGAATTGAAGCAATAAAGGCCACTGTATGCTATCTCAATTTTCAATCTAGATACTAGAGATGAAGAGATCATTTCGTACTTTAGGGTCTATATGAAATTATTGAAAAAACAACAAAGACATGGACACCATGTATTTAACTTAGGGTAACATGAATTTTAATCTAGATGCCAAAGGCAATGAGCCCATACTAAACTTTACAGACTATATATGAACTTATTAAAATAATAATTAGTACCCTAGCACCACGGTTTTAGGGCTTATATAGGTTAATTTATGTTTTGTTTGAACTTGATGCATAGGGCTTGTGCTCAACTATAGATTTTACTGATGTCGGTTTAATTAAATTTAGCTACATTCTCAATAGGTGCATTATACCACAAAAGTATGTTCATGCTTCATTTGGCATTTGATGCAGTGTATTCAACTTCAGGTTCTAGGGAACTCTGTTATGTTCAAATCAACTTGAGCTATTATTTTGACATTCCTTTAATACCTTGCTTCTTGCTACAGATTATGACCCTTTGGTATAGGGCTCCTGAGGTGATTTTGGGAGACACCCTTTACTCCACAGCTGTGGACATGTGGTCTGTTGGCTGTATATTTGGTAAGCTTTTTCCAATCTACTACATTGATTTAACCGGTGTACATATTTCTACTTCTCTTAAGAATTTTTATCTTCTATCTTTTATATTCTATTGCTCTTAATTATCTATTCCACTACAATTTTATGACTCATGGATATTTGAAACTGGTTCTTAATTATGTAGCAGACACGTCCCGAATGAAGCCTTTGTTTATGGGAGATTCAAAAATAAGCCAACTCATTAATATTTTCAGGTAAGAACAATTTTCCAGTCAAATAATCAAAACATGAGATTTTGCAAAGAGAAATGATTAACTATTTTCTACTCAGCCCCATTTTATCCCTTGAATGATCTGATTATCACGGTCCATCTTAACAACTGTGATTCTATGTTTATATGCATTAGGTCTCTAGGAACACCTAATGAAAGCACATGGCCAGGAGTCATCAAGCTGGTAGATTGGCATATCTATCCTCAATGGAAAAATAATGACTTAAGGATCCTTGTTCCTGAATTGGATCCAAATGGTTTGGACTTGTTGTCTGTAAGTGTTCTCCAATTGTATTCTTGTACTCTTTTACTTCTCTACCAATGTGCAGTCGATTTAAAAAATAAAATTTAAACTAACTTTTCTGTTGTTGCAGAAAATGCTTACATATGAGCCATCGAAGAGAATCTCAGCTAAGAAGGCAGCAGAACATCCTTATTTTGCCGATCTTGATAAATCTCAAATTGACATATGAAGACTGAAGCAATTGGATAGTGTACTTAATCACAACATATTTTGTTTCACATTTTCTTGACTAGCATTTATGTTAAGGTGTTGTTGAGGTGCCATATTTGCCCACGAAGTTTTGGTGGGAATGCATATATCAGCATTCCAAGGATTTGAAAGAATATATTCTCTATCGAAATGCATTGTCAATGTAGAAGCGATATTTCTCTATAGTTTCCTACTAATAGCTTTGTTTGTTTTGGAGGTGATTTATGTGTTACATGTTTAGTTAAGTGCTAGCTATGGTCTTTTAACAATGTAGAATTAAAAATAGCTAACAATTGGCAACATAACTTAAAATGGTTGATTGGTTAGCACCCATTAGAATCTTAATGTGACCTTGATGCAAATGAGCATTTCTATAAGGAAAATCAAGTGGATGTGAAATCACCTACTTTGTATTTGTAGTGATGTGAAAACCATTCATTAGGCCTTTATCGCTCATTCTATTTTCAAATTGCTTTGATAAATTGAATTTCTCTTTGCTATTTTGAAATTTAATCTCTGTTCAAGTGAAGGTCGAACATTCTAGACATCAAAGTAGCTTTATAGTTTCATGTCTCCAGAATACATAGCAAGACAACGTGGAGTGCAATAGCATGCTTAGCCTTCAAATTATATGATTTTTCATTTCAACTTTAAATAGGAAATCTCTTTTAACAAACATTCAATTTTTTAAAATTCCCCTTTCAATAAATCTTTTAAACTTCATGTGGACACATACAGACTAGAAAGGCTTGCCTCTAGTTAAATGTATAGACAGAGGGGGGAGAGGGGGGGAGATGCAAGTGAGGAGTGAGACATAAAGAGGGATAAACATATATATTATGGGAGGAAGGATAAAGGATTTAATTTTTATTTCTGTATTTAAGGTGAGTAAATGATGTAGATTGAAATTTTTCTTATGAAGGTCAAATTTCTTAATAAATATTTCTCCTCGGCATCTTTTAAAACTTTTTCCAAATTTGGATACATCTGTTGGCATATTAAGTGTCCAATATTTCAAATTGGCCAACTTGGGTATTGAATTTTGTCAAACCCACTCACTCTTCATGTCAAACCAAATAAGCCAAAATGATAAATTCTTAGAGTTGTTGCATATGACAACATTTATGTGAAGTCAGGCATCTAAGAAGTCAGCACAATATTTGTGCACAAATGGACAATTGATTTTTTGGCAAATGGTAAGAGGACTTGTAACAACATTAAATAGAAATATTTAATGCTAATTTAAATGCAATAATGGAGGGACATAAGGTTGGGTGTGGCATTTATATATGGGTTCTTTCATATTTCCAGAGTAAAGAGTTTTTAGATTTGAGGTGTAGAAGGAAGGAAAGAAGGTGTTTGTTTTAGCTTTCTTGTACATGTTATTTATTGTTATTATATTTAGAACTGTAAGTGTTTTAGTGAAGCCAATAGGCTCAGAATTACATACAACCTAATAGTTTGCATTCCTGCTTGAAGTTTATGTAAGGTTGTTGTAGATCATTTTTGCACATTGTTTGTCAAAGACCTTTCTTCCACCCCCTAAGATGTGTCTTAGAGATAGAGACATAACTCCAGTTATAGGGACATCTTTAGAAACTTCCCAATATGGCCACTCTTTTGGTTGCCATCACCCAACTAGAAATTGATGTCTTTTGCCAAAGAACTTGGGAAAAAAAATATTAAAATGAAAAAATTAGAGAATAAAATAGATTCAAATAATAGACATGTCTTCACTAGAATAGGGAACCTCCTGGGAAAACTTAATGCTTCACCTTTGTGAGCATCACTTAATGCAATAAGTGCTAAGTGTTCCATTGATTTTCATGAGAGATGGGTTCATGTGGACCACTACTCATGAAACATGGGTCAATGAGTTTGACATAAAAAACTACATAATTAAATCCTGAGAGCAAGATCACAAGGTTCAAAAAAAGTTTTGTGTTGATATTTGATATTTTGGATCATACAAAATTCTATGTAAAGATATAGTGGTTTTCTCTTCCATTCATTACTGAGATGGGTGACCTCTTGAGCAATCCTGTTGGGAAGTCCCAATGCTTCACCTCTATGAGCATCATGTAGATGCAATTAGTCTTAAGTGTTCATTCATTCTCATGAGAGATGGGTTCATGTGAACCACTACTCATGAAACATAGGTTAATGAGTTTGAGTTGAAAAAATGCACAATTGAATCCTGATAGAAATATTGCAAGGTTCAAGTAATGTTTTCAGTTGATATTTGACATCTTGGATAATAGAAAATTCCACGCAAAGTTATACTAGTAAGATCTATTCTAGTGTAGACTTTTGAAGAGTTTCATAAACAATTGTATGATTGATTCCCTGTCATTTTAATGATCGTAAGAGGAATTGTCTTTACAATATAATAATCTTATATGACTAAATTATTATTATCATTTACAAAGATCCATGTCATTGGGTTTTCTAGAAAATTATATTTTAAAAAAATGGCATCTCCAAGCAACCTTGTCTACTATTTTTTGAAAACTAGCCATACCAATATTGGTAGTAGTCTCTAGGTACAACTCCCCCCGTCCCCTCATCTCTTGGTGCCTATGGTTTTATATAGGATTTTTAATGTTTTCGGCTTGTATGGATACTAGATAAAAAATAATTTAAGTTATTCTTTGATGTCATGTCATTTCAAAGTAGTTTGGTGTATGAAAACTTTCATTATTCTTTACAAAGCTTTGATGTTGTTTGAAGCATTTCTGAGTTGCATTTTATGTTCAAGTGTGTTTTTTGCTTTGTTCTAGTTTAATATTATGAGAAGTCACTTCTATTTTCTTTTAATTACCAAGTTGTTCATAGTTATGAGTGCATTTAGCTATGATTTAGATGTATAATTTACCAAGTTCTGAGTGTTTTTGTTATTTATTACCAAACTATAGTTGATTATATCAGATAGCTAAGTGCTTTTGGAAGTAATTCATACATGTTTACCCCTCATATCAATTAAAAATCCAATGTTGCTAACATATAATCACTTTTAGATGCATTACCAAGTTTAGGGTGTTTGTGAGATTGAGGTGAAATTGTTGCCCAGATCTAGTGCAACACTGATCCCATGTTTTCCAAACTTCTTGTTTTAGTTAGAACTAACATATCTAGTTTAAAATGCATGAAATTTATTGAATACTTTATGCACTATTGATGAGACCAAAATGTTCCAGATGAAATAATATTTTTTAAAGAGCATTCAAGTCTTTTTAAAAGTTGTGTTGGGAAAGGGGGATGGATAACCTTCTCTAGGATGGTTAGGGGATGTCATAGATGTTCCTAACCATTCCTAGGATTGGGGGACATCCCCTTTGAGTATTGTTATTGTCCCCAAGTTTCCAGGGTGTTTCCAACAAATTTTTCCTAGTCCCCTCCTCCTTGAGACATCTCAAAAATTATGATTCATTATAAAGGGCCGAGGATATGTCCAAAGTTTCCTTGGTAATAAGTCTCAAGTTTTCTATTTGTAGTAAAGTATGTTGATTCATTAGGAAGTATTATCAAAATTTAAAATTTCCTACCTTATTAAAGTTGTTTTATCCTATTCAACTCTGTACTAGTCCCTATTGAAGCCTTGTCTAGATCTATATTGAATTCAAATCAAATGTTGAAACTATTTAGTTGCTTCTAACAAATAAGTTTTACTACATATTTTTTAATAGAAGTAGGATTTTTGTCAAATGCAAAATGTTGTTGGCTTTAACTGCATCCTCACAAATCTCATTACTATTGAAAAAAAGGACTTGCAAGTTCCTACAAGTCGACAGAAACTCATCATTTGCTAATGGTACCACCTCCAAAATATCTTACTCCAAAGAAATCACACCAGTGAGGATCATCCTCAACTAAGTTGTTAGTCCAAATTTTCATGCTGATGCTCCTCATTATATTTATTTTAATTCTACTAGATTGGTGCATTAGGCATAGATTTCATACCTTGTCCATGGCTTGGGCTGATGATTTGACCCGTGCTTTCTCTCACATTCATTCTCCTCATCCTTTGACAAATAATAACTCTTATCATTCTATAAATAAAAATAATCATATTATCTATTTTAGGTTGGTTGGGTAGGTTTATTGATATCTAGTTCTTCATTTCTAATCTTAGGTATTGATAGATAGTCCACAACTTTAGTGGACAATTGGCGAAATAGAAAGTTTTGCTCTCATGGATGAATGTCAAATACTAATGTAGTCTGAAATTTATCAGCCTATGATTTTGATATCTCATAGGATGGTTGAATGAGATATAATAATTTTCACATAAACAAAATAAAATGAAATCTAGATGATTAGCAAGAAAAGATGATAGTGGAACTATTAATCTCTTGTCATGCTTTGATGTAATGCCCCGCCAAGGGATCCAAAATAATTAACCTAAAGTTTTACTTAGTTTGCTAAACATTTTTTTTTAAAAGTAAGAAAGTATAACATACACATCAAACACATAGTAGCGGAAGCAATAACATTTAATCATCAACAAACATACATAACAGGTTACATTCCTTAAGGATCCCAAGACGTTGAGTCACATTTAAATTTAATTAATTCTAGGTCTATCAACTACCATATGCACATGAAAGAATAATTAGAAAGTCCAAAGTCCATTTAATATACATTTGTTCCAAATGCCTCTTGGAAAATTAATTTGGAATGCTCATTCATCCACTGTACATGTCACAAGGTATGAAAGGCTTAAAAGAATATACATATGTAAAAATAGAAATACATCATCCTCTTCGGATTTATGATATGAACAATAAAATAAATGAAATCATTCACCATACATGATACATCCATACATCTATAATGAAAAATCATCCATCAGAATAATCCATGAATAGAATGAAGGTAAATGCCAACCAAGAAAGCTCCAGCCACGGTGACCAAAGACGGATCTCAATGGTAAGAGTAAAAATCACTACCACCTGACCACGTGGAACCTAAATGGCACACTCCCACTACACTGAGGAGATAGTCTCAAGTCCCAAATAAGATATCAAAACACAAAACACAAGTACTCTCTAAGTCTAGGAAATCCTAAAAGTACACTAACTCAAAGGTTCCAACATAGAACAACATCTAAACCCAGAGGTAGGGTATAATTTAGTGGCTAATATTCGTAAATTGGCTAATTTTAAAATTTTTTGGCTAGTAATTTGGCTAATAATTTAAGATTTGATACAACCTAAATCGCCATAGTTATATAAAATTCAGTTCTAGAATATTTAAAATTGCTCAATAATTTATTTTATTAAAAAATTTAAACTCAAATATTCACCATAATATTTGTTACATGAATAGATTTGAGTTACCTAAATATAATATATTATTAGAGAAATTAATTTGAACTAACCAATAATTATCATAATTATTAGTTACTTGAGGGATATATCACCAATATTTATTTTTCACTATTGATTTAAAGTATATGTAACGATTCTCATAATATTCCACAAGGTTAAAAAATGTTCAATATTGATTTGTAATATTCCATGGTGATTAATGAACTTCCTATTATTATTGAGATTCGTCAATATTTTATACAAAAAAAAAATTATGATTCAAAAATAATCGCCAATATTAATCATATTTAGAATAAAAAATTGAGAGATTCGCCAATAGAAATAATTTTGTTTTTTCAAAATAATGAAAAATTCGCCAATATTTTATATCTTTTTTTGGAGGTGGCTTTCTTAAAGTTTACCCTGCCCAGAGGCACACAAAGACACGTAGGAAACCTACTATGCAAGCGGGAAAGTGTCATCGCATAATTCACTTCGAAAGTTACCTGAGCAATCCCTTAGGAATCCTAGGTCCCCTGTGATCCTGCGGCCACTAGTATCCTCTCGTACTGGCGAGGCATACTATCGAATGCAAGGTTGCAACCAAGCATTCTCTCTACTCCATCTTAGTCTGTACTAGCACTCAAGGCATGTGAGAGAACATACGGTTATCTTATTAGGTTCATTTAAGTCAGTATTTAGGTGAGATGTTTTCACTTATTAAAACAACTTACAATGGGTTTCTCCAGGCAGCCTCTTAGGGCCCTGACCCCCATTGCAAGCGACTTCCCAACACTAGACATAGATAACCTACCCTAGGCTCATGAAATCACAAATCAAGAATCATAATAAAATCACCTCAGTCCTATACAAGCGACTGAAAGCATCATAAATATAATCCACAATAATCACATTAGTTCTCCACAAGCAACTGAAATGCATCCAATGATAATCATATTGATCACGATAGTTCTCTATAAGCAACTGAAGGCATCACTAATAAATCACAATATCCAATGTTTCTCCAACAAGCAACCAAGTATTCCAATAATAGATCACAATACTGATCGAAGACTCCAAAATGGTCAAGTCAAACATGTCACAACATGACCTCATCAAGAACAAATCATACACTTCAGTCCTCTCAAAATGACTGGAAATAAAATCAAATATAACTGATCGATGACTCAAAAATGGTTAAGTCGGGTAACTCATAAACATACACCTCAGCTTCACACAAGGAAACTAGAAAGCAATAACAAACAGTCAATAATCCACACACATCATAGAGCATGCCATCGCATTACCATGGTTGGGTTTCAAAAAGATTGAGACCAAAACATCATAACATCACAATCACATAACCCCCAAGCCTCTAGTAAACGTCCTAAACTGGTCAAGCTAAAACAACCCGAAACCCCAAACATAGACATCATAAGAAACAAGATGCAAATACATGTTTTGGCTTGTTTTAAATCACATGGTTGAGTTGAATATAAGGTTTCAGTTTGCATTTCAATGATTGTTTTAAGTGTATAAGGTTCTCAGTATTACCCTTATAATTAAACCCGATAATTAATTCAATCTCATCTATATAAAGTTGCTCTCATGTTTAAAAGTCAAATTTCCTAACAAAATAATCTAGGATTACCTTTTTATTTTATTAAGTTATAAAAAAATAACCCTTAATGATTTTAAATAAAATAACTAAGATTTTTTTTTTAAATCAATTATTTAATCTTCATTAATAACAAATATAATTTAAATCATACTTTATTAAATTAATCAATATTTTATTTAAATATAATTACATTTATTATTATTATAAAATATTAATAAAGTTCAATATTAAAATTATTAATAAATAATATAAACTTAATTTAATAATAAATTTATTAAAAATTAATTGCAATTTATATCATTGCAACTTAACCAAAAATGAAATAACATATAATAAAGTTTTGTTTTAAAAATAAATAAATAATGCAAGCGATATTAATCGCTACC
Source organism: Cupressus sempervirens (assembly GCA_028749045.1). NCBI lineage: Eukaryota > Viridiplantae > Streptophyta > Pinopsida > Cupressales > Cupressaceae > Cupressus > Cupressus sempervirens. The sequence goes on from CM053789.1 coordinate 891,467,011, forward strand.
TGCGGCCATACTTGCGACGTAGGGACTGCTGTCGCAATCGTCCTACGTCAGTAAGTACGACTGCATTAGCAGTCACCTGCTACACATAGAGGCTATGACAAGGGGGAAGTAGGGGGTGGTTTAGGCCGCCCCTCCCCATTAATAATATATTTTTTTTAATATTTTGTTTTTGAAAATGTTTTTCAATAAAAGTTATAACATTTTTTTCAAAATGTTTCTAAATTATTATTATTAGCATTTAATAACGCTATATATATATATATATATATATATATATATATATATATATATATATATATATATATATATATATATATATATATATATATATATATAATTTGAATTACTAGCACTATCAATAAATACAATATGGATTTATTTATTTATTTATTTTTATTTTTAAAACAAGATTTCTCCATTAAATTCAACCATCAAATTTAGAATTTCAGTCTTAGATTCAACCCTTCCCGTTTAAATCCTATATATACAGAAGTTAATTGACAGGCATATGATAAATTTCAATATTGAAATGTTTAAACATTCATCATAGAGAATTCAAGTCTACAATCCATAGACACAAAGAAGACAAGAAATAGGGAAATTGCGTAAATAATTAACGATAAAAACACAAGACCCTACCTGATCCTGATGCTAATACGAAATCCTCCAAAAACTATGAGAGAATTTGCCCCCCTTCAATAACTTTTCTCTGTAAATCTCTTCTAGAATTCTCCTAAAAAAATTCACTTCCAAAATTCGTCTCCAAAAATTGTCTCCAACATTCGATGTCCTCAAAAATGAACCCCAAAGTTGTGATAAGGAGTTTTCTCCTCAAATTAGGGCACTAATTGTGCGTTCACCCGAGAGGACTCCTTGCTCACCAGACTCAAACTCAAAATTAACTTTCTTTATCTTTGCTTCATCTTTTAATGCATGTTAAATGAATTATTAAATAACTTTATTTAATTTTCCACTTGACTTCTATTTTTAATTAATTTATTACTTTTAATCCCATGTGCACTTTATGAAATTAAAATAACATTATTATTTTCTCTTATTTTATCTTTTTGATTAATTTCTTTTATTTTCAACTCATGCTTGCATCATGCGATCTAGAATCTTTTAATAGTTTAATATCTTTTACTTTTAATTTATTTTAGAAACTTAATTGATAGAATATTTAATTAACTTAAATAACAATAATATTTAGCATTTATTTAAAATGAACTCTAAATGTATTATTATTAAATTAAATAAATATTATCATGTTCTAAATTTATCCTTAAACTTTTATCTCCAATTTTAATTCTTTAATTTAATTAATTTCTCAATTAATTAAATATTTAAAATATCATATTAATTTTCCATTAAATTAAATCATTAATTAATCTTTTAATTAGACTTAATTAATAGAAAATACACCAAAGCCTCATAAAACAACATACGAAAACCCATCATAGCAAAAGACATACTAAATTAAACAAGGGGTTATAATCACGAATTAACATCATTTGACGCATTCGAAGGGTACTTGACTCAGATACTTGTCCTAATTTTTAATTAAGACAATGGCTTAAAGGTTTAGGATTTGGACTTGAGAATTTATCTTCCCTATCTTACCATTGAGCTAATGCGATAGGGTACGCTCATCCTGGCAATTTAGGGAAGTTGATACTTGGTACCTACAACCTATATAAAATTCACGCATGTACATACACAATATTCTAAGCTAAACAAACAATGGCAAGAAGTGGTGCATCATGTAGATCTCGACTAGCAGGTGACTATGACTCCCTTCCTTAACCACATCAAAAACACCATACATAAAGAAAACAAACACGCACACCATACACATGCAATATGGGGTAATTATCCATAAGAAAACACATGTGATAATAAACCATCTAACTAATCATCATCGATAACTGAAAACACTGAATAATCATCATACATGTTATAATTCTTTAGAATAACTGAGAGCGGGAGGGGTGAATCAGTTATTCAAGGTCCAATGCAACTTTTTCTCAAAATCCTTAATGGCACATAATTGAAACTATCATGCATGCAAAGTAAACATGCATCACACCATAATACTGAGAATTTGATAACCCAGAAACCCTCCAAGAATAAGAAGGTAAAACTGGAGTGGGGATGATACCCACAAAATAACTGTGCAATTGATCTCAACCACTTTTGATGGTCTTCCCTGTTAAAGGCTACAACACATTGTTAAATGTGACCTTGTTAGAGGATTTCACCATACTATTAGGAATGGGCCTGTTTAAAGGACTTTGGAACATTCACTTGGAATGTCACCCTGTTAAAGGATCTACAACATGGCTATTAAACCAACCTAAGTCCATAGGATTTATTTTAACTGTTACAATTGCTAGAGAGTAACAATAATGGCTTTTGATCTAATATAACTTACAACATATCTTGCAGAATACAGATCACACTTTAGTTCAATCCTTTGCTTGGCTTTAATCACTGCAGCTTTGTAAGCTTGTCATCTCAAGCTTCATCAACTTGAGTCTTCTTACTCATCATACCAATACAATCATATCTATGGTCACCTATCGAAGCAGAGTATCTGTGCTCTCTTCTACCTTAGCAACTTCTTCAGCACTTCATGCTTTAATGCTCAACCACCTCTCTTTGCTTCATGACCTTATGACTCCTTAAATAGAAATCTAGAATACCTTTTTCGCTTGATTCTCCCTCTCCAACTTTAGGGTTTCAATAGATTAGGTAAGATACAATGTATCTGTCCCATATCTTGCTCTTATCTAGAAACTTCGTCTAGGATCCAATTATATTCGTCAAAAATGTTTTACATAGTGTTCTGTGTCACCAGCTCATCATTCTTATCTTCTATCTGATTCACAGAATTCTAAATAACTACCATGTCAGCTCAGATCTGGCAAGCCTTCAATTTTCAAAATAATATAGCAACTCGGCATTATTGATTTATTGATGCTCGATTTCTTCTGTGTTACTCGGCACTTGTATCTTGCTCGGCACCTGTATCTTTACTCGGTACATGTTTCTTGCTCGACACTTGAAGATTGCTTGACATTTGAAAACTTACTCGGCACCTATTTCTTTTCTACTACTTGGCACCCGATCTTCACTTGGTACCTGAAGACTGCTCGGTACCTGATCTTTACTTGGCACACACTAAGTTGAACTTTGCTCGACTTCAACTGAGAATTTGTTTAGCACTAACTAGCTTGCTCGGCTCTTTCTAATGAACTTAGTTATGCTTTACAAATGACTTAGCTAGACCTTACATCTTTGATGTGTTTTAGTGTGCCCATTCTTTGTGTCTGACATCAATGCACTATTTCATCAATGGCTTAGCTAATTCTTATACTTCATTACAACATCATAATTTTAACCTTTCTCTAGGTACTCTAGTTACATCTTATTGATTGCCACCTTCTTGTCAATCAACGAACTTATAGTATTTGAATCACTAAAACAATTGTCATTCCTACAAGTAGAAAGTTTGACATCAATGACAAAACAATGATTGAAAACATTCTTTACCAATTCCATTACTCTTCATTCATGAGCTTTTCAATCATTTCCAACACATACATACATGAAATATAGAGTACCAAGTAATCTCATCATATAATCAACTAAATCTGAAACAATATCTGAAAATCTGAAAGTAATGCTACTAAACACCAAGTATAAAATTGGCCTAAAAGAGTTTGGCAATGATAACTGAAATGCGACTTAGGGGCAGGCACTACATTTGAGCTCTTTTGGTCTTCTCTCCAAAACAAGTCCAACTTTCATAACAAAAATAATGGTTTAGTTTTCTATTTTATCAAGTATATCTAATTGCTACTCTTGTGATTCTTAGGCAGAGCTTGCAACTTTGTTTGTAGACTTTTTGCATAGATTTGGTTGAACAACATGTGTAGGACAATGTGGACTGGTTACTAGCCTATACACATAGGAAAATCTACCTCTTGTTGAAGTAGTATGACAAGAAGAAGACTTGGGAAAACTAACGGTAAGATTATTATGGTGTAGAAAAGATGCTCCTAAACTTGAGTTTGGGAGTCAACTCAGTTTTCTCTAAGTCCACCATTTTAAATTGTAAATTCTATATTAGTTTTAATATGTTCTTTTTTAAAGCTCATCATTGTTAAGTTGTAAAGCCAATATTAGTTTCAGATGTTCTCAGTGTCTAGTATCTTTTTTAACCAATGTAGGAAAACATGAGCCAAATGATTCCTTTTTGTGAAAAGTCTTCATATCTCAATGAAGAGGAATAAATTTGGAGAATTATTCAATTCAAGAAATAATAGCCCTTATTAAAATTGAATCTGTGTACACAAAATATGGTATCTAATATATCATTCTTGTTTGTGGCATAAAATAAGCCTGTCCGATTCTTTCATCTATAGGAAAAGATAACCAACCATGTAGAGCACAATTTCTGGTCTCAAAGTGTAATTTATTATAGTGCATGGTCTACAGAAGGGAAGCCAAGGAGTTTAAAATGCAAGTCACTCCAAGGAGGAAGAACTTTGAGGTCCAAAGTTGTATGATGATAGTCAATAAACACTCACAAAGATGAAAGAATATTATAATTTGATATCATGAGAAGGAGATTAACACACACACACACACACACACACACACACACACACACACACACACACACACACACACACACACACATATATATATATATATATATATACAAGGAATACACTATTTATTAAAATAATAGATATCACAAGTAACAAGTGGCATATTTGAAATAGCAACCTATTTCATAGCTATAAGGGTAATTTATTAGGTGGGTGATTAAGTAGTTTTCCAAGGTCTTCATAGAACAATCAACATCAAATATATCATAGTCACTCCAAGGAAGGTATCAGACACATCAACATTAAAATAGATATTTTTGAATCACTCTGTATCACATTCACATTAACATATAGAAATTATGAAAGGTGATTACTTGGTTTTGCAAATCGCTTCTATAGAGATTCTAGTTATTCTTATTGTAGTTATACTTGTGGTGCTTTTAAGAAAATGTGTTGTTATTTCTTGTAGATTAGATATGAGTATAGCTTGAGCATTTTCAATACTATTGTCTTTTTTGATGCATCATATTTGTAATCTATGCTCTTCAAAAAAAATCTATGCACAAGCATTTAGGTGTTGAAAAGTTCAAATAGTAAGGAGATTGACAAAAGATAAGAGAAACTATAAATATACCTAGACACATCCCCGTTCAAATTAATTTTGGCCCTATCTAAACTTATAAAAATTGATGTATTGAGAGGTGTAGGAACCTATTCATGTTGGTCACCACTTTAGTGGGGCTATATCATAATGAAATAAACAAGAAAAAATATTGTAATTAGAAAAATAAATTGTAGTATCTTACTATTTTTTGAGTGTAGGCTTGCAGATATTAGAGGATGGTAAATTGGTTAAATCCCATTTGAAGATTAAGTACTAGAGATCAAGACAATTCCATTTTCCTCCCACCCAAATTTTTTATTCTCTTGCTAATTCATAACTAAAAATATTAATAGTTATAACTTTGATCCCCTATTACCTTCTAATTTTGGGTAAGTTGAGTTTTGGATCAAACCTTGAGTCTCATTTATATAAATACCCAATCATGAAGCTTCACTACTAAGAAATTTCCTCCATAAAAAATAAAATATAGGATAATAGGGATCGATTGTCGTCAGTAGCAAAAACCAGTTGCTCTTGGTAATCAACATTGGGCGGATTTAGTGGAGGGGGAAGCCATAAATTGCAAAGTGTATATTCATTCTCTATTTTTGTTTGTTGACAACAAGTCTTTGACTGAAAAAGAGATGGCAACACTGACCCCAGATCAACCACAATACAGTGAGTTGTGGCTAATTTGGTAAAGTATCTAGATGTCTAAGCCAATCTTTACAAGGAAATTGAAGGTTTTGTTGGTAAGGAAAAGGCTAACTTGTTGGAAGAGGAGAAATTGCTCTCTCAAATGGCATACCTTGAAGCAATGGTGAAGGAAATGTAGTGCAAACATCCTCCTGGAAAGTTTGTTCTTTGTTAGATCTTTGTGTCTCTTCCCATCCACATAAAATGTTGGTGTTCCCATATCATATCACCAAAATAGCCAAAATAGAAAGTTCCTCAACTTCACTATTTCCTAAAAGAAAGTCAACAACAATAATATTTTTTTATTTATAATAATAAACATCAATTATAATAATTTTAATAGTTTTTATGAAGGCACATATATTATGATAGGCAAATATAATGCATATATATTTATAGGGAAAGTAGTAAAATAATAATGTATTTTTTTCTTAGAATATTAAGATGATAATAATGAAGCTTCATTTTTCAAAATTTTCTTAATTTTGGAAAAAATATCAACTATAATTTTTATTTATAATAACAATAACAATTACTTATGATAGTTTTTATAGTTTTTATTTATGGTGTTAAGTTTCAATTTTTAAACAATAATTAGAATTTTTTATTTATAATAATTTAAATTAAATTATTAATTTTATCTTAAAACATTCATTTATGATGTAGTGGGATTAGAGTCAGCATGACTAGATCATATTAATTTTCTTGGTCAATTTATTTGAAGGACCTAACAAGTAGAATGAGTGATCATGTTATAAAACAATTAATCTATAATTATATGAACATAGTAACATTGTCAAATAACTATGTCGTCTTCCAAAAGAAGAAGTTATATTCTAGATGAAAATTGAATAAAATCTCTCAAGCCATTTAACAAAGTGTTCAAGAATATGCAAAGTGAAAGCATGATTAGTGCACCATTATAAAATAAACCTTAGAGAGAGCAAAGAGAGAAAGTACAAATGACTAATTATACGTAAATATTATCCAGTCATTTATTTGGTATTTTTTTAGTCATCTCTATTTGGTTGATCTTATGATTTTGCCAGGTGACCAAATTAGTCACTTATTTAGTTACCTATACTTGTAAATTGCAAAAAATAATGGAATGTGATCAGTTTTAGTCATGCGACTAAAATTTTTAGTGTTGTGACTAATATTTTTAGTCATGTAGTCACATATTTTCCAAAATGTACTAGCCTGTGTATGATTATATTTATTGTTCATTATTGTTGGTTTAATTTCATATGCAAGTTATAAAGTAATTAACAATATCCAATTGTGGGAAAAAGTTTGTAGAATACTGATTCACCTTCCCTCTTAATGTTATCTATTTCTAACAATTGGTATAAGAGGCCAGTTACTTAGAAGAGGCTTAACAACTTGAGTAAGATCCCTACGGATATGGAACAATTAAAGAGAAATGTTGAAGAAGCTCTTGATAAAATTGACCTTCTTACTGAAGGAAGAGATAACTTGAAAGATAGTTATGAGGATGCAAAAATTTACATTGGAAAACTAAAAGACAAGATTGATGATCTGAAATCGAGAAAGGAATCAAATGAGTAGATTAGTGAAAATGATGAATTAGGAATCCTCAAGAAAGAAAATGAAATCTTGAAGAATGAGTTGAAAATTGTTGAACTTAAGTCTTAAGAAAGATGATAGCAAAACTAAACGTGATCTAAAATCTGAGAATGCAAACCTTAGATCCTAGTTGACTCAAGTAACATCTGAATTAGATTCTATTATGGCTAAACATGTAGAGTTAGAAAAGTACAACACTATTGTGAAAGGAGAATTGACACAAGCTAAACAATAGTTAGAGAAGCTTTATTCTAGTAGTGGGAAAATTGATGAGAAAATATTTTATCAGAGACCCTCTTATGATATGATAGGCCTTGGATGTCTTATTGGCAAAAAATCAGCCAAGAAAGTTGAAATTAGAAAAGAAATAGGTCCACTTGTTGAGTCCCCTAAAGGATTTGATCTGAGTACGATTGAATCAAGCATAGCCACAAAAGTAACTAAAGAAATTGAGCTAGTTGATTTTTTTGAGAAACATGTTGAACAAAAGAAAATAGAGAAAGTTTATGAACCTACGTAAGTTGAATCATGTAAAGAAGTTAGACATGAATTTAGAGTAGATTTTTCATATGTAATGAAGTTGGTCATATGAAAAGATATTGTACAAGAAAATCTTTTAAACCCATTGCTAATTTCTATTGTTATAATTGAAACCTAAGTTTGATAGTAATTATTCAAATAGTAGAATGTTTAGGAATAGTAACCCTATAGGTGATGAGAGAGAAAGATAAAAAAGTAGATCTAATGATGGAGAGAAATCTAATGGTGAAAGGAAATAATTTGTATGTTACAAGTGTAACAATCCTAAACATATTGCAAGGAATTTCAGAGCACCTGAAAGTCAAAATGGAACCAATCAGAGAAGGAATGCACTTGTATGTCAGTTATGCAATAACTTTGGACACACAACAAGATTTTGTACAATGGACAAAAGAAACTTCAACAAGAATCCTAATTACAGAAGGAACAATAACATAAATGACAAAATAAATGATAATGGCAGCAACAATAGTCAGAAGGAAGCAATTAAAGAACATGCTAACAAATTCAAGGAAGCATTTGTGAAAGCTATTAATCCATAAAGTTCTCATACTATTTTGGAAGAGCAATATTTTGATGCATCTAATGGAAGATTGAAATCAACAGTTATTTGTGACTCATCCTATTTAAATTAAGCCTTTTTAGTAGAGGTAGAGCATTAGTTAATCAAAACTAATGATAGAATGTCAATTAGAAGTTGCACAATCAGTAGAAGGTAAATGATAGAGAGGAAGCTATGGTCAGGTGCACAAAATTTTTGATGATCATAGTAAGTTGTAATGAAAAAATGAGTTTACTGGTAATCAGTGACTACTTTTGAAGATGAAGTAGATGCACATTTAATGCAAAGTTAAATTTGAAATGATTTAAGGATTGCGAGTAAGATATTCAGTACCATTTGATCATACAAAGAGTTTCAAGCAATTTGAAGAGTGATTAGACATCAAACTCAAGTGCAAAGTGAAGCATTCGAAGTGCAAAATTGCAAAAGCCCTCATATGCAATATTAAAGGTATTTTATGAAGCTTTAAGTTGGAATTTTTAGTATCAATAGTTAGCAATATGGCAAGCTAGTCAATTTGTGATATAAGTGAGAGACTTGGGTACAAATTCAAGAAACACCCATTTGTTCTCTTATTGATGATCTGTTAGGAGTATTTTCTCAAATCTTGCCAAATGTACTTCATGTAGAAGACATTAGAAGATATATTCATTGTAAATTTGAGAATGTTGGAGATGAAGATATTCATAAGGATTTAGGATTTATGTGTAATGGAGACCTAACCCTAAAATCTAAGTACGCATACATGAATGAACTTAACTGGATTAAGTATGCGATTTACAGAGAATTTGATAATCATGAGTGGAGAAAAATTATTTTGAACAGAGTTCATGAAGAAACATTTTGGATAGGTGATGTTATTTTTATAATTGACAATGACCTAATCCATAAGGTTGCAGGTTTAAGGAATGAAGGTTGTAATCCAATAAATGATAGGAATGTAATGAAGACTATTGAGATAAACTTCATGACTAAGTTTGATGGAAGGAATATGAGAGTTGATTTGATCCAAGACAATGGAGTTAGAGTGTTGAGAATCATTGTAGGATATAAACTAAATCATAGTTCTAGAGTCTACTCAGTACCAACAAGATTTTTACATGCAACTTATGTTATGGCAGTTGAAAAGAAGAAAGTAAATATGTGTGAAATTATCAGAGTGCAATTGTTGGACAACATTGCAAAGTTGAAGAAAATTAAGAATGTACTTTTCAAATTTGAATCGCTCTTAACTCATCTATTTTACTATGCAACCAAGTAGTTTCCCAATATGAAAAATTGGGACAGTAATGAGTGTTCTATAAAAATGGTCACACAATGCTACAAGGAAAGACTTGAAGATGTTAGAGACAAAGACATTGATAGGATGATGAAAAGCTTCCAATCTAAGATGAAGAAAATATATAGAATCCCTCCCTCTATGGTGGAGAAATATAAAGATGAAATATGTTTTATGGTAGAGACTGACACTACTTGTATGGAAGTAGTGAAACCTAGAGTAAATTTTATTGAACCCATGGGATGTGAAATGAGTGAAGAACTCATTGAAGGATACAAAAAGATTATATTGCAGTCTAAAAGAGACACTGAATGTCAAAGATGGGACACCTATGAAGAAAAGATAAGGGAAGTTTCTTCTGAACTTCATAGTAAAGAGATAAAAAAGAATGTGGAAAAGAAGATTGAATCTATACTTAAGGAGTCAAACATGATAAAAGAAGAATTCAATAAAATCAAAGGCATAGATATGGAGATGAAAGCCAGTGGGTAATTTGAGATGTTGGTAGCCACATCTTATTGTAGCACCATCTATGGATGTGACAATAGTAGGGTCTACTTCACAAATACCTACTACACCTTATGCAATAGTTGCACAAGTACAACTAGTCAAGTACAATCTAGTCAGCAAAAGAGGAAATATGATGATGTCGTGGTGACAACAACATCTACGCAAAGGAAATCTAAGATATTTGTGAAAGTTAAGCAAGAACCAACACCATCTCCCAAGAAAAGGATTAAGTAGACCTCTAGTGGACCTAGAAAGAGAAGGAAGACAATGCAAATTAGTGAGTTTGAGGAGCCTAATGAAGAGACTAAAGAAAAGCTATGGAACGGACAATTGGAGAAGGAAGGACACCAACTAGTAAGAAATATTGGAAGCTTAAAATTGAAAATCTAAATATGAAAATTATAAATAATTATAGTTTTATTTATTTGAATAAGTATTATAGCCTATACAATAACATGGATGGGAGACAATTAGAGAATTCTATAGTAAGAAACATGATTTAGAGGAATAAGAGATTTGACAATATTCAAAATAAGATATTGGAAGATCTGTACAATAGATTATTAAACATGAAGAACAGAGCAACAGAGGAAGACACCAAGCTGAGAGAGAATATGATTTAGAAATTGTATGAAGTTAGCACTAAGGAGGACATAGAAAGATTTTAAAAGGCATTGAACCTTTGTTGAGGAACAAAAGAGTAGTAGTTCTTCTTATGGGAGGAAACTATGAAGAGTTAAAGAAGGAGAAAGCCATAGCGAATTATATGACTTCCATGCCTAAAGTCACCAAGGAAAGTGTGCAACCTAAAACAACAAGTCTTGTATATGTTGAGGCTAGTACTCCTAGTGATGATGAAGAAGAGGTTGAGGAAACTCAACAAACTTACTCACCTCCTCATATAGTTATTGGTATTGAATCCATGCAAGTGGATAGTATATACATAACTATAGATGCTAAGGAGAATCCTTTTGCAGGATATGAGACCAAAATTGTTGGCAATATTACTGCCTATATTAGAGGAAGCGAAAAGAAAGAGAGAAGCAAAGAGAAAAGAAGAAGAAAGAAAAGAGAAAAAATTAAAAAGAATAGAAGATCAGAAGTTGAAACTAGAAGAAGAAGAGAGATTGGAGAAAAAGAAAGTTGAGGAAGAAGAATGAGAGAAGAAGAGAAGGAGAAGAAGAGACAAGAGGATGAAAATAAAAGTACTGAATTGAAATAAATCTCATTCATTCCAATAGTAGTAGCAGCAATAGATACTATATTTCCTACACTATATGATGATGACGATGATTAGAAAGGTTTAATGAGCTCTTTGAGCAAGCTACTTGAAAAGAGTAAGTCTGTGAAGACTTTGGAGAGAACATTGGCAAAAGTTCTAGATAGAATGCAAAAGACAATGCAGTCCACTATTACAAAACTAGACTTATAAAAGAAGGCTAAAGAAATAATAAGATCTTTTGATATAGAGTTCACCACCTTGTTTGATATTGCTTCAGTACAAGCAAAAAAAAAACACATGATGCATCACTATTTGACACAGTATGTAACAATGCCAGGAATGATTTGTAGACATTAAATGTGTGCATTAAAGAGCTAAGGAATAACATAGATGAAGGTAAGAATTTGTATGGACAATGTGCAATGTCATACAATCATCTATTGGAATTTGATAATCTAATCAAAGGCCAAATGAGTGAGCTTCATACACTCACTATCAAATTATAGAAACCAGAGGCAAATAATGAAGATATTGGAATTGAGATGGAGAAAATTCACAATGCTATCAAAGGCATTGAATTTGGAAAGGAGAAGGTTAGAAGGAGACTCTATATCCTTAGAGAATATTTATCTCCCAAAGTTATCATTTTGCAAAGGCAAGTGGAGGAGTGTCTAGTAGATAAGGCATCCTATGATAAATTTGTCTATACTGACTTGAGCACAGTGAAGTGGCATCCTATGCACTTTGCACACTCATTAGTATATTTGATATAGTCAAGGAAAACTGGAAGAAGGATTTTGACAAGCTGAAAAATGATTTTACAAATTGTATATCCAAAATGTCAAGCTGATTAGAGGAAGGCAACACAATTTGTGTGTACAAATTTTTGACACCTTTTCCATTGATGTCAAAGAGGTAGAAGTATGTAAGAAAAATTGTATATGTACATGTTTGTATATGTAAGGGAGAAGTATGTAAAATTATATATGTATATATAAGGGAGATCTTAACTAGGTATTGTATAGGAGTGATAAGGAATGTAATGATCCATCAAAAAATGAATAAAGTTTTCAAGTTTTGAAGGTAATTTTTGTTTAGTTATTTTTTAGTTATTATTTTGTAGGACATCATTTTGGGACTTATCAAATTTTTCCAAATATTGTCATCAATGCCAAGGGGGAGATTGTTAGCAATATGGATAGGAAAATTTATGAGTCTTGTCATTTATGGCAACATATCCATTTTGGTATTTCATGATGTAATCATAACTAGAAAATTGTCTAAGTGTTAGATAGTTTGCAGCAGTACAAAGACAAATATGGTATGTACAGATGATAGACTTTGAGTTAGCTCATGCACAGTTGATGAGTGACAGATGACAATGTCATGATGATGTATGCCAATGCACATATCTATATGGATAGTATGACGTAAGTTACAGAAGGATTACCAACATAGGTAATTAATAGAGAATAATAGAGCATGTTAATAAATTGAAGTGTATGGCTTAAGGAATTATTTTGGAAAAATAATAATTACTTAATCATGATGGGCTAACATCCTAGATGTTTACCCAAAGTTATTTATAATCAATCAAGCATGTGAAAGCATCAAAGCCGATTGATCAAGAGTTTTTATTATTTGCAAGGTATAAGTAAGGATCATATCTTACAAAGCTAAGTAGAGATGATAAGTAATGTGATGTGATGTGAAGAAATCATGCGAATTTGATATGTATGTGATGCAAACTATTGTGAAGGATATATGTACGAGCTTTGTATGATGCAAGCAAGTGTAAAGTACAATAGAAAAACAATATTGTATATATATATATATATATATATATATATATATATATATACATTCTTATGAAGAAACTTAATTGTATATTGCATATTATGATAGTGGGCTCTTCTTGCATTCATTGTACTTTCTCTACCAACTCCTAAAAGGGTTGAAGAAACTCCTAATAGGGTTGAGGCTTTTAACAGGGCCTAGTGTTAGTTTGTGGTGACTGATCAAGGAAGTATTGTACATACTTCATAAATTCAAAAAAGATTGGTACTATTTGCTAATTCACCACTAAATTATGGGCTAATATTCACCAATTTATGGCCGACATGTTGTAACCCTAAAGTGGAAAAATACTTGTATAAAAGGGCTTAGGGTTAGGGATTGTTTCACAGTGAGTGATGCAAAAATTGGTTCTTACAACAGTATTGAGCTGTAAGGGATTACATATTGTAATTAGGTTGTAATCACTCGATTGTAATAATATTGGACTTGTTGTTTGGTGGACATAGCCCACGGATTGGGTGAACCACATGAAATCTTGGTGTCTTGTGTTCTTTTTTGTGTTATATTATTTTTTGATATTGTTTATATTTGCATGTAATTTTTATTTATGTCTGAGGTTTAATCCTAACACCTAGTCCTCTAACAAGGACTCGAGACACTATATGTATTTCATAGACTCCTAACAGGGTCAATATACTTAACATGATTCTTTTGTTTAGTGGATCATCTTGTAGGTATCATCCCCACTAGGGTTTTCCCTTGGCTAGGGTTTCCCTAGTTAACAAATAATGGTGTTATGAGTTCTCTTTGTGTATGGTTATATTTACTATTCAATATTGTTGGTTTAATTTCATATGTAAATTATAAAGTAATTAACAATATCCAGTTGTGGGAAAAGGTTCGTAGAATAGTGATTCACCCCCTCCCCCTCTTAGTATTATCTATTTTTAACATTCCTAAATCCTTTTCAATCTCCTTTGAGTTTCGCACCCAAAATGGATAGGATTGATACATAAAAAGTCACCTCCTTTATTTTGAAGGAAAAATATTCACATTAAAAAATGCACCTATCCCATCAACAAGTAAGGGATCAAACATTCAAGAAGAAGAAGAAGTACTCAAGAATTTCAATCATTCACAGAATTACATCCCACCATATCCTTCAATATGGAAATCTTCAACAAAATTCATCAAATAATTTCCTATATGAGGCATTCTATTGCATCAAGACTTGTAATCCCATTTCAAGAGCATTTGTATTTTCAAGTATAAAACATATTTTTTCTTAGATCTAACCTTTACTACATGTCAATAGACTTTCCTTCAATTACATATAATTTGATTCCATGGTTGAGTCCAAATTTGGACCCTTTTTTTCTATACATAGGAAATAGGTAGAACCGACACAAAAGGAGTTATGGAAAAAACAAATTGAGAGCTATAGTTAGTAGTTTATTTCATTGAAAAGTATTGGATCAAAGGTAAATTTGAATCAACCCTATCAATTGACTCATGACTAATCCTCCAAGTCTACCTTGACCTTTTGTTTTAGGTTAATAGTTGATTTACATGTCATTTATTATTTATGCTTCTAAGATCTAGTCCCAAAAATGATTTCTCAATCTATGGTTTGTCTATACATGAAAACAACTCTTTTCTCTCTCTATCTAGAAATAAAGATTGTATTTTTGTAATTCACTTGCATATTCGTCTTCCATAATATCTAAGAACCATTGTATTTACTTAGCACTTGTTCCCCCTTCATCCTAGTGCATCATTTTCTTTCCACTGTATGAGAGGATATAAGTTTGATCTTCCTAGCTTGTCCACACATCCTAGAAAACACATTATACCATCTCATACCTATTTTATTTCATTATAAGCTTTTTCCTTGTTTACACCAAAAAATATTTTCAATGTGATTTAGAATTTGACTTTTGAGATGAAAAATGCATTATGGGCAATCTTTATGTACCATACATTCCAAAGGGGAACCCCTTTTTATATGTTGGTGACCTACAAGTTAGATTTTTGTTTCTCTTTCATAAGAAATGAAGAGAACATGGGTGTCTAAATAAATAAATAAAAATAGATGGAGAAATATCTTTATAGGCCTTAGAGATGAATCAAAGCACTCAAATCCCATCTTGAACAATTGGATTGAATTGATGAATCAACTTGAGGTTTGCCAAATTATTTAGAATAAGATGAATTGTAATGAGATGTTTAGTCAATCAACCAAGACCAAAGGAAGGAATGTGCTTAAATATACTATAAAATTATGACAAGAACTTTAATATGACTTGAAAAGGAAAGAACCTTATCCCCTCTAAAATTACCATGCAACGAAATGGAAAATCAAGAATTATATGCAAATATCTAGTTGGTAGGTGCTCACCTTGCTTTCATTATTCCTTTAAACATTGTTGACATTGTGGCATATTACAAATTATCTAAAGAAGCCAATTATGATTTTCCTTGGAGGATTGAAGGAGGAGCCTTATAAGTAGATCTAATTGATTCTACTACAATCTACTTATGACCTATCTTAGGATCATATTGCATGTTGACTTTAGGGTCTATCCTCTCTTAGGGACCAACTAGTTGGGCTTGATTTTAAATAAGAATGAAGCTAAGTTAAGGGGAATGATTGGCTTAGTTATTATTCTTCTTAATGATTCTTACATACTTTAGTTAAGATATCAGTAAGATAGATTAGGTAATAGATGGGGAATTAAGACTTGCATAGTTAGTATGAGGTATTTCATGATGAGTTAAAGCTATGGTTAAAAGCACATACTATTTGGAGATCGTATGTGTGCGAGCAAAAGAAAAAACATCTACTGGCAATTAGTCACAACTTATTATGAATTGTGTACTTGCAAAATTAATATAGAGATCAATTTGGTGAGATTTTAAAGATGTGAATGAGATCTTGTGTATCATTTAAGCATGCAAAGAGTTAAGAAGCAGTAAAGAGAAAAGTGAAAAGTGAATTGAAGGCAAATTGCAGTGTGAAATTTAGAAAACCCTAGTTACATGCAAAATCAAGGTATTTTACATTTTACACAAGAATTGAGTTTTGAATTTTACTATTAAAATGGACAAGTCCTTACTTCACAATTTTGAGGAAGAAGAAAGACCTAAGATGAAAATCAACCTAGTAAAACCCTTAGAGGATGACCCTAGCATCACATTTCCTAAAGTTTTAAAAAGAGTCATTCACTTAGAAGATGTGAGTAGCTACATTAGAAGAAAGTTTGAAACAATAGAAGAAGAACATGTTTCTAAGGAATTTAGTCTAATTTACAACTAGGATATTAGTTTTAAACAAGGGTTTGAGCATCTAAAGGAAAATGACCTGGTAAAATTTATGTTTTATTACGAATTTGATAATGAAGAATGGACTAGCGTTAAATACTCAATAGAATCCATGACGATAAGTTTTTGTTAGGAGAAAATGCATTAGAAATCTCAGCTAAACTAATTCATGAAGTGATTGGTCTTTGCAATGAGGGTAGTATACCTATTAATGAGAAGAATGTTAAGAAGACAACTCTGGATAATACAAAATCAATTTATAATAGAAGAGGAATAGTTATAAGTAAGATCAAACAAGATGATGCAAGGTTCTTAAGAAAAATAATTGCAACTAATGTTTTTTCTAGTTTCAGAGATGATGACATGGCAACTTATTCATACAAGCAACCTATAAAGTGTGTATTGAGAAAGAGAAGATCAATTTAAGTGAAATCCTAAGAGCTCAGTTGATTTAGAATCTTGAAAGAATTAAGAAGGTTAAAAATAGTTAGTTTAGATTCCAATCATTGATCACACATGTTTTTTCATTTGATTAAGAGATTTTCTTTTATGTCAGTGGCTAAATTGCTCAGCAGTGATACGTGGACTATAAAGAAAATAACAAAGATGCATAATATACATCCTATTAATAAAATCAATAGCAACATAGATCTTATTGTGAAGACTTTTCAGAGTGAGATGAGAGAAAGATTCAAAATACCACCCCCTATGATAGAAAAGTTCAGAGATGATATTTGTTTTATAATGGATACTAATTTCTCATACATTAAGGTAGTAGAACCTAGAATGCTATATGTTGAGACACTTGGCTATGAGATCTCAGAAGATGAAATTGAAGGATATGTAAAGATAATCCTTAAATTAGACAAAGATGAAGAATTTGATAGGCTTGGAACTTATGATGAGCTGATGTAATTAGCAAGTGAGGAAAATATAGAAAAGTCTGCTAAGAAGAAATTTGATTAAGAAATGAAGAAATAAATGTAAGAGGTAGACATGATAGAAGAAGAGATGATTGTAGTGAAGAAAACCATTACAGGCATAAGGTAGATAGGCCAATAAGGAATGATGTATGTACCACCCTTGGCATTAGCATGAGCATCAAAAGGTGTTAATATAGCAGTTCTATTTGTGACCACACCTATAGCACCCTATGAAATAGTATCTTAGGATCAACCACCTATTGCACCTATTATTCCACTATCTAAGCCATCCAAAGAAAATGAAGAAGCAAAAGTAGTTGAGGTCAAGAGAAAATCAATTGGATTGGTTGAGGTTAAACAAAAATCTCCTAATTCCCCAAGGAAGTGTTAGGATAAACCACAGACAGAAATAAAAACTACATGCAAATATAACCAATAACAGAAAATAATAGAACACACAGAAATGAACACAAGGCACCAAGATTTAACGTGGTTCACCCAATCCCTGGGCTACGTCCACCAAACAGCAAGTCCAATCTTATTACAATCCAGTGATTACAACCTGATTACAATCCGTAATCCCTTATAGCTCAATACCGCTGCAAGAACCAATTTTGTATCACCACACATGAAAAATACCCAACCCTAAGCCCTTTTTATAGAAGTATTAAACCGCTTTAGGGTTATAACATGTCGGCCATATGTCAGCCATAATATGACGGCTACCATGTCGGCTACTTCCCAAAAAAAAAAAAAATTCGGGGTGATGCCCTGAACCCCACTATTAATGAAGTATGTACAGTACTTTCCTGATCAGTCACCACAATCTAACAAGAAGAAAAGAATAAAGGCTATGGAAATAGGACTTGGGAAGAGATACAAGGAGATTGACAAATGTATCCAAGAAGAAGATGAGAGGACAAGAAGAATCCGAGTCACAAACTGAGAAGCAATAAGAAGCTGCAAGCACATGCAGAAAAATTTGGAAGCCTAAAATTGAGAATTTAAATAGCACAATCATAGATGAAGGTAATTTTATGCAACTAAATAAATTTTATCATTTATGCATTGGAATTGATAGGTTGGAGCTTGAGAATGTAATTATTAGACATTTCATATTGTCTAATAAAAGATTTGAAGATGTTAAGGATGAGATCCCTAAAGATCTTTATGAGAGGTTGCTAAAAAAAAAAGAGAGGAGAAAATGAGGGCAAAGGAATTAGGGAAAACTTGGTCAGAAAAATATGTAAGATTGACAATGATGAGGGCTTAGCAAGTTTGTTAAGAAGTCTTGAACCCTATCCAAGGAACAAGACTAGAGCTATATTGATTATGGGAGGTAATTATCAAGAGGTTAATGAAGAGATAGAGAAATCCATAGTATAGATGATGGAAGATCTAAACAAAGAAGCAACAACAACACCACCACAAGTCACCATTGCAAAAGATACCTTGCATATTGACACCACCAAGGTAATTGTCAATACATAAGAAGATACTTTAAGGATTATGGTACCAATGTTGGAAATTTGACTAGTTACACTAGCTCTTAGAATGAAGAAGAGGAATAAGAAAAGAAAAATAAATTTGAAGAAGATGACAAGAAGAAACAAATTGAAGAAGAAAACAAGAGAAAGGAGGAAGAACACAAGAAAATGGAGGAAGAAAAGAATAAAATTGAGGAGGAAAGGAAGAAATTGGAATAAGAGAAGAATAAGAAAGAAGAAGAGAAAAATAAAAAGGAGGAAGAAGAGGTGAAGAAAAAGGAAGAACAAGAGAAGAAGAGAAAGGAAGAAGAAGAAAAGAGGAAAAATAAAGAAGAAGAGAAGAAGAAAAAGGAGGAAGATGAGAAAAAAAAATAGTGTACCTAGTTCTTCTAGGAGAACCATTGCATTAGCAACACTAACAAGATCATGTGATGATGATTAGACTGAACTGATCTCATCAGTCAACAAGATTATTAAGAAGAATAGATAGGTAAAAAGTCTACAAAGTTCTCTAATGGAAGTGATAGAAAGACTTCAAAAAACTTTAATTGAGAAGATGAAAAAGTTAGATCGACAAGATAGAGTAAAAGTTGTAGTGCAAGCTTTTGATGCAGAATTCACAAGTTTCTTTGATTTTGAAACTGTTCAAGTACAGACCAAACATGATGCAAAAATGTTTGACACTATTTGTCAAAATATCAAAAATAATTTGGGAGCTCTTGAAGCATGTATCAAGGAGCTGAGAAGATGTGAACAGGAAGGAAAGAAATTGTATGCAAAGTGTGCATTGTCATTTAAGTTCACCAAAGACAATGATAAAGAGCTAAAAAAGAAGTAGGAAGAACTCCAAGTACTCGCAAATCAACTTCAATAGCTTGATTAGAAAAATGGAAGATGTTGAGGCTAAGATTGGAAAGACTTATGATGAAATAAGTCTTATTGGGATGAATAAAGAGAGAATTTCTAGAAGGTTTTCACTTCTCAAAGAAAATATATCTTTGAAAATAGAAACTCTAGAATGACAAGTAGAGGAATGTCTTAAGGAAAGACATCTGAGAAGTTTGTCTATTCAAACCTGAATGCAATTGAAATTACATCCTATGGACTTTGCACCCTTCTTAACATATTTGAAGGGGTTAGAGATTCATGGGAGAAGAAGTTCAAGAGTCTAAAGAAATTTTTTGATGATTGCATGAAACAATTACCTACCTCATACAAAGGTATAGATCCAAATTTTGAAATGTATATATGTTTTTGACACCTTTCTCATTGACATAAAAGGGGGAGAGATAAGGAAAATTATATATAGATATATGTGTGTAAAGAAGAACTAAGGCATATGAAAGGGGGAGTTATGTAATTAAGAAATATAAGGAAGGATTCTTAGTTATAATGATCCACAAGTTTTGAATTTTGAAAGTTTTGATAACACAAATTTGGTAAAAGTTTTGATGATTAAAAGTTTTTGGGACTTAGCCAATTTTCCCATATCTTGCCATCAATGCCAAAGGGGGAGATCTTTGGAAATTTGGATAAGGTAGATATTGAATGTTGTAATTTATGGAAACATATCTTCAGTATGAAGAAGGTAGACCTTGAAGATGAAGTTATGACATTCATACTTTAAAATTTGTCTAAGTATCAGTTAGTTTATCTGGCAAAGCAGATATAATTTTGATATTCACAATTGATAGAGGAATTATTTGCATGTGCACAATTAGGTATGAACATGATAAAATGTTAGCATGACGTGTTCAAGTGTACAAGTTAGTAGTGTCAGTATGAAAGGAGATATAATAGTTTGACCAGTTGCGGCAGTATACAAAAAAAGAATAGAGTATGGCAAGAAATGGATAATTACAGATTAAGGAATTATTTTGTTTAGAAAATAATTACTTAATTAATTAGGGACAACACCCTAGATGTTAACCCTAAGATAACAATTTGTAATAATATATTTTTTCAAGAATGTGAAAGCTTCAAAGCTGACTGCATAGTATTTTGAGAATTGCAAAGGTATAAAGGAAAGGTTGTAAGTGCAAAGTAAAGTGTGCTTCTAAGAAAGACTATGTGAACTTTACATGATGTGAATTTCGATGTATGATCATAGGTATGTGAGTTTTTTGAAGAGAAAAAAGAGTTATATCAATATCGAAGATATCAACATCAAGAAAAGAGGTTTTTGTATCAAGGAATTACATTCTATATTTCATGTTTGAGCAGTGGGTTCTTCTTGAATACATTTTGTAAATTTATATAACAACTCCCAACAAGGTTGAAGATTCTAACAAGGAATATTTCCTCTAACAAGGACACTATATGCATGTAACAACCTCCTAACAGGGTCAATATCTTTAACCAAAAACTTTTGATTAGTGGATCATTTTGTGGATACCATCTGCACCAGGGTTTTACCTTCGCCAAGATTTCTCTAGTTAACAAAATATGGTGTTATGAGTTATTTTATTACACGATTATGTTTACTATTCAATATAATTAGTTTTATTTCATATGCAATTTACAAGGCAATTAATAATATCTAGTTTTAGGCTAAAGTTTGTAAAATATCAATTCACCCCTTCTCAGTATTCCCTATATCTAAAAAATTCACCCATTTGAGCTACATTCAAAAATAAGTTGCCCTGAGTTTGCATTAGCTTGGGAGATCACCATGGAAGGTAAGTATGATTTTGAGCATGCTACATTGAGATGTGATGGAGAAAACCCATTGATTGATGATATTAATGAACCCTATAATTCAAAAGGAATACTTATGATTGAGTCTTCTTGTCCCCAAGAGCCTAAATGCAATGATTCATGGTTTAGGGATAATGATGGTGATAATAAGGATAATAAATGCAATGTTCTATCTTTTGGGTCTCATTTTGATTTCTATATTATTAGAATAATCTTTATGTTTCTTTTTAATGCTCACTATTGTATCTTATTGTATCTATGTAAATATTAGAATATTTCTAATATTTAGGTGTAGTCTAGAATAGAATGTTTCTATTCTATTTGATTCCCCTTTTTGCATATAGATCTTTTGATCTTTGATTAATAAGTCAAGTATTCTACCATTTATGTTTGTAACATGGTATCAGAGCTAATACTTAAAAAAAAAATTGAAAAAAAATTAAACAAATAATTTCACGAAGAAATTATTTCAGTCGATTTTCTCTAAAACCCACCTAGGATTTTTTGCCCAAGAAATCTCAAGCTAGGGTTTATTATCCAAAATCAGTTGATCAAACATCTAAAAAAATCATGGCCATTTCTTCTATGAAAAAAATCATGATTTCTTGTGCCCAAAATCCTTTGCAAATCATGATTTACTAGTATTTTTTTGGGCAAACATCTTTCAACCTGCAATCTCAGCCACCATTTGAAGAAACATCTATATTTTTGGCGTTGTCTATTTGGTAAGGTTTTGTTGGCACCATTTTTGGAGGTCCACGTTCCACATGTTTTTAACCATGTTTTTTGTTGTTTGCTGCCTGAACCGAGTCAATTTACCACATAGCCTCATTCACTCCGTCATTAAAGCCCTAATAGGGGTATTCTAATCAAACTTGGACTATTAATTAGACTAAAAACACCATTTTTCTACAACTTTTTTTCCATCAATGACTGCCGACTAGGGTTTTGTTTGAAAACCTTAACTTTTTGGCTCAAAATTTTTTTTGATCACATATTCTTGGTGGTTTTTTGAGATCTTAAATGGGTTGTTGTTAGACTTTTCTAAATGCCTCAATTTTTGAGCCAATGGATTCATATTCTGATAGCATAGTATTTTTGGGTTTTTCGAGCTCTCTTCTGGGTACTTCAATTTTTTTGGGTCTATCATTTTCTCACCTTGAAGTTTGTGCCATTTGAGATATTGACATATTATGAGCATCTGTATAAGTAGCATTAGAAGTTAGACTAAATTAAAAAGAAAGCCAATGCTACCCAACGCTCAGAGTAGAAAGAATCTATCTACCATGCCTTTATGGCCAGCATACTTGCAGATCATGTGAAATCTTTTGCCTGGTACATAGATTCTAGTGCCTCAGTTGGATGTCATTCTCAGTGGAAATAAGTGTTCAATTATTGATCATGCTTCTCACACTACACTTGTTGTTGGTCTTGAGGATCATGTTATTCATAGGCTTGTAGATTTAGGCGATTCCCTTGAGCATGCCTTCATCACCAAATCATCTGCACTCAGCAGCATCTAGCATCAGTGATATAGTCACCTAAACATTCAATATCTAGTACAACTTGCTCAAGATAATTTAGTCCATGGCCTACCTGATATCCAGACCCAAAACCATTGCGTTTGAAGAGCTTGCCAAGCAAGGAAGTAACATAAGGCACCATTTAAGGATGGTGAATCATGGTGGGCATCTAAAGTACTCTAGCTGGTCCATGCTGATGTATGTGGTCCTATGAATACTCCTTTTGTTACTAGGAATAGGTACTTCTTACTCTTTGTGGATGATTTCAATCACAAAATGTGGGTATATTTTCTTAAGCAAAAATCAAATGCTTTTCCTATATTTCAACAGTTTAAAGCCCTGGTAAAAAAAGAGTTTGGTTCCCCCATTCGTACTCTTAGGACTGATAATGGGGGGATTTTTTTTCTTCTACTTTCTCTACCTTCTATACTACTCATGGCATTAGATGTCAGTTTACCACACCTCACACCCCTCAGCAAAACGATGTTGTAGACTGTCAAAATTGTACCATCACAAAAATGGCTAGGGTTATGCTAGAACACAGAAATGTTCCCAAAAAATATTGGGTAGAAGCAATATCCATAGTTGTCTACCTTCTTAACCGATCACCCACCCTTGCAGTTAACCATAAGGCTCCTTAGGAAGCCTAGTTTGGTCACAAACCTAGGATCAACCATTTGAAAGTTTTTGGCTCTCTAGCATATGTATGGATTCCTGATGCCAAATGCACTAAGTTGGATTCCAAAAGCCAAAAACTCATGTTTACAAGATACAGTCACACACATAGGGCCTACAAACTGATTGATGTCAACACTAATCATTTAATCTTCAGTCATGATGTCGTGTTTGATGAGGAACTTGAACCATTTTAGCTCTCTGCCTCCCCACTGTATTCTGAGATTTAGTCTTCAACAATCTCTGACTTGGGTCCTTCTATTTTATATGAGTCATCTAATGCTACTAATACACCACCTCAACCACCTCTAGATAATATAGCTCCTACTTCTACTCCTCATCCAACTATTCTAATAGCATCTAATATTGGCTCCTCTACTCTTTGGCCAAATGGTGGGTTCAAACAATTAGTGATCTTCATCTTGATGAACTCATTAAGGGTAGAACCTCAAAAAATAAGAGCATTCAACACAACACAATTAATGTTTCTCTTATGGCCAACATCCACAGTATCCCTAAGCCCTAGAAATATGTAGAGGCCAAAGGAATTCCAAATGGGAATAGGAAATGGATGCTAAGCTTCAAAGTCTTCTAAAGAATCACACCTGGGTTCTTTTAGATCTCCCTCCTAGGAAGAAACCCATTAGCTATAAATGGGTCTATGAGGTCAAGTAACATGTAGATGATACCTTGGACAAATACAAAGCTAGACTTGTTGCTTGAGGATTCACCCAACACAAAGGCATTGACTATGAGGAGACCTTTGCCCTAATAGCCAAGATGGGCACTATTTGTCTTCTTCTTGTCATTGTAGCTCAGTATGGTCAGAAAGTTCATTAGATGGATGTGAAGAGTGCTTCTCTCAATGCGGAATTACAGGAAGAAGTCTACATGATGCAACCCCTAGGTTTCAAGGTTACCAATTCAAAACCAAGAGTATGTAGACTCTAGAAGGCCCTCTATGGTCTTAAATAGGCCCCTTGGGCTTGGTACATAAAGATTGATTAGTACTTGGTTTCTCAGGGATTTTAGCATAGCCTATCAGACAATAATCTATATATTAAACACTCTGGTAATAATTTCTTTTTCTTGTTGTCTATGTGGATGATTTGATCATTACTAGGATTTCAAAACATTTGATTTTAGAAATCAAATAGGATCTATGCAAAAAATTTGATATGACAGATCTCAAATTGCTTCATTATTGTTTAGGTATTGAGGTTTGGCAAATTGACAATAGTATTTTTTGTCTCAGTCCAAGTATGCCAAAAAATTTATTGACAATTTTCAAGTGTAGGATTGTAAACCTACCTACACTTTTATGGATATTGGTCTAAAATTGTTTGCACAATCTAATTCTCTTTTTGTAGATGAAACACCCTTCGGGCAACTAGTAGGTAGTCTCATCTACCTTACAACTACTAGAATTGATCTCAATTTTGTAGTTAGCTCCATCTCACAGTTCATGAGGAAACCCAAGACTGATCATTAGATTGTAGCAAAATGTGTGTTGCACTATGTATAGGGTACTTTAGATTATGGCCTTCTTTACATAAGGAGTGCTACTCCTCAACTCAATGGATTCACTGATTTTGATTGGGTCGGCCCAATTGATGACAAGAAATCTACTTCTGGCTATGTGTTCAATATTGGATCTACAATAGTTACCTAGACTAGTAAGAAGCAATAGGCATAGGCACTCTCCTCTATAGAAGTAGAATATAGAGGAGCTATCAAGGCAGTTTGTGAAGTAGTTTGGCTCCATCAGATGCTTGTAGATATGCATATTCCTCAAGCAGGTCCGACTTCTTTATTTTTAGAAAATCAAGGAGTACTCAAACTTGCCAAGAACCCAGTGTTTCATGAATGAACCAAGCACATAGAGCTTCATTTCCTTTACATCCGATAGTTAGTAGAAGATGGATCTATTTAGTTACTCTATGTCCCTACCTCAGAGCAACCAACATATATTTTCACAAAACCCCTTGGTCCTGACAAGTTTGTTAAATTCAGGGGATATATTGGTGTAGTAAATAGATTGAGCATTAAGGGGGGGTATTAGAATAATATTTATGTTTCTTTTTAATGCTCACTATTATGTCTTATTGTATCTCTATAAATATTAGAATGTTTCTAATATTTAGGTGTAGTCTAGAATAGAATGTTTCTATTCTATTCGACTCTCCTCTTTGTATATATAGATCTTTTGATCTCTGATTAATAAATCAATTATTCTACCATTTACATTTGTAACATATATTACATCATCGATATGTATGTTTTAATGTGCGTATGGAGTTGTATATCGTGAGGTAAGACCAATAGGAGGAGAAATTGCAATGTGTGAGTGTACTCCTATGGAAGGGCACTCATTAAATCAAGTGATATATTTCCATTATCCCTCTCAATTTGATGATTTTAACTTTGAGTATGATGCTAAGGGTAAGAAAATGTGTTTTTGGATTAATCATGACCATGAAGAGTTACCACAACTTCTAATTTTGTGTGATTTATGCCCAGTTGTTGAACCCAAATTGTCTAAAATTTATTTTTCTTAATATAAAGACAAGTTAGAATTCTTTAGAACCATATGGGCTGGGTTATTATTAGTGCACATAATGATAAATCTACTAAAAACTAATCCATGTTCTCATTGTTCAAGGTTTTTGTACCTATGTTTTGTTCATTTTATTTTTATTTTTTATTTTAAGTCTTTTAGGTAGGTGTTAGTTTTTCTTTGTTTTGAGTCTCTTTTGTTTGGATTTTTGCATCTTTTTGCTTCTTTTTCTTTTGAGTCGTTGAGTTAGGGAGGGAGTCTTTTTTTTTTTAGGCTATTCCTAGTATGTAGTCCATCCCAACTAGTTTCAATTTTTGGAAGAGGTATTTCTTACTCAAAGCACTTAAGGGTTCTATCTTGTAAGAAACTTTATACAAGTACCATGGAAGGAAGCATTAGTCTTTGGTTATCAAGGTCAGTTTCAAAGTTGATCATTCTCATCACTTCACACATTTAAAAGTGATACATAGTTTGTTGTTGATCTAGGTGAAAAATAATTGAGATTCATCCAAGTTGATTGGTATGAGTGATGATGGTTTCAAGAGACTCTCTATGTTACTTCTTGGCATGTGAGTTTTCCAAAATTAAGAAAAAGAGGAACACAAGTGATGAAAGTTAAAGGAAGTAAAGAAATCAAAATTTTAAATGCTCTAGTAGCACAATCTATGAGTTGCCTGAGCAAATTTTTATTTAAAAAAAAAAAAGATTAGCCAAGGTAGTAGAGTATAATTGCTGCCCTATAGACATAAAAGAATTTAAAGAGAAATCAAATCAAAGGCATGTAAGCTCTTTGAAATTACAAATCTATTAAAATTAAAAATTTGAAAGATGACTCATTAAAGAGCCCTTTGAGTGGATCCTCTCATTTGGCCAAGAGTGACAGAGATTGGTTTCTTGAGGATTATTAAAGCTCTTACTAATTGGTAAAGATTGGTCTTGGTTATTTCTTGCTTGTAATTGGCTATGTCTAGAAATCAAAAGGAATTAAGATATTATTCACACATTGAACATGAAAATGGAAGATTTGGATTGATGATCGAGACAATCTATGACCTCTTATGGAATTAGTGTGAAATTTATTGCTTAATAGAGTCTAAGAGTACTTGTTGATAAACAAATTCCTTTGTCATTTCTTCTTTTTTTGGGGCCTATTTGTTGTGGTTCCAAAATACATGCCCCATTTTTAAGTAAAAAATGCGCCCCCCCCCCCCCCCCACTTTTTGACCCACAAAATCATTATTGAGAATAGGGTATCTTCTAAGGTGCCTCAGGGAGTGAAAATTTTGTAGTTAAAGTTTAGAAGTTTAGTTAGTTAGCATCATTTTAACCCCCTAGAACTAATATGTTGATGTTTATCTTTTGTGTAGGTTACCATAGCTTCCTCATCTTTTGCAACAACTAAGATCACACTCAACCCCATGACTTTCAAGTTTCAAGGAGTGCCAAAGAAATCATAGTTTGTGATTTCCATAGGGAAGTGAGGGAAAAGTATGAACTTTTATACTTTTTATATCCTTGATAAATCACCCCTGCCATCAAAAATTTCAAAGGGGAACATGTTGGATACAATTGTTCAATTGTGTGTTGTCTTTGATGTTACAGAAATGTCATATCAATTATCAGACAGAGTCTATCGAGCTCAGTTGGTCAGCAAAGCAAAAGACAGAGTCTATCGAGCTCAGATGATAAGCAAAGTGAATTATAGAGTCTACTAAGCATTTCTAGAAGTTACACTGTGAAGACAGTTTCTACCGAGCTCACTCGGGTGATGAAGGATTTTATGGTAAAAGTTAGTTTCTATCAAGCTCACAAGGTCACCGAAGGAAAGATAGTGTTTACGGAGTTCACTCAGTCTCCAAAGGATTTTGCAAAATTCTTAGTGTTTACCGAGCTTCACTTGGTTAACACTGGAAATCATTTCTGGAGCAATGTTTATTGAGTAGGATCGGCCAATGAAGGATTTCACTATTTTGGAAAATAAAGTTTAATTGTTTCATGTAATGGTTATAGCTGACTGATGTAATGATTATTGGTAATTGTAACTTGTAAATGATCTAACTTGACAATTTGTAATGTATAAATAAAAGGTCAAGTTGTGGATTGTAATTGTAATGAGTGAGCATGCAAGTGAATTAATTGTGTGAAGAGGAAGGTGTGAGCGAATTTTAAAGAAGGATCAGATATCCTTGAGGAGAAACAAAGTTGTATTTGATCAGAGAGGATCTAGTGAAGAAAAATAAAGATCTATAACAAGAAGGTTTAGTTGTATCTCATTCAGGTCACTTATTGTTACTTTCTCACCATTGTAGCAATAATTCCTAAATCTCTTAATAGAGTTAGTTTAACAACCATTTGTAAACCCTCTAACAAGGTGGACAATTCTATTGAATTTTTCTAAAAGTCCTCTAGCAAGGCAACTCCTAGCAGGGTGATTAAATCCTCTCACAAGGTCACACCTAACAGTGTGTTTTGTAACCTTTAACAGGGTTGGCTCCTAACAGGGCTCACTTCAGACACTAGTAAATTTAGGCCTAATTTGCGACGTGAAAAGGTCTCAATTTTGACACAAGTTGGTCGTTAAAGCCACCAAAGTCGTTGTCGGACAAATTTGGTCAGTTTTCTGCCACATTCATTGCGCGTCAGAATTTTGACTACATAAACATCAATTTACCGACACAAATTTCGTCCATTTCTCTATCCGGCCTAAACTATTATTTTCCTAATTTTGACGTAAACTTTCCCAATTTTGAGTTGGAATTTCAACGAAAAACCCTTAGCATTCGACGTTGGAGCCATACTTTCGACATAAATGTTGCCAGTTTGGTGTCTCAATTGCGACAAAGATTGGTCGCAATTGAGACCAACATATGTCGCAATCGAGATGCGCTGTCCCATTTTTTTTAAAGCTTTTCTCATATAGGAGCATTCAAAATTGCACAAAACTTGATTATAAAGCGTAATTGCTTGATGCATGAGAGTCAAGGTATCATGCACATTTCTTCCTCCACACCATTGTTTCATTTGTCAAATAATTTATTTTATACAAAACAATGGGAAGGAGGAAGAAATGTGCACGATATCCTGTTTCCACCGAGCAATTATGCTTTACAACTCAAATTTTGTGGAGTGTAGAAGGCTCCTATGAGAGCAAAGGCTTTGCAATAATTGGCATAGCACGTCTAAATTTTGTTTCCTATAGGGAAGAATAAAATTAGGAAATAATTATTTATCAAGAATGAAAGCCAATAATTTCATCTATTTTTCAAACAAATAAATGTGACAAAAAAACTTACAGTCCCAATCACATCATCATAAGAGCGCATATATAGCTATAACTATAACTGTCTAAAACCAACATAATTTACAAATATCCACAATTCAAATATTATCCCTTGATGTTTTCTTTAATAATGCTCCAATGCCTTAGGGCATTCAGTTAGAAACTTCAAAATTAATGCTATCAAGTTAGATGTCATTTCATAGCCACCAAGGATAAGGTCCATAATGAGATTCAATATCTCTTCATCCATAATGTATATTAATGCTATCAAGTTAGTTGTTATATTAATAAGATTCAATATCTCTTCATCAATATACCTCTGGTTCTCGATGGAGACGTGCTCCAATCAATAGGAAACGTCATCATGAAGCAGGAGGTGAGGTTGAAGGATTTTATGGAGGCATTCAGAAGTTAATTACAGAGGAAGAGATTTTAACCTAGAAGAAGTTGTGGCCAAAAGAATCGCTAGAATGATTGATTGTTACATTAGAATTATCTTCATTTAACATCAAAGCTGCATGCATATTGGAATGGCTGACATCATCGTTAAGTGCATTTGATGATAGCACATTTGTTTAGGATATACATAAAGAATGTCAAGAGTGTTGTTGGCAACTTTTGTATTTCTTTTGACTTTAACATTGATGATTGTGTTCCAACTATTTTGGGCTAATATTTGCTTCACAAATGGCCGATGCATATGAATCTTGTGCCAATAGAATGAATTTTGTTGAAGTTAACCATAATGTATACATATATTTGTAATCATTATAGTCAGGATGACAACTGTTGCAGTTCACTTGCCCATTGAAGAGTTGATTTTTTTATGACGGCACAACAAAATGTTCTGAACCATAGATTGCTTATCCTGAAAATCTTTCATCATCCTCTGAAACTGATCAATAATAATGCAATATATTGTAGTATTAATTGTTTAAATTATTCTTGCAAATGAGGAACTTAATATAATTTGATTGAGCAACCTTACATTTTGTACGTCGCCATTTTGTATTATACCTCAAACAAAAAAATGATGGTGCCATGTGATCAAGACAGCAAAAATCTCTATGGAATGTACAAACCTTGGCACTAGACTTCTTCTCAATCTACGAGGCATTAAATGCTGGAGATAGAACCTTGTATCTACTCCACAAATATTGTGCTTACTAAAGTTGCTGCGGCAGAAAGTTCTCATAGGTTAGTTCTAATCAGGTCTGGTGAATAATATGTGAAAACATCAATACAGCCAAGGCACTAATTTTGCCCCATTTTCCTCATGTATGAGAGCCTTGAAGAGAAGCTTGGATAAAAAGAAATTAGTCGTATGGATTAACTTAATAGTAGCAAAACTGAAGAGAAAAATTGTTGGCGGTGAACTACTTAAGCTGCAAATACAAGAAAAAGACTGGTCGCAATGTATGGGCTATCCTAAGTGGTAGAAATGGTCATAGTATAGTGAAGTTCACAGTTTCAGTTAATCTAATTTGTAATTAAAAAGAAATTTCACTGTATGGAAATATGAGGGCTTCTTTTACGAACTTTTTTTCATTTATAAGAATTTTAAGAAACTTTTTTTGTCAAATTTTAAACCAAAAGGATTGCATTGAGCTAATGTTTGAAACTCTACCAAGAGGAAATTGAACTAAGGCATCCAAATCTTAACACACTATATTATAACAATTTCATAGTTAAGAGTTGTGCTTGTAGACAACATCCAAATCTTATCTGGTGGGTGCCTCTCATATTAAATTTTAAAATTATTTTTTTCTAGTTCAATATGGAATGACCTTTCATGTTGGTTAGTCTACTAACCCTAACTCATCTCATCTAGGTCATATCAGATCTTGATAAAGGCTAGTTTGCGACAATTTAACTTCTAATAGCTAGTTTGTAAAAGTAGTTAAAATAACTTGTTAGTAATACAATTATCTTCATAAGGAGGTCTAATTTGCATTCTCAGTACAACACTCACCCAAATATGCTTTCAAAAGGTATTTAAACAACAATTAGATCTTGAAAAAATTAGATATGAAAGTGGAAATGATAATCAGGTCATGTAACTCTTCTTCATCTCGTTTGTGCTTGTTTTCCTTAACCTTTTCGTGAAGATTTGCAATGTACTTATCAAATATCTCCCGATAGAAGCTTTCATCACTAATTGCCCTGAATATTCATATCCAATATATTTATAGCTACTACTAGTGTAAGGTACATGATAACTACCTTTAATTACTCACAATAAGATTAATTCCTGATAGTGGCTCTTTTACCTGTATGCTTCTGCATCTTTGAGAAAAGGTATGTAATCCTCCCATTTTGAGGAAGCAACAATTTCCTAAAATGGAAAAACAATATATAACTAATTTATCGTTACATAGATAGAAATTCGTTTATGATAAGAATAGAAATTCATTCATATTCAAGATTTTTAATGTACAAAACTCTGTGAAATTTTACTCCAGGTGTAAAAGTAGTAGAGGAAAAAGAAACTGCATTAGAAGGATTTTTTCCAAAATAAATAATGTAAACCTTCAGAGAATAAAGCAAAGCCGTGAAATCATTTACCAGCCTTTCCCTCCTTTTTGCTTCTTTCTCTTCCTTTTCCTTTACTTGTTTAATCACTTCTTCAAACACAAGCTGCAAGCAATACACAGGATGTCCGTAAGACCTAACAAAATCATATATCCCAAAACAAATTGCATTACTTTCAACATTTGCAATTGTTTCAGTTTAACCTAATAAAAATCCATTATCCACTAATGAGAACAAACTAATGCATTTGTGATAGTGATTCACTTCTAGCAACTACTTACCAGTGCAAATGAGTCAAAACATAATATAGTTGATGCAATGATCGAATCAGTTAGGAACCAGAGTCATATGGAACATAAGGATAAGATCCTTGTTTGCATAAATAGTAGTTACTAGGAACATAACAATATGTGACAACATTGTTCAAAGGCAAATACCAAATACTTTTATTGTGAAGTCTTCTATAGTTGAGACAAAAAATCTAGAAATGTAACCAGAACAAACCTTAAGATTTTTTTCAGATGCAGCAGCCAAATCATATAGTTCCCCAATGGAGGCTTTGAAATTTTCAAGAGTCCATGCTAATGTTACTACGAGCTGCAATCATTACATCAAAAAGATTACAATATATTTTACATCCAATGGAAAATCTTAAAGCACAAAAGGCACACCTTTCCTGACTCCATAGCATCTTTTATGTTTGATTTGTCCTCCTAGTACTGCCAAAGATACATATTGAAAAAATGGTTACATCAAAGGAATCAAACATACATTGCCTTGAGTAATAATGATTGCAAGCCTGATTGTGAAAGTGCAATTAAATCCTGCAATCAAATCATTAAAATATATGCAACTTTCTTACCTGCTTTTTCATCCCTTCTGCAACATCTTCAAACAAGTCCTTGGGTGGTGAACCAGATGTATTTGAAGCATGCTCTTTGCTTTATGATCCTCCAATTCTTTGCTTTATCAAATAATTGGAGGATCATAAAGCAAAGAGCCTGCTTCAAATGAAGTGCGTCTTTGCTGTAAGCAGGCCAGTTGCTTTATGATCCTCCAGCAATCTTCAAAATTCATCCCGAATTTTATGTTCTTTTTGGCACAATTCTTCCTGCATTTAAAAATATTCAAGTCATTCCAATATACAAAAATAAGATAGATGAAAACTATGGAAGCACACTACTCTCTCATTCTAGACAACCTTTTGAATCGTTTGTACTTCTTCCTCCTCCAAATCGGATATAACACGTCAAAATTTCAGAATGTTATCAAGTCATTAGGTATGACATATTTTGGAAAGATAAGATGCCCGTAACATAAGCCATTATCCACATAATGACAACAAACTATTCATCAATCAAGATAAAAACCAAACAGCTTTCCAAACATAGGCATTTCAGAGCTATGCCATCTCCAGCGTGCCTTCCAAATTTGAGTACAACAATATGGGTTCTAAGATTAAACCAAAATCAGGTCCAAAGATAAAGTCAAATAAATTTGCAGGTTAACATGTGTATTCAACACAAGATCACAATTTCCTACAGGCAAGACTTTAAGATAGAAAAAAAAGAATGTGAATTTGAGATTTGCTGGGATACCTTGCAAAGTCATTACAATTTCAGAGATTCCTGACTTCAGAATTCATAAAAGAAATGGAATAATGTTTTAAGGAAGATCAATTGGGGTTATAAAACCCAAGCATGAAATTGAGGAATAGGACAAAGAATGAAATGTCATTAGTTTATCAATCTAATTTCGTGTTCATGTTTTCTGCTCACCATAAGCTTCCTACCCATCTCAAATATTATAATGTGAGAAAATGCCAAAAGCTCACCTTGGTTGAGCAATTTGTCCACCCTTTTGATTCCCTCCACTGTTGAAAGAACAAAAATATATCAACAAATTAAGTGTTAGTGAAACTACTTGAACAAATGAAAGGGAAAAGTTAACAAATTTTGTACAATCTAAGGGATTTATTGTGAATTAAGTAGACTTCAAGATCATTTGATTTCTAACATATGATAATAGATCACACTATTGAAACATTAATATAAAAAGCATACAATATATTGAAAAATAACAACAAAAAACATTACATATTGTAAAAACAATAATATGTACTAGAGATGCAAGGGGTGAGGATGCCATCTCCTATAACCATACAAGTCCCCATAAGGGCTAGTATTAACAAACATCTCTTGGCAAAGTTACTTTGTTCAAGAGCTTCCTTTATCCTAATGGCTCTATTGGGCTGTCTACCTGCAACTTCAAGTGTATATGAGGAGAGTTTCCTGTCTTCTTCCTGGTGATTGGGTATCATGCTGACATTTGCATGGCGGCAAATCAAAGAATAAAGAGAAAACATTCCACCTGCAAAAGAAACTATCCCTTTAAACTTAGAACACATGTTTTCACATCAAAAAGATCAAACTTTGACCTAAAAACAAAGTGAAACTAGAGCTATTATAATCTTACCATCTCCATTATCATTGGCCCACAATACAATGAAGATGTATTTGATGAGGAGCAAAAGAGTGAGAGAATATATGATCAAAGATAAAGCCCCAAGAACGTCATCAAGATGTTTGATGCCATCAGGAAAAGTACTCGCATACACATAAAGTGGTGATGTTCCTATGTCCCCATAAACCGCAGCAATACTCTAAAACACCAATTGCACAACTACAACCATGCTCAACATCTGAGAAACAAGATTTGTCATAAAGCGATGTTAGAATAGTTACTAAAATGGTCATAAATTATGTTGTTATAGTAAAAGAATACTTTAACTTAAGAGAAAAAAAACTATATAATATTAAAACATGATATCGTGCTTTAAAAACTAAAAAGGTACCTGTAATGAAGAACTTCATTTCGACTTGCTAATTGGTTGTCACTATTAACTATAAGCTTATTTTTAAAGTTTGAGCTTCACTTGGTTTTGAGAATAGTTAAATATTCTCTACTTAACAGTGCCAACCATGTGAAGGTGGAAGCTCATTTGGCCCCTCCCCCCCCCCCCCCCCCAACATCACTCTAAATTCCCCATTAACATTTAATAACATTCAATTCATCCATTTTTGAAATAGAACATTCAATAATTATAATCACATGATAACATTCATTAACACATAAAATTCATAAACACACAACATTCACGAATAATTCATTAACATGCAACATTCAAGAGTAAGTCATTCTTGAATAATTCATTAACACAATATTCATTAACAATATTCAAGAGTAAGTCATTCACGAATAATTCATTAACATGCAACATTCAAGAGTAAGTCATTCTTGAATAATTCATTAACACAATATTCATTAACAATATTCAAGAGTGAGTCATTCATGAATAATCATCTCTTTTTTGCTTTCTTGCTATTTCTTTTTTTCATAAAATTTCTAAGAGGAATATCAATGTCCTCATTAGGATCCCCCTCCTCTACTGGTTCTAACACATGTCTCCTCCTCATCCATTCAAGAACACCATGAGGCCGCTACACCAAAGGGGGGTCGGCTGCAATAACAAGTACTTCATGAGGTTAAATTCCCACCATTTTATATTAGTGAATTACGAGTTTTTATTTAATTAAAATAACTATAAATCAAAAAATTAATTTAAAAGAACAAAACATAGATTTTCTTTACCTAAATGTGCCACATGATCTACCTGTTGATCAGTCTGAACATCCTCTGGCACTCATTCAGCACGACATGATTCTATATCCTCAACACAAAAAGGTTACACCAAGTTCAATTAAGGATGTTAAATTGTATTAATAATTACATAATTAGTTTTAAATAACAAATGAGCACCTCCATCGACGGTACGATGCACATCAGGGGCTTCATGATGTTGCGTATGATCTGTGTCAAGATTAACAGGCTGCATTGTAATGTCATGCACATTATTATCAAATAAATTGTTGCTCAAGTATTTAATTTCTAATATATTTTTTGGCATATTTACCTGTGCACATGATGCAGGAGACTGTTCGGTTGGGGCAATGAAAGCTTGCCATAGGCGTTCAGCCACCGCTGCATAGCCTTGCTTGAAGGCAATTTTTTTGTGTTCTTCTGTGGCCTCCAGATTAAAATCAACACCCTGCATTTTTTTATTAATTAACAAAATTATTTTCATTTTATAAATAATTTTTCTTTACAATTCATTTATTGCTACTTACAATGTGTGCTTTGATTTTCGAATATCCCCCAGAGCCAAGTTTGTGTTGCCCAACCTTTTCCAGCCTCGCCTTTGTTGCCTTTGATGTGTCTTGCAACCTATGAAAAGTTTGAAATATGTTAGATGATATAAAGAGAATACTAGAATCATTGTGGAAACATTTACTTCACTTGGGTTTGATGTCTTTGGAGGAAAAAATGCGCCATATGTATGGGTTCGATTTCCTAGTCAAAATTCATGGGATATTTTTACTGAGATCCTTGAGAAAGCACATATAGTTACAACTCCAGGAAGTGGGTTTGGACCCACAGGTGAAGGTTTTTATAAGGGTGAGTTCCTTTGGTCATAGAGAGAACATATTAGAAGCTTCATTTGTCAATATATCTTATGTAGGATTTATGCCCAGATTGAGATTGAGATTTATAAGCAATTGTGTCAGCATATGAATTACATACCTTTCATATTTACAATAACAAAATTTAAATACCAAAATTGAGGATTATGCGTGGTAGTATGTTGGAGAAATAACTCCTATTTTAGGGATTTTGACAAAACAGCATAGCGAGAAATATTGAATTCAAAAGGATGAGAATGTGAAGGAACAAGAGGTGTAGGTGAAGGTTCAAATCACATGAAAAGTCATTTGTACACACTGTGAATTTTTTTGTACATTATGTTGTATTTTAAGAGTGCTCCCCCAAGGTAGATGTGTTAGGCTTGGTACTTTGTCTCTTTACTTCACTGATATATGTGTTTGAATTAGTCTACACACAAATAATTAACATGTTACCAAAGCTAATACGCCTTTTGTGAGCTTGCAAAGAGCTAAGGAATGGAAGAGAAAGATTGGAAGTAGGATGATATCAGGAAAAATCTCTTAATGAGTTTCCATCTTTACAGTTTCCACAAGAGAAAAAGCAGGGATTCCCTAAAAAGGATAATCTATTGGTTGGGTATAGACACATAATCCATGTGATCAAAGCTTCAACAGCAACGGAAAATACTAAAAAAGAAGAATGGATTTTAGGTGTGGTGGAAATTCTCAGCTTTAAATTCTTTAGGATTCTCAGACTACATTGTTATCTGAAGATAGAGATTAGATTTTGTGATGCTTCACACTTAAATCTGATGTATAGTGTATATGCACTTCTTTTTTGATATGCAACAAAGCACAAAATGGAATTGATGACAGTATAAAATAACAATCACTAATGACAACATTATATACTATTATCATAGCTAACAGAATACTACAGAATATGGGATTTGATATCTTCAATGATGGGTTTCATCAGGATTTAGATGCAGATTAAGTGCAGATTTGATGCACACATGACCCAAAAGAAAGCAGGGGATAGGAAACTCAAGATAGCGAGCAATTATTGTAAAAGAAAGGGAAAGTCAACAAGTATAGTGATCAAGGTGTTGCCTATTTTTATGACTCAAAATCTAACATGGTACATCATATCACAAGATTCAGTTGTCACAACTTTGAGTAGGAATTTCTTAGTTGAATTAGAGTTTGAGTTCAGCGAAGATAAAATTTGAGAAAAGAACCCATAGGAGACATAGGCTCTAAAATTTGTCACTAAATATGAATAAAGGGCTTCATTTTGTCAATATATCTTATGTAGGATTTATGCCCAGATTGAGATTGAGCTTTATAAGCAATTGTGTCAGCATATGACTTACATACCTTTCATCAATAGATAGATTAAATTGAGCTAGTTGAAATTGTTGATACTGAAGTTGAACCCTAAATTTGCTCATTAATGTACTAGTAGTTAATACTATTGCATACCTTTTTGGATTTGTGGGTGCACTTTCTTTTGGCGGACGTTGCCCTTTCTCCTTTGCATCCAAAATGAACTCATTCCAGTCCCTCACTGAAACAAAGGGAGGACACTCGTACTTTGGGTTGTGGACGAGGCTCTTTCTATATGTGTCCCTCACAACCTTAAGATGTCTGGCAGCTTTTTGTAACAATTTCTTACGATCAAAAATATTACTACCAAACTCATGCTCTATATCTTTGATGAGCTCATCTTTTAATTTTTGAGATTGGTAGTTCCACCTTTTAAGAAAAAACACAAAATTGTTAGATATAGCTACTATAAGAAAAGACTCGAATGAAAGGAAAAATGTTGCACCAATTAATGATATGAAAAAAAATAGTGGGATAAAATTAGTTCAGTTATGATGTACAGCAACCTAGTACGTATGGTGGGCCCGAATCTTCGCAGCGTGAGGTCATAAAGCCTCCTATAAAATGTATCGTTTCTTGCAAAAAATTTCATGGGATAATTAATAGTAAAAACCATTAAAATGAATCATATGAAAGAAGACTCCCACTTTTGGTTCTCTGTAGAAAAATTAGTTAGTATCTTCTACTCAAAGCATGAAATTGCAATGTACCAAATTACTAAACTAGAGAATTACTGGTATAGACAAAAGGTCATTGATAATTCAGATGATCCTACTAAACCCCTAATAAAAAGGAATTCTAGAATAATTAAACAACTTGCACAATACGACACACTAAAGGTCATGAGGCATCACTCCACATCAAAAGCCCTTGCATTCACCACTTCCTATCATGTTTACATCTTGCAAGAAAATCCTTATTACAATATAAAAAATAATTATTTAAAGTACCTGGAAGCTTAGGACATTTCAAAGGCATTAATTCATTATGGTCAATCAA
Organism: Cupressus sempervirens; assembly: GCA_028749045.1. Lineage (NCBI taxonomy): Eukaryota > Viridiplantae > Streptophyta > Pinopsida > Cupressales > Cupressaceae > Cupressus > Cupressus sempervirens. The sequence continues at coordinate 891,506,309 of CM053789.1, forward strand.
CAACAATGTCTCCATAGATCTCGTGCTAGAAACATGGGTAGCTCCAGGAAATGATGGTGAATTATCACCAATAGATGTACTATGATCCGCATTTGGTGGTGTACCAGATGGTGCATCTCCTACCACAAAAAAAACAATACATTATGTGATGCATCCCAAGATTAAAGTACATATTATCAACTCATAATTAACTCAAAACCAAATATAGCAAAACAAGGATTTACTAGCTGGATGTCCCCTTGTTGCCGACATTGCAGTTGACAATCTTGTACAGGCATCCGTCAACCTCATAGGAGTCTCCTGCACTAGATGACTTGAACAATACATTGTTAGCAAAGACATTCTGAAATAATAAAAGTAAGAGTTAAGAAGTTTTGAATGTTCAAAATAAAAAATTCCTTCTAACTTGTCAACTAAAAGATTATTTTACCAGTGGCAACCAGAACTCTGCTACTACTGCCCTCACCGCGTTGTCCTTGACCACGTTCTGGATCAATTCCCAAAAATTCCTGTATAACAAGAATTTAGTAGTTAAAGTTTCTTACAACTCTTTAAAAAAATTGCATCAATAAAGTATTTTTGCACATATTACATATTTTACTTCACAACATAAAAGATTATAAAATATAAATCTTTATTGAACTTTTGTTATAACTAAATATTCATTGGAGCTTACTTCATAACGTTGAGCTTGCGATTTCAATTCTGATAGCCTCTTCCTCATCTCCTCGGGTTCCATATTTGCCTCATCCAAAATTTTCACTGCTTCTAAATTAATTTGCCTAATTTTTTTTTTCAATTTTTTTATAAAATTGGGAGTATTAGCAATTTTGGCCTCATCAGAATGCATAGCTAGTGGCTCGGTGGTCACTGCTACTGCTTTACCCTTATCCTGAACATCAAATTGTGAGAGGAATAACAGTAAAACTATCATAAAAACTCAAAAATCGTAAATAAAATAACATAATAATATAACATTTTTCAACTATCTAATTTGTACAATTTCAAAAAGGTTTACCCTCGCTGAAGAAGGGGTGGGAGTAGCATCCTGCTGACCTCTATCATCTGTTGGATCCATATCATCTTGTCACAAAGATTGAACATAAAAAAATTAGCTAACTGAAAGCAATAGACAGCAAAAAAAAACTTATTAACAAAATGGTAAATAGTACTTACACCCCTCATGATAGTAACATTGTTTGTATCTATGCGATTTAAATGGTAATCAATTAGCAGTTCTTCCCCTGCACTTATTGATTTTATTGCACAAACAAAAACTTCATTCCCCTCATGCACCTCAAATATGCAATTGGGTTGCTTACTAGTTGAAGCAGGTCACGTACTATTTATAAAACCTGCAATATTACCTATTGCTTTTGGTCTCCCATCAATGTACATAGCAAATCTTTTACTTTGATCATTTTCTTTTCGTTGTATATAATTAGCTGATACCCCATACCTACGCATACTTTTTTTATATCGAACAATCTGCATCCAATCATTGTAATTGTAACATGGACCGACATACTTGAACAATTCAACAACTTTATTGTAACATACCTTTATCCCATCCATGGAAAATAGGCCCAAACCATGTAATGAGGATGGAGCAATGCGATATATCCTCTCATTAACACAAAAATCTATGTTAATTGGAGGTAGCTCATTGGGTATCCATTCTTTCTCAATGTGTGAGTATCGAAAGGGCACCTTGATGTCGCCTTTGGTCTCATCATCATAAGAACATGACCCCCCATTAGCAAGGAAAAATTGCATGCGTTTATCAAAAAAAATTCTATTCTTTTGACCTCTAGTTGATCTCCCTCTTTTAGCCGTACTACATGTAGAGCTTTCATCTACCATTTCCTCATTTCCCTCATTCGATGTAGATAGATCTGACAAGTATCTATTTGGTGGGTCCTGCAATCCATCAAATGGAAAGTGAAAGTGACATATATAAAATGTAGTAAGTTGAAAGTGATTATACAATTATATTTCTATACGGACCTTCTTTGTCTATATATACATTATATGATTATATAATGTCTATTTATAACATACGTGCTCAATGATAAACAAGAAGAATATAAGAAAATTATGTCTATTTATTGACTTATACCTGCTGATCCATGTCATTGTGCACAATCCAAGCCAAACGGGTCAAATCTCCTGTAGTCAATTGACTGTTTGCAAAAAGGGTGACAATCAGACACAATATAAACATTGGTAATTATAAATAACCTATGTTGTAATCATTAGAAATGAAAACAATAAATATGTAATCAAATTTCCTGAATATGTTAATCATTTACCTTAAGTTAGCTAAAAATCACATGATACACGTTTGCTACAAATAACTTAGAAGACAACATGAACAATAGGCAACATCGCAAACATGTCAACAGAAGGGGTGATGATGTACCTATAGTCAATTGATTGTTTGCAAAAAGGGTCATAGTCAAACACAACATAAACATTGGTAACTATAAATAACATATGTTGTAATCATTAGAAATGAACACAATAAATATATAATCAAATTTCCTGCATATGTTAATAATTTATCTTAAGTTTGCTAAAAATTACATGATACGTGTATGCTACAAATAACTTAGAAGATGACATGAACAATATGCAACATCATAAACATGAACAAATTTACCTTATATATGGAATGCAAGATCGTCAACAGAAGGGGTGACGATGTTTGTAGTCATTGATTATCTTCTTCTTCTTCTTCTTCTTCATCATCATCATCATCATCGCCATCATCGCCATCATCATCGCCATCATCACCATCATCATCGCCATCATCACCATCACCATCATCATCATCATCACCATCATCATCATCATCACCATCATCATCACCATCATCATCATCATCACCATCACCATCACCATCATCGCCATCACCATCATCTTGATCTTCATCATCTTCAATATCTTCTTCTTCCATAACATTATACTTTATCCGCCTTCCTCTTGGATCATGTCTAACAAAAAATGACCAACCCTGTTTATTTGGAACCTCTGAGTAAAACACTTTCTCACATTGGCTTGGAAGAACATAGGGCTCATCTCCAACTGGCTCAAACGACCTTGTATTGATCATTGTAAATCCATTATCATGTTGAATAATTGTTCTATCTGGATCATTTTGATTTAGTCGTAACTTGTACCATTTGATGATGAATAGAACTACTTTGAAGGTGTTAAATTCACACTCAATTATATCATCCAAGATGCCATAGTATTGATTTTGAGATTGTTGAGGATGTATGTCGCTTCTAGATGATATATTGGTGACCTCAAAAATTGCAGTTATCCCAGAATCACAAGTTTTCTTTGTGTCATCCAACCTTTTTATGTGGAATTTGTGGCCATGATAGTACATAGATTTGTGGTGCTTGACCTACAATTTTTGAAGTCTGTATAAATTATTTGCATCATGAGTTGATACGAAACATACGTCGAGTTATGATCATTAATAAATTTCTACGTACCTCTCCACCTCTTAAACCATTTACTAGATCAACTACCATCAGCATAACATTGGAATCTCCATTACGATGAGCTTCTGTAACCAATGAAGCAACACCTTCCCATGTTAATGAGCAACCATTTTGTTGACATCGTTCAATCCATTCCGTCATCCAATCAAGATTGTTAACAATATACAAATGTATTGCATCCCACTCTTGACCACCTGTTTCAAATAAATACGCCAATTAAAAATAACTTATATTGAAGATTTATATGAATTAATTAACTACAATAAAATCTTAGATTTACCTCTCACTTTCCTCGATCTACCTTTTCCCATCAAGTATTCCCCTTCGAATTTGTTAATTGAGTTGGGATCCCAAATACGATCTACATGGATGTTTGCTGCAAACTTAAGAAGATATTTAGTAATGTACACCATGGTCTGGTATACCATATATCCCTCCACCATAGAACCCTCGGGATGTGCTCTCTGTCAAACCAAGCCTTTCAAAAATTTCAAGTGCCTCTCAACCATCCACATTGACTTGGTTGGTACAGGTCCACACAATTCAATCTCCTCAACTTGATGTATGAGGTAGTGTTCTTGTGCATTCAAAAAACTTGGAGGTAGATACTTTTGCATTTCACACATCAGAAGAGGAATTTTTCTCTTCCAATATTTTATATCTTCTTTATTGATTTCTTTAGATGACAACCACCTCATGTATTTTCCAAGATCATATATAACCTATTTGAAATTGTTGGCAAAGTGGTGTGGGAGAGATAGAGGTAGAACGTACTGCAATATTTGTAAAATGATCTTGTCAATATTTTATAAAAGAATGCAATTGAAACTACATGCAGTATATAAATATGTAGTGAATACAAAATAACATGAATTACCTTAATAAATGTATGCCAATCGTGTGTTTTCAACCCTGGCCCAAATTCACTTTTATTTGATATGACATTGTTTATGTTCACAGCAAATCCTGTGGGAAATCGTATTTTTTTATGACTTCTTTTATAGCATTGCTCTGCTGCTCTGACAATAACCAACTAAGGGCACTTGTATCAATCTGGTCTCCATTGTTATTTGGTCGAATACCATTTTTCATTACATGGTTGGATTCTTCAATGTCACTACAAGTTTTGACAATTTGATCTTTGTCATGCCTTCCATCCAAGATTTTCCATAATGTCTCTACTACATTCTTTCCAATATGCATAGGATCAAACAAATGCACAATTGGGAGTTGCTCGTAGTACGGCAACCTAGTAAATTGTGTGGGATAAATTTTTAGTCCTTTTGGAAGTTGGACATTGATGTCTTGATGACCTTCACAACCATCAATCACATCATCAGTAAACAAAACACAATATCAAAATATAAATTTGAAACAAAAAGCATCAAATGGAATGACATGACCTCGACGATTTATTTTATTGTATGCCAACTTCCATAGGTGAGGTGTCATTCTCTGTGGCTTTGATGTAGTCTCTTCTAGACCATTGAAAAGATGTTTTTTGGTAATTTGGTACTTATGATTTCTGTGCAGAAAGTGTCTATTCTCATCAAACACCTGCTTTCTTAAACTTTTTGAATCACGAGATTTCATCTTTGGACCAAAAATTGGACATGCAAATTTACCCTTTGTCTGAAGACCTACAAGATCGTGTATAATTGGATTAAATGTGTTAGCTTTGACATACCAAAAGAGAGGTGTCAAGAAGAGAACATACCACAAAAATGTGTTAGCCCAGGGGCATCGTGTATTTTCCATACAAGCATTGCATGAAATTGAAATTGTCTTTGTCCTATTGGCCTACAAATGTCATACATAGTAACCCCATTCCATAACACCACCAACTCATCGATAAGGGGTTCAATATATACATTGATATCTTTGACTTGGTACTTACCTAGTTGAATGAGCAAAAACATTAGATAATTATTTTGACCATTTGATGGATTAGTAATAATAAATTAATTTAGATGACCACTAAATCAAAAAATACCTGGAACAATCAGTGTCAACATTATGTGCTCTCTCTTTATGGACAACCAAGGAGGTATGTTATTGTTGATAACAAAAATAGGCCACACTGAGTAAGTAGATCTCATCTCTCCATAAGGATTGACACCGTCTATTGCCAATGAAAGCTTGAGATTACGAGGTTCTTCTTTAAAGTGTGGCCATTTTTCCTCTATTTCCTTAAATGTCAAACCATATGTAGGCATTCACATAATGTCATCTTGACTTCTATTGTGTGGATGGTAATCCATAAATTGTGCCAAGCTATTGTACTTGAATAATCGTTGCAGACGTGGAATAATGGGAATATGCCGAAGAACCTTACGAGGCACCTTTTTTGTTAATCGATCTGATTGATATCTACTGATATAAAAAGTAGGGCATTGTGTTGCAAAGTCATGATGTTTATAATATATAATATGATTGTTCGGACATGCATCTATTGTTTGATACTCCATTCCAATATATTTCATGATGGCAAATAATTCTCGATACAAGCGAGGTAGAATGTTTGATTGTGGTAACAAACATTCACCTATCAACCTACGACCAAAAATATAATTTCTTAATTTAAAGAATATTAATTGCTACACGAACCCAATGTTAATTGTAAGGGAACTATGAGTAAAATAATGAAAGAAGATGGCATACCTTAACATACGTGTCATTGCTACATTGGATAAACCATTCATTACCTTCAAGTTCACCAATAGCAATACAGCGGTAAGAAGAGTTGTTTTGGAGCCTTCATATAGGGGTTGCTCTGCCTTCTCAAGTAAAGGTACATCAAACTCTGCATCATCATCACCACCATCATCATCATCATTATCATCTTGATCATCGTGATCTTCATCATCGTGATCTTCTTCCATGGTATCATTACCTTCTACTTCAATATTCACAACTCCATGTTCCCTCGTTTGGAAAACCGCATTCTCCAAATTGTCATGGTCCATAACATGAAACTCAGGGATGTTGATCTATATGAAAATGATGACCTTATATTAACCATGACCATGATGTCATCATCAAATCATGTCTCATGTAATTTATAAACTATTAAAATACATACCAATGGGCGATACTCGTTTCCCCCTTCAATGTGACCATGTTTCCTACAATGTTGCTGAGCTGTTGTGATTAGATATCTTCGAGACTTTAAGCCCTTACAAATTTTGCAAGGACAATAACATTTTCCATCACCTTTTCTTTTTAAGTTAGACCGCAGTCTAGAAATTGCCTCCCTATTTTTTTGTGCATTGATATCATTAGACATGGTCTTGCTTGAATGGAATGACTCGTTGGTGGAAGAAGGATGATTTGTTTGCAACCTACAGATGGAGTAGTAAGAGGAAAACACATATAAAAAGGAGTTAGGTCTCTAAACCAAGTAGGAGTTAGTACATGTTGGAGTGGGGTCAGCCCAAGATATTTTGAAATCTTGAAGAACCTGGTAAAGGGTATCTGGAAAGGTGAAAATAAACAAGTATTTTTACAGCTACAAAGGAGGAATCAAGAGCATTATAAATAATGAAGAAGAAACTTAAATCCATACAACTTCACCTCTATTTACAATTTGACCTTTCTGCAAGTGAAATATGACAATATACAAAATTTCCAATCACATCTTCACTTAAAAAAGAACACCAAATATACCTTTGCTACAATATCTTCTTCAAATTCTTCGCTATCAGATTCTTCAAAACTACAAGCTCCTGTGCAGAAAAAAGATGAGATGTACTAAGTAATTTTTGATGGGCAATATTTAAATAAATCGACTATCAAAAAAATAATTTATGAAATTTAGTTGCTTTATTATGTACTAAAGACTTGGCAAGATGTTCCCAAGTCTATCTATAGAATGCCTATCTGTTGTTTGCAAATAGTCTAGTATGGTGCTGCTTTTGAACAACAACAAATGTCACTAGGGCTAGTAATTTGGCTCAAGAGATGCACAAGCCTGTTGACACCACAGAACTTTTAGTTCATCATATAGCATTTAGCTGTCTTCTTTAACAAAATCCAAAGAGATTACAAACAAACTAATTAGCCGTGTCTATCTCAATTAAATAGCAAGTACTATAGTGAGTATTAGGAAACTGACCTTGCGAATAGCATCCAGTTCATAAAGTATTAGGAAAGTGACCTTGCTAATTAGTTTAACATAGATTGGTCAATAGAAAATTCATAATAAAAATTTGATTTTTTTCCACACTTGTTCAAACCATATAATGAAATGACAAAAAATGAATTGTATACAAAGACCATATTGTAGGCTGTCCAAGTTGAAAGTGAATAGATGACCTTTATGGGGTGTTGTACCAAGTGGAGCAAGTATGTGAGAGCTTGAAGATGAAGGGATCCTATTTTGGGGCCAATATTTGGTGGTTTCAAGGTGCCTACGGAGAACCTTTGATGCTAAGTCTTAGTTATGTAGACTTTGGCGAATCTAGTGAGCTTTCTACGAGTTTGTACCTATTGTATCAGTAGCCACTATGCCCTATTCCAAACCTTCAGTATTCTAATTGACATCAATTATAAGTGTGCATCTAAATGTTAGCTACAATTGATTGGGGTGTCTTTTAGTGTGTATCAGTCTAATTTGACATGTGTGATGGCAGTATCAACGTGTTATCAGCATCTGACATTATTTAGAAGAGGTGTAGTTCAGTGGGTAAATGTTCGGTCATTGTGGGAATGGTATTCTATACTTTCTATTAGGTTAATTTGTGTTGTTGCAGCAGTTTGATTTTATAATCTGAATGTTGTATCAGTTTGTTTCAATAATGTTCTTGTTATTTTGCTATATTGTAATCCATCTCACTATATTAATGTCCCCTTTTTGACATGACATTCAATAATAAAAATAAAAAGTAAAAATATAAAAAATTAAAATAACATGTAATATAATTATAATTTAATTAAGTTTAGTGAATGATCAAAATGAATGCAATAAAGAGTTATGAGTATTGAAGGATTAAGAAATAAAGGAGAGACCATTCAATATTTAAATTTATATTGGAAAAGGTAGAAACGAATACTTATTGATTTAACTCAATTTATAATTGTTATTTAAATATTTCTTAAAATAACATAATCCTTAATCTTTTTTTGAATTCTCTTCCAACTATCTCTATTTAGTGCCTACCATGTTTATGTGCATGTTTTTTATGTGTTTTGGATAATAAGTCTAATTTAATTTGTCTATGGACTAAGACCTTAAATTATTGAGCTTCTCTTTGTTTTGTGAAAACTATAGCATTCTCTACTTAACAGGGCCAACCACGTGAAGGTGGAAGCTCATCATGGCCCCTCCTAGGAGTCTCTTATGACCCTTTACAACATTTTAAGAGCTCTAAGATTTATTCTTAGGGATCGTAAACGGTCGTAAAGTGTCATAAGGGATCTTAGGACACAAAAACTAAGAAATATAATTGTAAGCATCATGGTCACATTTTTTTGGAATCAATGTAATTGAGTTGTATACCCAAGCGACGAAGTGCATCTAGAAAATGAAACTACAACCTATTGGGATTGAGACAAACCTTATAAAACAAAAGCAGCTAGGAATGATCGCTTGCCAATATCTGTTAAATAGATTTGTTGGAGGACCTTGTATTCATGAGCTAGGAATGATCGCTTGCCAACAGTTGTTGAATACATTTGTTGGAGGACCTTGTATTCATGAGCTACAGACGTATTCAGCAACTGTTGGCAAGAAATCATTCTTACAGATGAATTTGACTTGGAATCGAAGGTGTGGAAGTTGCTTTGCATTGCTTGGGTACACAACCCAATTACGTTTCCAAAAAAATGTGACGATGATGCCTACAATTATGTTTCTTAGCTATTATGAAATCTACATATTTGATAGGAGAAGAATTTGAAGTTTATGTTGTGAATCCACTAAATAGGGTCAAGATTTGATTTGGGAATGTTGGTCAGATGATCTGAGAGAAAGAATGGACAGACAGATGGAGAGAGAGATAATACAAGTGGTAGAAAGAGCCATGCCATTTGCAGGACGCCACCATCCTTTTGGTAGATCAAAGAAAAACATGGTAAGGACTATAATACACATTGTCCTCAAGAATATTACCTAGGAGTCTTTCTATCACTTGTATTATCTGTCTCTCCATCTGTCTCTCAACTCTTTCTCTCAAATCATTAGACCATCATTCTCAAATCAAATCTATTAAATCAACAAAAATAAGTTTGACCCTATTTAGTGAATTCACAGTTTCTTTTGCATTCAAGACTGAGATTAATGCATATGCAATAGCCTAACACCAATCACCCATTACATGTCAACTATTAAAGCTTGTCAAACAGTTGCTGAGTTGTACTTCATAAGAGTTAGGTGCTCTTGCACCATAGACGGAGATGCTGATGCAAGGTATGATGTTACTGACTTCCCTCTTAGCGCCCTAGTCCACCAACTCATACATGAAACCATGGGACAAAAAAGAAAAAATGTTGGATTTAAAAGCTTTTCCAATCAGTTATTAGGAGTATGAACGAGGTCTGCATGTCAGATTCGAATGAAGCCCTAAGATTCATTCAAAGCCCCCACACCAATATTGGCATAGAGGCTTTGAGTGAAGCCCCTTGGGACCTTCATTCAAAGATTTGGCTTCATTTGAAGCCCCTAAAATTTAGATTCCCCACTTTCCATGATAGAAGCCAGTTATTTTACAAGAGTCAAAAACAATTTGTCCTCCATTGTAGAAGCCACTTGTAATACACAGTTGTTTCATGCAAATCAGAGTCCATAGAATTTACCATCAATCTCTTTCAATAGCTTAGTCCATCTTATCCACTGCACAATAATTCTGAGGAATGTGCCAAGTATTCCAAATATTTTCCAATGTATAGACATGTGTCTTAAAATGGACCCACATATAAGATAAGATTCAATGTATATCTGCACGAAATGAAGCTGAATTCTGAAACCATTTAGCTTTCATTTATTTCAGTATGGCCCATTTAATTTTCTATATAAATTTCAAAATGCAAGAGATATTGAATTGAGTATAATAAAATAGAGAGGAAAAACCAATGTCTTTGGTAAATGCAGTGAAATTGAAGTGTGTAGCATTTGCTGCACTGCCATTATTACCAACACAAGTATCTCAGTGTGAAAGGAAGAGAAGGCAATCAAGAGGTCAGGTGAGGTATGCATTCAATGTGAGTTCAAGTAAAAGTGTGGAAGTGGAAAGAGAGGAGAGGATTGAGATTGTGGAAGAGATTCTGTCTGGAGAGTGGCTTGAAAGTCTTTCTATACTCAATTTTGAGGATTTGTCAGTTTACTATGAACCACTTGTCTTCAAAGCTCAAGTAGATTTTGTTATAAATGTTTTTGTTATTATGTATTAAGTTTCAATAGATTCAAATCTAAGATTTCCAAGATGAAAAATTTACAATTTAATTTGATTGTCTCAAATTGCTTTTATCAATTTTTGAAATCACACCCATCATCAGAATTATATAGATCTCAAAAAGTAGAAAAAAATTATGAACTATAATTAATTTTCATGATTCTTAATTCAGATATATAAATCAGAATTGAGGTGTCTATAAGTGTAAGGAAGCCAAAACTTATGGACAAGAGATTTTTCTATTGAATGTTTATGGTAGAAATGATCGAAGGCCCTGTATTTGACAGTCACAGGTTTTTGACAATTTGTATAAAGTTTTCCCTTTTATCTAATACAAGCTTATGAATTTTGAATCTATTTTAGTAAAAAGAACAGCAATACGAGCATCCACTTTGGCTTCCAATAGAATCCTAGGTGGATCCATTTACCACTCAAATTTATGTTTTCTCACTCCTTAACTTTTTCCTTGGAGTCGAGATAAATTTTAAAGAAAATATTAATAGATTATATAAATAAATCTTTTAAATTCACATATGTGCTAGTTTTAACATCTGAAAAATTTAGTTAATTTTTTTTACATTTACAATAGCCTATATCTTTTTCATAAGAAATATTTTGGTATTAATTTTTTTTGTAAAGATTTAATTTTTTCTTATAATATATTACTATAATAAAAATATATTAAAGTAAATATTAATTGACATTGTGGTGATCTATTTAGAGCTGGGTCAAAATAGATAGGTGAGGCTGTCATCAAGGTTCAAATTTTCACTGGTCCATTGTACTTATAGATTTGTGTCTATGTTGGGTGGCTATACTGAGGAACTTGAATGACTGAAGTGTTTGGCAGTCTTAAATTGAAAAAACAAATGAGTAGTCTAAAGTCTTAAAATTAAAAATAAACACAATTGAATTTATAAAATTGGCATTGAAAAATGTTACCATAGTGACCTTACTTTCTATTAAGAATTTTGTTTTGTCCTGATTGGCATGCAGTTACAAATTTTGAATAGGTGGTGGAATTAAAGATTTATCCAGATAAAATGACAAGAATTAGATGGCAGGTTTCAAGGATTAATATAGGCCGCCCACGTTGCAGCCCTATATGATTGCTTTCACAACCTGCCATCTCCATGCATTTTTTCTATATGTATGCTAATTTGATTTAAGGAACTGTCAGGCTATGTAATTGTATGATTTGATCATGAGAAAAACTTTGTGGACTAATGAAATATGATACAAGAAACAAGGAATATGCACTATGTTTCAATGAATTTTTAAAAATGTCAAGGTTGATTTTACAAGATGAGCATCATAGAATTTTACAAAATTATGAAGACAAGGCAGATTTTGTGTTGCTGAACAAGAAAGCATATTTATAACTAAAGTATTGACATAAAAAGTTTAGTAACTATCCTAGAAAGTAATCTTGACGAAAGAGAGCATATTCTTAAAGTAGTGACTCGGTAGAAATCCATTAAAAGTGTCCATTAAAAAATAAAATATAGCCTAAATATGTCAGTATATGGCAGAGAGTTTTACATGGCATTCCTGGGATAAATAGAATAGTAGTCAAGCCCTATTCAAGAATGAAAAAGCTAGTTATTTTCGAAGGAGAGGACTTCTATCAAGAAGAATCATTAAATGTGGAGTGCACTTTGTAACAGACACAAAAGATTGCATGAAAGTTGTGAAAGGGGTGCAGAAGATGCTCACTTTTTCCTTGCAGAGTAACAAGTAGTTGGTGTTGCTATTTCTATTAGTGTGAATTATGCAAAGTAGCCAATTGCATTTGATAAGAAACTCAGTGTCAATTCAGACGACATCCATTTCAAAGGAAGAAGACCTGATAAAGATAAGGCTCTTCAAGCCATAAGGAGATCAAAAGTGTTCAAAATTCTAGAACCCTACACAGTCAAGAGAAGACAGAGTGTGCAGAGTTTCCCCTAATAGTTGAGATCATGAACATAATCCAAATAGGTAGTTTGTGGATAGTTACATAGTATGAGTGAAGAATCTAATGAGATGATACACTGCATATCATAAAAAGGTGCCCCAAAAAAGAGTTACAGACTACAATCCTTATCCCTAATTATGTAATCTGATCTATGCCGAAAGCTAATCATGTCACTAAACATCTCTTTGACTCCCTAAAATCTCTACCCTTAGTTTCACCATTTTAAGATTTATGTATTCACCCATGTTTTATACAATTTTTTACATTTTTTTGTGCAATTTTCCAATCATTCCCTCAATAGACATACCCGTAGTATACGGTAATAAGTTGAAAGATTGACCAAATGATGACCGTTTTGACTGTGATGTTAAACGATGTCTTGCATGGGCTATATAATTGAGATATTGAATAAGTTTCAGGAAGGTCCATTTTTATTATGGTGTGTGATGTGGTCTTGTTGAATAAAAGATTTGGAAAAAGATGTGCAGTGTAAATGACATTCAACTATGAGTGTTGTGGCCTGCCACCCAACTCATTTGTTCCCCAATACTATGAGAAGCAATCTCTTCAAAGATTTATGTAATGTTGTTTGGCTTCCTATAAATGCCTATGCAACCATCTAATTCAAGTAAAATATCAAAAATTTAGAGATAAAAGCTGTTTCTTTGAAAAGTCGTTGTTCTGAATGACCCACTGACCATTTTTATCACTATCTAATATAAATGGTTAGTGATAAAAATGGTACTGTGATCGGTTGGAGTTCCTTCACAAATGAGAATAAGTGGAATGTTATGCCTATACAAATCAAAACATTGAGACAACTTTAATTTTATACAATAACCAATTAATATGAATGCAAATTATCATAAACCCATCAACTGATGTCAAAGCATAATGCAGTAGACTGTTTGAAAGCAATTTCAAATGGAAATAGAAATGAAATGCACCCAAACAGATATTCCTAATCAGAAATTAGGAATCCATTAACTGCTACTCTAAACCACAAACATGGTAATAGTAATGGAATCACATGGAACTCCTCAAAATTTCAGACGTACCCTCAAAATTTCTACAATCAAACGCACTAGATCAGAAGTGCCCTCGCGCCAAGACGTGCCCTCGCGCCAATGTTGATGGAGACCCTCGCACCAAAGCCAAATGAAAATGATCTGTAGTAGAGCCAATGTTGATGGAGACCCTCACTCACGCCAAAGCCAAATGAACCTCGCAAAAAAAGCCAAATGAAATGTTTTGCCCTTTTTTTTTTTGTTTTATGCTTCCCTGTATGTCATAATTCTGACAAAACTAATTGGTCGCAATTGCGACCAACACAGGCTAGTTATTAAAAAAAACCAAAAATTTGCCCATTTAAAAAACTTGGTCTCAATTTTTGGTCACAAAATGACATCAAATGCTTAAGTGAGAAGAGTGAAAATTGGTAGCTAGTTACTTGGTGGTTTTTCCCATATTGGGTTTCCACATTAAATCTAGTGTCTCTTGTGTTGATGTTATTTATTTTATGCATGCATGTCAAATCTTTGTGAATGCTTAAAGATTAGTAATAATTTAATTCACAGTACATCTACCGAGTTACAAAATTTTTCTATGTTGCTAGCGAGTGACAACAGTAACCAAGTTTTAAGACATCTAATGGATCTGTGGATTTGTTTTTGTGGTAACTAATTCAACCCCCCCTCCCCCCTCTTAGTTACTCCATCTATATTTCCAACAATTGGTATCAGATATTTTGGTGCTTGTAGGAAGGATTTCAAGGATCTAAACTAAAGATCAGTATATCTTACAAGAGGGAAATTCCAAGGCTTAATAGGGATAACTTTTTAGCATGGCAAGGTCTCATGAGACTCCATCTAGCTTCCATCAAAGATACAAGATTGAAATATCTTGTTGAAGCATATGTAACTCCTTTTGGCACATTATCTACTAATGACATAACACCATGATGATAGACATTGCATCTACCCTAACCTATGAAGAATTTGATGATGTCAAGGACTGCAAAACTAGCTTTGAAATGTGGAACAAACTGAAAGATATCTATGGAGGTGATAATAATGTGAGAAGAGCCAAAGCAGAAAGTCTAAGAGGACAATTTGATCAAATAAGGATGAGAGAGTGTTAGTGAAATCAAGGCTTTTGGAGGAGACATTGAGGAGGAAACAGTTGTAAGTAAAGGTCTTAGAACATTACTTCCCATTTATGCAATTAGAGTTTCTGCAATTCAAGAAAGAAGATGTGAGCAAATCATAAGATAAATTTAGAGGCCATAGTTGGAAGATTGACTGCATTTGAGCTAGATAACTATGAAAACTATGTTCTAGCTTCCAAGAATATTGAATCAACATTTGAAGCCAAGCTTTGACTCAAAGAGAAAGGCAAGAAGATAAAGGAATCTTAGTCAGAAAGTGAAAAAGAATCAGAACAGAGTTTTGACAGTGATCTTGAGGTGGTTGAAGCTCTACTAGCAAGGAAATATTCTAGAGGTAGATTAAAATACAAAGGTAAGGTTCGTCTAATTTATTTTTCATATGAGGAAATTGGACATATTATTGCTAGGTGCCCAAACAAGCAAAATAAGGATGAGAAGAAAGGTCACAAGCGTAATGGCAAGAAAGACTTCAAATCATTCAAGGACAAAGGTAAGAAGACATGTTTCATGGCTAAGGATTCTAATGATTCTGATGATGGTGTAGATGAAATTGTTTACATTGTTGTGAAAGATGAATCTAATAATGATAAGGAAGATAAAATGGCACTTATCTCTCATGTGAGCGAAATTGATACATGGATCATAGACAATGGTTGTTCTCATCATATGACTAGTGATAAAACTAAGTTTGAACATTTTGAAGACTATGATGGTGGTAGTGTGAGGTTTGGTAATAATGAACCTTGTTGCATAAATGAAACAGGAAGAATTTCACTAACCAAAGAACTTGTATGTGATAATTCCTATTGGGTTGAAGGTCTAAAAAAAAATTTGTTGAGTGTGGCACTTCTACTCAATATTGGATTCAAAGTGGAATTCATGCATAGAAAAGCAAGACTGCTGGATGACAAAGGAAAGCTAATTGGATCAGGCATACAAATAAAAGGTAACTTTTTCTATCTATAACTTGGTGAATCTTCATGCTTTATTGCTCAAGTTGAAGAAAGTTGGTTATGGCACAGAAGGTTATGTCATGCAAACTTTGATAATTTGGTGAAAATAAGCAAATTCAGGAAAGTAAGAGGCATTCCTAGCATAAAGAAACATGATGTTGGTCTATGCAAGAATTATCAGATTGGTAAGATGGGAAAAACTAGCTTTAAAAGTAAAAACTATCAGCTTGAAGAAGTTTTGGAAATTGTGCATACTGATTCGTGTAGACCTATTGGAATTGAAAGCTATACTAGAGAAAAGTTCTTCATTATTTTTGTTGATGATTACTCTAGAATGATGACTATCATGTATCTGAGAGAGAAATTAGAAGCATTTGAGAAGTTCAAATGGTATTTGGCTAGAGTGTTGAAGGAAATAGGGAAAAGACTGAAATGCTTGAGGTCAGACAGAGGTGGTGAATTCATCTCCCATGAGTTCAATAACTTTTGCATTGAAAGAGGAATCAAAAGACAAGTATCAGCACCTGGAACTCCAGAGAAAAATGGAATAGTTGGAAGGAGGAAAAAATCTATCATGGACTGTGCAAGAACTTTAATGATTGAAAAGAACATTGCTATCAAATACTGGAAGGAAGCAATCAGCACTACAGTTCATACCTTGAACCGAGTACAGCTGAAGAAGGACTCATTCAAAATCCCCTATGAGTTATGGTATGGCTATAAACCCAATGTAAGTTACCTAAAATTATTTGGAAGCAAATGTTACATTTTGAAAGAATGTAGAAAAGGTAAATTTGATGTGAAGGGTGATGAAGGAATATTTTTTGGATATTCTTGCAAGAGTAAAGCATATAGATGTTTGAATTTGTCTACTCACAAAGTCATAGAAAGTGCACATGTGAAAGTTGATGAG
Source organism: Cupressus sempervirens (assembly GCA_028749045.1). Lineage (NCBI taxonomy): Eukaryota > Viridiplantae > Streptophyta > Pinopsida > Cupressales > Cupressaceae > Cupressus > Cupressus sempervirens. The sequence goes on from CM053789.1 coordinate 891,523,202, forward strand.
TTTGTAGAAAGGACTGAAGAAGAAAGCAAAAAGGAACTAGAAGATTATAGGAGATTTGTTTTCATTGAACCTGATACAGTGCCAGCTACATATGTCAATCAGAAATCTTCTACTCCTCAGTCTTCAATAACTGACTTGCAGGAAGTTCAAACCGAGCTACAGGAACCCGAGTCACATTCAAATGCTACCAAGCCAAGGCCTACCGAGTTGGAAGGACCCAAGTAGTAGACAAAACAACCAAAACTTGAAGTTGAAATGCAAGAGGATGAAAATGTAATTCGTTCAAAAGGCAAGGAACCTATTTTAGCCAAGCATGTCAGGAGACATCATGCACCAGATTAGATTATTGGAGACAAATCTAAAGGTTCTATGACAAGAAGTAAGCTAAAAGGTACTTGTTTACTTGCTGATTTTGAACTTAGAAATGTCAAAGATGCATTAGCAAATGAAATTTGGATTGAGGCTATGAATGAAGAGATAGAGAAAATAGAGAAGAATAAAACATGGACTCATGTACCTAGGCCAAAAGATAAAAATGTGATTGGAACTAAGTGGGTATTTAGAAATAAGTTGAATGAAGATGGTAAGGTATCAAGAAACAAAGCTAGACTAGTATGTAAAGGATACTCTCAAGAAGAAGGAATAGATTATGGAAAGACTTTTGCTCCTATTGCATGATTGGAAGGTGTTGGGACCCTACTTGCATATACTGCATACAAAAGATTTAAAGTTTATCAGATGGATGTCAAATCTGCATTTCTCAATGCTATTCTGGATGAAGTTTATATTGAATAGCCTGAAGGTTTTATTGATCCAAAAAAGAAGGACATGATCTACAAATTACACAAAGCATTGTATGGTCTGAAACAAGCCCCTAGAGCATGGTATGAAAGATTGGATAACTATCTTATTCATATTGGTTTTCAAAGAACTAATGATAATAGTAGCTTGTATATCAAGGAAAGACTAGATAATAAGATTGTTTTGGTAGAAATATTTTTGGATGATACTTTTTTTATAGAAAATGATGATCTATGCAAAGAATTTTTAGAACAAATGAACAAGGAATTTGAGATGTCAATGTTTGGTGAAATTAAATTCTTTGTTGGTCTTCAAATTTAGCAAAGTAAGAATGGTATCTACATCACTCAGTCTAAATACATCAAGGAGATACTAAAAATTTTTGGCATGGAAGATTGCAAACCAGTTGGAACTCCTATGTACACTAGTCTAAAGCTTACCAAGGATGACGAATTAAAGGAGGTAGATCAGACATTATATAGATCAATGATTAGAAAGTTGCAATATGTAGCTCATACAAGGCCAGATATTGCTCTTGTAGTTGGTATTGTGGAAATATTTTCAGCAAAACCAAGAGAAAATCACATTATGGCAATCAAAAGGATCATGAGATACTTGAAAGAACTGAAGATTATGGATTATGGTACAAATTTGGCAGTAATCTGGATTTGAAAGTGTTTACTAATGTTGATTGGGCAGAAAATATTGATGATAGAAAGAGCACAAGTGGAGGAGCTTTCTTTCTTGGAAAGAGGTTGGTTTGGACAAGTAAAAAGAAAAATTGCACATCTCAATCTATAGTAGAAGTAGAGTATGTTGCAGGAGCAATAAACTGTTCTAATATTGTTTGGTTCAAACAACTATTGGAAGGCATGAAGGTGGAAATCAAAGAACCTATTTTTATGTTTTGTGAAAATACAAGTACAATCAACATTTCTAAGAATCTAGTAATGCATTCAAAAACCAATCACATTGCAATAAAGTATCACTTTGTCCAAGAATTGGTGCAAGATAAGGAGATCAAATTGGAATATGTCCATGCAAAAGAACAAATTGTTGACATATTCACCAGACCATTACCTAAGGATGCATTCTTGTATCTAAGAGGTAAGTTAAGGGTCATTCCCTTATCTGAAGCTCACTAAAATAAAGTTTTAGTGATGCATCAACAGGTATCAAGCTAAAGATCTATTAGTTGATGCAGCATAGTCATGGAAATATTGCATATGAATCAGTACATAGAGTACATTGCTACTCATTTTCTTTGTGTTGTCTTTGGCATGTGTTGTCAAAGAGGGAGAGTATGTTGTCATAAGATTTCTAAAATTTGAATTTGTTTGTGAAGCTATGTAGTTCCTTCACAGAGGGAGATTACTATATTTGTGAAGTTTGTGGAATAAAATCTAAGAGGGAGAAATGTTCTGTCAGAAAAAGACTTGTTCTCAAATTTCATTTTGCTATGACATGTTGTATTGCCATCAATGCCAAAGAGGGAGATTGTTGGATACAATTGTTCAATTGTGTGTTGTCTTTGATGTTACACAAATGTCATATCAGTTATCAGATAGAGTCTACTGAGCTTAGTTGTTTAGCAAAGCAAAAGATAGAGTCTACCGAGCTCAGATGGTAAGAAAAGTGAATTACAAAGTCTACCAAGTGTTTCTAGAAGTTACACTGTGAAGAAAATTTCCATCAAGCTCACTCGAGAAATGAAGGATTTTATGGCAGAAGTTAGTTTCTACCGAGCTCACAAGGCCATCGAAGCAAAGATAGTGTTTACCGAGTTCACTTAGTCTCTAAAGGATTTTTTAGAATTCTCAGTGTTTACCGAGCTTCACTTGGTTAATACTGGAAATCATTTATGGAGTAGTGTTTACCAAGCAAGGTTGGCCAATAAAGGATTTCATTATTTTGGCAAATAAAGTTTAATTGTTTCAAGTAATGGTTATAGCTGACTGATGTAATGATTATTGGTAATTGTAACTTGTAAATGAGTCGACTTGACAATTTGTAATGTATAAATAAAAGGTCAAGTTGTGGATTGTAATTGTAATGAGCGAGCATCCAAGTGAATTAATTATGTGAAGAGGAAGGTGTGAGAAAATTTTGAAGATGGATCAAATATCCTTGAGGAGTAGCAAAGTTGTATTCAATCAAAGAGGATCTAGTGAATTAGAATAGAGATCTATAACACAAAAGTTTAGTTGCATCTCATTCAAGTCACTTATTGTTAATTTCTCACCATTGTAGTAGTAATTCCTAAATCTCTTAACAGAGTTGGTTTAACAACCATTTTGTAAATCCTCTAACAAGGTGGATAATTCTATTGAATTGTTCTAAAAGTCCTCTAGCAAGGCCACTCCTAGCAGGGTGATTAAACCCTCTGACAAGGTCACACCTAATAGTGTGTTTTGTAACCTTTAACAAAGTTGGCTCCTAATAGGGCTCACTTTAGAAGAGTGAAAGTTGGTAGCTAGTTACTTGGTGGTTTTTTCCATATTGGGTTTCCACATTAAATCTGGTATCTCTTGTATTGATGTTATTTCTTTTATGCATGCATCTTAAATCTTTGTGAATGCTTAAAGATCAATAATAAGTTAATTCATAGTGCATCTACCGAGTTACAACATTTTTTTGTGTGGCTACCAAGTGATAGCAGTAACTAAGTTTTAAAACATCTAAGGGATCTATGGATTTGTTTTTTTGGTAACTAATTCACCCCCCCCCCCCCCCCCCCCCAGTTACTCCATCTATATTTCCAAAAAAAATCCACACATCATTTTGGTTGAATGTCAACAAGATGCAAATGCTTGAAATGGAAAATTGTGGAGTTAGAAAAATTCTCACTCTTGGAAAATTATGGAGTTAGAAATATTCTCACTCTTGGGAAATTGTGGAGTTAGAAAAAATCTCACCTTGGAAAATTGTAGAGTTCTAAAAAATTCTCACCTTGGAAAATTGTGGAGTTAGAAAAATTCTCACTATTGGATAATTGTGGAGTTAGAAAAATTCTCACTCTTGGAAAATTATGGAAAATTATGGAGTTAGCAAAGTTCTCAAGTGCACTTTTCACCAAGGTGCACTTTTCACAAGGTGCACTTTTTGCCAAGGTGTACTTTTCACAAGGTTTACTTTTCACCAAGGTGCGCTTTCCACAAGGTGCACTTTTCACCAAGGTGCACTTTTCAAAGGAAATCCCACCTAAGCTGGTAACCTTTACCTTTAAAGGATTTCCATGCAAGTCCTAGCTCATGAATTTGCATCTAGAGTTTAAAGACAAATTTTGGATGCATTAAATTGAACGAGTTCCTCATCTTCTACAACTACTAGGGTGAGATTCAACATAAGCACCTTAGGAGTTTGAATTGAAGAAGCATAAGAAGCTCAAGTCCATGCCAATTTTGGACTATAAGGAAGACATAAATCTCCCAAAAGATCATTAATAAATACACAAGAGTGCTCCTAGACCTTGTTTGAACAAAACCCATAAACAATTTTTAAATCTAGAAACTTTGTTTTTTAGGGGATTGCACACCTTGCACACCTCCACAAGGTGTGCAGGTTTGTAGGTTCATAGGTGCATAACTCCCCAAGTTGTGTAGGTGTGCAAGTTCACATTTTAAAGTTTTAGTGGAGAGGCTAGCTTTATTTCCAAGGTTTTGTAGGTGTGCATGTGAGGCAATTTCAAAAGGCATTGATAATTAACTGCCAATTCTAGTTCTAAACAATTTTCATGCACCAAAAAATACATTTTTGGCAACAATTTAACTAATAGGAACATCTAGAGAAGGTCAAGCTTGCATTTTTAGAAGTCCCAAAGACTCCTAGATCATCTTAGGACTCCTCTCTTGTTATTTCCTCCTTTTATTGTTTTAGGTCATGTAAAGGCTCATGCACCCATTAATTGATATAAACAAGGGTTGAGACCTACTTAGAACCATTTAGAGAGTCATCTTGGATATAGTTAGATTTATTTTATTAGTTTTTAGGATACAGTTTGCATTAGAAGAACCCTCGATCCTAGCACAAAAGAAGGAGTGGGTTTCTTATAAATACATGAATGTAATATGTACTTAGGCCGATATTTTGATGCAATAATGTATGTTATTCATGCTCTCATTTTGTGTGTATCTTGTCTTGCTAGAATGTGTGTTTCTTTTATGAATTTATGATCATGAATACTGATGGAGCAAATGGTTTTATTGTGTTTTACTGATCGTGCAATCTATTAGTTCAGGTATTTATCATTTGCTAACAAATTCCTTTGTTGTGACTAATTGGAGAAAGAATCACCTCTTTATTTTTGCATAGAAATTTGTCTCGTGTGTGTGCACTCTTCATGGCTACATGATTTGATTAATTGTGAAACATCTTTTGGTTATTAGTTAATTTCCTTGACAATTGCACTAGTGGATTTGAGGACACGTTGCTCCAACTTTGACTTGTTTCCTACCGATCCTTTTGAAAATTTAATTCACATATGCCTTGTTGCTTTGAATTATGTCCATTAGGAAATTTATTTTTAGAAATTTACTTTCATCTCTTGTTACCCTACCTCTATTATTTTCTTTTGAAATGTGGTTAAAATAGGAGTTCATATAGTTGCAATGATGTTTGAATTGTGTAGAATTGTCAAAAGATGTCGGCAAAGGCCTCCTTGTGAACATTCACATTTATCTTCCATTAAGCTACCCAAGGAGTTGAAAACCATCCGAACCTTGAATTTGGTTACTTTAATCATCTTTTCAAGAGAGAAATTTGTGATAATTGTTGTCATTGGCATCGTGCAAAAATGACCGCTCAACACTATCCAGTATGTCTATTAAGATACAACAAGTAATGGACTTATTCTTAACACAATAATTTGTAGATTTATTCAAAAACAAAAAAAGTATCTTGTTCTTGAATATGTTACCAAGTACATAAATCAATACAAATATGTCATGGATTGACTCACAATGGTTAGCATAAGGTAGTCCCAAGATAAAACATTAATTTTAATTTTGAAGTTTTAGGGTCTACATCCACTACAAAAAGTGTTTTTAATATGAGTCAAAGTACAATAGAATTTAACCTATAAATTAATTAATTTGTTTTAGGAGTTAAATTATACTACTAAGGGTGCCAAATTTCATTCCAATTTGTTTATTTTTGGGGTTCAATAGGTGTGATACTATTGAGCCTATTACGGACCCACACCTAACCTCCCTAGTATTTGAAAATAAAAACAAATAATCTCTAATTAATAAAAGGTAATAAAATGAATTCCTTTAGGTGAATATTAAATTTTAAAAATATCAATTTCCTTTCTTCTCAAACAATCAACTTGTTCATATCACTGACATGCTCTTACAAGCCCTTTAGTGAGTCATTCAACATTGAAAGGAAATACATGTTAATGACCTCACAAATGCTTGTACTATTTTCTCTAAGTGTAGGAGAAAATAATCCAAGTCACAAATTAGTTTTCTAATAATATTCATATTCCCTCCTGTTTTTAGGTTTCATGTACAATGTTTTAAATCCCACTCTTAGAAAACTTGGCTGTCAACTTGGGCTATTTACTTCTCCACTTTAACAAAATAGTACAAGCATTCATGATCCTAAAATTAAGAAGGTTATAAGTGTGATACATGTCAATTAAAATAGAAAACAAGTCCAATCAGGTATGTATCATATGTTTATACTCACATGAGGTTCGTGATCTTAGCTACAAACCATAATAAAAGAAAAAAAATTATCACACATTAATCCATGAACCCAAAACAAGTTTAAAATTGTTAGTGTCATGCAAGTATGAACACCAGTAGTGCTTAAGTAGATATGAATCCCACCCTAATACAATTAACAACTAATACAATCTCCATTAATTTGGTCCACTCAAGCATAATATTTTAATTTTTCTTTGAAATATAAATATTAAAGGATATCCAACATATTAATTACCAATTTCTGTTGAATATGTTCACTAATAGGATCAACTCACAGATAGAAAATAAAATGTCTGATGCAAATGCAATGAAGAGTTTAAGTGTTGCTTCAATTACTTTAGCTAGCTTCAAAATAGAAATAGAAGACAAACAAATTATCAGTACTAATTGCAAGATTCCTAACAAGGTATGTAAAGTCATCATAGATTCTGGTTACGTTCAATGTGGCAGATATAAAAATGTATAAAGGGCCTTGAAACTAACTTCAAGAAGAGAGGAATCAATCCTTAACTACTTACCCCTATTGTCCCATGACAATTACTTTCTTTGTGGGGGAGAATGGTGCAGGAGCACCCCAATTTTGGCCTGCAAGACTCAATTTTGGGTCATAGATATGGAATAAGGTTTCCTAAGTTAAGCATCTCATCATCACTAACCTCAAAATTAAAACAATAGTTATATAAGAGATCTTATTGGGAAAAAAAAAGTACCTTCCCATTAGAAGCTTCAATAATGACCCAACTATTGAGATACCTAAAGAAAACCCCAACATATGGAAGAAAATAGTTGGCCTAAGTTAGTCAAAGAGGAAAGACTAGATAGGAGAAAGAGAACATGGATGAAGCAAAACAAAAAGAGGATTAAAAAATGGATGTTAACATTCACGAGTGTCTGATTAGCAATGAAGAAATAAAGAATTTTGTATAATAAAAATTAGGAGTATCATATGGTCAAGCCAAAATAGATGAAACAAATTAATATGTCAAATAATTTAATCTTACATATGATCATTAGGAAAAAATAATCATAGGAGAAAATATTAAATGATAAGAAATAGTCGATACCAAAAGAAAAGTGGAAAAATGACTTATCTATTCTATAATATGGAAGTGGTTGAGACCAAACATCATGGATGTCTCCAAATTTTGAAAGGATTCAAATAAGGTTGTGGAAAATATTAAGGATTAATTTAAGTAGCATGGAAAGGATCTCAAGTATTTTGAGGATGGCATTTCCCCTAATCTGTCCAACTATTTTGTGAACTGTGAGTGTTATTGCAAAGTTTTATAAATCACCATTATGATTGAGTTTGCTATTATTCCATGAAGTCTAATGAGATGAACCCTCACATTGGATGGAAATGGCTTTTAAGTTATTTTGAGTCCTTGTGTAGAAAAGACATTATCATATTGTCTTGACCATGACAGTAACAGTCATAGTAATATATTGATTCATTAAAGGTCAGATCTTTGTGGTTGGGAACAAAACACTGTGATTGACGTTGAAGTACATTGAGAGTATTTATTTGGTTTGAAGTGTGCGTTGGGAAGGTTTGGATCCTTTCATGTGTCACTATTATGCCACAGTCACAGTATGATATTCAAATTATATTGTGAAAAGAAAGAGTCTTTGGTTCCAACAAAGTCTATGCATTCATCTATCATGTTTGAAAGGGTGCAGGGAGAAAATTTGAATCCATATTGAGAGTTCTCAATGTGATTCAAAAGTTGAGCATTAGGTGGGTAGAGTAAAATTTTTATGAACTACATAATAGGCCTTATTGTTAATGTGATTAGTGAATGGGATAAGAGTTGACAGTTCGTTTGAAGGATCTAATTTCATTGGGTGCTTCATGAGTGGAAGTGAAGTGAGTTTAAATGTTTGTGGGTTGGGTATTCCGATTGCATTCATGGAGGGCATGGTGAATTAGAGATCCAAATATCCCTTTGGGTTTGTATTAGAAATGGTGAAGCTTTCATTGGAAGTTTGTTCATAAAGCTTTTGTAATCAAAAAATGAGTTTGATCCATCTTATCTTATTTAGAAGGTGTTATGATAATTTAGTGAAGGTTTATTTGAGTGTTAATTTGGTAAGGAATTTGGGAATAATTAAATGTTATTTAAGGGTGAAAGAGTAGGTTTTAATAAAATATTGGAACTAAAGTTTTAATAAAACATCAAATTTTAATCTTTCACTAGGAGTCCAAATAGAAAGCTCGTACGTCCTCATTCACAACTACCTTGGACTATTCTCCTCAAACTTAATAAAAATCATAGCATATGATCAAAAGCATGCCATATCAACCAAGCCATTTTCCCCCTAAAAAACCTTTGCATGTGTGCAATCTCATAATAGAATATTATCTTCGGGCACTGAGATTGGCTACTTTTTAAGAAACAAGAAACCCTTGTTTGCCATAAAACACTTGCATGAAAGGGCTACTAGGAAGTAACCAACCAGTTTAGAAATTGATAGAGAAATGGATTTTGGGATTGTTTTGATTGTTCATTCTAGATCAAAACCGAGTTGTTTAGACCATATTGAAATTCCTCTAAGACCTTGAAAAGAAAGGACCAAGTTCAAGTAATTTAGGACAAAGAAACCACGTTGGGAAAAGAAGGCAATTTTTGGGTGTTGTAAAGGGCCTCATTGTAAAGTTGAGAAAAGTGTGTTAGGTGGAGTTTGGTGATGACCAAAGGAGTTAATTAGACACATCTAAATCAACATGGAAGAAATGATAGTCATTAGTGCTTATCGTGAAGTTCTACAGCCACTCGATGATGGGACCATATATTGGTGTTTAGTTTTGATAGGTTTAGTTTGAGCTTCACTTAGTTTCGAAAATCCTTTCATATTCTCTACTTAACAAGGCCAACCACATGAAGGTGGAAGATCATTTTCCCTCCCCCTCGCCCCCATAATCACTCTAAATTCCCCACTAACAACTAAGTAAATATTTCATTCATTCATTTAAGAAGTATATCATTTAATCATTATAATCACATAACATTCATTAATATGATCATATAATTAATTAGTATGTATAAACATTCATCATTAATTCATGAACACATCAATCATTATATTCACATAACATTCATTAACATGACATATAATTCATTAATACATATAAAAATTTATCAATAATTCATGAACACATCAATCATTATAATCACATAACAATATTCAATAACATGACATAAAATTTATTAATAAGCAACATTCATAAAAAATTCATCAACACATTCATCATCAAATAAGGTTTTTAACATTCTTTTCTTCTTTTGTTTTTTCTTTTATTTTTTCTTTTGTTTTTTCTTAAATGCCAATAGGCACATCATGACTATCTTCGACATTCTCTTGTGGCTCTTGTAGTTTTGATCTTATGACATGAGGCTTCCTCTTCTTTTTTCAAGGACAAGGCTGATGCAACCCTGCAATAACAAATAAATGGGTTTAATTCTAAATATATTTTTTAATGTTATAAGTATTTCATTAATCTAAAGAACATAACAGGCATTTTTCTTTACCTGATAGTGCCACACCATCTACTATCACATTTTGTTCAGCCCCAACTTCAACATTCTCAACACTAACATCACACTTGACTTTGTCACCATGACATTATGCATACTCAAAGATTATCACATAAAGGTTACACCAATTTCAATTTAAGATGTTAAATTTTATTAATAATTACATAATTAATTTTCAATAGAAATTGAATATGTACCTCTATCATTGTGATGCACATCAAGGCCTTTGTCATATGTAGGATCTATGCCTTAGTCATCATGAGTAGAATTTGTGTCAGGAGTAGAAGGCTACAATGAAATGTCATGCACATTGTTATCATTGTTCAAGATTAACATCAAATAGATTATTTCTAATGAAGTTCTCAATTTTTGTTATTATTCATTAGGTCTATTTACCTGTGTGTGAACTGATGCACTAGAATCTTCTACATCTCTTTGACCATTGGAATCTATGTCGTGGCTGGCAACCACTAGTTTATATCCTTTCTTGAAGCCAATTTGTTTGTCCTCTTTTGTGGATGCTAGATTAAATTCAATGCCCTACATTTTTTGCATAGTATCATCAATATTGAATGTATCACTTATTTGTAATTTATAATTAAAAAATTGATATGAAATTTCATTTACTATTACTTAAAATTCATGAGTAAATTTTCATATATCCAACAGAGCCAAGATGGTGTTGACCAACCTTATATTTCCTAATTTGTGTAGCCTTTGATGTGTCATTGAGCCTATATATATATAAACTTTGAAATATGTTAGAAATATCTTAGATTATATAAGTATAAAGATCACTAATTTGTGCATAATTACATTAATACTACCACATACCTATTTTTTTTGGGTGGTGGGTTAATACCTTTATCTCCTAGTCTTATCTCATTTGCACCTTTAATCATTTCATTCGACTCTAGCTCTGGAACCATAGGAGGATGCTCGTACTTTAGGTTGAGATTTAGAGCCCTTCTATATTGGTCTCTCAAAGTCTTTAGAGGTTTTCAAGCTTTTTTAAGAATTTGGACTCTATTTAAAAAAAATTGACCAAAGAGATCCTCTAGAGATTTTATAAGCTGGTCTTTTAATTTAGGGTCTTGCCCATTCCACCTTTTAACAAAAAAAAAAATTGTTAGATAAAAAAATTAGTTCAAGCTATGTATCTTGAATATATTACAACAAATGGATGAACCACTTATATGAATCTACATACCTTTTACGTATTGTGGGCCTAAATATCTTCAATGTTAAATCATAGAAAGTTTCATAAAAAAGATCATTTCCTACAAAATCATCTCGAGATCACTAGTCAAACAATTGCACTCTAATTAATTACAATTTTAAAGTACTCAGAAGCTTAGGAAATTTTAAGGGAATCATATCTTTCTCAATATTCAATAATGATGCCTCCAACAATCCAGTAGAAGTAACATGGGCTGCTCTAGGAAAATTTGGTAAATTATCACTAGTACTAGTATTTGTTCTATCATCTTGAGAAGTTGTAATTGTTAGTGCACAAAGTTAATAAATTTCATACTATGATCAAATAAACAAGAAAGTACAAATCTAATCATATTTAACACATAACAAAATGTAGCAAAACAAGGATTTACCAGCTCTAGTTGTAGTAGGTGTGGATGTTTGCATGCTCCTTGTTGTTGATCCTGTAGTCGACAATCTCAGAGTGTTGGCTGACCTCATTGAAGGAGGCATATGCACGTCATTAAGACCTAAAAAATAATCATATATACATATATATAATGTATTGCCTTTTTAAAATATAGATTGCAAAAATATGACAATTGTAATATAAAACTATCAATAATAATAATGAATAAAATAATGTCCCTATTGATGATTGAAAATTAAAATTGCATACCTATAGGAGCTACACTGGTACCCTCATCAGGCAGAACAACTTGGTAAGTTCTCAAAAATTCCTCTAACAACACATACATATTTTGGTTCATGATCCATAAATTAGTATTAAACATAAACCTTTATTAAACTATTATCCTAGCAAAAGATTCATTATTGCTTACTTTCAGACAACATTCTCTCTATAAATTAGTATAAAACATAAAGCTTTATTAAACTATTGTCCTAGCAAAAGATTCACTATTAATTACTTCTAGACAACATTCTCTCTGACACAATTCATTTCTTGTCGCCTCTTTCTCTTCAGTTGGTTTTGGATCCATCACAAGCACAAGAATTTGTAGATTGATTCTTTTGAGGCTCTTTTTACACATGCTTATATGGTCACTGGTATATGTGATGTCATCATCACATAATATTGTAGCCTCCATATGAGCAACTAATTTCCTTTTGTGTAATATGTTCTTTTCTCTTTCCCTAAGCATCAAATTGTGACAAAAACATTAGTAAATCAATCAAAACAAGTCCAAAAGCTTAACAAAAAATAACATAATAATATGACATTTTGTAAAATTATAATTACACAAATTTTTATTCAAAAGGTTTACCTGTATTGAAGATGGGGTGGGAGCAACATCCCTGCCTCTATCATCTGATGGATCGGCCATGTCACCCCATGACAAAGAATATATATAAAAACATCAACATAATGAAAGGAATAGTTGACTTAGCAAAGAAACTTATTAATAAAATGTTATATTGTATATTGGAGTTATAATTGGAAGTAATTTGTTTAAATATTACATATATAGTACTTACAAGTCCCATGATAGTAACTTTCTTTGTATCTATGCAATTCAAATTATAATCTATTAGCAGCTCTTCCCTTGAACTTATTGATTTTATTGCACATACAAAAACATGATTCCCCTCACACACCTCAAAAATGCAATTGGGTCACTTATTAGTTGACCCAAGACGTGTACTATTTATAAAACCTACAATGTTCCATGTTGCTTTTGGCCTTCCATCAATGTACATAGCAAGTCTTTTACTTTGATCATTTTCTTTCCATTGTAGATAATTTGCTGACAATGCATACCTACACATACCTTTTTTATATTGATCCACATCCAATTATTGTAATTGTAACAATGTCCTACATACTCCATCAATTCAAAAACTTTTTTATAACTGACCTTTATGCTATCCATGGAAAATAGGCCCAAATCATGTAATAATGATGGAGCTATGTGATATATCCTCTCGTTAACACAAAAATCAATGTTAATTGGAGGTAATTCCTTGTGTACCCATTCTTTATGAATATGTATGTATCTTAAGGGAACCTTGATGTCACCCTTTGTCTCATCATCATAAGAACATGACCCACCTTGATCAAGGAAAAATTGCATGCATTTATTGAATTTTCTTCTAATCTTTTGACCTCTAGTTTGTCTCTCTTTCGTAGACTTACTACATCTCTCATTATCCTCTTCTATTCTCACATTTCCCTCACCTAAGGAAGACAAATATGATAGATACATATTTGGTGGTGCCTGTAGCCCATCAAATGAGAGATATAGTTGAAGGAGTGACATATTTTTCTATAAAATGAGGCTAATATTGATGAAGTTTGCCTAAAGTTAATGTTGAAGGTAAAGAGAAAGCAAGCATGTAATAAACTTATACCTCTCAATCCATGTCATTGTGTATGATCCTTGTCAAAGGGGTATAGTTTCATGCATATGTAAATCATTTGTCTTAAGTTAGTTACAAATTACATGATACTTATGCTACAAATTACATAGAACATAACATGAACAATATACATACATCATAATCATTGTATACTTTTTAATTCGTTACCTCTACAAAAAGCATATTATAAGTAATTAGCACCAAGAATTAAGTAGTGTAACAAATATTTACACTTAATCAACAACTAATAAATTTCTATTGATCATGTCATTGAGGTACTTGAAGAAGCAAGAACCCATTCTTTCATTTATGGGTCAAAATGTATCTTACAGATAAGATAACTAAACAATGGCCATGGAAAGGTGTTTCCATTGATAAAACAATATAGCTTCTAATCCTAGTAGGAGGATAAAAAATTCTTAACTCCCTGATCTTAATTATTAAAATATTTTATTGATGACAGTAGCTATTTTATTTGAATTATGGCTTTGGGTTGATAGGTATATTTCACACATCATAGTGAGCATGGATTTGTTATTCCAACCATTTGTAGGGTGAACAAACTTGTTGGATATCATCCAAACATTTTTGTGGTTTTGGTTTACTTTGTTCCTTCTAACTATTCTATTATGTTATTTAAAAACTTGAAAAATATCCATCATAAGGAATTAGATGGGAACATATACACAAGAAAACTCTTCAAATTAATGATCCAAACTGGTTATTTGAATGCTATATTTAAATGTTATTTTTCATGTATATATTATTTCTCTAATATTGTATTTAACTTTGGTTGAGAGAGAGAGAGAGAGAGAGAGAGAGAGAGAGAGAGAGAGAGAGAGAGAGAGAGAGAGAGAGAGAGAGAGAGAGAGAGAGAGAGAGAGAGTTGGTGTGCTCAAGCCTAGGTCTCAGCATGCCAAACCATATGCAATATTCCATATTGAGTGTGTTCCATAACCTTTTCTAGGGACCAAAAAGTGAGTGGCAACTTTTTGGTCCCCCATCTTTGTGCTCTTACCCAAACCATAGCCAAGGATTAAATTATATAGTGATAGGTGTCACTTGGGTCATTTATACATGACACAACATGACCTATATTTAACCATGTCTAGTAAATATAGAAAACTCTTTAATGAATTAGAAAATTGACCTATTATTCTAACAAATAAAAAAATTGAATTTTTTTCTTCACATTCTTAGTAAACTTTGGGTATTTTCATCTTCTTCGTTTAGTTAAAAGAAACCCCAAAATTCTAAATGTATTGGAAGAGAGAGATTTATACCTTGATTAGAGGAAAGTTGCAAAAAGTACAACTTCTCCAATAAGTGGTTGAGTTGTTATTACAAATAGGAATCTTAGAGTGAAATTATATAAATTTGGTGGTGATAAATATTTCAATCAATAAACTATATCCACTACAAGATGTTCATGAAGAGATTTCTTTCAATGAGATAAATATATTGAGGATTTAAGACAAGGTTTATCAAATAGTGCTACATATCATATAACAAAGAATCACTTCCACTGACTAGGGATACTTGGAAAAATATATTTCTACCTTGATTAGAGTGAAAGTGGATGTGATAAACTTGTAGTGGCACAATATATGTTGATGAAATAAACCCTAGAGTTACCAGTTTCAGCATAGTAGGATTCACACCAAAAATGAAGAGGTACATTATGAAGCTGAATCAAACAAGATAAAAATTGAGAGATTCAATAAGGCAGTTAAAAGAAAAGATCCAAAGGATTGAACAAAGGGTAAACATATGACCTTAAAACCATGAATTAATGTTAAGAACAATATTCTAATATGAAACAAGGTAGAAAATGAAAAAAAAAAAAAAAAAAACTTAGCACAAAGGTACATTTCCTTAGATATAATAGACTATCATTTTAAAAAATGTCTAAAAATCACCATCTCTATCAAATTTGTAGAGAAAAAAACCATGAGATAAAATTATAGTCCTTGCATCTTAAAACCTCCCCCCTCAAACCACAATAGAAGGGCCTCATACATGGATGTGTAGAACACCTAGTTAAAAGGGAGTGGAGAGAAAATAAGCAAGATGTTTGCAATGAGGATATCCAACAAAATTCTTTAGAGGATCCTCCACCATAAATGTTTGGGTAAGTGATTTTGACCATATCAATAAGGGGACAACAACAACATGTACACCACCAAGGAAAGGTTGTGCACTAGCAATAGTTGTTATATCAAATACAAAGGTAAATGGTGTACTAGCAAGAAATGAACCAACAATATGCAACACAGCTACAATGAATCAACAAACAAAAGATGAAACACTATCAGTAGACAAACTAGTAATAGATGACACACTTTAACAATATCAAACCAATAGTAGACAATGCTCTAACATTAGATCAAACCACAAATACATGCATTGAGAAAAGGTTTACTTTCCAAAGTTTCTAGATTTGATTTTTCCCTTTGAGCTACTTTTGGTAACTATTGATTGTGTTTGATGGTATAACCCTCCTACCTAATTCAAAGGATCAGGTTTAAAAATTTGTCTTTAATACACAAACTTATATCCTACATGGTAGTTTCTTGTTGGCCTAAATTTTTCCTTCGTAAGTCTATTTTCATAGTATTGAAACATTTTTTTTATCTATTTATATGAATATTTTCCACTGAAAATATATTATAAATAATAATATAATAACATTTCAGATTTGATAATATATGTTTGTAGGTTAGATAAAACCAAAGAAACCATAACAAATACATAAACATGAAATTAATTTAAAGATTAAAGCCAGATATATGTGTCATGTGTTGCATAAATTAGTGCTGACAGGAAGTCATCCTGAGAAGATTAGTGCCACAATTTGTACTACTCAAATGCGATAAGGGTTACAATGTTCTTCAGGGTTTTTTTGCACATACAATTTGTGTTGTACATGTATATATTAATATGATCCCTGGCCTAATTTGGCATTTTTAGTTTGAAATAAAATGTAAGAGTAATAAATGCATCTCAATAAAGAGATTTACTAATACATTTTTTTTTGTAGGAATCTTCCCATGGAGTATGATGATGGTGAGTTTATCGATAAAAAATGTCAACTAGTAGAGAATGACTGGTATAAGTCAAAAGTAGAGGGCCATCAACGAGGACTTCCACGATTTGATATAGGTGAGCATATAGACATGCATTTGGGATTTGATAGTCTTGAGAAAAGTGTTCTACTTCAGGATCAAATCCAAAGGGAAGAAGGCTGGGATTCACACTTTTCCAGGGAGGAGAATGGTGTTCTTGGACTTGAGACAGTTTCTCAAAATATAGAGTTCAATTCAATGACAATAGAGAATTGCACCATTTTAAGACACATTAATGTTTGGTCTAAGGCTACATCTACAAAGTTCATTCAAATGCTTTTGAACTCATTTGGATGGGGGGAAGGAAAACTTGTCGAGGAATCAAAGACCCAAGAGTCATTATGGTCTAACATTGTGGTTGTTTTAGATTCACAGGCTGAAAGATAGCTGAAATAGACCATCAAGGTTTGAAAAGTTTAACAATGGAGGGTGGGTATCATAACCAAAATAATTACACCAAGAGGCGTTCTATACAATGGCAAAATGAATGCCCAACACGAGAATATGCCAAAATAGGTTCTTTGTCAATAAAAAAGAAATGGGAGCAGTTACACACTAATTTAATTAAAAAGGATTTTATAAATGTATTTTATTTCGCCATGGCCATGTGGCACCTTATAAAATAATAAAATTAAAAATTATTTCTGAAATAATAGAGTGACATATGACCATCCCAAAATAATAGGGTGAAACATGATCATCCTAAAATAATAGGCTTCAAAATAATAGGGTGACACATGGTCTTCCCAAAATAATAGTGTGGTAAATGACCATACCAAAATAAAAAGGTCAAAATAATAGGACCCCAAAAAATTTGAAAAAAACAATAAAGAACTTTGAAATAAATTTAAAAATAAAATATTCTTACATAAAAATAATTGTTATAAAATATATATATAAAGAAATTAAAAACAAAAATAAAACAAAAAATTAAAAAAAACTAAAATAAAACTAAAAACTAAAATAAAAAATAGTATTAAAATTATTTAAACCATGACTACGGGGGTTATACCCTGCATGCAACTAGCACAACAAGACCGTCGCTGCTGATAGCAATAGTCCTGCCAAGGTGGGCTATGTGTGCAATAGTAGTGGGTGTGGGAGGGGTGGTGGGTGTGTGTAGCACCACCATGTACTTTTTTTTTGTTTCCCATTCAAATTCCTTCCTTTACACCTGCTAATCCACATTTTTAAAAATTGCCTATGCATTTCATTTAACAAATTTTATTTGATTGGCTATTCATTTTTTAATAAATAAATATACCATGCAAATATTTCATGGGCTAGGAGATGAATAGTTTTTGTGAGGAGAGGAAGAGTTAGTTTCACTGATTATATAAGAATGTTTCCATTTCATTTTTCTGTTGCAAATAAGAGTGCATTTACAGAGTACAATAGATTAGAATTTTTTTTGAGAGTATGAGTAGAATAGAAAATAGAGACAATGAGTAGAATATAGATTTTTTTTGTGAAATATTATAGGTTGTTGAAGAAGAAAAGAAATTTAGAAAAGGAAATTGCAAATTTGGAGATCAAAATTCAAGAATCACATCAAATACAAAAGTAAGTTTCTTCTTACATTTTTAAAATTTATATTTTAAAAAATGCATAGCTACCTTGTATTATTTCTCAATTTTTATTACATTCATTCATACAATGATTTCAACATGTAAATAGTGCTTTGATCATTATAGAATTTTCAAAGCATAAATAATGCTTATTGCAGTGCATGACCATGTTATCATGTATTATCATTTCTGACAAATACAAACCCAGATCTATGGAGAATGGGCTGACAACATCATGTACATAAAGGACAAGTAATATGTGAATTTACAACTTTCAAGGAGCTGTGTGTAGTGGGAGATTCAAAAACAAGGCCACCGCAGAAAGGAATCTGTTAATTTCCAACTTTGAGGGAGCTCTACATAGAGGGAGACTTAGGAATAAGAGATGTTGAAACAGGACCAGCTCAATAAAGGATCTGTGAGTTCACAAGTTCTAAAGATGTATGTATAGAGGGAGATTCATCTTTTGTGTGTTTGATCTATTTTAAATTTGCATTTTGAAAGAAGATTTTTTGGGCATGATGGAGTCTATAATTGATTTGACAAACTTTGATAATAAGAACAACATGATTTACTTGAAATCCATTTTTAGGTGGTTTGCAAAGCTTCCATGAGGTTCCCAAGCTCGCAGCTCACAAATTTGTTGCAGAATACTACAATTCACCATTTCTCTATTACTGATTTTCTACAATAAAACAAAACAAAATATAATAAAATATGTATAATTGAACAAAACAAATGAACTTATGCACATTTTCTACTTATAAGTGGGACCTTTTAGTTAAAAAGACTGATTTGAATTTTCTTATTTTAAAAATTTTCAATTTTTTTTTAGCATAGGTATGCATTTCAAATAGTCTCTCAACAATATAATTACCTTCACAATTTAATAAACCTTGGTGTGTGTTGTAAATTTAGATGCTAATATAATATTGTGTATTTGGAACTATAGGTGACACAATGTATTTAAACAATTACTATTAATTTTGTCTCGTACCAATAAGATTTGTACATCTTATTACCTAGATTTCTTATATTTCTTTTTTTCTATCATTTTGTAAAATAATATGCATGAGTTTTAACATAATTTCTTTTTGAAAATATTTTTGTCAATTAAAAAAAAATCCATTTCTAATAAATTTTTATGCCTACATTAACTATTTTTTGATAGATACAATGAAATTGTCCTTTAAAAAGTTAATTATGTGGAAATGTATAAGAGACAAGGATTCAAATAATGATGAGTTTTGAAAGGAAGTTTCTATATTTAATTGGATAGATTTTATTTTTTGATAGTAAAAGTTTCTCACTTCATTGCAAACTTTGTTTTAACTAAGATCCATGCAAATTGTTGAAAGATAAACAAGATTCATTATAGAATTCTTTAACTATAAATATCAACACAATCATTTAAACCAAATATATATTAACAAAAAACTAATAAATAATGCATGTTTGTAAATTATATTTTAGTTAAAAATAACATGGTACTATTTATATATAAAATAAAATAATCATGTCAAAATGATGACAATTCTTTTTCACACACTATTATGAAACAATAAGATGCTTGTATTTTGTTAATAGGAAAAAATGTGAAATGTAAAAGACCAAATAACAAAGTTGTAAAAATTAAATACCTATCTATCCACTATTTGTACAACTACATACTATACATTGTTTTTTAAAAAGCTAATTATGTGGAAATGTATAAGAGATAAGGATTCAAATAATGATGGATTTTGAAAGGAAGTTTCCATATTTAATTGTAGATTTCATTTTTTGATAATAAAAGTTTCTCATTTCATTTGCAAACTTTGTTTTAATTAAGATGCATGCAAATTGTTGAAGGATAAAAAAGATTCATTATAGAATACTTTAACTATAAATATCAGCACAATCATTTAAATCAAATATATTTTAACAAAAAACTAATAAATAATGCATGTTTGGAAATTCTATTTTAGTTAGAAATAAAATGATACTATTTATATATAAAATAAAACAATTATGTCAAAATGATGACATTTTTTTTCACGCACTATTATGAAACAATAAGATGCTTGTATTTTGTTAATACCACAAAGTATGAAATGTAAAAGACCAAATAACAAAGTTGTAAAAATTAAATACCCATCTATCCACTATTTGTACATATTATACTTTATTTTTAATATACATTCATATATTAGATATTTAATTTTTTTCAAAAAGGATAAGAACAACGCAGACCAAAACAACAACCATTCCATTCGTAATTATCGAATCACCAATCAATGCATGATTTTCTTTGAGGAGGAATTGGAAGGTGGACGATCGAAAATAATAGAAGTGAAATTTGCAAACAAGAAAAATTATTCAATGACAAATATATGCAAAGTTTCAAAAATATGGAAAGTTTCAAATGCATTTTAATATTTGTAAGTTATGTAAATAAATCTGTAGAGAATTATTAAAAGAATGCATACAATAATGCTCATTTGACACTCTTATTTGTGCCAAAAGATGAATTTCCAAGAAATTGATAGTTACTTTTGCACAAAAGTATCAAGTAAGTGATATAAATGAACCTCCAGCCTCCTTTCATATGTTGAAATTCTTAATACTTTATTCCCATGCAACATCAAGAGACAAAAACTTGATTGCATGCAAATTGATTCTACGCATTATGATTCTGAGGCTAATGTTGTTGATCTTGTACACAAAATTTGCAAAAGGGAAAGAACTATAAAAGCATAAAATGTAGAAATTAAATCTGTACCAATCCTTTACCCATAGAAAATGAGAATAAATGGACATTTTTTTTTTAAGGGAAATAGAAACTAAAGCATTATAAGAGTGGGTTGCACATACCTTAATAGAAACATAATAAATGAGTTTTTGAAGACCCTTCCACCTTCTTATGTGTAGGATATTTATTTCTAAAATCACTATTTAGAAACAAGGAGTATTCCTAATGTTAAAAATGAAAGTTTAATTTTTAGAAACTTTTAGAAGTGAGTTTTTCTACATCATCAAAAAATCAGCTAGAAAATAAAAAATTGACGAAGTCTTACAACATTTCCGTCAAAAAAATAATTTTCAGGAGCAAAGCTCTCACAATAAGCCTATCAGCTTAATAAATGGACATTTTTTTTAAGGGAAATAGAAACTAAAGCGTTATAAGAATGGGTTGCACATACCTTAATAGAAACATAATAAATGAGTTTTTGAAGACCCTTCCACCTTCTTATGTGTAGGATATTTATTTCTAAAATCACTATTTAGAAATATGGAGTATTCCTAATGTTAAAAATGAAAGTTTAATTTTTAGAAACTTTTAGAAGTGAGTTTTTCTACATCATCAGAAAATCAGCCAGAAAATAAAAAACCAACGAAGTCTTACAACATTTCCTTCAAAAAAAAAAATCTAGGAGCAGAGCTCTCACAATAAGCCTGTCGGCTTAAAAATGTAAAAAATAGAAATAAAATTAACATTTTAAAACAATTATTTCTTTAAGTTTATAGTAACAATTTAGTAAAAGAGTAATAGAAAATAAAGATGTTTCAATTTATCTTATATTTTTTTCTCTCAATTAAACAAATACAAGAATATAGAAACTTCTTACTTTTCTTATTGAAATTGAAGATATTTTTGAAGTAGTGAGAAACACCTTTTTTAATTTGAATCTTAGAAAAATATCTTCTCATATATATAAATAAAAAATATAGTAACAACGTTATTTTTCAATATCTTGTTTGAAAACAATTTAGAAAAGATTTTTAAAAACTTATAGAAAAATAAGGAAGTTTCTATATTTTTCAATTGCATGATTTTTCTATATTTTTCATTGGATGACATTTCATAGATTATAAAGTACTTAAATAATGTAAGATTTTGTGATTTTGTGATGATGATGATGATGATGATGATGATGATGATGATGTGTGTGTGTGTGTGTGTGTGTGTGTGTGTGTGTGTGTGTGTGTGTGTGTGTGTGTGTGTGTGTGTGTGTGTGTGTGTGCGCGCGCGCACATATATACTACCTTCACACGTGAATAGACTATATGTACGAAAGATATAATGTAGAAGATGTCTATTTATTGACAGTACTTGATTACTTACTATTACATAGTTACCTACTACCATTTATTTGAAATAAAAGAATTGTAACAAAAAATTGAACCATGCAAAATAGAAAAATTTATCATGATTGGATGAAAAAGTTGATAGCTCAATCGATTTCTGCCTTAATATTGATAGATATAATGACTCACACATCTATTGCAAATGCATATCCCATTTTTGCACAACAAGGTTACAAAAATCCTTGAGAAGCAACTAGGCGTATTGTATGTGCCAATTGTCATTTGGCTAAAAAACCTGTGGAGATTGAAGTTCCATAGTCTGTGCTTCCCGATACTGTTTTTGAAGCAGTTGTAAAAATACCTTATGATAAGCAAATATATATATATATATATATATATATACATGTATGTGTGTGTGTATATACACACACACATATATATATACATTTATATACATGTATATATAGATATGTATATAAATAGATATGTATATATGTATATATGTATAGATATATATGTATATATATGTATATATATATGTATATATATGTATATATATATGTATATATATGTATATATATATGTATATATATGTATATATATATGTGTGTGTATATATATATATGTATAGATATACATATGTATATATATATATATATATGTATATATAGATATATATATATACATATACATATATATGTATGTATATATACATAATATATCTATATATACATACATATATATGTATATATACATGTATATATACATATATATGTATATATACATGTATATATACATATATATGTATATATACATGCATATATACATATATATATAGGGGGGAGAGTGTGTGTGTGTGTGTGTGTGATTGCATGAGCAATGATTTTTTTTATATAAATAAATTCTATTTGAAGGCTTAGCATGTCATGAAGTTTATTAGAATATGTATATCTAACATCTTTTTAAAAAATCCATAATGAAATTTATGGAAATATTAATTTCATTCCCCTAACTATATGAAACCTTACCAATAATAAAAGTCATATAATAGTATGAAAGAGTTCCCTCTAATTGAGCCTCAAATCTAACTTAATCTTAATTATAACCCTAATTATACTTTGACCATAACACTAAATGAATTACCCTCATTATAACCATATCCCTAATATATACTGCAAACATGACAAAAAGCCTAATTCAAACCCTAATGAAAGTGTAATACAACCCTTATCCACATGCTTAACAATGCTAACCATATTATTCCTAACCAAAATAACCTAACTGTAATTTTGATTCTAACCCTAAACCTTAATCATAATAGCAAACTTGACAATAAATCTAATCATATCTAAACCCTAATCCTAATCCCAAGTCTAATTCTTATTAAAACCCCAACCTTAATTGTATATATACCAAAATCCTAACCCTAATAATAATTCTAAGACTTTCCCTAACCATACTCTTAACCATGATGTATAGTGATAAATCATAATCATATCCTAAATGTTATATTTAGGATGTAGGAATGGGGTTATGATTTATCAAGTAGGGTTAAGATTACGATTTAAAATAAAACATTAAATCAACATATAGGATCTAGGGTTATTATTAAGATTAGGTTTAGGGTATGAGTTCACATAATAATTAGAATTGGGCTAAGGTTAGGATTAACATTTTTCATTGAGAATTAGAGTTTACCATTTTGGGTTTAACATATAAGATTGGGTTTTATAATTTTTTATTAATACTTAAAATTTAGAATTTAGGGTTTTATAGTATTATAGGACAAGGGTAGGTTTTTTTAATGGTTAAGATTTAGGTTTAACATTATGATTAGGGTTAACTGATAAAGATTACTGTTGTGGTGTCCACAACACACGCCCCATTCTTCAATAGGAATGGGGACCCCTTACTTTTATTTGACTCCCAAACTCCTAGTTCGGGAGTTGGGGGAAGAAATTTTAGTTAGGAGCCTTAGAAATTTTTATTTATTTATTTATTTTAAAAACAAATTTAAAAAATTTTGAAAAAAATACACATCATCTAGCACGCTCATCGAGGTATCGTGCACTTGCAAAAGGGAGAGAGGGTTATAAAAACCCTCCCTCCCCTTCTTCCTTACTCATTTTTTTGTCTAAGGAGGAAGGAGGCAGAGGTAAAAATCCCCCCCCCCCCCCCTTTTTCAAATGTTGCACGCCCTACGCCCAAGCGGCGCACTGTTGCAAGGTAAAAGCATAGATCTGTGTCACCGTTTGTGATACAAAAACCTGTTTTGGTCAAATCTCATTTCTCTATCAAAACTCAACTTTTTTCAAAATCTAAAAATACCCTTTTATAGATCTCAGATTCAATATCATCATTATATAAATTTTTGAGTCTTTTGATTAGTTATAATATGTTATAATCCCAAAATATTATAAGCTGATATTTCAACATTTCAAAAGATGCTCCGTCAAAAAAGGAAAAAAAATAGTAAATCATATCAAAAAAATTAAAAATTTATATTTATCACTAGAGGAGAGAATCCTCTTCACGAATATGTAATTTTTTTTCAAGAAGGTATAGATTTGATAGGGAAGTTTTGACGGGAGGCAAAAATTGTTGGATTCTAACAAGGTCGAACTTGAGTACTTATAACAAAGAAAATATACATCAAAAATAATTATTTCTTTTTTTTTTTACTAGCTATACATGTCATCTATAAAATATTTTCAAATTAGAACAAAAAAGGATGATTTTCACATACTTGTTTGACGGGAACTACATCCTATATTTTTTACACTTCAAAAATGGACTTCAAAATAAAATAAAATGAATAAATTCTTAGTGAAAAAAATTATAAAAATTATAAGCATAAAATTCATACAATTCTACACATTTCATCAATTTACATCATCTTCATATTTTAAACACAAATACCATTTTTTTTGTCATTAATGTTGAACTGTCACATTCTGATATCACGTTTCTTTGTAAAAGGTGACACAGGTTTGTGCTTTTACCCTACAGCACCGCTCATCGTGCCCTTTTGGCGCGTGAGCGGTGCCTTCGTCGTGCGCCCTTTGGGTGCATGCTGTTGCGACTGTGCTGCTGCAACAACACCTGAGTGGCGCGATGCCCGTGACTTGGTCGCACCCCTTTTGGGGCGCGCGCGGCACCTGTGGCCTGGCCACGACCCTTTTGGGGCACATGCGCGGTGCCCGCACCACCTCGTGCCCCTTTTAAGGCCCACACGAGTGGATGCCCTCCCCACCACGTGCGGTGCACGCGCGCTCTGTCAAACCTTTTTTTTTCTTTTTAAAGAGAAATATATTTTTAAAAATAAATAAATAAATAAAGAAAAATTAATGTAATGACCTTCCTCAAATCTGCCCTCAAAAATGCTGATGAAAGCTCAAGGAATTTCATCAAACAATTCACATGCAAGGGACGTATGACTGATATAGTATTTCAGCTAGCTTCAAATGACTTTTTTTTTCAATTTGCATCAATGAAAATCTTGTGCTAGAAGACTACAATGGACTACAAAATGACCTAACATGAGTGTGCTACTAATTTTGACAATATTCAGTGCATATATATGATCTAAGCATGAGAAATGAACACCTACAGCCAATTGGCATTTTTACAAACAATTGGTATGCAAACTAACTAGCTGATAAATAATGATATTAAATTGCTTAAATGGCACCAGCAACTATTATCTTCTTAATTGCAATGAAAATTACAATGCTCATGAAATATGGCCAAGACTTTGGCATTTACATGGATTACAAAATGATAATGCTGGTATAATGCACACTTACAGCTGAAAGCTTATAACACCTTAAAAAAAAATACTAAAAAAAACCTGGTTGTAGATGGTTGTAATAATTTTCTTCTATGTTGCCCCTTCTACTTTGCTTTTTTCGAATTGCTTTTTCAGCCTGCTTTTTCATACCCACTTTTTCAGCCTGCTTTTTTGTACCCGCTTTTTTTCGGACAGCTTTTTCGTACCCGCTTTTTTCAGCCTGCTTTTTCGGTTCCATTTTTTCGGACTGCTACTATGTTGAATCTCAAGACCATATCTTTCAATGGCATCAAAATTTCCATCTTGAAGGGATTTCGTCCTCCAAACTATTGAGACATAATCTCCAGAAAATTTCCCAATTTCTTTGATATTTCCAAACATGCATAAATGAGAGCTATCCTCTTTCTTTTAATCCCTTCCTCACTTGCTCCATATTCTGTCTTGCCAATGTGGGATAATACATGACTTTTAATATTACTTCTTTTTTCTTTTTACAAAGTCCATGTATATACTCAAAAGGGGGACTCTTGATTTTTATAAAGTGACTTTGTGAAACATTATAATATTTAATTTAAATAGTCACTTTACCATTGTAACTTCAAACATTAAAATAATATACCAAATAAACTCGAAATCCCACATATAATAGCTAATTAGAAAGAGCCCAAAAAAATGCATCTCATCCTGTCACTAAAAATTGAAGGCACTGCATCCCCCTATTGGCTTACTAAAAATAGTAAGTCTTCCTGACAACCCAACAAATGAACTCCATTTGGCCTGTAATTAAATTTGACTAGGCCAAATAACCTCACGATCCCTTTTGAAGTCCTAGTTAGCCCTTGGGACCATACAAGAATGGGCTAACGACAACATACCTCCAAACTGGCTAAGTGGGGGACATTACAGTTCGCCCCTCTTGAAATTGCTTGACCCCAAGAAATCTCAACTCAGGATGCTGAATAATCTCCTCTACCTCCCATGTCGCATCCTCAACTGGTAGGTTCCTCAACTTTACTAGGTACTCCCTGATAGTCCGCCTATGAAGCACCCTCTCCCTGTATTCAAGTATAGCCTTAGCAATCAAGATAAGTTTTCCTTCATCATTGAGAGGTGGCAATACTACTGAAGGCACCACATTATGCCCCAATGCCTTCTTAAGGCGTGACACATGGAACACGTTATGTACTTTACTGTCTGCAGGCAGCTCCAACTCATAAGCTACCTCACCCACTCTCCTGATTACTTTGAATGGTCCATAGTAGTGTGGTTTCAATTTCTCTGCTCCACTCCTCTTGAGAGAGGACTGTCTATACAGCTGTAACATGAGGTACACCATGTCTCCTACCTCGAAAGATCTCTCAACCCTGTGTTAATCAGCATATTGCTTCTGCTGATTTTGTGCCCTTTGTAAATTTTCCTTCAAGGATCACATAATGTCCTGACACTCCTACAATATATCCTTGGCCTTAAGCATCCTACTATCCCCAAATAAAAAATCCAAAAAATTAGGAGCATCATACCCGTACAGTGCCATGAAACGGGACATTTGAATAGACATATGGAAAGAGGTATTATAGCAGTACTCCCCTAGATGCAACCACTTCACCCAAGCCTTCTGCTCTCCTGCAATGTAGTTTCGAAGGTACCCCTCAACCCATTTATTCACTATCTCTGTCTGCCCATCAGTTTGGGGGTGGTAACTGGTACTCGGAGTTAGCTCTGTTCCACACAACCTGAACAACTCCTTCCAAAAGTGGCTCATAAACCTACTATTCCTGTCACTGACTATGTTCCATGGCATCCCATGTAATCTAAATACCTCTCGAAAGAATAGTTCTGTTGTTTGTACTGCTGAATATGTGGACGAAATCGCAAAGAAATGTGCAAATTCTGTCAATCTGTCTACCACAACAAAAATACAATCTCGACCCTGTACCTTGGGGAGGCCTGTAATGAAATCTATGGAAATGCTATCCCACTTCTTAACTGGTACGGGTAGGGGCTATAGTAAACCACCTGGAAAGGAATGTTCCTGTTTGTTCTGCTAATATACTGGGCACTCCCTAACAAACTGAAGCACCTCTATTTTGAGTCCTTTCCAAATGAAGCACTCTCTCACTTGTTGATATGTCTTAAAGAATTTGGGATGTCCTGCCAATGGTGAATCATGAAATGCCCTCAAAATCTTCTGCTTCATAGTAGACCCGGGTACTAAATAAATCCTTTCCTTGTAGATGATCAAATCATTTACAATAGTGTATTGACTATCCTGAATAGTTCCTTCAATAACACTAGATGCCCAACTATCCTTGGCATACTCTACCAAGATCAACTCTCTCCAATCGTCCATGACTATCCCAATAGCAAGCAAATGAGGCCTTCTGGATAAAGCATCTGCGACGATATTTTTCTTCCCTTTGACATAGACTATGTCAAAATCATAAGCCTGTAACTTACTCACCCATTTCTGTTGCCTATCATTGAGATCCTTCTATCCAAGGAAATGTTTCAAGCTATTATGATTTGTTTTTACTGTGAATCGGCTCCCTACTAAGTATTGCCTGAACTTAGCTAGTGTGTGCATGATTGCTAGCATTTCTTTGTCATAGATGTTGTAAGTTCTCTCGACACCTCATAATTTCCTGCTCTCATATGTGATGGGATGTTTATCCTGCATGAGGACAGCTCCTACGCCCTCTCCTAAGGCATCACACTGCAGCTCAAAAGGCCTGGTGAAATCTGGAATGGCTAAAACAAGGCATGTACTCATCAGCTCCTTGAACCTATCAAAATAATCTTGAGCCTTCTCTGACCACTTGAAACTATCTCTCTGTATCAAATCTTTAAGTGGTGCTGCTATCTGTGAAAATGCCTTCACAAATCTACGGTAGAACTTGCAAAGCCCAAGAAATCCCTTGAGTTGTGAAGTGTTCCTCGGTGGTGGCCAATCCAAAATGGCCCTAATCTTGTCTGGGTCAACCCGAACACTTCTTGCACTAATAATATGCCCTAGATAGAGAAACTCTATCATCCTGAACTCGCATTTACTCATCTTGGCATATAATGACTCCCTCTCTAGAATGTTGAGCACTGCATCAATATGCTTCAAATGTTCCTCCCAAGTATGGTTGTATATCAGTATATCATCAAAAAAAATCAACACAAACTTCCTCAACTGATCTTTGAATACTCTATTCATACAGGACTGGAAAGTGGAGGGGGCATTAGTCAACCCAAAGGGCATGACTAAGAACTCAAAATATCCATAGTGGCATCTAAAAGCTGTCTTCTCCACATCCACCTCTCTAACCCGTATTTGGTGGTAGCCGAATCTCAAATCAATCTTAGAGAAATAGCAAGCACCGTGCAATTCATCAATAAGCTCATCAATGTGCAAAATAGGGTATTGGTTCTTGATTGTCTTCTTGTTTATTTCCCTATAATCAATGCACATCCTCATTGTACCATCCTTCTTCTTCACCAATACTACTGAAGAAGCGAAAGGACTCTTGCTTGGTCGTATGTGCCCCATGTCAATCAACTCCTTGATTGCCTTTTCTATTTCATCTTTATATCTCTTTTGGATGGCGGTAGGGTGTGATGATGACTGGCTTAGCCCCTTCCTCTAACTCAATAGCATGCTCAATTCCCCTATCCGGGGGTCTCCCTGGAGGTATCTCACCAAACACCTTAGTATTTTTTGTTATTATTTTTTGTACATCAGGGGGATACTCCTATTTATGTTGCTCTGTCACCTCAGGCATTACTCTGAACTCTGCTATCCATTGCACCTGGTTGTGTCTGAAGAAACTCTGCATCTGCTTGAGTGACACCACTCGTAGTCTCCCATCTGAAAAACCTCTGAGTACTATCTTCTTACCATTTGCCTCAAACCTCATTTCCATTTTTTGGAGGTTAAATGTAAACTCTTCCAGAGATTTCATCCAATTCATCCCAAGCACTATATCCTGATCACCAATGTTGACAACAAAGAAATCTCCCACCATGTCATAATCTCCCAAATGAAGCTGCAAGTTGGAGATTTTCTTGGTATAGTCAATTTTGAAGCCGTTAGCAACCATCACCTTAAATCCCCTATGCTCTTCTATATGTAGCCCTCTACGTGTCACAAACTTTTCATCAATGAAGTTATGTGTTGCCCCTGTATCAATGAGTGCCACAAATCTTTGTCCATCCAAAGTTCCCCTAACTCTGAAAGTGACGGCCTCCTATATACTGGAAAATTGAGCTATCGTGCTATCACTGTGTGCTTCCTCATGTGAATAATTATCATCTCCATCTGATTCTGATGACTGCTCTAAATCTCCATCCACTGACTCTTCGGCTGAAAAGTACTCCATCTGCTTGGCTTTTTCTTTCAATGGACACTTATGTGACAAATCCCAAGGCTCCCTGTAATGAAAATAAAGCTTCTTCTTCCTGAGATCATTAAATGTCTCATTGTCCAACCTCTTACTTTCCTCCTTAGGTGGCTGACCCTCTCTACGAAAAGGTTTAGTGTCCTTATCTTTCCTCGAAGGGAAACTCTTTGCCTAGAATTTATTTTTAGAAGCTGAAGAGGAATCCATGTCACGAGCTTTCTTAATGGCTTCTTGAAAAGTGGGAGGGTTGAGAGCTTTAATCTACCCTCTGAATGGATCAGCTAATCCATATATAGAACCAGTATCCTCCATTCAGATACATCTGTTACTAACACTGCAAGTTTTTGAAATTCTGAAATGTATGTTTCCAATGATCCCCATTGTTTAAGCTAAGCTAACTCCTTGAAATGTAGTTATGGATCCTTCCTATCAAAATGTTTAATCAGTCTCTCCATAAACTCCACATATGAGGTAATGTGTGCATGACCCATAGTGACCATACCATGCTGCCACCACTCGTGTGCTAACCCATCCAGATGAATTGTTGCATACTTAATAGCTTCTTCCTCAGGCATAGGGTTCAATTGAAAGTATGTATCAAGCTTTTGAACCCAAGCTCTTGCTGTAGACTTCCCTGACCCATCATAATATGGTAACTGAAGTTTCCCTACTTTCTTTCGTAGCTCATAGCTCTAGTTCCTGTCATGTCCACGTGGCATATGTTTCATCCGCACATCCATATACTCCCTAAAGGTAATTGCAGCAGTAAAATTTGGACCTTCGGCTTCCCAATCTCTTCTCAACTAGTCATGTATATCATTGATCTGGGGCTCTGATACGGGCTACTCTGGGGCTCTAAGAGGAAATGTGGGAATCATGGGCCTTGAACTCACTGTCCTAGCTTGCTGGGGTGCATGACTGAAATTGTTCCCAACTTGTTCACCTCCATTATGTGTCCCATCTTGATTGTTCCCATTCTGATTGTTACCATTTTGATTATTACCATTTCGATTATTTCCTCCACCCATGTTAGCATTCAACCCCATTTGACGAGCCATCATCTGCATCATAAGCTCCATTCTCTAATTTTGTTCCTATGCCCTTTGTTCTGCTAATCGATGTCCCTGTGCCAAGGTCTCTAATAACTGTAAGAATCTTTCCTCTCTAGGATCCCGAGCATTCTTGTTTCCCATATTCTCGCCTTGATCAAAGAATATCTCCTCTGTGTCTGTATAACTGGATTTTATGTCCACCTGCATGGATGAACTAGACTGTTTGCTCTGCAAGTCTGAAATCCTATTTTGTCTTGCTCTGGTATTCTGGAAATTATAAGGTCCCTATTGCATGCTCAAACATAAATGCTCTGATTTTAGTGTTTTGACATTTCGTCAAACACTTTCCCCTCTATCTGGCTGTTCCAAATTCCCTATAAGACCTCCACAGGATGGCAGGACTTATAGCTCTGATACCACTGTAATGACGCTCCTCAAATCTGCCCTCAAAAATGCTGATGAAAGCTCAAGGAATTTCATCAAACAATTCACATGCAAGGGACGTATGACTGATATAGTATTTCCGCTAGCTTCAAATGAATTTTTTTTTCAATTTGCATCAATGAAAATCTTGTGCTAGAAGACTACAATGGACTACACAATGACTTAACATGAGTGTGCTACTAATTTTGACAATATTCAGTGCATATATATGATCTAAGCATGAGAAATGAATACCTACAGCCAATTGGCATTTTTACAAACAGTTGGTATGCAAACTAACTAGCTGATAAATAATGATATTAAATTGCTTAAATGGCACCAGCAACTATTATCTTCTTAATTGCAATGAAAATTACAATGCTCATGAAATATGGCCAAGACTTTGGCATTTACATGGATTACAAAATGATAATGCTGGTATAATGCACACTTACAGCTGAAAGCTTATAACACCTTAAAAACCAATACTAACAAAGAACCTGGTTGTAGATGGCTGTAATAATTTTCTTCTATGCTGCCCCTTCTACTTTTCTTTTTTCGAACTGCTTTTTTGTACCCGCTTTTTCAGCCTGCTTTTTTGTACCTACTTTTTTTCAGACAGCTTTTTCGTACCCGCTTTTTTCAGCCTACTTTTCGGTTATGTTTTTTCAAACTGCTAGTATGTTGAATCTCAAGACCATATCTTTCAATGGCGTCAAGATTTCTAGCTTGAAGGGATTTCATCCTCCAAACTATTGAGACATAATCTCAAGAAAATTTCCCAATTTCTTTGATATTTCCAAGCATGCATAAATGAGAGCTATCCTCTTTCTTTTAATCCCTTCCTCACTTGCTCCATGCTTCTGTCTTGCCAATGTGGGATAATACATGACTTTTAATATTACTTCTTTTTTCTTTTTACAAAGTCCATGTATGTACTCAAAAGGGGGACTCTTGATTTTTATAAAGTGACTTTGTGAAACATTATAATATTTAATTTAAATAGTCACTTTACCGTTGTAACTTCAAACATTAAAATAATATACCAAATAAACTCGAAATCCCACATATAATAGCTCATTAGAAAGAGCCCAACAAAACGCATCTCATCCTGTCACTGAAAATTGAAGGCACTGCATCCCCCTATTGGCTTACTAAAAATAGTAAGTCTTCTTGACAACCCAACAAATGAACTCCGTTTGGCCTGTAATTAAATTTGACTAGGCCAAATAACCTTAGGATCCCTTTTGAAGTCCTGGTTAGCCCTTGGGACCATACAAGAATGGGCTAACGACAACATACCTCCAAACTGGCTAAGTGGGGGACATTAATATTAAAAAATAAATAGATAAGTTTCCTAGGGGAACAATTTTTTTCTTTTTTACATTTTTTTTTTTAAATATCCAATAATTAATCATGTTTTTATTTTTCCTATGATGTGCAGGTAATATAATCCGATGGCATCCACATTCGGACTAGCAGCGAAACTAGTTGCATACAAGTTCCAAGGCGTAACCTCAAAATCATGATTGCACGATGAGTACTCTGAGATCAAAGATACAGAACTTGGACACACAGACTTGGGAGAGTTCTTAAGAGTTTGTAACAATCCAACTGAAAGGTCATCATTGAGATCTACCCTAATCCATTCTGGATTAGTAAATGCAGCATCACATCCCAGGACCGTGCAGTCAGCTAAATTGATTATGAACCTGTCTCAGCATTTTGTTCTTGATGAAAGGGTGGTAAAGAGCATCACTGGAGAAGTGGTCTTGGATCTATGACTTGATAATGTTGAGAGGGTTTTTCATCTACCTAGAGCCGATCAATTCATCAAGCTTTCATATGAAGCAGCTGAGAGGTGGCATAAGGATCATTACCAGGAGGCCATCAACATTATATATTCCTCATACTTCATTGAGAAACCACCTCGGGGGAAGACAATCAGCAAAGTGGATATGACTCGAGGATACATGAAGGATGACATTGGATATTCAATCATTCTCCTGAGTAGAGTTATGGGATTGCCTACAGCAGGTCATCTTGCTCCATTCATGGTCAACTTCATTGAGACCATCAGAAATGCAACCAGAACCAGAACCAAGGGTTACTAATGAGCCATCAAAAGAGGCACAGATAGTAAAATGTATACAAAAACCTTCTCAGGAAGTTGAGGATCAAACTACAAGATCTACAAAAACTAAGACTACAGAAGAAGAACCCTCACAATAGGAGACTTCGAGCAAGAGTGATAGAGGGAAGGAGGTAGTTGAACACATCCCTTCATCATCTAGAGCCAAGGTTATAGAAAGACATATCTCAAGATGGTTTTGGAAAGAGCTAATGAGGAGTGCCAAGCATCAATTCTGTGCATCAGAGGATGATATTTGTGACATTGCAGAGATTTTGAACAAGCTTGACTCTCCATTACATGATGCAATGCCATTTGCATTCATTACTACTACCCGAAACTAGGACTTATTTGCACAAGTGACCCACCCTCTAAAAGGTACAGATGAAGAAGTTGTTAGCCTTTAGGACTATGAAGTAAAAGATATCATGTTAGGAAAGCCTACACGGGATACTTCCTGACAGATGATGACTATGGGAGTTAAGGAGGTTCTCAGCCATATGGAATAGGATGAGGTTGAAATTAGAACACTTTAAAGGAGAGTTGAGATCTTAAAGGGAAATTTAGCTAAAGCTATTGGTCCTCTTAATTCAAAATGCCCTGAGGAGACTTTGAATACCATTCTTAGAGAAGGGGAAGGTGTACAACTTAGTCCATTTTTGAGAGCTTGTCAAGATTGGCGAGACAGCCTTGAGGATAGGGGTGTTACTATAATCAAAGGAAGTTGGAAGTTATTAGATGCTACACAAGAGAATGTTGATAAGGTTGTGGTAATTTTGAGGCAGGACTTCAGTATTATGGATGAGGTATGGGTATGGAGCAAGGATTTACAAACTCTACAAGCCATAAAAGGGAAAAGGTATCGCATTTTCATTGATGTATATACTAGAGAAGAGTTAAACATGATAGATGATTGGATAGAAAATATTACAGATGGAAATAAAGTGATGGAAACATTGCATGATGAGATACGTAGGCTCAAGGACCAAGCCCGAGAGCAAATTTTGGAAGCAGAAAAGTTGTACAGTGATGCATGCTTGGAAATTTTTGAAGATGAAGAAGGAGAGAAGATTTTACCAATTGAGGTAGTTGTGGAGAATTTTAGAAAGACTTTAGAGGAAGCATCCAGTGATGAAGACATCAGACAAGCCTTTAGGACAAAGGAAGCACTGTTAGAGTTGGACACCAAACTCAAAGATTTTGCAGAAACTCAAATTGAGGTGGACAACTATAGACAGAAGGTTAAAGACAAGTATGAGGCTTTGGATCTTTTTGATGCTGGTAAGATTACTAAGAATATAGAGAAATTCAAGGGAAAACATCCAAACATATCTTTAGGATAAAGATGAGCAAAACCCAGATGCCAGAATTTCAATTTTGACACTTCGTAAAATTTTGAGATTTTGACCCAGTTGAGGTCCGCAGCTCCACAGGTATGCAATTCAAAGGTGCATCAATAGTTGACTGCCAGTTCCAAGAATAGCACTTTCCATGCATCGGGAGTGCATTCTAACAATAGTTTAACTCTGACACATGCCTAGTGAAGGGGTAGCTTCTATTTTTGGTGTCTCCATGCATTTCTACTTCGATTGATGGCTTCCTCCTACTTTCTCTCTCATGCTTTCATTTTTTTTGACATGTAAAGGTCTCATGCATCCAATTAATGAATAAATTATAGATCGAGTCCCTCTAAGCACCAATTAGATTATCATTTTGTATATATTTAGTTTGTTTAAATTTTTTAAAAGCATTTTATTGCATCAAGATATCTCTCACTCTCAACAAAAATTGAGGAAATGATTTCTTATAAATACCTTATTGTAAAATGTAACAAGGGTCGCCGTTATTATGCACTAAAATGATGCTTTTGGTGCTAGCATTTGGAGTGTAGTTATTCTTGCCTGAATGTGTCATTATTTTGTGAATTTTATTCATGAGATTGTGATTGAGCCAAAGGTTTATTGCATTGTTTCTGGTTGTGCGATCTTTTAGTTTTGGTGTTTGCTATAGATATATGAATTCTGTTAACGTAACAAGGTTGAGAAGAGATCACCCGATTGTGTCTAAATAGCTTTTTGTCTCACATGAGTGCACTTTC
Organism: Cupressus sempervirens; assembly: GCA_028749045.1. Classification (NCBI taxonomy): domain Eukaryota; kingdom Viridiplantae; phylum Streptophyta; class Pinopsida; order Cupressales; family Cupressaceae; genus Cupressus; species Cupressus sempervirens. The sequence continues at coordinate 891,559,463 of CM053789.1, forward strand.
TATGGCCTTGTGATTTGATGAAGAGTGAAACATCATTCAATTTGTTAAAGATTCTCACTGACGATTGCATCAATGGATTCTAGGAAGCGCTGGTCCTATTTTCATTAGTTTCCTATGATTTCTTTGAAGGTTTAACTCGCAACATGTTGTGTTCTATGGCTTATGTTCATTTAGGAATTTTAATTTCAAGTTATTTGATTTCATGTTATTTGCTTTCAATTTCATTATTTGCTTTGCTAACCCCTTGTTAGATTAGGATCTCATAGTAGCTGCATTGTTAGAGTTGCATTCATTGAAAAAATAGAAAATACAAAAATATTGTTCTTTTGGTGTGATATTTTGAGACAGTGAACAGATTTTACTTCAAATTCCTAGATTAAAGAGTTTTTTTTTTAGAACCAGCAAAGGCTTCCTTGTGAACACTCACATTTATCTTCTACTGAGTGGATTTTGGTACGTCGCAAGACAAACACTGAACGTTGGAGTGGATCATTAAAAATATTTTCTTTTCAAGAGAGGAATTACACTATGGATTCCTGTCATTGACCTCATGCAAAACAAAAACCCAACAGAAGTGGCACTAGAAGGAGGGCCCAGATACAAAGAACCTACTATTGGAAACAAGAAAGATTGGATAAAGTTTTGAAATTTTTGTACCCTTGCAATAATCTTCACTCCGTAAAAGTTCAGAAATCACTTCTAAAATTTTTAGAAATTTAGATCTGCAGATCCGCAAGTTCGCAACTCCACAGATCTGTAGGTCCGCAGAACTCTATGGGGCACAAAATTTAGAATAAGTGAGGAGGTGTACTTCTGCAGAGGTGCCCTTTTTCCCAGAATTGATACAAGCTGGAATATATTGATCCAAGATCCCCATTCCAGTGAGCATTAAGATCTTCACCAAGTGCCCAAGAATTTCTAGAGCTTACTCATTTTTGTAAGCTATGTAGTGACAAAGGAATACCCCAAATTCAACCACTTCCATTTGACATTTCATCATCTTCTTCTACTCCACCACCCATTCAACCACCAGGTGGACCTCCACATATTCCAACACTTCCATCACCATCCCAGCAACCTTTAGGTCCACAAAATCATCCAATGGCCTTTTTTGCAAACGTAGTTGATTCACCCATTAACTTAAGAGGTGCCCTCCATGATCTCCCTAAGAATCTTGAGAAATTTTGTCCAAGGTTCATTTATAGAGAAACAAGAACCACCGAAGATCATGTCAAGGTCTTTAAGGAAATTTGCAACTGAAAGCAAATTGCTAATGAAGATGTGGTTCTTTGTTTATTTCCCTACTCTTTGGGGGAAATTGCCTTCAATTGGTATGTGAACCTACCACCAGGATGTATTGGAGATTGGGACACTTTCAAAAAATTATTCTTGGAACAATTCAAAACATTCATGAATCTGGCAGTGATACATCAACAATTCATATCGATAAAAAGGGACCCAGCTGAGACAGTTTCATGCTTCAACCATCACTTTCATATGGCCTATCACAAGTTGGAAACACCATACACAATACCAATTGAAGCTGCCATCCAAGTTTATTTGAATGCTATGGACCCTCTTATTGCGATCTTTCTAAGAAGACTTCCTACAGCAAATATTGACACATTGGACAAAGTCTTTGCAGAAGTGATCACATTCACAAAGCAAGCTAATCCTAATGGGGGAGGAATGATGCTTCCTACACAAATAGTCCCTAAAATGCCAACATATCTTGTGGGAGCACCCACCATGCCTAGTTAGTTCATACCTATGAACCCAATTCCATTGCAACAGGCACCCACTCCACAAACTCAAGTGATAACGTATCCAGGGTATGAGCCCCTAAAAATAGCTTTCTTTGAACAAAAAGAAACGGTTCCTATGGAAGTAGATAACAATATCCTTTCAGAATTTGATCAAATGAAGAAGACCATGTCACAAATGAACAACAAGTTGACACATCTTAGATTGTCACAAGGAAAAAATAACAACTTCCAAAGAAATAATGTTGGCTCGTACAACAAAAATTTTGGTCAAAATTACAACAGGAACTTTAACAACAATAGTAACAACAATGCAGGAAACAATGGTGGAGGAAACAACTTCAATCCTCCTGATCGCAACAATGGCTTCCAAAGACAAAACTGACAATGGAATACTCGACCAAATAATGGAAGTATTCCTACTGATAACAACAATATTCAGTACGCTGATATCAATCAGTATGATGATGGCCAAAATATGCCTAGCAATGATGGTGCGTACTATAATGGTAATAAGGATGTGAATCAAAACCCACAAGTGAATGATAATCCTCCTCCTATTCAATTCAATGCAATGCTATTAGAATCTTATGATTCTACATAGAATGTACAAGTGGAACAACAGGCAAGTGAGGAATTCTCATTCCCTTTTAGTCAAGAACTAGATCTTCAACATGATGAGATGTTTGCCTTTCAAAATGACAATCGAAATACATATAATTTCATTAAAAAAAAGATCCCTTGATTGATGGAATTCCTCCTGGTTTGCAACCAACTCCACCTGATCCTAGAGCAAACAACAATCCACCACCGGTAAGGCCAGCCCAAGGAGGACAATAGTATCAGAATCAAGTGAACATACCAACAATACTAAAGAACCCTACTTGGTCTACTAAAAAGTATAATGTGGTTGAAGATCTGAAGAAAATGAAAGCCAATATGTCCATGTTCAACATGTTTCAGAATTGTCCACAACAAAGAGAAGCACTCATGAAGACATTGGATACTACAAAATTTTCTCATAATATGAATAATGTCCCTCAAAAGACAGTGCTGCAACAAGTAAATGTTGCAGAAGCAATGCCCACTATGTTCAAGGACAAAGTTGAGGTACCCCCATTTTTTCTAAGCATAAGGATATATGGAAAGAATCTTCACAATTGTCTTATTGATTCAGGAGCTTCATGTAATGTGATGTCATTATCAATAGCTCAAAGGTTAGGAGTTAATCCTCAACCCTCTAACTGAGTGGTAATATAGTTGGATAAAATAGAGTTAAAAGTCATTGGAGTATTGAAAGATGTGCAAATATAGTAAATAGTTGATCCTCGAATCCAGGATATTATTGACATACATGTGGTTGATATCCCAGAGACATACAGATTACTCCTGAGCAGAGAATGGACAAAATGTCTCAGAGGATGGTTCTCTACAGACTTCACTCAATTATGGTTGCCATGGAAAGGATTGAACAACAAAATCAAGATAGATGTTGAGCGCAAATTGAAAATAATGATCACAGATTAAAATGCCCCGAATGAGATAGCATTCTTACAATCAGATTTGGGTTCGTACAAAGTGATGGTATTTAACATGGTTCCAAACAATACATCTCAAGATCAAAATGAAGAACCTAAGGTGTCAGTACCCAAAAGTTAGACCGTGACACAAGTCATAGAGAGTATGGTGACTAATTTACATTTTTTAGGAGAGGAAGTTGACCCTAGTATCCTCCTCCTTCCAAGATTTTTTCGATTACACAAACTTAGTCATTCAAAGTTTGAATTTTTGGTATACCAAGAAGTAGTACCAAAGGTGTTGACACAAGTGATGGAAAACAAGAGTACAAAGACCTCAAAAGATGAAATTATTGAAAGTCAAGATTCAATGAATTTATCCAACCTTATTGAATAGACTAAAGAAGAAAGTGAAGATTTAAATGTATCGTACAGTGATACCTCTTCAGATGGTGGAGATCTATCCTCTCCTCCTCTTGGGATGATTAAAGTTCAGAGAAGAAGACGATATGTCAAGGTTAAAGGATGGACTTCAGTAGTCATTCATCTTGAACCTAAAGTTGAACAAATTAGTAAGGTAATAAGGGAAATTTAGGAGAAGAAAGAAAACACACTCTTCCTCTATCCATAGGATATGAAGGAGATTCATCAAGCCCTACACAAGAAAAGTTACAATGGGTTCCCAAGAAATAGTCGTTCAAGACTCAAGTAAAAGAAAAGTTAAGGACGAATAAGCACAAAGTCAAAAAATCCTAAGGAAAATGCAGTTTGGATACTCCACTTCGATCGTTCCAGATGCAAATCAAGAGCCGGTGTAGGTATTGAACTAATCAACCCAAAAGGTAGGTCTTTCTATGCCACATATTGATTGTAGTTTAAATGTACTAGCAATGGTGCAGAATACGAAGCTTTGATTTAAGGACTCTCTTTGCATTGGAAAAAGGATTCATCACTCTTATAATTGAAGAGGATTCTCAATTGGTCATACGAAAAGTAAAATCCATATTCTCATGCAACGACAAAAAGATTAATCACTTATAGGTAAAGGGTATGGGATATAATGGATGACTTTGAAGCTCTAAACATCAAATCCATTCCAAGAAGAAAGAATGTGGTAGTAGACGCCCTTGCTATCTTAGCTAGCACTTTGCAACCAGTTGAAAAGATGAAGTTAAAAAGATTCTCAGTCGAATTAGTTGTCGTTCCTTCCATTCCTGACAATATCATGAACTTTTAGGTCTTTCAGGATGATCAACATATATTCGAGTTTATTATGTGTAGTCGCCATTTTCAAAGACAAGAGATTGATGATACAACTGAGAACAAGGCTAAAGATGATGAGCTTGAGGATGATGATGGAATCCTTAATTTGAAAACCAACAGAATTCCAAATGGAATGGTTGAACTTGAACACATCTTTGACTATGACAAATCAGCACTCAATAAAAAGGAAAACTTAGGAGAAAGGAATCAAAGAATGCGACTCGTACAATTTGGGTACTGATGAAGAACCAAAAATGGTGCAAATAGGAAAAGCATGCAATCAAAAAGAAAGGGATGACATGCTCAAATTTCTCACTAAGTATAAAGATGTTATTGCCTAGAGCTATGAAGAGTTAATAACTTATGATCTTGAGATTATCACACATGACATCCCATTGAAACCAGACGCTAAACCTTTCCAACAAAGACAACGACTAGTAAATTCGATAATTAAACCACTGATTATGAAAGAAGTTAAGAAACTTCTGGATGCTAATATCATATTTCCTATTCTTCATTCTACATGGGTGGCAAATTTGGTTCCTATATGGAAGAGGATCGGAGAGATTTGTCTTTGTGTTGACTTTTGCAACTTGAATTTAGCATCTGAGAAGGATAACTACCCTCTACCCTCACTAAATGAGGTGTTGCAAATCATTAATGGTTCAAAGATGATGTCATTCTTGGATGTTTACTCAGGATATAACCAGGTGATGGTCAATGAAGAAGATAGGCTAAAGACTGCTTTCACAACCAAGTGGGGAATGTTTGCTTATAGAAGGATGCCTTTCGGATTGATTAATGTGGGAGCTACATTTCAACGAGCAATGGACGAAGCTTTCAAAGGATTGATAAATAGGTGTATAGTCATCTACATGGATGACTTGATTGTCTTTTCAAAAGATCAAAGTACTCATATTGCTGATCTAAGGCAGGTGTTCAATAGATGTCATAGGTAGGGCATATCGCTCAATCCCAAGAAATGTTTGTTCAGTGTTACTAAAGGCAAGCTCCTAGGACATGTCATTTCTAAAGTCAAAATTTCCATTAATCCAAATAGAGTTGATTCTATTTTGAAGTTAACACCCCCACACAATCGAAAGGAATGGAAATCTTTCTTTGGAAAGATAAACTTTGTACACAAATTCATAAGTGGTTTCGCAGAGATAGTCCACCCCCTCAATGATTTACTCAAAAAGGGAGCTAAAACAGAATGGGTACTAGAGATAAAGAAATCATTCCAAGATATTAAGGTTACCATTTCCACAGCCCTAGTTTTGGTAAGTCCAAATTATGAGTTACCATTCAAGATCTATTCCTTTGCTTCTGAACATTCTTGCACAGGGATCTTGACACAAAAAAGAGAGAAGGAAGATGAGTTACCAATTACTTTTATGAGTTATCCTCTAAAGAACACTAAGTTGAAATATTCAAATCTTGATAAACAATCCTTTGCGTTAATCAAGGCAGTAAAGAAGTTCCATCACTACATACTCAGGAGTAAGGTGTATGCAATTGTACCTGACCCAGCAGTAAAGACACTTTTGATGCAAAATGAACTTGGTGAAAGAAGGGGAAAGTGGATGGAAATACTTCAGGAATTCAATCTAGAGATTCAACCTATGCGACTGGTCAGAGGACAAGGATTGTCCAAAATGATCGCTGACAACCAGGAAGGAAATCAAAAGGAATTCAAATTTGATGATGAAACAGATGAAGATGATCAAAAGAAGATGGTTATATCACAAGTTGATATCAATCAAGGTGTGGTGATAGATGTGCGGTACCAGGATATTGTCTATTATCTCTTACAAGATCAATGCTCCAAAGGGATGAACAGTTCACAACGTAGGGGACTTAAGATGAAATGTGAGTCTTACAAGTTACTTGATAACAAGCTATATAAAAGGAACTACAAATGGATTTATTTGATATGCTTGGGACGTGAAGAAGCTAAGGATGTCTTGAAACATTTTCATGACAAGTATGGTACGGGACATGGTTCAGCAGAAGCAACAGCTCACATGATTTTAAGATCGGGTTATTTTTGGCCCTTGATATTCAAGGATACTTTTGAACATGTGCATTCTTGTCATATATGCCAAACTAGTGCTAACAAAGAGAGGCATCCAGCAATGCCACTACAACCAGTGTACAAGGTGTGCCCTTTCACAAAGTGGGGACTGGATTTTATTGGCCCAGTAAACCCACCATCATCAACTGAACATGCATTCATTCTTATAGCTACGGATTACTGCACACAATGGATGGAGGTAGAGACTTTCAGAAATTGCACTACTAAGGTGGTGACTGACTTCTTGGAAGAACATATTGTTACTAGATTTAGAATGTCATTTGCTCTTGTATGCAACAATGGATCTGCATTTGCATCTGTATTCTTGACACAATAGGCATTTGAAAACAATGTCATCATCAGATTCTCCTCAAATTACTACCTACAAGGAAATGGGGTAGTGGAGTCCACAAACAAGAACTTAATCACTGTGATAAAATGATTATTGAAAGAGAACCCTAGGGATTGGCATACACAATTGAAATATGCCTTGTGGACGGATCGGGTCAAAGTTAAAAGGGCCTTGGGGACTTCTCCATATCTACTTGTTTATGGTCAAGAACCCATATTCCCACTCAATCTCAAGATTCCTATCTTAAAATTCATGAGTGGGTATGTTGATGACACTGACAGAGTACAAATTCGATTGATGAATCTTTTGGAAATGGATGAGAAATGAACAATTACATTAGAGCACATCGCTAAACATCAAGTTGTTGTTAGGAGGTGGTTTGACAAGAGGGCCACAATAAAATCCTTCAAGATTTCCGACCTTGTTCTACTGTGGGATAAGATGAAAGAAAAGTCGGGCAGCCATACTAAGTTTCAACGCTTGTGGATAGGCTTGTATCAAATTGTGAAAATTCTTAAAGAAAACACTTTTAGGCTAAGTTCCTTACAGAGGGAATTTCTACCTTTTCCCATAAATGGGCAATTTCTAAAAAATTATTTTGAAGCCTAAAAAAAAAATTAGTTAGATTTCATTTCTGCATCTAGATTAGATTTTCATTTATGCAAGCGTGTTTATTTTTGCAAGTGTGTTTCTTTTCAAGTTGTGTGTTTTCTTTTAATCGTGTGTTCATTTTCAAAGTTATGTCAGTCTTAAGGGATAAGGTGTACTTGGGATCTTTCTCAAGATTTTACTAACCACTCTTTGGTCCTTATTTCAGTAGGAGTTATTTCTTTGTCAAAACATTTGGATGACTATGTGTCTCATACCAACCAAGCAATTGACATTTCTTGTGGAATTAGGGGATTTTCAGTCTAGAAATCAGAAGCCTAGACCAACAAGCTCTCAACACTTTGAAATTTTTAAAATTTGATCATTTTGGGTGTTGTTGAATTAAAGCCAAAGACGATGTGGAATGATCCAAACTTCAACTGGTTCAAGCAGGAGGGATCTCCTCGAAAGGTTACTAAGATCATTGTTGGCGTGAGAGTTTCCTAAAAGTTCTAAAAGAGGAACGCAAGGTATGTTCATAAGAGATCGAATCCAAGAAATGACACCGATGTTCTGGCTACACAGTCTAAGTGTAGTTAGGATACAGAACAAAAAAAAAAAAGATGGTGTTAAGTCTGAAGGATTCTAGACATCTGAAATGGCTAAAGATACATTACAAAACAAAGTGTCTTATATTCAAAAGTATTATTTCATCAAAAGTAATGTGTTAAATGACATGAAACAATTATGCAAAAGGCCAAAAATTAAAAGAACATGGCATCCTGCCAAGAGCCCTCGAACTGATTCTCACATCTGGTCAAGCAATTGATTGACAAAGAGCCTTCATGGAAATTTTGAATGAATGAGCTAGGAGGAGCGGAAGATTGTTTTGAGTTCACAAAGAACTTTGATTGATTGCATCATGATATGTCAAAGGGAATGAATACACAATGCACACACTAAGTTTGAAGGTTTTGACTTCAGAGATTTTGATTGCAAAGTCATCTGAAATACGCTGGAGGTGTTCAAAGTTTGGTTGGTGTTTAACACACAGCAAAAGAATTTTTGCTGATGAAGAAATGCCTTGATCATTTCTTCCTTTTTTCTAGGGCTATTTTTTGTGGTTTCCACAACACACACCCCATTCCTCAATAGGAATGGAGACACCCTACTTTTTCTTGACTCTTCAACTCATAGTTCGAGAGTCGGGGGAAGAAATTTTAGTTACGAGCCTCAGAGTTTTTTTTTTAATTTTAAAAAAAAACACACATCATCTAGCGCATGCATCGAGGCACAGCGCACTTGCAAAAGGGAGAGAGGGTTATAAAAACCCTCCCTCCCCTTCTTCCTTACTCATTTTTTTGTCCAAGGTGCAAGGAGGGAGAGGTAAAACTTCCCCCCCCCACCCCTTTTTCAAACGTTGCGTGCCCATGAGGTGTGCACATGCACTACCCCGTGCCCTGTGCATGAGCAGCGCACTACTGCAATGCCACTCACTACACCCTTTTGGGCACGTGCGTCGTACGCCCTTTTCGCACGTGCCCTTTGGGTGCACTGTTGTGACCACGCTTGAGCGGTGTGGCACCCGCGTGCCCCTTTGGGGGCAGGCCCTTAGCCTGGCCATGCCACTTTTGGGACGCCCTCGTGGCTTGGCCACACCCCTTTTGGGGTGCACCATGTGTGCACATCGTGCCCCTTTTAGGGCACGTGCGTGCAGATGCCCTCACCACCACGCGCAGCGCGCACGCTCTGTCAAACCTTTTTTTGTTTAAGAGATTTTTTTTTAAAATAAAAAACAAATAAATAAGTTTCCTAGGGGGACATTTTTTTTCTTTTTTACATTTTTTTTTTTATATATCTAATAATTAATCATGTCTTTCTTTTTCTTGTGATGTGTAGGTAATATAATCAGATGGTGCCCACATCTGGACCAGCAGAAAAACAAGTTATGTACAAGTTCCAATGTGTAACCCCAAAATCATGATTACACGATGAGTACTTTGAGATCAAAGATATAGAACTTGGACACATGGACTTGGGAGAGTTCTTAAGAGTTTGTAACAATCCAACCGAAAGGTCATCATTGAGATTCACCCTAATCCATTTTGGATTAGTAAATGCAGTATCACATCCCAGGACCATGCAGTCAACTGAATTGATTATGACCCTATCTCGATATTTTGTTACTAATGAAAGGGTGGTCAAGAGCATCACTAGGGAAGTGGTCTTGGATCTATGACCTGATAATATCAAGAGGGTTTTTCATCTACCTAGAGCTAATCAGTTCATCAGACTTTCATATGAAGTAGCTAAGAGGTGGCATAAGGATCATTACTAGGAGGCCATTGACATCATATATTCCTCATACTTCATTGAGAAACCACCTCGGGGGAAGACAATCAGCAAAGTGGATATGACTCGAGGATACATGAAGGATAACATTAGATATTCAATCATTCTCTTGAGCAGAGTTATGGGATTGCCTGCAGCAGGTCATCTCACTCCATTCATGGTCAACTTCATTGAGACCATCAAACATGCAAAGATGCCACTAGATTGGGCCACCACACTTAGTGAGAACTTGTGTGACCAGTTGCAGACATTAAAGGACAAGAAGAAGTTCTATATTACTTCTTATGTAGTATATCTACTTGCAACGGGCAACTGACTATCCTGGGTTGTACAAGAAGGGTAGTATGCAGGATCCTAATCCATGGCCATATATAGTCTATCCTCAACTGGTGAAGAAGAAGCTCTCACCATAGAGCAAGGAGTACAGAATTGTGAATGATGCCTTCATCTTTCCCATCATTCAATTCATCGAAGGGGATTATGGGAAGAGATTGTCTGATGAGGCCAAGATGCAGATCACAACTCTCGATGCATATTTCATCCAGTTCTAGGCATTCACATACATTCGGGTTGGTGGTGCATTCATCCATCCAAAGAAGCTCCCAAGATACCCAAGCGACAAGTTAGTTATGATGGAAATATCCTGACAGATTGAGTCAACTTATGAGAGGATGAAAAGACAATGGAGGCCTTATTGGGAATGGTCTTTTGTAGTAGGAGCATACTAGGTAAAGAGAAAATAGGATATCCCAAATTTTGAGTGGGAATGGGAGAATTATCCTCTTGAAGAATATAACTCTCCTCGACCATTCTTCGACAATGTTGGTAAAATGGAAAACCTGGCAGGAAAAGAGTTCTATCATGAAGATTCCATTGAAGATCATTGGATGAATGCCACAAATGACTACGATGTGCGTATCAGAGACTATTGTAGAATGAATTTGTATTTAGCAGAATAGGCTCTCCATTTGATCATCCTAGATGAGATAAGGCTACAGGACTCACGGGAGCTATTGGATCCCTTACTCAATATAGATCAAGTTGGCAAGAGGCCCATCCTGAATGCAAAAATTGATAGAGAGGAAGGAGATGATATTAATCATCGAGCAAGACATGTCATCAGAATGACAAAGAGTTGGATCAAGAAACCCTTTCCACTTGATCCAATTCTGGATACAGTGATATTCCATACACATGCTCACCCAGAAAGGGTAAAGGGGAAGAAAGTCATAGTTCTTATCTTTTCTCTCTAGTCTCCTATCAAGCCTGAAACAGTCTAGCAGCTTGATCATCTAGTGGGGTACTACCATCCTTCAGAGAAGAAGAAGGTAAAGAGGAAGAGAGCCTCTCCTCATAGGATTCAAGCAGAGCATGTTGAAGAATAGGCCCCTTCACAGGGACAAGAATCTACTCCCCAGGAGCCCCAAGACTCTAGAATTTCTCATATCCAGGTTGATTTTCCATTGCCTCCTATTTTTTCAAGTCAACAAGAAGAGGGAGAAATTCCAAAGACATCCATTCATCTAGTGCATGAAGAGCCTGTTTCTCCTATGGTTCCACAAAAGCAAAAGAGGATCAAGGTTAGAATGAACAAGAGGCAAAGAGTTTGTAAAAGATTAGTGCCTAATCCATTTGTTCTTGAAACCATTCTTGAGGAAGAATCAGATGAGGGGGAAATAGAGTCAGATGAAGAGGAGGAGCAAGTGCCTTTACAAAGAAGAACTCGATTGGCTAAAGCTACAGAATTGGAAAGAAGAAAGAGTGTCATAGATACCCCACCACCCACCCAATCTAAAATGGTAGAATTCTCTTCTTCAAAAGATGAAGTACAATGATGGGTGAATGAGCAAAGGGAGCTAGGTGATGATGTTCTCTCCATCCTAGATTTTGATTTCATGCCAGTGGGTACAAAATTGGTTGGATATAAGATTAGAGATACTCCTACAAGTGAACTTCAACAACAAGATTGGACGTAGATGCCACTCAAGACACAAGGTCCTCATCTCACTCCCCCATCTACACCTCAGGTTATGATGGTAGATAAGGTTTTAGTGACACCTCCACCTCCGAGTTTAGAACAACATGTTAGAAGGAATCATCATTACAAGGAGAACTAGAATGAAGGTTTACTGATGAGCCATCAAAAGAGGCACAGGTAGTAGAATGTATACAACAACCTTCTCAGAAAGTTGAGGATCAAACTACAGGATCTACAAAAACCAAGATTGCAGAAGAAGAACCCTCACAACATGAGACTCTAAGCAAGAGTGATAGAGGGAAGGAGGTAGTTGAACACATCCCTTCATCATCCAGAGCTAAGGTTATAGAAAGACATATCCCAAGATGGTTTTGGAAAGAGATAATGAGGAGTGCCAAGAATCAATTTCGTGCTTCAAAGGATGATATTTGTGACATTGCAGAGATTTTGAACAAGCCTGACTCTCCATTACATGATGCAATGCCATTTGCATTCATTACTAATACCCAGAACCATGACTTATTTGCACCAGTGGCCCACCCTCTGAAAGGTACAAATGAAGAAGTTGTTAGCCTTCAAGACTATGAAGTGAAAGATATCATGTTAGGAAAGCCTACACAGGATACTTCCCGACAGATGATGACTATGGGAGTCAAGGAGGCTCTCAGCCATATAGAATAGGATGAGGTTGAAATTATAACACTTCGAAGGCAAGTTGAGATCTTAAAGGCATATTTAGCTGAAGTTATTGGTCCTCTTGATTATGAACACCCTGAGGAGACTTTGAATACCATTCTTAGAGAAGGGGAAGGTGTATGGCTTAGTCCATTTTTGAGAGCTTGTCAGGATTGGCGAGACAGCCTTGAGGATAGGGGTGTTATTATAATCACAAGACGTTTGAAGTTATTGCATGCTACGCAAGATATTGTTGATAAGATCGTGGTAATTTTGAGGCAGGACTTCAGTATTATGGATGAGGTACAAGTACGGAGCAAGGATTTACAAACTCTACAAGCCATAAAAGGGAAAAGGTATCGCATCCTGATTGATGTATATACTAGAGAAGATTTAGACATAATAGATGATTGGATAGAAAATATTGCAGATGGAAATAAAGTGATGGAAACATTGCATGATGAGATACATAGGCTCAAGGACCAAGCCCGAGAGCAAATTTTGGAAGCAGAAAAGTTGTACAATGATGCATGCTTGGACATTTTTGAAGATGAAGAAGGAGAGAAGATTTTACCAGTTGAGGTAGTTGTGGAAAATTTTAGAAAGACTTTAGAGGAAGCATCAAGTGATGAAGACATCAGACAAGCCTTCAGGATAGAGGAAGCATTGTTAGAGTTGGACACCAAACTTGAAGATTTTGCAGAAACTCAAATTGATGTGGACAACTACAGACAGAAGTTCAAAGATAAGTATGAGGCTTTGGATCTTTCAGATGATGCTAAGATTACTAAGATTATAGAGAAATTCAAGGGCAAACATCCAAACATATTTTTAGGATAAAGATGAGCAAAACCCAGATGCCAAAATTTCAATTTTGACACTTAGTAAAATTTTGAGATTTTCACCCAGTCGAGGTCCGCAGCTCTACAGGTTCGCAATTCAGAGGTGCACCAATAGTTGACTGCTAGTTCCAAGAATAGCACTTTCCATTCATCGAGAGTGCATTCTGACAATAGTTTAACGCTGAGACACGCCTAGTGAAGGGGTTGCTTCTATTTTTGGTGTCTCCATACACTTCTACTTTGACTGATGGCTTCCTCCTACTTTCTCTCTCATGCTTTCATTATTTTTGACATGTAAAGGGCTCATGTATCCAATTAATGAATACAATATGGATGGAGTCCCTCTAAGCACCAGTTAGATTATCAATTTGTATATATTTAGTTTGTTTAAATGTTTTAAAAGCATTTTATTGCATCAAGATATCTCTCACTCTCAACACAAATTGAGGAGACAATTTCTTATAAATACCCCATTGTAAAATGTAACAAGGTCCGCGATTATTATGCAATAAAATGATGCTTTTGGTGCTAGCATTTGGAGTATAGTTATTCTTGCCTGAATGTGTCATTGTTTTGTGAATTTTATTCATGATATTGTGATTGAGCCAAAGGTTTATTGCATTATTTCTAGTTGTACGATCTTTTAGTTCTAGTTTTTTCTACAAATATATATTTCATTAACGTAACGAGCTTGAGAAGAGATCACCCGATTGTGTCTACATAGCTTTTTGTCTCGCATGAGCGCACTTTCCATGGCCTTGTGATTTGATGAAGAGTGAAACATCATTCAATTTGTTAAAGATTCTCATCGGCGATAGCATCAGTGGATTCTAGGAAGTGCTACTCTTGTTTTCATTGGTTTCCTACCAATTTCTTTGAAGGTTTAACTCACAATGTGTTGTGTTCTATGGCTTATGTCCGTTTAGGAATTTCAATTTCAAGTTATTTGATTTCATGTTATTTTCTTTCAGTTTCATTATTTGCATTGCTAACCCCTTGTTAGAGTAGGACCTCATAGTAGCTACATTGTTAGAGTTGCATTCATTGAAAAAATAGAAAATACAAAAATATTGTTCTTTTGGTGTGATATTTTGAGACAGCGAACAGATTTTACTTCAAATTCCTAGATAAAAGAGTATTTTTTTAGAACCAGAAAAGGCCTCCTCATGAACACTCACATTTTTCTTCTACTGAGAAGATTTTGGTACGTCGCAAGACAAACACTGAACCTTGGAGTGGATCCTTAAAAAGATTTTCTTTTCAAGAGAGGAATTACACTATGGATTCCTGTCGTTGACCTTGTGCAAAATGAATGCCCAATAATTACTTTTTTTCTCATATATGATTAGGGTTAGAATTAGGGTTTAGCCTTTACAATTAGGGATTAAAATTTAGGATTTAGTATTATAATTAAGATAATGAATACAACATGGGTATTCATATGGTTAATATAAAGATTATATTTTAGGTTTGTATTATCATAATTTAGCATCTAGGATTAGGGTAGTGTTAGGGTTTACATCACATTTTGAATTAGGATTTAATTTAGGATTATTGTTATAGCTTAATTAGTAATAAACTATCTAACCTTGACCATATTCCATATCATATTTCATACCATAACCTTAACCGTAACCATATTTAAATACTAATCTTAATCTGATGTCTAATCATAATTCTAGCCCTAACCTTAATTGTACTTTGAATCTAAAGCCTAACACTAATGATAATTCTAAGAGTGGCCCTAACCATACCCTTAACCATGACCCTACATCTAACCATAACCCTAACCCTATCCCTATATGTAACCCTAACTCTAAATATAACTATAACCCTAACCATAAACCCAATTCTAACCCTAACTATAACACTAACTCTTACTCTAACTCTAACCCTTATTCTAACTCTAATTCTAACTCTAATCCTAACCCTAAACCTAACCCTAATTGGATTTGTAACCCTAATTCTTACCCATACCCTAACTCTAACTCTCTCTAACTTGAACCCTAACTCTAATTATAACCCTAATTCTAACCCTAACCCTAACCTTATTCCTAATTATAACCCTAACCCTAACACTAACACTAAAACTAACACTAACACTAACCCTAACCCTAACATTAACACTAACCCTAACCCTAACCCTAACACTAACACTACCACTACCACTACCACTACCACTCACACTCACACTAACATTATAACTCTAATTGTAAGCCTAACCCTAATGATAACCCTAACTCTAACTATAGTTCCATAGCACTAACCCTAACTCTATCCCTAATTCTAACTTGGCCCTAACCCAAATTTTAACCCTAACTCTAACTCTAACTCTAACTCTATTTCTAACTCTAACTCCAACTCTAGCTCAAACCCTAACTCTGATTCTAACCCTAACCCTAACCCTAATTCTTATCCCAATTATATTTGTAACCCTAATTCTACCCTTACCCTAACCCTAACTCTAACTCTCACCCTAATTATATTTGTAACCCTAATTTTAATTCTAACCCTAAGCCTAACTCTAACTATAAACTTAACTATAACCATAACCCTAAGCCTAATCCCTTCTCTAACACCAACCCTAACTATAATTGTAACCCTACCCCTACCTCTAACTGCAACCCTAAATCTAACTCTACCATACTTGGACTTTAACTGTAACCGTAACCCTAACTCTAAACTTAACCCTGAATCAAACCCTTATGCTAACCTTAACCCTGATGCTAACTCTATATATAACACTAACTCTAAATATAAACCTAAATTTATATATAACCCTAAATCTTAATATAACCCTAACTCTAACCCTAACCCTTTCTCTAACTCTTACCCTAACCTTAACCGTAACCCTACACCTACCTATAACTATAACCCTAAATCTAACTCTACCATAATTATACTTTAACCCTAACTGTAACCACAACCTTAATCCTAACTCTAACCTTAACCCTAACTCAAAACTCTAACCCCAACCGTAACTCAAACCCTGACTCAAACTCAAACCCTAAACCTAGCCCTAATCCTAACCATGATTTCAATGCTTTAACTACCCCTAACTCAAACTATAACCCTAACCTTAACTCAAACTCCAACCCTATCTCATATTCTAACCCTAAACCTAACCCTTTCTCTACCCCTTTCTCTAATTCTAACCCTAACTCTAATCCTAGCCTTAACCCTAACTATAATCCTAAATCTAACCCTAACCCTAACCCTACCCCTAACTATAACCCTAAATCCAACTCTAACTATAACTCTAATCCTAACCTTAACTCAAATTCAAACCCTAAACCTAGACCTAATCCTAACCATAATTGTAATGCTTTGTCTACCCCTAACCTTAACTCTAACTCTAACTCTAACTCATATTCTAACCCTAAACCTAACCCTAACCCTAACTCTAACCTTAACCTTGACTCAAATTGTTGCCCTAACCTTAACCCTGGTGTAACTCTATATATAACCCTAACTCTAAATATAAACCTAACCCTAACCCTAACCCTAAATTTAACCCTTTCTCTACCCTGTTCTCTAACTCTAACAGTCACCATAACCATACTCCTACCCCTAACTCTAATCATAAATCTAACTCTACATAATTAGACTTGCATCTTAACACTAACCCTAATCCTAACTCTAACCTTAACCCTAACTCAAAAATCTAACCCTAACCCTGACTCAAAACTCTAACCCTAACCCTAACTCTAACATTAACCCTAACTCAAATCCTAACCATAACATTAACTCTATTGGTAACTCTAACCCTAAACCTGACCCTAATTTTAACCCTAACTCTAATTCTAACTCTAACTCTAACACAAACTCTAACCCTAACTCTACCCCTAACTCAAACTAAAACCCTAAACCTAATCCTAATCCTACCCCTAATTCTAATGCCATGTCTACCCTTGACTCAAACTATAACCCTAACCCTATCTCGAAAATTAATCCTAACTTATACTCTAACCCTATACCTAACCTTAACCCTTTCTTTACCCCTATGTATAACCCTAAACCTAACCCTAACTCTAATCCTAACCTTAACCCTAGCTATAATATTAACACTAGCCTTAACCCTACCCCTACCCCTAACTCTAACCATAGATCTAACTCTACCATAATCAGACTCTAACCCTAATACTAACCTAACTCTAACCTTAACCTTGACTCAAACTCTTACCCTAACACTCACCGTAGCCCTACTATAACCATCACCCTAACCCTAACCTTAACCATGACCATAACTCTAACCTTAACCTTAACCATAAACATAACTCTAATTTGAACCTTAACCATAACTCTAACCATAATCGTAACTCTAACCTTAACCTTAACTGTAACTCAAACTGTAACCCTAACTTCATATATTAAATATATAAAAATGTTGAAGCATAATTTTATAGTAATTTTATACAACTATAAATAAAAATTTATTAAAAATTTTATACTAACCTTATATACAACTATAATTTAAAAAAATGTTGAAGCATAATTTTATAGTAACTTTATACATCTATAATTAAAAAAATTATTAACAATTTTATAATAACCTTCTCAAAATATAAATAAAACGTAAATGTTTTTCTTATTGTGTCATGACTGCCACTAGCTTTTATTTATATATATATTCTTCGAAACTTACCTCAGGTAATACTATAGAGTCAAACAATGCATCCAGGCTTGAAGATGAGGGGTATATTCCAAACAAAGAGGGTTGTACGCTAGGGCATGCATTTTTTTTTGGGTGTACATATATTATGCATGTACATGTTTACATGAAATCTAGCTTAGGGTCAGAGGGCCATAGAAGTGTTGAAGTCTCAACATAAATATAACGAGAAGAAATGAGTTTGGAAGTCATCCAGAGAAGATTGGTGCCACAATTTGTGTTACTCAAATGCGATAAGGGTTACAGTGAATTCGCATAAAGAGTTAAATCAAACAAGGAACAAAAAACAAGCATAAAATTGACCCTCAAATGCGATAAGGGTGTTACCTCTTGCTACAGTTTCTCCTCTTGTTGTGGTTTCTCCTCACCCAAACTCTAGCCCACAATCTGTCGTGCGAAAACAAAATGAACTATTTCACTTTCTTTTTTTAATATGATCCCAATAACATCAAAATTTTAACAAGAAACTTAACCGTTGTCAAAATTTGGATGATAAACTTAACTATTGTCAAAATTTTGACATTGTTAGGATCATATATATATATATATATATATATAAGAATTTAACAAGCCAAATTTGTCTGTCGTCGAAAATGTTCGTAAAAAATACAGGCCTAATGTGCTAGTGTATCTTTGAATTGTAGAGGCATTGATGCCTAAATATTAAGTGTTGGATGTACTACCTACCCCAATTTATTTTTTGTTATATTGTCAAATTCTTTTAGGCTAGGTTTCATGCTTATAGGATTTATTTTAGTGGTACTTGGTTACTTGATTATTAGATACTATTTTCATGATTTGAACATATATTTGATGAGCTACTTCGTACTTGGATATTTCATGTGTTATCATTTGTCACGGTTATTCATTTGATGATGATTTTTAATATGGATGATTTACATATGGTTTTTCTGGCTTCTTACCCCATACTTGCATGTGTATGGTGTACATGTATATGTTTTACTTTATGTTTGAGATATCTAATGTAGTTGAGGGAGGGAGTTATAGTCACGTGCTAATTGAGATTTACATGATGTACCACTCCCACCATTTTCTATTTAGTTTAGATATATATGCATATGTACATGCTTGACTTTTATGTAGGTTACAAGCATCGAGCATTGACTTCCCTAAATTGCTAGTATGAGCATGCCCTAATGACAGTGTCTCAATGGTAAAAGAGGGGAGATAGTTTTCATGTCCAAATCCTAAACCCGAGCCTATTTTTGTCCTAAGATAAAGGACAAGTATATGGTTTCTCTACCCTTCTAAATTCATCAAGGTGGCATGAATTCAAGAACTTTACCCTTGAGTTTGATTTCATACTTTGTCTATTAGTCGAGTTTTCGTATTGGAGTATGTGGTGTATTTTATGATCTTAAAGTGTAATTAATCAATCATGGAAAATATTAAATGAATTAATTAAATAAAAAAATTAGGAAAGAAAAGACAATTATATTATATTTAATTAGTTGGAAATTAGTTAAATTAAAGAGTTAAATTTAAAGATTTACTAAAAGTCTAATCTTGGAAATTAAATGCAATTAAAATTGCTAAGGTTAAATTTGGCATATTATAATTATTTAGTTTAACAATAATAAATTTAGAAGTTCCATTTAAAAATAGACTTTGAATATTATTATTAGTTAAAATAATAATTATGTTTTCTAAAACATCTTGCTAATTAAAAAATGAAGTGAGAATAATATAATAAAACAATATTCGAATTAAAGACACATTGTGTGCATAATAGAATTAATTAGATTAAAATAATAATAATAAAATTTAATGAGAGGCTTTTGCATGTTAGTGGAAATCAATAACCGTAGGTAGGGTTAGAGCCTTTATTAAGAGATTGGAGCTCATTTCTCCAGACACGTGTTTGGACGAGCAACTTTGGAATTGAAAGACGAGAATTTTGTAAAGGCTTTTGGAAATGTGAATTTTGCAAACACAAAAGAATGACTAGATTGTTAGCATCAAATTGAGTTAAGGTTTGTAGAAATCATCATAGAAAATCCTTTGCAACATTTGTATATTTCATGCCTACAAGAATTAAAATTTAGAAAATCTTTCGCAACCTCTATATTCTTCGTGCCTACAAGAATGAAAATTTACCGCAAAAAAGCTTTGAATATTTACATTGATATTTTTTAATGAAGCTTATTGGAAATTGAAACCCTTAATTGTAAAACGATTGATCTTCGTAGTTAAAACATTTGTAAGAAAACGAGATCGCAATCCATTGTAGAAAAGCTAGAATTTAGAAAATAAATTCATAGCTAGAGTTTGAAAAAAGAGAAAAGATATTATTGAATAAATTCAATTGGTTGCAAATGATTTCTACATCAGATTTTTTATTAAAAAAGATATATATATATATATATATATATATATATATATATATATATATATATATATATAATTACCACAATAATTTTAATACCATCACAAAAATTCATGTGATGTTGCAGCCTAAGGTTGTCATAGTAGTCGTGAGCAATGTGAGCAGTAGCTGTCAATAAGCCTACATGTTGTCATATTGACCGACCCTATGGGCTTAAAAAAATATTTTAATTTTAAGCAAGAGCCTACAACATAGTGGTAAGTTGTAAGCCTCTTATGTAGGAGGTCTTAGGTTTCAATCTACTCGAATTTAACTAATACTCATAATAATTAATCACAACAAATAATCTTATAGATTTAAAAAAAAAGTATTTATATTTTACTTTAGTTTATTTAAATTGTAGTTGAAATTTAATATTATTAAATTTAGTTTCTTAGATTTGGTTATAATTAAATATTATTTTATTTAAATATTAAGTAATATTAAATTAAAGTTGTGATAAAAAGAAATTTAATTGTTTCCTTGAATAAGATAATGGCCTTTATATTTTCAATGAAATTATTATTATTTTAGAAGGGAATAAAATTACGATTTTTGTATGATTAAATAAAATCTTATCTTATTAACCAGAGGTATAGAGTTGTGAGTTATGTCTTCGATGACTTATGTTAGGATTGTTGTTAAATGTGTTTCTGCGATGAGATCCAGTTCTTCTATGTAAAGCTCATGCATTGTGATTTTCTTATGTATCTTTTGAGGTCTGATCTATTGGTGATTTTTAGTTGCTCGTATAGAACTAATGTGATTATTGTGACTTTATAAGATGTAATCTTGTAAGCTTAGGGTAGGTTATCTATGTGTATGTTGGGAAGTGGCTTGCAATGGGGGTCAGAGCCCTAAAGAGGTTGTTAGAAAAATCTATTGTAAGTTATCTTAATAAGTGATAACAATTTCATTAATGGGATTAAAATAAATTAAAAAGAGTTAATATGCTACCTCACCCATGCCTCGAGTGCTAGTACATGCTAGGATGGGAGTAGAGAGGATGTTTAGTTGTGACCTTGCCTCATTATTATTTATTGTTTGTAAGAAAAGATATTGATGACACATAGAGTCACTAGGGGGTCAAAGTCTAGAGAGACTACTAGGGTAACCTTAGAGTTGGCTCATGTGATGAAAATTTCCCATATGCATATTAGGTTTCCTAGATGTCTTTTTTTGCCACTAGGATTAGATGTTCCCTTGTGTACTTGGTATCTTTGAGATAGAATTCTATCAGGTTTCCTTTACCTAGATTCTCATTATGAATTTTAGATTGTTATTCGCCTGGGACTTGACATTATCTCCTTGGCACAATGGAAGTGGACCATTTAGGTTCCACAAGGTTGGGTGGTAGTGATTCTTATACCAATAGGATGTCAATGTTGGATGTACGTTGTGCAGATGTTATATTCCTCTTATCTTGTGATTATGTCTTGTGGTCATATTCTAGTATTTTCTACTTTAGTTATTTGAGATCCTACAGGATGTTGTATCCTATCATGATTTATATTCTTTTAGCATTTCATACCCTATGACATGTACAGAGGATGAGTTGTATCTTGGTTATGTCATGTGGCATCTTATGTACCTTGTATATTCTTTCATGTGATTTGTACATGTGGTTATTCTATGACATGGACTTTGTTTATTTATCCATCTCAAACTTAATAAAACTTATGTGTGTGATTTAATGTTATGGAACTTTTGAGAGATGTAATTGTTGTTGTATTGCTTATGTATGTATGTGATGTGTAATGAGTTATTGCTTCCACTTTGTTATCTTTTGATTGTTTTAATCTTTTTTTTTTAAATAGAAAACTTAGTAACATTATAGGTTAATTTCCCTAGGGTTCCCTAGCGGGGCGTTACATAGGATTATCCTACTCTGATTGCTCACTATCTATAGAAGATAAATTAATAAACTATATAACATAATACTTCATTACATTAGCATATATCAAATTGTTTTCAAAGATCTCTTTTTTCGTATTGTTTGATAGCTAAAGAGTAAAAATTGTTTCAAGATGAGATTTTTTTGAATGTCCTACCATGATGCCAAAAGAGAGGCCAACAATTACAAAGTTCTCAATTGAAATAGTAGCTAATTCAAGATTGCTAATATGGTTGGAAAAGGTTTGTGTGATGGCTTTGAGTGGGTACTGATAAATGGAGGTAAAAATAGTAGGGCCTATCAAGTACCACAACTTCTTTGACTCTTTCTAGCTTCCTTCTACCAAGCCTCTCCATCTTTTGATGACTGACATAGCTGCTTCAAATTCTTCAATTTTTCCATTGTTATGGATCAGAGTTATCCTCAGACTCTCTTCATCCATAGTGACTCCAATTCCTCAGGGCTACCAAATCACACACTAAGAAGAAGGGATCTAAGAAAGGAAATGAAATGGTATGCACTATGTGAGAAATCTACATCATTTAGGAATTGATTCATAAATGAAAACCAAACAAGTCAAGTGGACATTTTTTTTTTCAATGAATGATCCAATGCTTGTTTTTGTCAAATTGGAATTAGAATGGGATTTGATCAATTCCACCTATTTAGATGGAAGACAAAATTTTGATTTTGGGGGGTAAATGGGGATACCAAATTCTAATTTCTCTAAATTCTAATTCTTGATTGTATATGGATGATGTATGCGGGGAAGGGTCTTCATCCAAACATGTTTCTTGTTTGTGTTTTCATCTCTCTTTTTGCGAGAGGCTTTTTCCCATGAGGTTTTCCCTCTTTATTCACTTAACAAGAGATTGCATTGCATTTTATACATGGGTATCTAACATGACCTAGAAGCCAATACGCATCATGCATTTTTAGTCTTTCCTTGTGAGCTTAAGTGTATTACCCTAAGTTGCACCTAAGGGGGGTATTGATATAATTTAATATTAATAATTATACTTTAATTAAATTTACTTAGGATAATACATTTTTCATATTAGTTGTCACGTAGACACTTAGGAGTTCACAATTCATTTTAACACGTGGTGTTGGAGAAATCCACTTGAGGTGGAGTTAGTTATCATCTCATACCTCTTTGTGTGTGAAATCCACCTTTAGTGCTTTTATCACATTATCATCCTCTAATTGTTGCACAAACTTTGTTGTACAATGGAGAATGATCTTGCACTATTGGACCTGTAATTACACCTAGTGTGATTGATAGGTTATTACTTGCATATCTCATATTTATCGTGCATTGCCTATATATTCAGGCATGTCTACATATATTGTATATGTCTAAATAATTGACTTTGTATCAATTATCATTTGATCATGTCATTTGGTTTCTCTTATTTGTACCATCAATTGAGCTTCTAGATCTTTTCATTTCATTCTTTTTCTTGGGCAAATTTTTACACTTAGCTTAACTAGTAGTTGTCACTTAACATTTTTAGGAATTATTTATGGAGTCGATGGCCAATGAAAATTTATCCTTCTTTTCATTTGAAAACGTTTTAAACTTGTATTATTATTAGTAAAAATATTTTTTGTGCACTTAAAATTGTAGAAAACAAATAGAAATAAAATGTTCGTAGAGAGGGTAAAAGTAAGGTTGCACTAAGATGTGGTACTTGGAGAGTATATTGGTTTCATTATGACTACTTTTTTAAAATAGTAGAAAAAGGTACTCAAAGACATCAATTTTTTAATTATTACTTTAAAACATGTATAAAATATGAAAATATGTGGATATTTGTATATTAAATATGAATAGACAAATTATTTGAGGAAATTGAGAACAGCCACCCAAACCAACAAGTTAATTCTTTCAGTACTCCAAATCCTTTTGCTATTATATGTAATTATATATGTGAATGTGGATATAGCTTATTTATATGAGAATATGATTGTAGACATACTCACTCCCATAAAATTATTGTTTTGGCCAAAAAATTGTCAGTCCTTCCCATTAATTATTTTCTGGCCATTTTTCATCTCACTCCATTTTGACTCTTGTTTTTTTTTCTTATTTATTTAACTTAATTATATGTTTTAGTTGATAGGCTTTGTGTGGGAGCTTTGCTCAAGGATTAAATTATTTTTTTAGTTGAAAAATTGTCAACCCTTCCTATTAATTATTTTTTGGCCATTTTTCACCTCACTCCATTTTAACTCTTTTTTTTCCTATTTATTTAATTTAATTAAATGTTTTCATATTTATTTAATTAATTAATTGTTATCAATTTTATTCACTCCACTTTTAACTCTTATTTTTTCCCTATTCATTTAGCATAATTAGTTGTTTTTTTAATTAAGTAAAATAGGTTTTTTACAGGGGTTCCTAAAACCCACCATTAAACAACATAAATAAACTAAAAGTTTAGGTCTAGTAACCAAGCAACATTAAAAAAAAAACATGCCTAACCCAACCAATAGATGTAAGCAAAAACCAAAAGGCCAAAAGCCAAGGAACAAACAAAAACTAGAAGAAACAATTAGGGTACAAGTTCTTTAGCAAGCTCCAATTTCTTGAACTCCATCTCTTCCTTGGCCTCAGCCTCGTCAATCTTTGATTGGCTATCATCCTAAGAATCCTCCTCTTCCCTCTTTGTCTTTTCCACTCTCCTTTTTCTGCAAGGGCTCTCCCCCTATTAAGATGCATCCTCATCAGTCGCCTTGGTTTCTTCTTTTTCCTTATCCTCCTTCCCCCTTTTATTTTCCTCCATCATCCCATGCAATTGAATTATGTTATCATTTAGAAATTTAATTATGTTAGGGCTCTAATTAGCCGAGCTATGGAGCATGGTCTCCATCCCTTCCACCCTTTTTCAATCTCTGAAACCCTAGCCTCCAGTTTGCCAATTTTATCATTCTCATCCACCCCTTCCTACCTTTCCTACCCCTTCAACCTAAACTTAATTTCTTCAATTTCATGGAAGATCCATTTTATGGACCAAAAATTGTCCACCAAGTTGTTGTGGGTGTTGTTAAGGAGGTTCATACCCATTTCCCTTAGCAATGTCACTGAGAA
Organism: Cupressus sempervirens; assembly: GCA_028749045.1. Classification (NCBI taxonomy): domain Eukaryota; kingdom Viridiplantae; phylum Streptophyta; class Pinopsida; order Cupressales; family Cupressaceae; genus Cupressus; species Cupressus sempervirens. The sequence goes on from CM053789.1 coordinate 891,584,913, forward strand.
TCACCAAAGTTGGGTCAATAAGCTCTTCCAACTGAATTTTTCCATCCCTTTCCTTCAGGACCTCTGGGTTGATATGTTCTCTAAAAAGCCCCATTTTCACTGTACTGGCATGAAAGTTCCTCCCTGTAGATTTCCTACCCTTTGCATCTAGAGAAACCATAGCTTTTACCAAGCCCTCTTCCTCCTTCCTCTCTTCCAGAGCCTTAAAGTGCTCTCCTTGCCATTTTTGTGATCCCTCTTAGCTTCCTTCTCCCCTCCTCTTTTCCTTTTGATTGAGCTCTCCACCTTCATTCTTACCTATGCCTTACTAGTTCCTTCCTCTCTCACATTGCCTTTCCTATCCATTTCCATCCCCTCTTCCTCATCATTATAATCATCCTTTGATTCCTCCTCCTACTTTATCCTTTTCTCCAATCCTTTCCCTAGCTTCTTTTTGTTCTTCTTACCCATATCCTTCATGATTTTTGCCACCTTCTCTTTGTCTTCTGAATGCATCCCAGAACTATCCTCTGTGTTCGATGGGAGGTAGGAGCTCTTTGTTTCCTTAGAAGAAACTACCTTCTAGGCAATAGACCTTACACAAGCTTGAGCTTTAAAATGCCCAAATATGAGTAGTAAAAAACCCTCATGGAAGGATGGGTTAGAGTACACTTTCTTCTTATAATCCATTATACTCTTATTTGCAGAGAAAACAAATAGTATGGGATGGAAATTTTGGTTCCATACCTGAAATGATTTAGAATAATGAAATGGTGGGTTCAAACCCTGTTAAACCTGGTGTCAAGCATAATGTAGGAAATAATTGCTCTTAGGACAAACCTCCATAGCTTCTTTATAGATGTGGGCTCATACTAGGCACCAATCTTCATGAGATCCTTTATTCCCTTCGCATCCTTAGCAAAATCTTTCATCACATTCAGGGAATTTTTCTTATCCCTATAGAATTTTATGCCCTGGTTGGGGGAGTTTATCACCTCGTCTATAACCCTTTCATTGACCTGGAGGTCTAGCCCATCAATCTTCACCTTCCTCTCTCTCCATGTCTTCACCATTAGGTTAGTAATCTTCAAGTCCTAGTCATGAAGTTTTTAAATGAAGGATGAGATGTCATCTTCCCTCAATTTCTCCCACACCTTTGAATGCCCCTTCCAATAACTTCTCCCTATGGCTCCCTTCTATGCCTCTCCCCAGCTGTTATGTTGCATACAAAAAAATAGAGACATTGAGTTCTCCAATCACTGTGAGTCGAGACCTGGTTTTTCTCCCATAACTTGCACTTGACTCTGACCTTGGAAAAGTAATAGATGTAGTAATAACCATAAGCCCTTAAGATCACCCATAAAATGTGCCAATAAACCCCCAAATTATGATGCCTCTCAATCATCTCGTGCCAAACTCTCATTACCTTATACGCCTAATTGACAACATTAACTGCCATAATTACACTTTATGTTTCCCGTTCTCCCCTGGATCCTCTCAAGCTCAATAATTCTTTTTACATCCACTGAAAAACCCTCTCAACTTGACCATCTTTGTGACATGTCCCTCCTTACATCCTCATTCACCATCCAATCAGTAGCCACATTACCTTCATGGTAAACATGTGACACAAAGACCTTTTCGAAGGAAAGAAAAATATTTTTCATTTCCTCAATCATATTCTTAATACTCCATGTTGGAGGATGTTCTTACCTTAGGCATTTAATAATGTTATTTGAGTCCCCCTCCAACCAAAGGCATTTGATCCCTACCCCTAGCATAATTAGTTGTTATCAATTGTTATTTTTTCTATTTGTTTTCCCTATTTATTTAACTTAATTAGCTTCTATAATTTACTTTAATTTAACTTAATTAGTTGATCTAGGTTACTTTAAAATGGTATTTTCACACTTTATAAATTGGTTTTTCATTCCAAATCAATGTTTATATGAAAATTATTATGGCATTATAATTTTCTGTCATATAGCAAGTTTCTCTATTAATTTAGGGATGGTAGGTTGTAAATATTTTATTTTCTTGACTTTTTTTAATATATTTTTGGATTTCAAACATTTATAAATAAATTCTTTATTCAAGTTAATTTTAATTAAAAAAATTATTGAGTAGAATTTATACTATTGATCTTCTTCTTCTTTTTTTGCTTCTTTTATACATTTTATTTTTCTCTTATCTCTTTTGATTTTAATAATATATTTTTGATTAGGTGATATATATTAGTTTTAGTATTTTCCATTTTTTAGTCTTTGTTATCGATTGATTTTATGTAGAAATTCTTATCGTCTCACTGTTGTATGCACAAAAACACGTGACTACTAGTTATATATGTGAGAACGTGGATATAGATAATTGGAGATATACTCACAAGAATGAACGAAAAAATGTTATCATAGAAAATTTCTTGACTCTCAAGGATTTAATAGAATTTGCCCCTATTTTGTAAAGTGAATTGTCTACATAAAGGAATTAAAAGAACAAGAACAAGAGCATAGAAAGTGTGAATATTTTTTGAGTTTTGCATCAAATTGAAAATAGCCAAATGAGAAATATGTGTGATCTTGTTGGCATGCATTGTCTCTCATTTTTCTCTTCTATGGTGTTTTTATTTTCCATCTTCCAAATGCATGTAACTTTTAATTTTCAATATTTTTTTGGTTGGTAAAAAATTTTATTATTTATAATCAAAAGACATAATTACAAAGTATAAAGCTTAATTACTAATTGTTAGACCACTCATCACTTCTTAATGGAAGTACATACTAATTTAACAAAGATATATCAAACGACATCAATTTTCTAAACAACTTGCCATATCAAAGAAAAACAAGTTGTCCAATCGTCGAGCCTTTTTCTTCATCCTTTTGTATAAATTTTCAAATTTCTTCATGAGCATTCCAAAAAACATGACTTGTAGCACATTTTCGCTCTATTTTTCGACATTGCTATTGGCCGTCTTTTTTCAAACTTATTCCTCCATCCTTTATCATTTAAAATCTCATTCCAAAAAACAACGCCATGAATCTCCCCCATTCAAAAAGCCAACTGCTTAAGGGGATCCCAAAATAGTCCTTACCCTCACAACTTCTATCAAACCTTGATTTCCATCTTCAATCATGTTTGTGGAGGGAACTCCACCCGCACAATCATTCAACAGTGACAATTTCCACCAAAGCATTGGCATTGAGGTGGTGTAATTATGAACCTCTCACTCTTCTCCCTTGTCTCTCTTGAAATATTTTGATCACTTCAACTGAGTTCTACCACTTACCCATAATTTTGGCTCTATAGGCTACTCTATCCACTCCAACAGGCCACCATAAAAATGCAAACTTTCCAATTTCTTCCCCCTCTACTTCATCCTTGAAGCATTCACTATAATCAAAACCATGCCCTGGCTAAGCCCATTCCAATAGTGATTCCAAATCCACAATCAAATCATGTCAAAATAGGGATTCCACAACCCATTTAACCTCCTCTTTCATAGAATCAAGCTCCAAACCCCAAGCGATGATCATTGTTTCTATATCCACATTGATCTTCTAGTCATGGTTTGCATTTTGAAACAAGTCACCCAACATTCCTTTTACTACTTGAATCATCTCCAATGTTTGGCATTGTAGTAGCAATTACAAATATTGGTCCTACACTGGGCTGAATGGTGTCTTTTGTAGTCGTTTGGTTCTAACGTAAAGGTAGCCTCCATCACTTCCTTTTTGTTTTTTATTTATTTAACCTATTTTCCTACATTTTTTTCTTCAATTACATCTCTCAAATCAAACTACATAAAAAAGATCCAACTTCACCTACCATTATGACACCACATGTTTGACATTACCTCAGCTTATTACAAAAGCCTATGGCATCATTTCCCAAATTTGGCCTTTTTATTATCATTAAATTCACTTCACTTTAACTACTCCATCTCATCAATATTGTCATCACTTTATCACTTCACATAAAACTACCAGCTTTCAAACATTCACTTTTTTTAATACTTGAACATTTCTAAATCAATAAAATAATTTTCCATCCATCTATTACACAGTTCAAAAATACACTTCCCATCCTCTTAAAAATTTGCAGCCCATTTAGAGAGCATATATGCTTCCCTATTGCCTTCCCTAAAAACATGACTCACTTTAAACTTTGACAGGCCCTCCAATTTCTTTCTAAAATTTTTGACATAATTTTCTAGGTGTCATGTTGAGATCTTATTATTTCTAATTGCTTCTATCACCAAGAGAGAACCTCCTTCCAAATGCACTTTATTACCCCCAACACTCTTTGTACATTGGATTGCTAAAATGATTGCTCGAAATTTAGCCACAATATTTGTCCCATCAGCTAATCACATCCCTCTATAGGCCACTACTTCCTCCTCATGATTTCTTACAATAAACCTCGTGCCTAACTGCCCTGGATTTCCTTTTGCTACTCCATCAAAATTTTCCTTTACCCATCCTTGTTTTGGAGCATGTCATTGTGTTCTTCTATTCTTTGCAATTTTTTTATCCTTCAATACACATCCAAATTTACTAATTTTAATACCTGGCCACACCTTTTGAATATCTCGATCATTCTTTGTAAATACACATTATTTTACTTCTTTCCTAAAAACTGCAACACTCACAACTTCTTCTATTGAGTGATCAATTCTCCATGTTAGCCTCTATAGGGGTTCAACTTTATCCTAAAAAATTATTCTATATCTCTCCTTCCAGAGTTCCCAAATAACTATTGATGGGCTAACAATCCATACACTAGCCAACATATTTCTCATTTTCAACCTAGGCCAAGAGATGAAGAAATCCTTTAAAGTATTTACTCATGGCCCCTTCCATCCTATAATTTGTTGTGCTTTCCTCCAACAAGATGAGACTATATCACAATTAAGAAACAAGTGATCCAAGTTTTCTTCTTCTTTGTTACACATTACACACTTTGAAGGACCCTAAAAACTTGAATTTTTCTTTTCTCTCCTATAAGAATTCTTCCTTGCACTACCAACCACACAAAGGAACCTGATTTTGGATAAAACATCCTTATGCCAGCATAACTCCCCTACTTCAAAGTTAGTTTCCTCTTTTTGATCCAATAAGTCATAGCCCAGCTTCACTGAATATTCTCTCAAAGTTGAAGCACACCATGTTACTTTATCTTCTTGAATTAAAACAACTTTTGTGTTAGCAAAAACATTTTTAAGGATGAGTAGTTGTTGTTGGGATAAACCTTCCACTCTCTAGTCTTTCCAATTCCACTCTAGTCCCAATATTCCCTAAGATTCCAACATATAATCTCTTATCTTTGTGCCCCATTTTTTTGCATAGAACTCTCTTCATTTCTTCATCAAAATATTCCCCATTTAACATTTTATATCCATTCCAAGAATAATCCCAAAAATTAGCTTTTCTTCCATCTCCAATCTTCCAAGAAATGTGATCTAAAATAACTTTCCTACATGAGGTAATGAAGTTCCATATGGATGATTAGCTAATTGGATTATGAACTATTAGAATTCTCTCTTCATTGTTTGAATCTAAATATCTTTCCCTCAAAGCCTTTATCCATAACTGTTTCAAGTTATTCAAAACTTGCCACACTAATTTTGCACCTAGAGCAATATTCATAATATTCCTATCTCTTAGGCCAGCACCCCATACTTTTTAGGAAAATAGATTTTGTCACATCGTAACAAAGGAATTTTGTTATTCTTTCTAGATCCATTCCAAGAAAACTTCCTCATTTTCTGCTCAATAATCTTAATTATCTTCTTTAGGATATTCAAGCACATCATTGAAAAAATAGGAACAACTAATACAACAAATTTCAACATTAAAATGTGTCCTATAGAAGTTAACCATCTTCCTTTCCACCCCTCCATCTTCTTCAAACACCTTTCTACCAAACCTTTCCACACCTCCCCTTTATTTTTTCCTTGAAAGGGAGGAATCCCCAAAAATTTACTAGGCAGACTTCCCTATTTAATATTTAGGATCCTGCATATTGCCCTTTGTTTACTAGAGGAAGTGTTGAAAAAGAAAATTTCAGATTTCCTCTAGTTTATCTTATGTCCTAACACCTTTCCATAAACATCCAAATTTTTCTTCAGTACTCTGGCCTCTCTTTCAGAGGCCTCCCCCACCAAAAAGGTGTCATCCACAAACTATAGATACAACACTGCATTTACCCCTTCAGCAACTTTGACCCCTTTCCAACAACCCTACCTTCATTTCTCCCCAAGTGGTCTTCCCAAACCCTTTGCCAGAATGATAAAGAGAAAGGGGGAGACAGGTTCTCCATGTCTTAAACCTTCTCCTAGCTCAAAAAACCTTGGGAACTCCCATTCACTAACACTGAGAAGTGAATTGATGAGATGCATCCTTGCACCCATTTTATCCACCTTGATTCAAACCCAAATTTCCTCAAGACATCTAGAAGAGAAAAAAAATCCCTATCCACCTCATCATAAGTCCTTTTAATATCCAATTTCACCATCATTTTACTCAAATTTTTCAGCCTTATAGATTCAATCATTTCATGAGCTATAATTACTCCTTCATAAATCAATCTTCCTAAGGAAAAGCCACTATGTTCCATAGAGATCACCGAGTGTAAAACTCTCTTAAATTTGTTTGCAATGACTTTTAAGATTATCTTATAAATTGTATTAAAAAGGGCAATAGGTCTATAAACCTCAAAAAAATTACACACTTCCTTTTTAGGCATAAGAGTGATAAATGTTTTATTTAGATCCTTCAAAACAAACCCCCCTTTCCTTCATTCTTCCACTACCTCCCAGATCTCCTTTTCAAGACAATCCCAAAAGAATCTAAAAAAATGGGTAGAGAAACCATCTGGCCCTGGACTTTTATCCCTCTCTAACCCTTTAATCGCTTGAAACACTCCCTCTCTTGACACTTTTGCATACATTATTTTTTTCTACTCCTTTGTGATGCATTTTTGGAATGTAGGCTAAAACTGAGTATTGGTCTTTAATTTCCTCCCTTTCAACCATTCATTTCCTTTGGAAAAAGGAGACAACCTCCTCATTAATCTATTCTCTACCTATCAATAAAACTCCTTCACTATCTTCAATAGAAAAATTTTTATTATGTGCATGCCTTACTTTGATAGAATTATGGAAAAAAATTGTATTTCTATCCCCCTCATTTAACCATGTTTCCCTTGATTTTTGGTGCTAGAATGCCTCTTCTCTAGCCAAAACTTTATTGTATTCTTTGCTTAGCCTTTTTTTCCTCTATAAAGTTATCCTCTATCATCCCCTTCTTTATAACTTTATCATTTAACTTTTTCAAAGATTTTTCTAATTTCAATTTCTTCTTTAAAATGTTTTGGAAGGACTCCATATTCTATATCATCATCTTCTCCTTAACAAACTACATCTTTTTAAAGAAATGAAGGCCCTTTATTCCCTTTAAAACTCAAATCATTTATCCACCAACTCCTTAAAGCATTCATCCCTTAGCCACATTGATTCAAATTTAAAGGGGTATCTATCCGAAGAATGGAGTCCAATTGGGAAGTGATATGACCCATGAATGGGTCAAACCTTCCACCATCCAATCTACACTAGACCAATCCCCCCCTAATAGAAATCTATCCAATTTTTCTACAATATTAACAAACCCTGGTCTCTTATTTGTCCAAGTAAACTCTCCTTGTTTGAAAGAAATATCCATTAGGTCATTATGAGTTACAAAAGAGGAGAAGTCTTCCTGAACAAATCTCCATCCTTTCCCCCCTCTCTGTTCATTTGGATAAAGAATAGCATTAAAGTTGCCTCCCAAAAAAACCATTTCATCTTGCATTACCTTCGTTACCTCTATTAAAGTTTTCCATAACATATTCTTTTCTCTTATTTGGGTCAAACCATATACATTTATTTATGCCTCCAATTGCTTTGATCTTACCTTCAACCATTGCCAATTTCCTCCCCACTGCATAACCACCACTATCACTAACTCTTCCTTCCACATCAATCCCAACCCCCTAAAATCTCCTACAACTTGAACCCAATCACTTTTCCATCTACTAAACCTTTGTTTAATACTTGCTATATCCTCCTCCTTACTCTTGATTTCTTGAAGAAAAACAAAATTTGGTCTCACTTGGTCAAGACCTCTCTTGACCAAGCATAATTTCTCAACATTGCAACCACTAACATTCCACAAAAGGATCCTCATCTTCTCCAAGAAAAGGCACTTCCTCTTCCCAATTTAAGCTTACTTTGACCTTTTACACTTCCTACAATATGTATCAAATAATTTATAGTCCTCCTACCTCTCTTTTGGCTTTTTCCTACTTTTATTTTTTTATTTTTTCTTTCAAATTGAGATAGAGTGCTCTTTTCCTTTAGGACAATATTATCTGACAGCCCAAAAAAATCCTCCTTCCCTTCCACTAAACCATCCATTTCCCCTTCCTCGTCTAAATCCTTCCTAGAGCTACCATCTTCATTAAAGGAACCTTGTAGATTCCTTATAGGGGATATTTCTATATCCTTTATTCTTTTATCAGGCATACCCCTAACCTTACCTTGAGAAAATTTAAGGCCTAGCTCCTATGAACAGGATCAAGAACCAATATTTGGATTCTCCATTCTATCTTCCAGACATCTCACATTCCCCTGCTCCAAATCTAGTACCCTTTCTTTTTCAGGAGAAACTATCATCAAAGTAGCTTCTCCTTTAGGGCACACTGTCTCCTCTAAATTTCCTTTTTGGGAATCTGCCTCTTTTTCATTTCTTTGGAAGATATGAGGGTTATACATGCCTACCTTATCCCATATTTGATCCTCCCCATCATTTAAAAACTCAATCCTCATGGCCCTTCTATTATCCCCAAATACTAAGTTGTTACAAACCTCATATATCTCCTTCACCTTATACATCCTTGCACTTAGGATTATTTCACTTTCTACTTCTATTGACCTTGCTCGTTTATCCCCCCTAATGTTCCCCTGTTGGGAAGGAGCATGCTATGTTAGTTGAATGGCCATGTTGAAAAACTTTTCATCTTCCTTTCCTTTCAAGTGTTCCTCCTTTACACACTCCTTTGTGTCATGTTCTTCACTGAGACACAATTCACACACCACTAATTTCTCTTCTACCAATAGAGGTTATCTCCACGCTCCCTCGTCAAAGTATAAGTCTATCATATCTAGAAGTGGGTGACAACCATTCCATATTATACAAATCTAGGGAAACATTTGGAAAGTAACCTTATCCACCTTTTCAATAGCTTTAACAAAAGTTCCCAATTTTTTACCTATCATCTGATAATAGTCAACTGGCCAATATTCCTAAGGAAGATTTCTCAATGTTAACCATAAAAGATAGGATTTAATGACCTCATTTGTGGGGTTAAAATTAGGGATCCATGGTTTTATATAGAAAACAATCCCCTCCATAAAATAAGGTCCCCCATTCAAAATCCAATCCCTATCATGTGCACTATCTATTGTTATCATACAGAAACTATTTTCTAAAGTTTTAAAATCTTTTTCTTGGCCCCATTTTTTGTCACACCGATTTGTAAGCTTCCCTATCAAAAGCATTACTCTTTAGGAAACTTATTGATTCCTTCCAAGACAGCAACTCCATCTTCACTTTCTCCATAGTGCATCTTTCCTACTTAGGGTCTTCAATCCTTTGCCTTTCTTGGTTTTCAACTATCCTAGGTCTTCACATTCTTTGAGCAATCAAACTAAAATTCATTCTCATTCCCATTTTGAGCATTGTTCCTTTCCTTTGTCTGGGGCCCATCATCACCCTTTTTAACAGCCCTCCATTGGCTTTGTGGTCCTCTATTTCTTCCACCAAATGTCCATCGGTTTTTCCATTGAGCAGTATAGGAAAAACCTTTATGTCTCTGAAAAGGTTCATTTCTTTTTTGCTGCACATTCCAGCATCCATCCCCTCTAAAATTGTTCCCTTTCCTCTAAAACTTCCCTCCAATCCTCTGTAAAACCCTAAACCTCTCTGCTCCCTGGTCACCATCAAATGAATTATTTTAGTGTTTTTGTTTTTATTTGTATGGGAGACAATGGGAGACTTTAGGAGTCTTTGGCTAAAAGTCTCTTACAATTAAAGACATCTCAAGGTATCCATTACTAGGAAGTGTACACAAATCCCAAGAGGCTAGAGATGATTATTCATGTGACTATTTACAACACCCCCCTATCCCCTTTTTTTCCATAACAAATTTAAAATTCCTAAATGGTAGTCGTTCCACTACAATAGGGGAAAAATTGAATTATCCTTTTCCCACAATTCTAAAATTGAATGGGAATACTCTATCTACTTAAATTTAAGTAGAAGATAAACTTAAGAAGCTACTTGAGGAGATGCATTGACTATTTAAAGCAAGCAATATTAGGCTTCAATATATTACACTGGAGAATCTTGAGAATATTAGATCATTACTTTTTTAATAATACCAATTTCCAACTACAGTTTAGATGGTTTTATAAATCCAAGAGATTAATTGGGGATTTGTAAATTATTTTGGATTTAACATTGGGTAATTTAGACCCATCATTCCATTTAGGTTTCTCAATAAAATCATTGTCATCTTCATAGCACATAAGGAATTTATAAGTTTTACTAACCTCCTTCAACACTAAGTCCTTTAATGGGATAGAGAAAGGTTATACTCAATACTCAAGGTATCCAAGTTTATAATTGATCTTTCCATAAAATATCCTTAAAGCATATAATATCCCTTATATGCCATGTTTTAGTGAAGTATTCTTGAAATAGTGCAACTAGTATACCTTTATTAGATAGATTACACCATATAGATTCACAAAATTGTAGTTATTTATCTATAAAGTTCACAAAATTCCCAAATCTTATTAAAAACGTTGGAACTATTTGAAGTTATTAGAAAGTTACCATAAATAAGGGCTTAAAAAGGAAGAAGTTTCCAAATAATTATTTGGACTGGAATCACTAACTAAATATTGTTCTTCATATGAACCTTCCAAGATTCATTACAATTTAGTACAAATATATATTTATTGGCTAGAGAGTTATATCATATTTATTTTTCTTTCCTTTACCATTACATCATATGAGTTGTCTAATATTTTGTCACAATATTATTACATAGCATTGCCTCCATAAATTAAATGTTATCTATACTAATCAAATATGTAGGTCCAACATTATTAATTAGAATGTATTTTCTCATATAAGTACTTATGCTTCATTCCCCTTATACCTGACATCTATTCGATGAAGTATACATTTCACGCTTCAAATGTATTGTGTATGCTTTGTGTCCTCATGCATTAATGTGTATACTTCATGTATTCATATATTTGTATGTATATTTCATAATTTCAAGTGTATGTTCCATGTATGGTTCAACTTTGGTTGATCTAGAATAAGAGAATAATTGAAGTGAATCAAAGTTATTAGCAAATTTTGTTAAAAACCAAATAAATTTTGATGTCATTACAAATATGGCCTTGATCCTCTTCTTTAAAAAAGAAAAATAAAGCCTATCTTAGAATTGAAAATGTTGAAAGTCTCGACAAATTCATTAATAAAAAAGTTGTGTGGTAGAAGTTGTAGCAGAAGCTACTCATAGTGAAATATTTCTATATAGTCAACATTGTGTGTGGACAAGCAATCTTGAGGAAGGGTAAATTATGATGTTCCCATTTACTAAAATGAGATTTAATGATAATAATCAAATAAGAATATATAAATAATAAATAAATATTAAAATGATTTAAAATTTTATAAAAATAATATAAATAAAAAAGAACTTTGGGAAGTCTTTGATAGAGCTATGATATCCCCATCTAAACAAATATTATAATTATTCATGGGCGACCAATGTAAGAGTTAAGTCAAATTGACCAAATTAAAAATATTCATTGACTTAGAGTAGAGATCAAAATATTCAAAGATTATATGTGACAATGATGCAGTCTACAAAGAAGATATCAACATCTTGAAAAAACTATTGTTCCAAAAACATCACAATTTTCTTATCTCCTCAAATAAACTTGGATAAGCAAGAAAGAAAAATTTAATGGTTGGCTCATCAAAAGGTAAGAAATGGCACTAAAATAGAAAGAAAAATGAAATTATTATTATACATGACTTTACAAGAAAATTGATATGTTTCTACGACAGTAAAGAACATCTGACAAATTTAATTTAGTCGATAGGCTAGTATCTGGGTGGATGTCCATCTGAATAGCATCATGCTAGTGTTGTTCAGAAAATTATGTCATTTTGCTATGTTGTTTGGGCTAAATTTTGAATTATAGAAGCTTGAGGGAATCTTATTCCTCTTTTCTAAGTCACGTAGACCAAGAAATAAGCAATCTAAAATTCTTGAGAATGTACAAGAATAAGAGCATAGAAAATGTGAATATCTTTTGAGTTTTGCATCAAAATAAAAATAGCCAAATGACAAATGTGTGTGGTCTTGTTAGCTTGTGTTAACTCTTTCCATGCAATGCAGTAACCAAGGATAATTGTAGTCTATTCTACAAACATAAACAAAGGGTATCAAAAAGGTATGACAAGGTGCCTAATCTTTTTGTTACTACTTCCTCATTTGAATTCATATATGTTCAACCATTCAAGAGGGCTATTATTCCAACTAAGACCAAGGTGGTCAAATTTTCTTTCTTTAAGATTAACAAATAGTGTAATATTATCTACAAACTAAAGTTCATGAGCTCATCTGTATTGGGGAGAGTCAAACATTTTACCTTAGGTGATGAATTACACTCCCTTGGGATATCAAAATTGTGTTTGAGGCTATCACACACAATGTAGTAGCGATAGGAAAACATTTCCTTATTGTCCCCTATAAATTAAACTGATACGACAAAGGTCTATTTACATTCACTTGTGAAGTACCACCTCTTTCAATAATTTGTTTCATCGTTTGAAGAAGCCTTGTAAGAAACCAAATGCTTCAAGGGTCATAATTAAAAAGATCATTTCACCCTATCATAGGCAGTACGAAAACACATACATTATGGTTCAAAGCTCTTACCCAATCCATAACTTCTCAACTTGTCATGAGGTTTTCCAATATGCATATGTCGCTAATGAAAAGCAATTTGAGTTCGGTTAATAAATGTACGAAGAATGTCTAAAAATCTTATTGCTATTATTTTTCCATGATCTTAGATGAGACATTAATTAGGGTAATATATCCTTGGGTTTTAACTATGTGTGTGTCCCCATATTTAGGAGACCTTTGTTGTATACATGTAGTAGGTAATCAAAAATCCAACCTATAGGCAATCCATCAACTCTTGTAGTCTTGTCGTCAAAAAAAATCAATTGAATTTAATATTCTATCTTCTGTAGTCCTACCTAATATTTCAACGCCTTATTTTGGTCATCTTCTTAGGTATTAAGCTTTTACAAATAATTATGACATTGTGTCATTCAAGGTTGTTCCCTTGAGAAGTAAAGTATGTTTTGTAGAAGTTGTAAAAGAGGATTTAATTAATTTTGAACATTTTTAAATTTGTTGTTTGAGAATTTTTGGAGTCCCTCAATATTATTTTATTAATTGATTTCCTTTTTGGATGTTGTAATAATGTGACACATAGAGGACTCACATACACACTCATAAAGTAATTGAATTACAAATTCAAGTGATGTTAGAAGATATTGATTTTTCAAAGAATGTCATATTTTCATGTAACCTTTTTTTCATTTTGGGGTTGCTCTTGTGACATTTGAAGTAGAACTCTAAAAGGGCTTGTTTATATATATTTTTTGGTATTTTATAAACCAATTAAGGGCTTGTAGGATTTTGTGCACAAAAGAACTTTTTATATTTAAACTTAAACAATAGATTCTTTGTTTAATTTTTTTGTTATGTAGTGTAGAAGAATTATAAGTTAATCATGTTTTTTGTTAATAAAAAATATTAGTCCTAGTAAAAAAGGCTTCAGTTCTAATAAATATCACTACCAATGTCTTATGGCATACACCTAAAATAAATTGTATTGTCAAATATTTTATAAGTTATTAGTTGGAAATCCTCCTAAAATAACTGTAAAATTGAATCCTTATGACCAAGATCAAAGACAAATTAAAAGCCCATAGTTGGAGAGACCCCCATTAAATGAATGAGGTACAACTCCTTCTGATGTAATCAAATTCTGGGGTATGCTTTAATCAAAAATCATTAAATAAAATCTAACACTTGCACATAGCTATGATATAGATGCAATTAAGATTCCAAATAAAGTGATGATGAGAGAAAGCAAAGTTCATTATATAGCTTAGCATATGGAAAAGAAAAAGTGATGGATAATTTTAACCCAAATGAATAAGTGCTCCAAAAAATAAAGTTTCTAAACCTAAACATTTGTAACCAAATTTGATAAGAAAGCATCATGAGATAACTATCATAACACAAGGTCTTATTCACAATACCAAAAGAATATAACAAATGCACAATTTTGATATAGATATTTTCTTTTCAAAGATTCTCAAAACATAATGAGACAAAGATCAATTTAATTTTTACAGTTATCTCGCCCTCTCTAATTTCTAAAAAGCCTATATAAATACATAAACGAAACTATTCATTTCCAAAAATAATGGTCTTGAAAAGTGATCATTATCAAGAAAGGAAATTGAAACAAAAAAATTTATAATACTCAACAATTATTGTTACTACCACTTATTACTAAAAGATTTGTCTTTCTTAGGTGTACGGGTTATATCCACTTCCAATCGCAATTCCATAAAGGGTTTCTTCTTCCACATTTTTCTTCCTCTAGAATGAAGATTAACATACATCTCGCATACTAGGCTTCTTCCATGTACCCAAGCGCAAGTAGGAGATGATATCAACTTGCTCTACTTCAAGCCAATTTAGATCAGGTTGCATGATAGGCATGAGCTCTTCATTCCAAGTCTCATTGCTTATAGGATGTCCCATTTTGAGAAAAAAATTGTGGCTAATGGGAAAATTAAACTTTGAAATAACATCACTTTTTCTTGTAGACGGACTCATTTAGTTTTAATGCAAAGTAGTAATGGTTTTTTATCTGGAAAAAAAATCACATTGTTTGCTCAATAAATCTAGTTTCATATACTCGCCATTTGAGAGTTCTACTTTTTTAGGATTTGAATAGATTATCTTTAAAGATGCACCACACAATGTAGTCATAGAGTTGGTAAATAAGGGAATTTATTACCAAGTTGGTAGAACTCCAATTTGGTCACATCTAAAGGAAAGCCACCTTGTTAGTAACTGAAGACCTATTCAATACCTCAAATTGTTGTAAAGGTTAGGGAGTTTGAGTTTTAGCCTCACCATTGAATAATAAGGGATTAACATAATTAGTAACGTCAATGGCTTTATGATCTTAAGTGAACAAAAGCTTGAGTGCAAACATTTAACAAGTCTGGCCAACTGGGTACTGAACAGGAGTGATGATGTCGACAATAAAGGCTATGAACCCAAAGGGGGGAATAAGCTTTGAAAATAAGCAAGATTGAGAAAAAATAAATTTTTGGGTAACATAGGTGTACTTCACTTTATGTTTATATCAACATGTTGTCATGGTTATATCAATGTGCTTGCATTCTTTTTTACAATACTTCATTTTAAATGTGATATGGAATATTTAATCATTTAGTTGTTCTTATAATAAATTGGTCTTTGAGGTTAAATGGTATACCAAATAAAATTATATATCTCATCTTTACACATTCATGAAGTATTGTAAAATAAAATATTATCATAATTTAAACTAATGCATGGTTTAAAAAATTGCATGATAAAGGATGTTGGCATGATGTGCCCTCCAATTCCACATGAAATGTTTTTGACTCTAAGCTATGAACCAAAAAGGCCACAAATGGGAACCCTCATCCCTACACTAGTTAAAGATCATTAAATCAATATCCCAATGGAACCACAATGCCTATGAGTATAGTAGCCCCACATAAATTTGAACCTCAGTAGTACTAAGTGTTTAAACAATGACATTACACAACCAAAGAAAAAATGACTATTAGCATCTTCCTACATTAATTTATTTTTGTGGCTTATGACACTAATTTATGAGCCAATGAACCCACAAATGGGAAGCCTAGAACCTACACTAGTTAAAAATCATTAAACCAATATCACATTAGAACCACAATGCCTATGATTATAGTAGCTCAATAGAAATTTGAACCTTGGTGGTTCTTTATAAACAAAGTGGTCAACCCGGGACATTACAACCAAAGATATAATGAATATTACCATCTTCCTACATAAATTTTATGTTTGTACTGAAAATTAAAAGAAATTATTTAAAATATTAGTTGTTAACTAGATAAGATAAGATAAAATAAGATAATTTATTAATGTCCAACAAGAGACCACAAATGGGTCTAAGGGATTGAGAGTACAAGTAGGGGCCAGAAGGCAACAAGACCACCAAACGGTGTCTGAAACAACAAAACAAAGCAAAACAAAGCAGAGAAAAAAGAAAAGAAGAGGAACAAACAACAAGAAAGGGGGTTACAAAACCGCAAAACTAGCGGTTCGTAACTATGGAAAAGTAGCTCAAGACAGAGGATAACTAGTTGTGCATCGAGAAGTCTAAACCTGATGCCAAAGAGAGGAGGTACGTTATTCATGGTGGTGGTGCATGTGGTCTCTACGTGGTCTCTGAGTATCCATGGACGGGCACTGAGGCCGCTTGGTTCCCCTAGGAGAGGTAACCAAAGTGAAAAAAGAGGTGATAAGTGGGTGAAGATCCACAAGCCTAGGGGTGAAACACTCTCGAAGGGTGAGATCCCAAAGACAAAAAATTTCCTGTAGATAAAGAGCAAGGCATCGTTGGTCATCATACCTGAAAAAGAAGGACAAGGACCTGCACTCTCTAAATAAGAAATGAAACCTCCCTCTAATCTCATAGTATATGGAACAATAGAATATAAAATGTATCTCATTCTCGACTGCATCCATTTCACAACACTGACAAATCCTCTCGACTCTACTGGTCTGATGGTCTATCTAAATACAGAGTCAGTGAGAACCTGCTCTGAAAGAATCCAACTGGATATGTAAGGCATGGAGCCATCATCAAGAGGAGTAGTGTGGATGAACAATGACACCATCCTAGATGTCCATAAAGTGATCTGCATAGAATTCCATAAGGGGACGAGGACCCCTCGGAGTATTGACCCAAGTCACCTGGATATACCTCTTCTAGATGTTCATCTTAGTGATCTCATTAAACTCTAACAGAGAAGGAAGGAGATGAGCGAGAGCAGCCAAGGAATGCTGAAAAGGGGGAAGGTAGTCAAATACCAACAGTGTTGAGGAGCCTAGAAACTTGAGCATACCAGCAACAAGCACGACTAGTTGGATCTAATGTAGTAATCAAAGCTAAGGAACAATAATCCAGGTAGGAATATTGACATCTACCATCAACAAAATCTGCAAAACCCCTAAGTCTGTGAAGTAACCAAACTAGATCAAATATCATGCAAAGTATAAAGGGATGAGCACCAAACTTGGCTAAGATAATATTGGTAGGAGTAGTCGGCTGACAACGGATGAGGCACCACAAAAGGAGAGTCTGAACTCTCTCCACTGAGGCCCAATTAGTGGTCAAGAGGGAGGGCTCCCAGATGGTCGAACCATAAAGGATAGTAGGTCTAACCAGGGAGTCTAAGATAGACATCTTAGATGTAATATCCTGAAAGTGGTGTCTGAAGCACTATCGCTCAAGCAAGGCCAGTGAACCCAACCCCTTGTTCACCCACAGCGTCATGGCTAGTGATGCAGAGGCATCTCTGAAAAATCTAGGACGGATTAAACACTCAACTAGATTACATCAAAGGACTCATACATCACAAATAAATTCATAATGAACTCTTTTACCCAAATATATTTCTCTTATTTTGCTATCATAAAAACAAAATATAGGCAAATGTGCTAAAACATGCATTTTTTTTTGCAAATCTGTAAAAATTTAATTCTGTCATAAAATGACAGGAATCTTAAATTCTTCCTGCAACCAGTCGGTTACTGTATGACAGCAACCTAAGGACTCTAAAACATATGAATTCCCATATAAATGAGGCTCTAAAATGCAAATCCAAAATTGATACATAATCAAAAACATTTCCATATACAATCAGCATCTTTTAAACCATTCCACATAACTAAATTAGAAACTATGTTAAAACACAATAAAACTATGAAGCTTCCATAACTGATGGCATGGATTGAGGATCACACCAAGGAATAATAGAAACAAAAAGACTGAAACTTTATTGAAAACTAATAAAACTACAACAAGGGCAAATGACTATTGACAGCCCAAAAGAACTAAGAGACTACATTTTTGCTATTCCTTGGTATCTCTTTGTTTAAACCACTCATGCCTTTTTATAATTGCATTTCTAGGCAGTTACAATGACTCTTCCTATTCCTATCGGTTATATGATTATGACCTTTGATATTCCATCGGTTATAATGACATTCAATTTTTTTCTGCCATAAACAAAGAAAACTGCTAGGCGATAAGAACTTTTAATCTTCCTGTCGTAACATTCATTTCTTGTGAAACACATACAGTCGACTATAATTTGTGCTATTTGGATTGTAATACGTGGAAAATAGGAATAATCTTGGAAATAAGGCCGAAAACCTTAAAAACACAACCCATCAATTATCATTTATATTTTATAATAAAATTTTGCATTTTAGTATGTTGTATGCCCTCTTCCTGTTGCCACAAAACTTCATGTGGTACTGTGCTCTTGCACCAGCTAGTCCCAAGCTAAAACATGATCCTGAAAATAGAATGCCCAAATAGGTATAACTAGAGGTCCTCTCAACCTCGGTCCCTTTGAAAAAGAACCGACAATCAGAGGTTTTCAAGCTATTGAAAACCATAACTCAAGTCTTGCCAAAGTTGACCACCAACTGCCAAGAGTCACGAAAGGAGGCCAGACCATCCAAAAGACGGTGTATCCCATCAAGTGAGGAGGAAAAAATCACCACATCATCCACAAAGAGAAGGATGGACACCCAAACCTTGTGAAGATAACACCCATCCTCAAGATATGAAATGCCCCTCAGGAAAGTCTCAAGCTCATCAATGTAGATGCTAAGAAGTGTAGGGGAAAGAGGGCAACCCTACTTAACACCAATAGAACTTTGAATGAAGTCAGATAAGCCCTGAGGAGTCCTAAGACATCCAACAACATTCTCATATAGTTTCATGATGCCCACAATAAGAATCTTGGAGACCCCAATATCTCTAAGTCGCTGAAATAACGTTGCCCAAGAGAACGAATCAAAAGTTTTGTGAAAGTCCACAAAGTAGCAGTAGACTTTTGTCAAATGGTGTCAAGCCTCCTCAATAATGGCCCTAAGGGTGAAGATATGGTTAGTAGTCTGAAAATTAGCTCGAAAGCCTACCTCACCTCTAGCCCTACAACCCAAACTATCCAACTATCTCGTGAGCTCAATATGTAGTACTATGGCATAGAGTTTGGCAGAGGTATGCCCAATCATAATAGTCCTATAGTTTGCCAGATCAGACGTCAAACCAACCTTCTGGATCGAGTGGATAATATGCTAGGACCAAGAGGGCAGAAAGCCTGTAAAAACCACTCTATTGAAAAGAATAGATAGAGAAGATCCAAGAACCAAGATCCACAACTTGAAGAGTTCTACCTAGAAGCCTTCCTCATCAACGGCCTTACTACAACTCATGGTTCTAATGACCTCGAAGATCGTAGAGACGGTAAAGATGAGGCAAAGGAGTGGAGGAGTGATGCAAAGAGAGGCTAGTTGGGGATGTTGTAAAGGGTGGTGGTGTGAGAAATGAGGGAGCCAAAGTCAAGGTCAGCAGGTAGAGCGGGGGCATGAGGAAAGAGGGTGCGCCAAAAGTGTTTCAGGGAGACCCAAAGGGAGGAGCTGAGAGACCTATACTGCTCAATGTAGAAGAGGCATTTCTTCCAACAAAGAAAACTATGATAAGAGAGCCTGACCTGGGGAAAGGAGGGATCCAGAGCGGCATGCATGGAGCAGAGTAGGCAATGGAAGGACTTGCACTCATCGTTGAACCACCAATTCTGAGGATAAGAACTGGGGCGGGAGGGATGGGCAGCGAGAGTGATAGAGGAGTGAGGGAGGGAGAGGGTGGTCAACTCATGGACCATCATGGACATAAGATCAAACATCCTAGAGGCACAAGACAAGTTGATGAGGCGAACAGTAGGAAGGAGGTGATGAAGATGTGTGAGGAAGAGATCAAGATCAGCATCGGCAAAGGAAAAGGTGCTGCAAGTGGGCGAGAGCCAAGCCAAAGGGTGAAGGGGTTGGGAGTGCAAGGTGAGAAAGGGAGTTGCGCAGAGCAGAACAAAGGGTGAGACAAAGGAGGGAGTGGTCATCCAAGGGAAGGTGGGAGACAAAGAAGTGACTAATGAAGGAGATGAAGGATGCATAAGCAATGGCATAGTCAACAACACCAGCCCCACCACAATGGGGCCAGCAGGTGAAATGACTAGAATCAAGGAAGCCAAAGAGTCCATTAAGAACCACAAGAGAGGAGGATTCGCAGAGCTGAAGGAGGTATCGGCCATACCATGTCAAAGTGCCCTCAATGTCTTTGGAGGAATGTTGTAGATTAAGAACATCCATGTTGTCCTCAGAAGTGCACATAAAGTTTGTCTATTGATCATGGAAAGGGGCCTGAAGATCCCTGGTCCAAGCATTGAAGTCCCCCAAAATGATTAAGTTCCCTAGGGTAGAGAACCTGTCAATCCAATCACGAAGGTCACCATACGGGTCCCCCTCGGAATCATGGACTGTGTAAGGAGAAGTAGTCAGAGGGAAGTAACAAAATGCAATGAATAGATCTCTAATCGACAAACCCCTAATACAGACCCACATGAACCTAGCAAGGTTGTTGGAATGCATAACGGTCATTTTGCTGACAAGGCGGTCACAGACGAGACAAGCCACCCCACCAAACCCTCTGATACCCCCAAAATACCTAACCTCATCATGATAAGTAGATAGCCAATGAAATCCAAGAATCCTGGGAAGAGGACGAGAGTGACTCTCATGAGTCTCTATAAAAAGAATAATATCTACAATACCAATGACATCCATAAAAATATTGGGGAGAGACCACAAGGTACCATTACCATTCTAGCAGTGGACAGTCAAGGAATCTTTGTCCACCTTCCTTTCCTGAACTTTCCATCTTCATTTACTCTAGGGGGCTAACCTAGAAACCCGACCAGAAGGAGGATTTTTTCTGATAACTACTTTAAGGTTATGGATAACCGCCCATTTAACCTGAAGGCAGGCTATTACAACTAGTGTTCGGGTGTGTTTGAGTTCTGTAATCTATGCTTTAGTGAGATCTTCGTCTAGATAGATTTTTGAGGGCAACGGGAAGAGTTTCCTACGAGCTCTTAGAACCTGTAACATGTCTGATGTGTTGTAGAATTTGATAAAAAGTGTGGAATCATATCCTATCCATGCCCTATCAATGAGAATATTAAGGAGCTCAGCTGGTCACGGAGAAAAGCATAGGCCTTGTCAACTAGAACAATGGTGGAAGGTGGGAGGCCATGGACTTTAAGGTTAAGTTCCCTACCTCGTCGAGCCCATCCCTTCGAGATCTTGGACTAAACAAGCTCCTCAACTCACTTAAATGGAGTTTGATGTTGTTTTTTTTGTCATTCAGTGTTACTTTTCAGCATGTTACGATAGTCAAGGATTTCATCTTGCAAGTCCATAATGTCTTTGATCTAGGAAGCATGGATAGGGATCTCAACATGGTGTTGCTTCTATTGTAATTCAAAGATAGAGGTATCATATTCAAGGATTTTTGTTTGGAGCTATGAGGTTTCAATTTACAGAGCACCCATTCTCTGTTTGAGGATTCTATTGTCCTCTTCTAATACCTCAAATCTATCAGCCTTGGATTCAAGCTCAAGTACCCATTGGATTATCGTGTGGGAGAGGTGGGTAAGAGTGTTGATAGTATTTGTTAGAGCTTAATTATGAGTTTTTGCTTTCTCTAATTGGTTGACCATCTACTGGAAATCGACTGGATCAAATGGGGGAGGATTAATTCCATTAGCAAATTGCTACAATGGAACTGGATCGAGAGGTGGAGTCATTCTGTCAAACAATTGATGTGTAAAACAAGTGTCGTGGAGTTTCTACAAAGGTGGAAACAGGACAACAACAGAGTAAGTGTTGTCTTGTGTGTTGTATGTTATAGAGAGGAGGTCAACAATCTATTGTTGAACCTGCAATACCTTCAACTGCATAGGTTCAACATTCTGTCAAACACTTCCCGTGCAATTGGATGAAAGCTGGAGGAACTATAACAAAGGGTTAACGACCGCCAACGGCTTAGATTGAATCCACAAAAAACCTAGCAACATAGCGCGGCTAGGGAAATGAGATGAACGATCACTGTGGACATAAAGAGAAAATTTGCGGGAGCAAGTGGCAGCCAGGACACGAAGGGAATTCGACCCACAAACAGGAGCACACAACACGAAGGCTCAGGAACACGGCTTAGGAGCTTAGCGCAGGAACAGGATCATGGCTCTATAGGAACAAGATTATGGCTCGGCATAGGATCATGGCTCTATAGGAACAAGATTATGGCTCGGCATAGGATCATGGCTCGGTACAAGATCACAGCAGTTTGTCCACAGGAGAAAGCAATCTGCAGGAGAATGAAGAGATTTAGAATGCAGAACAAGTGTGTGGATACTTAAAAGAAGAACTAAGAACTCTAGTGGAAGGCATCAAGCTGGATTTATCTTCAAAACCCTTTGGATTTTGATATTGAGAGAGGGTGTTAGTAATTTATTGTTATATGCAGAAGATTCTAAAGAGATTGAAGAAGACGAGCATGACACTCATGAGGCTCGTATCAAGGTAGACACAAAAATGACTCTTAGAAACATATCATATCAATCACCTCAATTATTATCTGTTTCAATTAAATTCATTCAAGTTCATTCCTTTCTAATTTAAAATCCTCCCATGTGCTTCATTGTCACTTTCCACATACCTGCAAAAAAAAGTTTGACATCATGAATTAATGTTTTTATGAAGAAAAAAAATTAAAATTAAAAAAGATTTAAAATGAATTTCTAATCAGAAAAATCTTAAATTTTTACTTTGAGCTCTTGAAAGTGTCTCAAATTGGCAATAAAAATTTCAAATCAAAATGTTGAGATTTATCTCATAAATTAATTTTTTTATGGAAAACCATTTAAAATATAGTTTAAATCAAAAAAAATCTGAAATTTTTATTGGGGTATCCTGACATCAACATAAACTCTCAATAAAAATTTTAGATTTTAATTCGATGATTTGGAAGGTAAATTAATTTTTTAATGAAAAATCGTTTAAAGAATTATTAAAAATCTAATTTTGATCCCAAAA
This sequence comes from Cupressus sempervirens, assembly GCA_028749045.1. Lineage (NCBI taxonomy): Eukaryota > Viridiplantae > Streptophyta > Pinopsida > Cupressales > Cupressaceae > Cupressus > Cupressus sempervirens. The sequence continues at coordinate 891,608,379 of CM053789.1, forward strand.
TTTTGCAATTTTTATTGTGCATGCCAGCCATTTTCCAGAACCTAAAAAATAAAATTTAGATCAAAATACGTTACTTTTTGGGCTCAAATAATTTTCATATGAAAAATATTTTTATAAATTATATAAAATAGAGCTTTAATCAGAAAAATCTGAAAATTTGCATGTGATTTTTCCCTATTGTCTAGAACCTTCAATAAAAATTTCAGACCAAAATTCATCAATTTGGTCTACTTTTTATGATTTTTATGAAAAATCATAAAAAAATTACAAAAATAGAATTTTGATCAAAAATTTTTTTAACTTTAGAACATGAGAAGGAAGAAGAAGATGATGATGATGATGAGAAATAGAAGAAGATCAAAATGGAGAAGAGGAAGAGGTCTCTCAAATACACATTCCAATGCTTGTGATTGTTGAATGTCTTCTCGAAGTGTCTTCAAACTTGCAACAATTTAAACCTGCACAAACAAGCTATAAACAAAAACTAAAATGCAAAACCAAAAGAATGAGGCTTCAAGCCCTACAGTGGGCACCAAAAATGTGTGTGAGAAATGTGGATCATGTATCTACAAAACCAACACACTTCAATAAGACATTAGATCATAGGGTTAGCACATATAATAAATCAAAATTGGGCATAAAACCTATGAAACGATCATATTGCTCTCTAACTAAGGAATGAGTATGTAAATGGAATTAATTGCTCTCAGAATTAAGACCAAATTAGTGATAATAACACCCCTAGAATGAGAGATTCAAACTAGCATGAATGCAAAATTCAAAGTTAGAATTGAAATATTAAGCCAGCATGGAGTACAATCAAGCTAAGAAACAAATCAATTAAGCTAGAATTGAAATAGAAATGAAATGAAATGAATTAGAATTGAAAGAAAGAATGCTTAATTTAACAAAGTTTCTTTGCTCTAAAATTGTCTCCCTTAGCTCTTAGAATGCTTTGTATTTATAGGTTTTTCCAAGGGCTTGGGGTAGAATTGAGAATTTACCATGGTGAAGGTAAAAATGAATTAAAAATCATTTTAAAGGAATCCACTTTGATTTAAAAATTCATAAATGAAGGTCCTATTCAGATAGAAAAAAATTGAAACCTAAAATTTTCTAAGTTCGAAATTTGTCTATTGTACCTCTACTATTTCCTTAGTTAGAGAGCAATTGAAATAGAATTATAATTATGTCTATTTTCTCATGAACTTAAATTCAAAAAAATTAATGTAGAGTAATAGATGTGAAGAAGTAGATATGATAAATGATTCAAAAGAATGTAGAATATATCAGAATAGATTGTAAAAAGTGTGGAGTCCATTCGGAGTGATGTGAGGGTCCATATGACCATGTTTGATCAATTGTGACAATGATTTTCTCAAAGTTGAAGAATATCATCTTTTGATTTTGCTCCCGAGGGTGCAAGATGATTATATCATTGGATCTTACTTCAAAATTCTACTTCCAATTATATTTCAAAATTCTACTTCAAATCTTGCTTCAAAATCTTTCTTCAATCATAGCTTGCTTCTTCAATCAATTCTTGCTTCAAAGTCAACCTAATCTAAAGTCAAAATCCTCATTGCTAGGGGCATCTCTACTCTCTATATTTCATACCATCTTCTATCTATCCTATCAATCAATTTACTAACTGACTTTCTGTCAATTATCTCAATCAAACTTATGACAACTCAAATCATAGATCGATGGACAAGTATCAGGGCATTCTAACCCTAACTCTTGAGGATTAAGCCTCGTTCTGGGGATAATCCTATGACTCTTGATAGGTCTTTTCATCTGTTTTATGGACCAGCATTGGGGCACCCTAACCCTAACTTTGGAGGACTAAGCTTTGTTCTAGAGATAGTCCTAAAAATCTTATCAATCGATCTTCTTATCAAAATTGGAACTAATCTCAATTCTCATTCTACACTTTAAATTAGACTATTCTTTGAATCAATGTGCTACTCGCACATCAATTCAAAGAGGGGCAAATGTAATCACCCAAAATTGGTCAACCCTTTAATTGCATAATTATATCTCATGGTGAAGGTTCAAATTGAATTAATTGAACCAAAGAATTAAAAGAATTCAAACAAATCAAGTATTTGAACCCATTTGAAATATACACATGAATATTAATTTCAAATAAATTTAAATAATCAATTATCCACAAATATTATTTTTATCTTTGAAAGAGGATCCCATTTGACTTATGAATATTTTATTCAGAGTGGGATATAAGGATATTCATTGTTTACTCCATAATGAATATTTTATTCAAAGTGGAATTCAAGGATATTCATTGTTTATTCCATAATGAATATTTTACTTAGGGTGGAATTTAAGGATATTCATTGTTTATTCATAATAGATTTAAATTATTTCTTTATTCAAGGTGGATTCATAAATCATTATTCTATCCCAAAGTGGATTCATAAATCATTATGAATAGTCTAAATTGAAGTGTAGAATGAGAATTCAGATCAGTTCCAATTTTGATAAGAAGATCGATCGATAAAAATTTTAGGACTATCTCTAGAACAAAGCTTAGTCCTCCAAAGTTGGGGTTAGGATGCCCCAATACTGGTCCATAAAACAGATGACAAGACCTATCATGAGTCATAGGATTATCCCTAGAACAAGGCTTAATCCTCAAGAGTCAGGATTAGAATGCCTCAATACTTGTCCATCGAGCTATGATTTGAGTTGTCATAAGTTTGATTAAGATAACTGACAGAAAGTCAGTTGGTAGATCGATTAATAGAATAGATAGAAGATGGTATGAAATACAGAGAGCGGAGATACCCCTGGCAATAAGGACTTTGACTCTAGATCAGGTTGACTTTGAAGCAAGAATTCATTGAAGAAGCAAGATTTGGAGTAGAATTTTGAAATAGAATTTTAAAGAAATATTTGAAGTAAGATTCAATGATGTAATCATCTTGCCACCTCGAGAGCAAAATCAAAAGATGATACTTCAAAAAAAATGATGTAGAATAGTAGATGTCAAGATGTAGATATGATGAGTGATTCAAAAGAATGTAGAATAGATCAAAATAGATTGTAGAAAGTATAGAGTCCATTCGGAGCGATGTGAGGATCCATGTGACCATGTTTGACAAAGTTTGACAATGATTTTCTCAAAGCTGAAGAATATCAGATTTTGATTTTGATCCCGAAAATGGACTCACAATGATCAAATTAAGGAAGGGATGATGAAATGTAATCCATGTTGAATAGTCTACCCCTTATTTTTTTTAAAGGCTAGTCAAAGAGCTATGGGAGACATTTCGTAGTGCAAAGCTGAGATGAAATGCAAACCTAAAATGAATGCAACCCTAGGACTTAGTCACTGAATCAGTATGGTTTAATTTTCATCATTGAGCAAAAAAAATTAAATTTAAATTTAAAAAATGATAGAGTACAATCACCACTAGTTCAACCATGGTAATATGAATACTTTATCATTCTGAGCCAATATGTACATGAAAAGAAAATTATTTACAGTAATTAACAATATGTACAATAATTACAAAATTGTCATAGTAAAGTAAAAACCACAGTTAGAAAACAAAGAAAAAGTTCATGTTTTCCATCATGGCTTCTCTAGTCTCAAACATCATCAAGTTGCTAGAAAAATCATGACTGAAAAAAAAAAAAAAAAAAAGTAAACATCATGTAATCTTTGTGCATGTTTTTGGGATTTCTAAAATTTAAGTCAAATATTCAACATAAGCATAATTAGAAAATAGAAAGGATCAAAGAACCATTGCGATGAAATATTTGAAATTTGGTGTTTAAAATGAATACATTCAATCTTGAATGCATAAAGGAATTGGTTCTTTCCTCTATCGATTTCTTATGTTGACGATGCTCGATTTACTTTTGCTAACGAACTCTCAATTTATTATGTTGACGACATTGTAAGTTGGAAAGAACTTTGTGTGCTAAACATGAGTATCTTCAAGAGTAGATTACAAAATCTAAAGATTCATTGGGAAAGAACAAGTGTCTTTTAAACCCCAAGGCCACTTATGTATTCACTCCTCTTGTACCTTTGGATGATCTTGAGTGCACAAGAAATAAGCGGACTCGTTTTATTTTTTTAGGAGGCCTTCTTGGGGATTTCATCACCCCTTGGAATGACCTCAACTCCCACATTCTAGTGAAGTATAAATATCGGGAGGTGAATCAAAAGACACCTCTCTTGGAAATATATTCTTGTCACTCTTGGCTAAGCCCCAAAGAACTTTATACCTTTGAGAAGTGAAGGTGGAGATTCAAGTTATTGTCTCCTCCTGATTGTATGGCATTATTTTCTTTCATCTATAGATTTGGACCTCACACACCTTGTGTATATCGTGGACACCCCATACTTAATCTTTGTATATCCTAGTTGAAAGCCTTCATAGGTTTGTTGATGCGTTTGGCATGCTTGAGCATTCAAAGTTTAAAGTCCAAATAAACATCAAACAAGTCAAAACTATTGAAATAGTGAGTTAACCATCTGATGAGAACCTGCTTGGAAATGATAACTCTACCATCTTCCTAGACCTTCAATGTGAAGGAATCTCCATACACAACTCTAATTGCAACTATTAGAAACTGACTATCTCGGTTCAACACTTGTGACCCACATTTGAACTAGTCTCTTTGCTCCACTATTCTACTTGTTATACTGTATTGTTATCCCTTGTTTTCATGATAGTCATATATCTCGATTGCTCTAGACACTCTTTTGACTATTCGTACCTTGGAAAACATCACCCTTGCTATCACTTACACCTACTTTGAGATGACGTTTTAAGTGTGGTCTTAGTCTAAACCTATCAAACTTTTTCTACCTGTGACTATTGCAACTAAGGGTGGAAGAGAGTTTTCTTGCTTCACATAAACCTAAGACATCACAATGGCCAACAACAAATGCACTAAATCCAACATTCCTAGTGAGGCAAAAGCCATACTTATTGTAAACATGAAGAAACAACTCCAAACAATAAGTGCCCAACTTCAAAGACTAAAGGAAGAAGAGGACACATCATCAAACAAATTCTCTTGGCAAGATTATTTTCCTTCCTCCAGTGACAACAAACCATCAACTTCCTATGATGTTGAATCCAAGCCATCTAAGAACAATGCACAAACACCCAAGAAATCTAGAAGTATCTTTGAAGGAAAACCTTGGGGACCTAAACCAAAGTGTGATTTCACCCCTTTGGGAAAATCTTATGAATCAACTTTGGAAAAACTTCTTGAAAACAAACTCATTGTTTTACCTAAAGCCACTTTGGTCGGAGTCTACATTATGAGTAAATATTGTGCCTATCATAGACATAATCTACATGAAACTTCACATTGCATGGGGTTGAAAAATAAAATTCAAGATCTATTTGATGAAGGCATAATTCAAAAACCTAAGAATTTTTTTAAAGATACTACTCTCAAGCTTGATCAACATCATGAACCCATGTCTAGTAATGGTTCAAATGCAATTTCTACTTCTTCCAACATTACATCACCTTCTAAAGCGTCTAAGCTTTCCAACATATCTCCACCAAAAAAAGAACTCACTGCTTTCGCTATTGACTATGTGTACCCTCAAGGACTGCCACTAAAAGAAACCCAAGCTAATCTTGACCTAGCTGCAAACCTCTCACATACTACTCAAACTAAAGATCCAAAACCTTCATGCCTAACTACTCCTATTATTTCCACTCCAACTAGCCCTTCACTGTCTCTTCAAGAGCCTACCATGCAAACTCCACTATCTACCTTGTCCTTAGAAGTGGATCCATGTCAAGAGGATTCTAACAAAGCTAAAGATCAAGATCAAGAACCCTCTCATCTCCATTAAGATGCCATCCCTCCATCTCAAAAACCACATAGTCCTCCATCTCCCATATCATGCCTCTCTACTAGGAAAGATCATGATATTCCTTCCACCATCCCTAATGAGATTAGTAAAGATCAAGAGAAGGATGTTTTTCCTATGATAACTAAAATTCCTTGTGAAGATCAAAGTATTCCCTCACCCTCTTGTTCAACGTCTCTACATTCACTTCAAATCTACACTCAAGCTATAAGTGCTCCTATCAAAGGTGTTGCTCCTATTAAAGTTACACATGAGTCTATTAATGGCCTAGGTCATGTTGCTCACTCTAAGGATGTTGATATTCCTATCCACTATCCCTTTGTATCTTCTAAATCTATTCTTGGCCCTTATCCATCTAAGCTAAAGCCTTCAAACCTTCCATCTATTTTGGGACCTTATGTTCCTCCATCTCCTAATTCTACTCTTAGTTCATTACCTATTCCTCCTACCCTACCTCGAGATCAACACAGATACGAATCTCTGAGTCCTTCACATAAAGCTTTCTATCTAAACCAGCCATATCAACCTTCTTCATCCACAAGTCCCAAGTCTTTTGGAAGCAATTTCGATTATCAACATAAAAATAAACATGAGAATCCATTTACAAATTATCACTATGTCTCCTCTAAACGACATGTGAATGCTAAGAAAGAAAATGCACAAAAGAACCACAAAGGAGTGCTACTGAAAAATTGAAGCATGGGTTCCTAAATCCATTATTGAAGAAATGCATTCTAAAGCATCTAATGAAAAATCAAAAGCTTTATGGATTCCCAAGTCTCTTTTGAAGGACTTGAATATTGAACACAAATCAAAGTTGACATTCAAGCTTCCAAAGGCTTCCACTCCATCTTCTTCCAAACATCTGAAAACCTCAAGCTCTCATCCATATCTACTCAAATATTCCACTACCCTTCAAGGTGTGTGTCTTTGTTGATCTTTCCCACTTTCGCACCTACCCTTCTACAATCTTTTGAAGCCTACACTTCCCTATTATCCATCCTCCATCTATCCATCCAAAACCTACAACCTTATCATCCATCTACCTCTCTTTTTCCTACAATCTCCCTTCCATTACCCTATCAGCATCTTCAAACATACATTTCTATGGTCTTGGCCTATAATGACTTACCCTTCTAATAGGAGCACTATTAAAATTGAAAAAGGCTTGGACTCTTTATTATTAACAAAAAAAGTGCCTTGGTGAAAACCACTTCTTGTGGCACCTTGGTAGCAAAAAAAACAAAATAAAAATAAATTTGTCATATGGTGAAAACCACTTCTTGTGGCACTTTGGACAACTACCATGATGAAAACTTGGCAAATAAGCATCATGTGTAATTCTTCCATCACCCATATATCCACTCTTTCACCTTTGATCTTGACAAAGTTGATCTGCCTATGAGCATTGGCTATCTTATCTATCGATTTCCCTATCATGATCTTGTGTATCCCACATCCCATAGCCTCCATACCAAACTTTTCTATCCTATTCACTTAACCCTTTGGTCTTGATCAAAAAAAATAATAATAATAATAATAATAAATCAGTTCTTAGAAACCTCTTGACATGTCCATTCTCTTGGATAACTTACATTTCATGACATCATGTCAATATCTTGCATGCTACCTTCCATTACACCATGATATTATATTGCTATATCATTTTACCTAGCTTGGGTACTCTTGAGGAGTTAGTCCTTGAGGATCACTTTCACTTGGTTCATATTCCTTGCCTATCCATCTCTACTTTTCCACCAACTTGCTACTACATCTTGTCCTACACCTTGCTAGACATTGGGGACAAACCAATGTGATCATGCTTGAGAGCTAGATATCTCTATAAAAAAAAAATGCTAAAAATTGCAAAAAAGTCCTGACAAAATCATTATCCTAGTGAAAACCTAGCAATAGACATCTTGATAATACCAAAAAAAATCAAAAAAATGTTCAACTTTCTTGTACAGATGTCTTTTTTCTTTCTTTCTTTGAGTGATTTTCTCTCTACAAGTTTTATGCTTTAGCTTTGCTATCTTCGCTTGTGCATAAGCTCTCAGTTAACTTCAAAACATTGCTCATACCTACATGGATTGCAACCGATCACAAGTCTAGGGGGCAACCTACTTGTTCTAAGGGGAAATGTCCTATACTTTTTGAATGTCTCTATTGCGTCAGTCACCAGTTGTTCTAACTAAGTATGTCTATTGTCGCTCTACTACAATGAGATTCCTTTAGTGTTCTCAGAAACTCTCTCGCTTCACTCACTAGTAATTCTAACTATGTCTGTCTGTTGTCGCTCTACTACAAAGATTTCTTACACTCACACTATGACTTTCAAACATGACATCAATCCACTTATACCAAACTTTAAGGAAAAAAAATGATATAGTACAATCACCACTAGTTCAACCATGGTAATATGAATACTTTATCATTTCGAGCCAATGTGTACATGAAAAGAAAATTATTTACAGTAATTAACAATATGTACAATAATTACAAAATTGTCACAGTAAAGTAAAAACCATAGTTAGAAAACAAAGAAAAAGTTCATATTATAGTATAGGTGTAGAGTACTATAATAATATAAAAGTAGGACACATCAAAGTAAAAAATTCAATTGTTGCTGGACATTGGGGACAAAACTATGTCACTACAAAATTTAAGTCAAATGCCAAAAAAAAAAAAATAGTATGCTTTATTATGTTTCTCTTGAAAGATGAACTATAATAATATAAACATGTAGACAAAATCCCTAAACATTAATTCAATGATTTATAATATAATCTATTTAATTAACTTAAATTAAAAGGTAAAAAACTAAAATAATTGTTAAATCTTAAATTTTGATAATTATATTTACACATCTTGCTACCCATTAAAGGTGAGAGCATCATCCCTAGATTGAAAACTAAATTAAATGACTCGTGACAATAGTAGTACCATAATGGATACAAGTACCAAACAAGGCCTAGCAATAGTACCATAATACCTCTAGATACTACATAGCATGGTGAATGAAATTTGTAACACCTTCCTCCCGTCCCAATTTTGTTTTGGTCGCACCCTAAAAGTTGTCTCTAGAAATCGTACTCCTATGGAATACCGGTTTATGATATTTTGTATGGTGTAACATTTGTTGAATTTTTGAAAAACATGTGCAACTATGGCCACTTGCAAGTCAACCAAAGTTCATTTACGTGAAGATCATTTAGGCCCCGTCTGGTTGTAAGAATTGGTGGGAATAGGAAAATCTAAATGCCCGCATTCATCAATTTGACATTTGTTTGCAAAATACAAAATTGGAATTAGAATTCGTCTATCCTAGTTTGACCCCAAAATAAGCAATAACGAAATTTTTTTTAAAAGATGGAATAAAAATAGCTTATTCTTATTCCAGTTTTTAATAAACCCAATTTGATGGGTTGTCGGGTCCGTGACTTTGCCGTTTGATTGTATTTTGTCACTCAAATAGATTTTTGATTTATTTTCTCTGTTCATCATAAGATATAAATTAGGTCAACATTATTTGACATTTAATATGTATTGTTTTTAAATGACAAAAAAGACTAATATCATATTTGATATCTTTTTTTTTAACTTTCATAAGATTATTTTTACAAATAAATCTTGTGTTTAGTCTTATAATTAAAACTATGTTGAAAGATCATTTAAATATCATATTAATGATCTTGACTTATTTATATTTTTTTATTTTCTTTAATATATTTTAAAATAAAATAATTTGATTTAATTTATAATGTCCTTTGAATTTTGATGAAATTCAAAGGTTGTATATATTTCACTTATAAAGTAAATTTTAAAAATAAAAGAAAGACTAATTAAAATAATTTGGCTTTTAAATTTTTTTATTAAAAACCATGTATTTATAAATTAAAAAAATTGTTTATTTAAAATATTACCAAACTTTTTTTAAAAAAAAATTATTAAAATTTAAAACAAAACTTATTCCAAATCTTATTTCAATTGTTTTTTTTTTTTTAAATCAGTATACAGCCAAAAGCCTAGATTTATTATTATTATTTGTTGGAATTAATTATTATTATATGTTAAGCGAAGGCAGATTCAAACTCAAGACCTCCCACATGAGAAGCTCACAAGTTACCGTTGCATTGTAAGCTTTTGCCTTCCTATTTCAATTGTTGCAACCAAACATAGAATATGCATATTTCGACTCCTCTTCCAAGTCAACCTAACAGGTCCAAATGATATTCCAAAACTTATTTTAAACATGCATGAATACTAAAAAGAGCTTATTCCAACATAGATGAATGTCGCATTCGGTAATTCTTGTAGCCAAACAAGGCCTTAGTTCTTTTCTTTAACCATAGATTCAAATTGATTGATGAAGATAGGACATACTATATTAATTGGGACTAAAGCAACTTAAAACCTTTGACAGATCTACCACATAAACTCGTATAAAGCCAATGGAAAGTTTAATGATTCGTAGCCTAGACTACATTTTCTCAACAAAGAAATAGAGATGGATAGACTAAATTTTCTCAGCGAAGAAATAGGAGATGGACAGGTGTGAATTTGAATTTTGTTCTATTAGCACAAAGCACCCTGAGAGGGGGTAGACATCCCAAGGATGCTAACTTTTTTACCAATTTAAGACCATATCTTGTCTATAGACAATGGAGGGAATAGACCAATGGAATTTATATGAGATATCTATGCCGTATTCACTAAAACCTTAATGGCAGCCACCCCATCCTAAAGTAGCTTGTCACCCTCAAAGGTCTAAGGATGGGGCTAATTCCTTAAAGATATACGTGATCTTATTGATAGCATTATTCTAATTTGGAGATGCTGAGAAAAGCGTACTCATTCCATGTGTGTATATTCACCATCTTAAAGTAATACATTACCTTAAACCCATTTGTATCTTCTAAAAATGTTTCATTTCACCAAAACAAAATCATCTACACCAAGAGGCTTACATCTAATCTATCTTGTATTCTAGAAAGAAATTCTAAATATGAGAACCTAGTAGTATAGAGACCTAAAAGAAAATACTCTCATTACTCCAATACTTATTACACTTTGTTACATATTATCTCTTTCATAACGTTACATATTATCTCTTTCATAACGCATCGTCTAAATTAGCTTCGCCCCTCTGAATTGAATTCTCTTATCTTTTGTCCCACTTCACAAGAGATTTTTTTTTTCCATATATTCAAGATGGATTTAACAATCTTGAGGTAGAATTGGGAAAAAAGGACAACACATTAAAAAGGATCTTAAACAGATGTTTCATTGACAAGGATACACCTAGCTAAACTTAACCACCTCTGCTACTTATATTTTGTGCATTTTTACAGATAAACGTGCAGAAAGACTTGCAATCTTCCAGTTTTTACTCCTGAAAAAACTACTACATTTACAAATTCATTGTAGAGGTTAACAAATCTTTATTAGAAATACCAACTCCTGAAGGGCATCTACGTTCTTAACTAACACTAGTTCTTACAGAAAAGAACGAGCAAGAGCCAATTCACATGCTACAAACAGAACTAATGTCTCATATATTTAGACTGTCTTCAACACTCAAAAAACGACGATGAACCTCTGCAGTTTCCTCGGGTTGAATATGCTTTAGTCAAATCCTTACGGAACAAAAATTTAATTGAACATCAACGTTGTAAATTATCAATATAGATTTGTTCACCAGTAAGTTTCGCCTCATATCAAACTCTACAACACCAAACAAATGCAGAGATGCAGATTGGATGCTTCATAGCCACTCATACTTTGTTTACCAAATAGTCGGGTTGAGTGGCAATAGATGCAATTTGATAATCCAATCTTTTCTCTTGCGGCATATTCCACAGTATTATTATTAATATTTTGCCAAAAAGAAATATCCAGTTAATGATTCAATGTTACAAAATTAGCGTTCAACTAAACTGTTACTAGCCCAGGCCTGGCAGACAAAATGTTGTGTCTATAGCCTTTCAATTTATCTCACAATGACGCATCTTACTAAATACTCACAACGTTACCATAGCAAAAGCTTATATCATTTTTTTTAAAAGCTAATTTTCTCAGACAGTTGAAGGATAAAACGAACTAGTAAAATCTCTACATTTAAATAGCTGCTAACAATGTAAAGCTTCTCGCTGCTGTTCACTGGTCAGTAGCGTTTAGATAATTTACAACCCCAACATAGAGCAACACTTAATCGGTGACGCCAGTTTTAACTCTTCTCGCTTGACTGCAGAATCATTTGCCCTTTAAACTGTTGAAAGCAAAAACTACTTAGTTGTCCAAAACTAATATTATTAACATAAGAAGATTACATCATATTATTAACAAAGGAAGATTATATCATAAGCTAGGATATCGAAGGATTCGAGTAGACATGCTATTATAAATCACCTCAGGGATTTGTAATAACATTATCTGTCCTGGGTTTTCCAAACCTTCTGGAGTGCAATTAAAAGGGCATGAGAAGACATGCTGCTAAAGGCCTTTCATCCAACAATTCGTCTTTCCAATACAATTGATGTACCCAATCATGGAGGACAAAATATGTATCATATTAAAAACAAACATAAAAGTCCAGTTCAAAAGACTAACCAACCATAACTACTAAACCAGCTGAGTGCTATACAAAAATGTTCAATACACCTTACAAAAACTGATACAAACACCAACTCACAATAACAGCTGCCTTCATAGTTAAACAAACAAAAAGATATAGAAAAGTGAAAAATGGTTGCACACCCAAGTTTACATCTGCACCAAAGAATAATGTCAATTAAAGAATTAATACCGACAATAAAATAAAAACAAAAATGCTATTCAGAATAGGCCAAAGCAAAAAACTTGCCCTCTCCTAATCAGCCCAATCTACAAAATCATACTGGACATGAGTTCCTACAATATCACCAAACTATCGCATCTGGAAGGAACAAGCAGCCGGCAGTGCTCTTGCTAATATCAAATACAAGCCTCAAAAAAGCATGTAAGCTTGAAGAATTGTGTATCCCGCGTTAATTTCTTCACTCCCATCAATAGCCACCCATAGGTGGCATGCCATAAGCTGGCATGGGAGGCATTCCCATTCCACCCATACCTGGTTGAAAACCACCTCCCATGCCCATTCCCATACCAGGCACTGGAGGTGCCGGCAAAGCAAGGGGAAGAAGCTGAGCATACATATTCTGCAAACAAAACAGGAATATAGTTATTATTAGCATTTTTTAAATAATCATCACTCAATGCAGTAGAACAAGTTTTCCTCGATGCTTGATTAAAGAAAAATGCATACCTGTTGTGCAACAAGATCTTTCTCTTCTTTCTCTTTGGATCTCTCTTCTTGAACAGCCTCTAACTTGTCCTTAACAAGCTCATCAACTTTTGTTGTGTACTCTCGAATGAACTTTGGAGAAAAAAAAACTTGGAATTAGCTATTTAACTCTCCAGTTGACTTAGAATACTTGTTAAAAAAGAAACTTAAAATATTCGTAGAATGGAAATATATCAATAACCTGAAGTAGGTATGGAAACACAAAGTCAATCATATTATTCATCCAGGCAAGTTCCAAAGCAACATCTGGTCTGATCAAGTCGTAGCAAATGAACAAGCATGAAGCAAAACATTCTTTCTTGCCCTGCAGTTCCAAAAGCAAAAAGTTAGCCTCATTTCAATGACCCACTTCAACAAGAAAATTCAAAATCTACCTTAACCTATGAAAAAGCACCAGCAAATATGTTTTAGCAATTACATACCTGTTCCACAAAATACACCAGCAATTCCTCTGCAAGCTCACGATCACCCGATTGAGAACTAGTTTCCATTGCATCCTTGTAAAGATTATCCTTTTTAGACAGTGCAACAGACTGCCTCCATCTTCCTGCTTTCTTGTAAATGAAAGCAGCAATACGACGGAATTCAAGAAGTTCATGTTTCTCAACCTAATTGAAGTGAAGCTCATTAGAATAATATTTGAATGCTAAGTTGCATCCCATTTTGAACTTAAATTAACGAACTAAAAGAGATGTTCCTCTCACCCTCTGAGCAAGTCCTATCTGATCAAAATTGTCATGCATATCTATAGATTCTCGAAGCCTATCATAATCTTCCTCTTCTACATAAATCTCATTCAAAGCCTCATTAACAGCAGCTACATTGTTGCTCTGTACCGCAACCATGTACGGCTTCACAAGACGGAGATGTCCAGCCTGCATAACAAATACAACAGAACAAAAGAAATTCACATGAAACTACTTCAAACCAAATAGCTGCTAAGGGAGACATCTAGCAAAACTTAATATCTAAGTGAAAGGTATCTTAGTAATCCTGAGAAACAGCGCCAGTTAGTAAGAGTGGAGAGGCATACCTTACGCATGATGTCAACCACTCGTGTGTGGTCTACCCTAAGGGCAAGTACATTTAAGAGGTCATTAATAAGATCCGGGTGCTCTTGCAAATAAAAGTGGACAGCCTTGTAGTACAATTCAACATTGGCCACTTTAACTACAACATCTTTGAATTGCATATGATCCCATGCTTCTGGAGAATGGTTCATGATAGTAGTAGCGGCATTGTCATATTCATCATCTTGAATATATAAATATGTAAGTTCCTTCCAGTGCTGCTGTTCATCACAAACACGGATAAGCCTGGGTATATTGAGCCGTGTTGAAAATAATTTGATATGTTCCATAAGCTTGTCTGGGCGATATCTGGCATAAAGGATGCCCAGCTCCGTAAAGATGCCCATATGTGCACGCTCCAACCCCAGGCCACTTTCCATCAGAGATATGAGTTCATCAAAGCGACCCCTATTTTGATAGTAATCACTAACCTCTTCCAAGTCATCCACCTGAAGTAAAATAAATGTTGAAACACAAACAACATCAATCTTTCACCTTCACAATTACAAATAAACACTGCTGATTAACTTTCCCAAATTATGATGAAAAGAAAAAGATGATTTAGAATGAAACCATCAATATCCAAAATGTTCTCTTTATCTCACAATGGTTATTTACAATGAATAAACCACATATAGAAAAGCGCTTCTGTTGACAAACCAATTACCTGTATAATGATATTCAAACCACAGATTTGGGCCAATCTAAACTCCTCGGCATCAACACAGGCAAAACATACTTCCTTCCATGTCTTTGAACTGTTTGCCTTTCGAGCAGCATCAACTGCTCCTTGGAATTGACCAAGTTTGACAAGAGTGCTGGCAAGTTTTGCCCAGTTGGAAATGAAAGTGAAAATTATCTTAGCTGCCTCATACAGAGCTTCATCAAATAGACGATCTCCCACACTTTGAAGATTAGCGACATTTGGTGTCAAGATGAATTCTTCAATTTCACCGAGTCTGTCAATCTTAGCATATGCATAGAGAAGCTCACTGTCAACTTTTGGTTCTTTAATCTTTTTCCTTACCATCAGCAAATATTTAACCAGGTCATGATACACACTAGCTAGCTCTGCTGCCCTTATCACATCAAGGAACTCTGTAGCATCGTCAGCGCGAATGAATGATTCAATAGCATCACTGACCATTCCCTCCCTGAGTTGTGCCTTTGCAACTTGACTCCAGACTGCATCCTCTTCAACACGTGACGCAAACTCCACAGCCCGCTCAATGCTTCGAATGTTGTCTAAGAGAACATTGACAGCTTGTACATTTAGATTAAACTTCTTAAAGATGGCAAAGGCCTCCTCGTACAACTCTGCTCCAACAGCAATTTCCCCGACTGCGGGACCATCAAAGTTGTCCAGCCTATTAATGTAATCCATTACACGAGACTTATCAGCCTTAATGGCTGTCAGAATGAGAAGATTTTGCAGATTAGGATTTCCACTGAAAGCAGAATTTTGTAGAACAATCTTCTCTAGAAGTTCAATCAACTCGTGTGGCAGATCAGCAGTCATAAATGCTTTCACTGTCGCAGACACCTGATCTGGATTTTTGCTTTCAGGTAAAGCAGTTGATACAACTTGATCAATAAGTTGCCTCCGGAATGGATTTTCTGGGTTAAGAACTTTTTCCCAGAGTTCAGGTTCCATCCGTTCAACAACATACCTGAACCAAAATGTAACATACTCATTGGTTAGGAAGCATGTTAATTGGTTTTAAATACACTACATGTATATATCAGAAGCTTAAAGTCCTTCAAAATATACCTTGCTTGAAGCTTAAATAGAGAATTTTTATTGGTAACATTTATAAGCTCTTCATCACATTGTCCCCGCCTGTATGCAACAACAGCCAAAGTCGGATCCCTTTTCTCACAGTATTTACCCACCACCCGAGAATCATAGTAGGGATTTGTAGTAAGGAAGTGCTCTGGGTTATTATTTGTATCAATGATGATTTTCCCCAATGCATTATGTACATGTACATCCTGACTTCCTTCACTCACAAGATGCTCTAAAAATTGTGTCAACAATCGAAGCCGGTTCCTGAAACAAAACCAAAAAGACAAGAACTGTAAGCTTAATAGAAAGCTAATGGAAATTTAAAAAACGATCTTTGGAAATTTTATATTTTACCTTTTCTCACATTCTTCAACAAGTGGTTCAACGGGGAGGAGGGAACGAACAGATAGAATAAGCCCTTTAATGAAATCCTCAGGACAATCATCATCAAGCAGTTGACCAACAACTAAAGGAGCATTGCTTGGATTAACCTGATCAACAAACAGAAAAGAGGAAACAATTTTGTCCTTTAAATAAACGTCTGTACTCCCCACAATAAAATAATGAAGGATCATATTTTAACCAATATAAGTTATATTAACCCTTTCCAATTAATAAGAATATCCTTCAATATATATTTTCTCCAGTGTTAAGAGACATGGTACTAACAATAAATTTCATCTGGCATGCATAAAACATTTTGGACACATGACAATTTATCGAAATTGTTAGAGACGTGATAAAATAAGTGTTCGATATAGGAACCTACCTTTTGGACATAGCCTTCAATGTATCGCAACATATTGTTTGAATATAAGTAGTGTGTAAGATCAGGAACAAATCCAAACCGATCACAAACATTTATCAGTGGACGAGCATCTGGAAGTCTTGCTTCCATAAGGAAGTTCTTTGTCTTTTCTGCATCATAGAAATTTGACTCTCTGGTTACACGTTCCACCTCCTTGATTTGTCCAGTTTTGGCTGCTGCTTCAATGTATTTGAAGTGAATTTCGGGATCCTCACTGCCAATGACATCCAAAAAGAAGACAAATCTAATGTCAAATCACATGGATTTCATGTAACAAAATGAAACAAGTGACAATCCCAATTCAAATCACCTGGAGCTCAAATATGCACCCAAGAAGAAATATAACCCTTCATAAGACTTGAACTGTTCAAACAACTTGATGCATGAATCTACACCCAATTGTTCAGAATATTCTTTTGCAGCCTGTGACATGAAA
Organism: Cupressus sempervirens; assembly: GCA_028749045.1. NCBI lineage: Eukaryota > Viridiplantae > Streptophyta > Pinopsida > Cupressales > Cupressaceae > Cupressus > Cupressus sempervirens. The sequence continues at coordinate 891,625,696 of CM053789.1, forward strand.
GAAGTTATCAAAAACAAAGACAGCATTTATCATTGTCATCTACACCCATTATTAATTTGAAATACATAAAATCCGCAAGCTTTTTACCTGGACAATGATTTGGAGATTTCCCCTCAAGTTAACAAGGAGGAGATCTTTCATGCACTCCAACGCCCACTCTCTAGAAAGGGTCCCAAAGAACTCGACAAGGGCCTGAAAATTACTGTAATCAGTAAGGGAATTGGTAGTTTTTATTCAATTAGAAGTGCACAGGATGTTTCACAGACCTGTGGCTCAATAGCATGGGTGTTGACAATGACACGTTTGATATCCGGCAGCTCTGTATAGTGCTGTAATCAAAACTTGCAATATTAGCGATGCACAAAATATTTCCTAAGAAACGATTTGACATAAGGAAAAGTGGAGTAAACCTAAAAAAGATTTCCACAAAGATTCACATAGACAATATTTCAGACACGATATTAGATCTATACTGAAACCCAAGTGTACCCCCAATGAATCACCCACCTGAAGTGCACGCATATATAAACCAGCTTTCTCACACAACTGTGCTATACGAGGACGGTCATAGTGACTGAAGATTCCATTTGCCAAGATAGCATCAGCAACATTGGGGAAAGTGACCAAATTAATCTCAAGAACCTGCAAGGAAAACAAAATTAGAGAAGACAAAACCACAGTAATTTCTACAATGAACAATGTATAAATAGTTCTTCACTCTTTCCAGACTTCGCACATAAGCATATTTTTAAACTAGGTCTAAAAGCTAGTTGCTTTATAATCATATTAACAACTTGCCTTGGTTTGAAGATGCGCATGTTCTGGCAAATTAGGCTTCAAAACATCCAGCAAAAAGGATGTTGCTTCACGGATCATGTTACGCTGCATATAGATTTAAATTTCAAACAAAAACATAGTAAGTTATATTGACAAATGATTATACTTCAAAATAAGAAATCTATCCTGTGTAAATTTTTGAATTTCCACACAACATTATATATATCAGATTGACAAATGAAACAAACTTCAGAAACATGTTGAGACCAATATATAACAGAATCGTTATTATATCTGATTTTGAGGGAAATATACTTTCTAGTTAGTTCCCAAGTATTTTCTAAATAAATATTGCTTTATCACCAAATACAGGCCTTACAAGAAAAGTTCGTATACAGTATTTTCTATGTAAATATGTTTTATCACCAAATACAGGCCCTACAAGAAAAAATCATATAACAAATAAATTGCAATAAGATAGTCACCCCAACTTCAGACTTCAATACCAAAATCCATAGGTTATTTACCGACAGGAAGAAAATACGTGAAGTTACAACATCTAGAAAAAAAAAATACCTGAAGAAACAGATCTGTGATGACATTGTAGTCAACAGGACAACCCCCCTCCATTTGAGACATCATCAGTGCAAAATTAACAGCGCCCTGGAAAATTTAATCAACAAATAAGACCTCTTCCTTTAAAACATCTTGAGATTCAATATCAGAAATAAATTTCTATAAATTGATAATACCTGGGGATCAGAGCGCAAAATTGTCTGAAGGAGATACAAGTAATCCGGAGTGTACCCAACCTACAAAATTCACGAGTGTCCTATGTTATACCGCATTCATAATCTGTAAAGCTATAAGTACAAAGACAAAACAAAGAGAATGTTGAACTACAAGAAACAAATGATTCCAAAGAAAAAAAAAAATCCCATTAGTTTAAACATAAACAAGCCCTATCTTCCATCATAAATGACCAGTGAACAAATCCAAGGCGTACCTGTTTACAGTAAATAAGTATTTTATCAAACTCCCCTCGCTCAGCAAAAGCTGCTACAACTTTGACGGTAGCCCTTGCTTTAATGTATATTTTTAATGCAAGGTCATTGTCCACAGTCTACACCAAGAAACAAAAGGTAACTCAAAAAAATGATTTTGCATTATATATACAAATATGCAGAAAGTGCATAATGAATTATTTAAATTTTTTAATTGAACAAAGGAGTTACAGAGAAGTTTTAAACAATCGAAAAAAATGTTTGGCAAAAACATGACCAAGTTAAAACAGTAGAGTAGAACAAACTACTCATAAAACATTTTAAAACTTCATTACTTTCCAGTAAAAAAATATTACAGAAGCTGCTACAGCATTAAAACCAGGGTGGCTGTTGCTAAAGCAGAGCATAAAGAAACAACTATAAGATTAGAAACAATTCTAAGCCAGTTCACTAAATCAGGATATAAGTTCCCCATCAATAAGTACCCAGGCCATTTTGAATACAACAGGGATAAGAATTTCCAAAACATAGTATCTCAAAATGTGAAATGAGGAAATAGCTGCAATTTACAGGCACAGAGCAGGCATAGAGGATGGTGGACAAAAATTAAAGACATAACGTTGTCAACTTTAGCCAAAATGAGATTCCTAATGTTTCCTTTATAAGAAACATTTAATCAAAACAAAAGATATTATACTAATTACCAAGATTATAGGAAACCTTAGGGCATAAAAGACCATATACTAATTCAGTAATTACAAAGTACAGTGATGATCAGTGTAAAAACCATGGTACCTAATTTTATCCAAAAGCATCAAAACTAACCTTCACAAGATCCCCCAATTCCTCACTACACTCCAGCTTGTCCTCAGCGAGCCAATTCTCCAAAAGGTTCTTTTTGTTCTGATTTACAACTAATCGTGACAGTTCAAGAGACTCAAATGCATTTAACTTTCCTTTTGTCAATAGAGTACCAAAATACTGGAGAAGTGGTGGTGTCTGCCCTGGTTGTACTGGAACACTCTACAAAAACATTAGCAGTTTCTTTAATACTAATTCTGAGTATGATATTTTTTAATACTCAACCCTTGCTATTTATTAGACCTACTTCTGATAGGATAACTTTGATAAAATCCAAAACTACCTGGAACTTTGCTACAGTGTCTGGCGTACGGAGAATGCCTTGAGGAGATTCTGCAGCAAGTTCTGCTGCTTCTTTATACTTCATCTGAGAAAATAACTCTTGGAACCGCTGGACAACCTACATAGCAAACACAAATATCCAGTTACAACATCTATTTCTTCAAGCTGCAAGAACATAATGATATCAATTTATATTATTAGCTGCAATCTTAAAAATGTATTTTTTTACACCTAATACTAACAAAAAATGAAAACATTCAATTTGTCGGATAAGACACTCTTTCACTTATTATTTAAATTTACACTAGTCAGAAGAAGATTAAGTTCAATTATGCTGCTAATGCCTGAATTCTATTTAGTTAATTAAAAATGCAAGAAATTCAACAGAGAACACTAAAAATACAAGTGCTCCAAAATTGTTCGTTGAAAATCCCCCTCAATTCCGTATTTGAGGTCTTGGTCAAAGTGTCCAACTTCATACACATTAAATCTACTAGAGTTAATTCCAAGTTAATGGACAAATAAGGTCTCAGGAATATCTATAATTCGTTATTACAAAGCTGATTGCAATATTAAAGAAGCATTTTGGGAGTTGATTCTCGTACATTTTAGACATGCACTAAAATTATGCAACTTCACAATTGTCGATACTTACCAGATTTTCGGCCCCAGGAAGATTTCCTCTTTTAGCAAGATTCACAGCAAGCTCAAGGTTGTTGAGCTAGAGAAATGCAACACATACATCAGTTAATATATAGAGAGCATTAAATGGAAAGCAAGCTTCAGTGAAAATACAATATATCACAAAACCACCTGTCCGCTAACAAAAGGCACAATTGTAGCTTCATTGACAGTTGCAAGCAAAACTTGCCCCCTCCGATTGACAGCAAAGAACCCACCAACTGAGGTTGCTTCAGATGTTAAAAAGATTGGATCGGGACTGATCCGGTTCCTATACACTGCTGTTGCTGTTTCCAAATCATAAACAAATAGAAGTCCCAGCTTTGTAATCACAAATATCAGACTATACTTGTGTGATATCTGTTGATATCAAAGAATTGCATTAGGAGACCAATATCTCAAATAGTCCCTACAGCATGGTCATTAGAAAATCATTTTCATGAACAAAACTTTATCAATGAACATCTTACCTGCATAGATACTGGAAAATCATCAGCAAAATCTGGCGGGAAAAACAGATCTGCCTGTTTCTTTGTGAACCCTGGCTTACCTGATTACATTAAAAAAATTACAACTCATATTCACTTTCAGCTCATATATTTACCAGTGTCATACATAACAGCAAAATACAAGTCCCGATACATATGACAGACAAAGCTCAAACAGAAGCACTACCCTTCACTCTCTTTACACATACACACTAAAATAATGAAAAGCATCAGACATCAGTATAACAAAAGGCAAACAGTAAAGAATAAATTGAAATGTTGGCTTTACATATGAAATAGGTAACTAGAAGTGCAACTATAGTAGATTTCTGGTCCAATGGCATCTCCAAGGGCCAGAACACTGAAATTCAGTAGAAAACCAATATTAAGCCTTAAACAGGGAATAAAGTAGCCTTTAAACGGGCCTTCAAGGATTAATCCTCCTTCAAAAAAGGTAATGAACAATAAATGGGTTCCTCCAAAAAAGAATGGATTAAAATTAGCATTGATGGGGCCTAGAAGGCAACCTGGGACCTTGTGGAGCTGGTTACATGATTAGAGGTTGGACAGGTAACATACTTGTGGTAGGGGCTAAGAATTTGGTCAAGGGCAACAATGAATAGCATCTCCTAGCAATCAATATGGCAAAGCAGTTCAACATAAAAAAAACTTCATTTGGACAGAGATTCACTGGTTATTATCAGTGCGAACATGAAAGGGGAATCAAATGTCTGATAACACAATAAATATATTAAAAAGATCTGTTCCTTGATTGACACCATTGAAAGTTACAATGTAATTACACATGTGATGCATGGGGGGGAATGCTACATTACCGGGTTTGCACCCTGGACCCTTGAACCAGGTCCGGGTGCGAACCGGGTCCATGTTAAGAATGGTCCAGACTGGGTCTGGGCAGGGTCCATGCCCAATCCTGTGGGTCCTCATGGGTCCAAAGTCAAATTTTTAAAATTTAAAAAAAAAAAATTGGTTCCAAACACACTTTTTTTCTCATTTGCTCTCATTAATGCCATGATTTTCTTTAGAATAGTGAACATACATCAATGATCAAGCCAATAGATTCAACTATGAAATGATTTAGTTTTACAATTATGTATATTTGTCTTATTGTTTTGTATATATAATGCATAAATATATGTGTGTGTGTATAATTTATATACACACAAACCCATATGAGCCATAATGAAAAAAAAAATCACAGACCCACAAACCCAGTTTTTGTACCCATACCCAAACCGTCACTTAAGGGAAATGATATTGCAGATACAATGTCTATTGTTAGTGAGCCTCAAAGACAAAAGAGAGAGGGCATAATTTTAAAAACTCGATCTATTCAAGGGGAATGGCTTGATTTGGTCACTTAAAAGAACAATTGGATAGCTTAAATCAGTAAACATAAAACGAGTAGCAACTGTGAATGGTTCAGTCCACTTCCCTCACAATTGACGAGGCCCTTTTAACATTTAAATTTGAAATACCTTTTCTTTCTTCCCACTTTCCAGTATCTGTTAGAAAAAAACTTTATGAAAAGAAACTTTTCTCAAGATTATAAGTGGGAGATCAGAGTAATCTAGAAGGGAATCATGAAGAGGATGGTGGCAAAAAACCACACATGAGATGGCAATTATAGTGGTCTTGGTGAGTACTTTGATATTCATTATTAATGAATAGTCTAGAATTTGAGGTGTAAAGGTGACACTGGGCAAGGAAATTACCGTTAGGAAAGTGCTAAATTGGCTTCACATCCAGTTGTAGAGATCGGCACCTGATAGACAGTTGTAATGGAAGTAAATTTCACTTTAGACACTCCAAAGCAACAGAAAACATTCCTGAGCCGGGGTTACCCGAAAAAGGTTTAAGGGAATTTTTTTGGTGGACAAGGACAATCCACAACTCTAGCATATACCAGACCTGCTACTGAGGGAAGCATTTATGACTCTATAGAACACAGATATAGGTCCAATATTGGTATGGTTTCACTGGGGTTTAAATGGGCAATAGAACAGAGAACAGAAGACAAGGCATTGTGGGTAACCTGCTCCTGTGTGAAGCCAGATGGAACTAGCGGAATGATTTCTACCTTGGCCTTAACAGAGCCGGGGGCCAGATTTCAAACTGAAGATTGGAGGCTGGTGGAGCATATGTAGCAAAGCTTTAAGCACTGTATTGTCCGAAGCGCACAACAACTAGCAAGGAGAAGAGAAAGAGGATGCTAGGGATGGTTGGGAACTGCTAAAAGAATACCTGATGCAGATGGACAAAGATAAGAAGCAGAAGGACCAGGAGAGATGGGCAGCCACGAAAGCAAAATTGGGTACAAGAGGGGGGACTTTTCATCCCTGAAGGTTCTGCAGTGTCTGAAACATTGAGAAAGATCAGGAAGGTGAAACCCAATTTTAATTTTATCCCAGGCCAGTAGGTTTGTGGCGCATTTTTGTTTTGGTATGTGCAGGGAATAGAGCTTTTTCGATGTTTATATTTGCTGATGTTTACATCAGCAGTTTCTGGTATACTTCCTCCTGTATTCCCAAATTGTAAAGAATATGGGCTATTCAATTGTATTGACAGTAAGGCTTAGTTCTGAAGTAAGGGTAGGGTTTCTCCTCGTGTTGTGTCAGAATATTATTATTAGTAAAATCTTATTATCACCGATCTAAACAAAATATGCAATTATGTATTTTTTCCTGCAACAATGGAAAGAAAATTGAAGTAAATGTGAAACCAAAGAATGAGATTGCTATAGGTGAAACTAGAACAAGAACTCCACAATCAAATTCATTTGAAAGAGTTTCAGCTGAGTGTTAATGTCCTTTCACATAATCCCAGTAACCATTTCATGATTTCCATTGTAAATGCAACCAATAACAGTTCCTGTAGTTCATCTATAATATCAAGTTTCAACAGAGAACATATTTACAGAAAACAATCAACTCTTCAAATTTTTAAGCAGTTCATATTGCAAATTGAAATCAACAAGCAACAGAATGCCATACCTGGCTGTGCACCCAGCTCAATCACATGTAGTTTTGAAGTGAGCTGCCCTCCAGTGATTGTTTTTGAAGCAAAGGAAATAAGGATGGAAGGATTTTCGTTGCCTGCAACCTACAGAAAAACAGAATCAGCGTTCAGAAATACTTTACAGGGTTTAGCATACACATGCAAATAGAAGCACAACAGAAAGAAGCATCTGTTATGATTCAAGCTTGAAGGGCCATAGACAATAGCCTCAAAGAGCAGAGACGAGTTTTACCTTAAATGATGCAAATGCAGCTGCATGTGCTTCTAGAGCTTGACTTCGCTGCTGCTCTACAGAAAACAACTGCATGTTCCCCTTGACAAGTTGTGGCCTCTGTCCATAGAATTTAGTGTTAAAACAAGTGTAAACCCCAAAAGTTAAGGATTATAATAATATCACGGCCGCAAGATAGTAACACACCTCAGGTGCTCCTGGAGCAATTCCAATCAGAACAAGCCACTTTTCAGTAGGATCACATCGATAATTTATTATCTGGTTGCCTGTTAAATTAGCCGTTCTGTCGAACATTCGGACAGGTTCAGATTCCCCTGTACTCCAATAATTTAACATGTTAAAAAGAAGAGAAAATAACAAAGCATGCTGTCAAAAGAAAACAAGCTTTGCATGAATACACAAATAGAATTTCAGGCACATCCAATATTACACCTTTCTTTGCTTTAGAATATTATAAGAGCACACAAAAAGCAGAAGTTCCTTTGGATCTTCCAGAGCTTTTCATTACCTTCCAACGACCAATGATATACTGAAGTCTGTGTAACAAGTCCCAACATCTTGGGTGTAATCCACTTCCAAAAGACAACCTAATAACAAGTTTATGATATGTGAGATGACATGAACTATCTTTGTGTGTTAATAAACCGTACTTGTAAAAACAAAATGAATGAAGAAATAATCCAGTTGGCAACAGGTCAATACCTGTTCAGGCATCTGATACGATTTCACCTTTGCCTTCATCTCAATGTTAAATATCTGTAGATGATCCTGCGTGGTGCCTGGTATTTGAGCTGACATTCATATCACACGAAATGTCAGATCCACTATTTCTACATTAAGTGTGATTTAGCATTAACAACTACTACTTAGTAATTAATTTAATTATTTCCAAGAAAATTATCCTCTTTCAAACAGTGTAGAATCTAAATGTTCAGTAAAATTAATGTACTTACAGTTTGACTTCAAGAAAACTGCTTGCTACTGACAGGACATTGTAATCAATGAATTTTTGGTATACAGAAGGAAAGAAATTCCAAAACACTGATAAAGTCTACAACAAGATTCATTTAAACTTTATTTGAAAGAGAACTGGAGCCAATCAATGAAAAACATCAAATCAAAACAGAACAACTCTAATTCCAAGGGTGCACCCCACAACAAAAATAATGGAAAGATAACATAATTTTACACCATATTTCCTTTGACTAATCGTGTTCACAATGCATCATATGAATGGTTTGTGCTCTATTTCATTTAACTTTTTTTAATCATAATGCATAGTTGAAAATACAATTTCCTTATCCTCTGCTAAAATATTAAGCTGCGAGTAGTGACTCTGCAATAGAATAATCTTGCTAGGTTTTCTAAATTTAAGATTCTTGAGCATGCATTACTTATGCCAAACTGTTGTACACAAAATCCATTTCTCTGTTTTGTATAAACTGGCATCATATTTCTGTTAATTCATTTTTTTAAATTAAGTTTGTTACCGTAAACTTATTAAAAAAACTATTTCTTCAAATTTCAACTAGCAAATAGTCCTACCAAACATGCTCTTCAGCATATAAACAAATGCTTCCCAGCGTAAAACTGAAAATTTGCCTTAGGCCATCTTCTATGTTTAATTGAAAATTTAGTTCATGAGATTCATGTTTATGTTCCACAACAATTAGAGTCCGATGAAATTCCAAAAGAAACAGAATTTGGAGAAAACACTATTAAGATTTAAATGCATTATGACAAATTTTAAATATTGCAGATAAATATATATTAAAATGTGTTTAAATATTATTGATGTATAAATAATATACATTGAATTTTATATATTAAAAAGTAAATATATTATAATCAATAATCTAATTTAATTTTTTAAACTATTGAATTTTAATTAGTGGTGACTTGGCTGCACTGTTAACAGTGCGCCCAGGGTTCAAATCCTCGCCTGGCCCAAATACAAATGTTAATACCGGATGGGCAGACCTTGGTGGTCATGCAAGTAGTTGTTGTAGGTATAACAGTGGTGGTCATGCTAGAGACACCATGTGGCAAGAAGGGTGGTTTCCGGTGGTGATAAAAGGAGGTGTTAATGCCTCATATTTGTTCTCCGGGATGGGGTCCCCTGTTGTGACCCCACTGGTTCAAAACTCCAGTCAAAAGCAACTGTCACTGATGAAAAAAAAAATTAAACAAAGATAATAATTAAGAAACAAATTACTTAAGAGACAAAATAGAATCATGTTAAATTTTTTATACATATATATAGAGAATCATGTTAAATTTTTTATACATACATACATACATGTGTGTGTGTGTGTGTGTGTGTGTGTGTGTGTAAATTTTTTATACATACATACATACATGTGTGTGTGTGTGTGTGTGTGTGTGTGTGTGTACATATATACATATATATATAAACATAACCTAAATTGAGCTCCTTTCCCATACAATTTTTTGGACAGAATGCAATAAACTTATTGGTTTTCTAAACTTCCCGGCCAAAATTCAGTAAACCTTATGACAAAAGGTGTAACTAGTATAGATAGCTTAAATAAGTCTATCTAAGAATTCCAGTAAACATCAATCTTTGAATTCAACCATTCATTAAAGAGTTAATTCTGTTTTATTTGATTTACTCAAGGATTATTTTATTTCACATCAGATGTATTTGAGTTCTATTCTATTTTTTAAAATTATCTTATTTTTATTTAAGAATTACCTTATTTTATAACCTTGCTTACTTCTAATTTTATTTAAAGAGAAATATAACTTTGATATTTAAATTTTGATTTAACTTTATAAATAGCAACTTTTCACTATTTATGTAATTCTTTCATTTGGCAGCTTGCTTTTACTTTGAAGAGTGTAATAAATATTATATATTTATGTTACTTTTTTTTTAGTTAACTTTTACAGTTTTTGTTTTTTCTAATATCCTACCTGTGTTATGGTTTTTATATACACAATAACAATATAAGACTCTTTGATGCCACTGTGTAACACCTCATGTTGTAACAACCTCTAAGTTGTTCATGTCAGTGACAAGAAAATATGAATGGAATCACAAATTGTACAGCATTATCAATGCGACTGATACTTAATGCCCATAAAGCTCTATCACTTGATAGAAGTGTGAGGTTAAGTTACACTGTTTAAAGGTAATTGGGAGATTTTGCAGTCTTGCACTTATTTGAATCACACCTCTCATAAATGTTGAAGCTTGGTATGCCAGCAATCAAAATCACTGCTGTAATAGCACTAACACTGTTAGTTTGTTAGTTTCTTAATGATGTTTTGAAATTTATTTGTAATCACTGGAATTGGCAAGATGCATTTCCACCCCCTCAGACATGTCTCCGAGTCTTTTTGTGCAGCCAGAGTCTTCACTTTTGGTGGGAGATTTTGCCTCGGCATTTCCCTATCTCCCACCAAGTTTCCAAGCATCTCCTGGGCATCGCCTGCCAAAAAGGCACATAGAAAACATATAAAAAATAATGAACATTATTTTCCTTCTCCATTCACCATTGGAAGCACTGAAGTTACCCTGGAAGAGTGAAATGTGCACATAAGATTGCAGCCAGGTTGCATCTACTGTTTTCAATTTTTTTTGTTGTTTGAACCTCCTGCACGCTTTTCGATATGATATTCAATAGGACTATTAATCTGAGGTTCAAGTTTTTATTTTTAAATTTTAAGACACCGTGTGAATGCTTCCACATTTTGCACACGTGTATGCCAGTGCAGTTGCATGCAACTGTGCTAACAAAAATGTATACAACATGTGAAGGCATTCCCGTGGTAGTCATAGATACAGAATCTATAGGTTGCTTTGGAGTGTACCCTATAAATTCTTAGTTAATAATCAAATTCAATCTTAAACTTTCCCATTGTTCTTGCTTTCAAAGTTCTATTTAAGGATTTCTACTTATTTTTTCGAAATTATTAAATTATATTAATAAATTTGGTGTCTCCAAGTACCCCCATCTCCTATTTTCAAAAATTAGCCATAGCAGAACTGGTGCCAACCTGCAAAGTCTCCAAGTCTACCCATCTCCTAGAGCCTATGATTGTAATAAATTGTTGATACAAAATAGGAGGCACCAATCCTCTTCAGATTAAACCTCCATATATTCATGATTGTAGCTCCCAACACTTGATTACATCAACACAAAAACCATTTCTGACATCAACCGGTGCTGATAGCTATAATCTGAGTTTTAGAGTAGACTGCTTCTGGTTTAAAGGCTTTAAAAAAATTAATGTTCATACATAATTGATATACTAGTTGTATCATACCAAGTCCCAATCTTATATCCCTCAACATTGTAATACTTCTACCCACAGATTGCAGACCTAGATTTGGCGAGCACACAGAAAGCCCAATATTTTTACCTAGGCAAAAACTTGACGACTTAGGAAACAAATTAAAATCTATTATAAAAAAGATATTAGCAATATCTAATTACAAAATGTATTAAATTAAAAACTGACATCTTGAAAGAGCAAATGAATGGTTTTACAGCAAAAACATGTGAAAAACACATTTTAATCAGTTTTTTATCCGTATTAGCATTTTTACCCATGTTTTCCTTGCATCTATAAAAATTCATGAGCTGAACTTAAAAGACTCACTGCAAATACGTTAGAATACTCAACCACTCGGAGAGTATTCAGTGACTCAGAAAGTACTCGCAAAGTTTGCAAATTATGCTTCTATCCTTCTATGTATTTATATTTATAACATTCTCTCTGTTGAACAAATATTTTAACTTCTATTTGTCACCCTTTTACTACAATGATTCTTTGTAAAACAAATTATTATATTCTCCTTTTTATATTTTACCATACTGCATAATGACTTGTTGATAATTTATTCTCCTAGTCAAATAAAATTATTCTTTTTGACTTTTTATTCTTACATCTTAGCACTTACACTTGTATATTTTTTGGACAAATGGTAGTAAATTTTATATGAATCCGATTTCCATTCTTTAGTTTATTCTTTGTTGTATTTTTTGTTTGTTCTCTTTCCAATTCATCAATACATGATTCCATTTTGGTTTGATTCTATGCTCTGTATTAATTTCTTTGTAACTATAATTTACACAATGTCATGTTTATGTTCTTCTCTTTAAATTTGTGGCTTTCTAGCATGTACAAATTTGTAAGAGTAACATCAAGTTAGTTTGTAAGGTCTCCTAATTCTTAAGTCAGTAACTCACCAAACTCACCAAGTCTGAACAAGTTTGAATGCTCAAACTCGGCAGGAGAAAAAAAAAAATCTTCCTATTTAAGTCTCCAAATTTTAATGGTTTTTGGGTTTATGATTCCAAAACATACATTAAATGTAACATTTAACTCCCCGTCTTTGCCTTCAAGTCAATCTAATTCTCTTCGGCTCAGTAGAATATATACATGAAATATAGCATTTAAGTTTAATATGTGACTTATATTTTACATTATATTTCATCTATAATGTTAGGATATTTGAGAGTGGTTTCAGATATCTAGGTGTTCAATGCAAATTGTAGGTTTCAGAAGACATTAAAACTTTTCGAACTTAGTCAAATTTCAGTAATTAGCAGGCTCCTATCGGCATTCTCTCCCTCTCACTATGACTCTCTTTATTTGCCTTGAACAATAGACCTGTATCTCTCACTATCACTCTTCCTCTATCCCCATCCTCTACCACTCTCTATCTTGCTCTCTCCTCACTCCTCCAAGATCTAGAGCTATCTCTCTACCTCTCTTACCCTCAAACCTTCAAAAGTGGTACTACCCTCAAACTTGCTTTTGTGTTCCCCAAAACTCCATCAAACTATAAAAGCAAGCAAGGGCTGTGATATATCATGACAATGAAACTAATCCATATCCCTTTTTTTAAATCTTTGCAAATTCATAGTTTAAAAAGTATTATGGTTGTTATATGGACCTATATAAGATGCCTTCATAAAAAGGATTCTAGCTCCTCTGAGCTGCCAAGCTATAGACTTATAGTTTTTGTTTTGATATTTGTTTGAAACATTTGATGCAATGCATTTCATATTCTATCAGTTTTCTATATATTTGAGAATACTTATATAACAAGTGTGCTATTTCCTGAAGCTACAATTTGTATTTATGATTTACTCTTATGTGACTCATGTAAACTTGTGTATGGGATCAAATTAGCATCTATTTGATGATGTTATTGTGATTTCAAGTATTATTTAAAAAGGGTGCATGAAACAACACTTTAAATCCTTAAAAATCTCTAAATTTCTTGGGTTTTTCATATTTTGCCAGGTCTTGCCAAGTTTTTGTTGAGCACCAAATCCCTAGTCAGGTTAGCCTTACCCAGTCCTCACCGAGTCCAAATCTGGGAACTAGGGATATAACTAACTTCATTGTCCTATGCTTCTGTCGTTAAGTTTGTAACTTTAACCTTTGAGATATTCTCTCTGATAATCCTTGCAAAGTACATTTTTCCGATTGAAGGTTGGTTCTGTATTTTGTTTTTGTTCCTCATCACAGAAAAATTCCAATTACACATCTTGATATTTAATGGATCATGTAGTTTAATCCAACACATGCCATTCAAAATTCCAATCTCATATTGGTTACAATCGAATGTGAAAATCTAATGTTTATGATTTGAGTTTAAATAATGCATGCAGTGGAGGTCCAAATAAGATGGACACTGCCAATCAAATTTTTTTGCAACAAATACTGAATGAAGCAGTGACAAACAAAGTTACAGGAATTAGCGCTGTTCCAAGGGCTTGACTTTCAAGGATATTAACAATATATACAACAAGATAATTTATGGATTTCAATTAAAAAAAAAACCACCATAAACATTTTCATGTCAACGAAAATTTTGTCATCATCTTTTGTGCTTTTTGCTTAATGCCACCTTTTTCCTTTTTCCTTTCTCCTTTCTCCTTTCTCCTTTTCATCTCTTCAATTTGCATCCTAATGGTGGATCAGTCTGATCTGAAATGTTGATGATAAAAATTGTTTACACAATCAAATCCAGAAAACAAACTAATAATAATGCCACCCTCATCATATACAATCACATTTATGGCACAGACTGAAATCCATAGACATCTACAAGCACCAATGTAAAAGTGTGTTCAACCCAGTTTGCAACTTTTTAATAATATTGCTTCCCATAAAGAAGTTCCTACTAAATAGTTGACCACATCTTCCAATTTGACCATGCCAGATAAAAATAAATACATACCATTTTTGCAATCAATGGTACTTAGTTCTACAATAAGTTGGATTTCTCTCAATCTGGTCAACCATATTACCTAGGTTTTCATATTAAAAAAAAGCTCTACTTAATTTATTGATCCTACCATTACAGTTATCAAAGAAACAATAATGAAAACAAACTAAATCAAAATTTTCTCAACCTTCAAAGAAATTCAGATGGCTCTAAAGAGCGCCTTGTAACCAACCAGAAACTAAATGATTTTATATCTAGTAGACTTAAATTTGTCATTTCAAAAATTAAATTGGTATATAGAAATTAAAATAATACTAAATCTATAGATCCACACAATGCTAGTTTAGATGGAATGCCAAAACTGTAAAATCAAAATGCTCAAAGAAAAGAAGAATCCAACAAAACCTTTCAATGCAAGAATTCTACTGTTGGGATTCATTAGAGCTGAATCTGCTGTTATAGGTCTCCTCATCACAGGCACAGGATTATTGGTGTCAATGATCACAACACTGTTTGAAGGAGCTGTTTCCCGTACACAAATGTACTTATCTGATTCCATAGTAACATGAGTGAATGTAATAAACTGTGGATTTATCCCAAGGCTTGGCAACTGCAAGAATCCAAACACATGATACCAAATTTTAGTAAAATTACTATTTTCAATACTTGTGTTTCCTTAAACCAACATCAACTCACACATCAATATCATGGAGAAGGTCTGAAAATTGTCATCACCTAATAAATAGTTTTGTTATTGTTATTGATTTAGTTTAAAATTGAAAACTTGAGTGACACTTTAGCTTAACAGTGAAGCTGCGAGTATTAGAATACATGATAAAAATCTGCAAGAAAGGTAATATGGATCCATTGTCTTTTTAAATATAATTTCCCTTGTTTTTAAATCAAACATTATCAAAATTCAATTTTCCACATGGAGAAAACATCTTCAATTGCATTATAATGCATCAGACATCTGCACGGTAACTTTTTTTAGATCAGCACAATAACTTTATTGAATAAAACGTATAGAATAGATCAAACTTATATCTATAACATTGTCTGCCATATCCGACGCATGAGAGTTGTACAGATACATCAGGCTTTGATACGACCTGTATAATTATATACAATGAGCACTGCACATGAGCATTACCATTTCCCAATTGTTAGTATAAGGGAAACTCGGATGCTGAAGCGACCCTGTTTCTCCTACATTAAAAGAATTCCCCTGCCGTGTAAAGTAGTGTCTAGCAATATACAGCCATTGTGTAAGTATGCAGTAGAGGTGGCAAGCCCACTGGCATGTAAGCTGGGGAAGCTTACATAGCTGTTCGGGTAGCAATCATGACAAATACTGAAACCAGATGCGGGAACCCAGAGCTTCACCAACTCGATATCAAATACAGCAAAATGCTGCCGTTGTGTAACAAGCGTGCACTAGGGATGGCAAGCCAACTGTAGCGTAAGCTAAGGGAGCTACCCTGATTGTTGAGATGGTGGCGTGGACTAAAATAAGAACCCTGATGTGTGCATTTAAGCCCAGAGCTTCACAAGCTCAAAATCATATCAAACATAATCGCATTGAATTTACCACCAGATCTGAGCACTAGATCCGGATCCGCAACTAGCTTATTTTGTCATTCTAAATGAAGGGCACTTTAGCAACTAATCAACATCAAGGACTGCCAGTATCGAAATCAGGTGACGTTCAACTGTTTAAAAAAATTAGTTTCCTCAAAGAATCAATTGCAGTACGATCCGCCGGGCACTACTATTCTAGCTTATACCTCGTCTAAGTTTACTTCATTGACAATCACTGACATAGATCATTTCGGTAAAAGGAGTTATTGACAAAAAATTAACTAAAACAATTTGCAACAAGCAGACCTAGTGATAGATTAAAGCCTAACTTCTCTTAGAGGCAAATCCAATTAGAACACGTGATCCGCTGCAATATCGCTGAATTTATACAGATCCGCGAAAAT
Source organism: Cupressus sempervirens (assembly GCA_028749045.1). Lineage (NCBI taxonomy): Eukaryota > Viridiplantae > Streptophyta > Pinopsida > Cupressales > Cupressaceae > Cupressus > Cupressus sempervirens. Next base: position 891,642,258 of record CM053789.1, read on the forward strand.
CCACAAAGAAACACATTTCGACTTGGAACAGTCATAAGCCCTATTGAAAAAAGAAAAATAGCGAAAAAATAACACAGATATTCACCAAATAAGCTGCAAAAATTGCATCTACGACTCACCGTCAGAGCCTCCTTCATGGTGATCGGTGCGCTAGCTGCAGCCATGACTGCCGAGACAATTTAAAGATCCCTTCGTAGAAAGTTATCCAATTGCAAAACCCTAATTCTAATCCGTCGAGGCCAATTGCAGAATTAAGTAAGGAAAACCATCGATCTGTTCAGTAGCCCCTCAAAGAAAACCCTCAGTGCTCCACCAAATCCTGCGCACCCGGGCTCGAAAATAAGAATCAAGGGCAAACGCAAGTGCATCTGAAATAAAAAACAGGTCATTTGTAGTCCGGAAATGACGAGGCTCGGAGTCCGAACCTGCCAATGTTGTTAAAATGGTTCGGCACCGAAGCTATAATAGGGGGTTTCTTAGTCTAATTTTGTTTTAATGCTTTACTTTAGTGGCCCTTTTTCTTTTTCTTTTTCAATTTTGGTTTTCTTTTGTATGTAGTCGCCGCTTTCCAATTGGAGGCACATTCGGATAAAAGCTGACGAAAAGAAATTCTCATTTATGGGATTCCATACTATTATTTTGTTTAAGAGAAGGATGCAAAGCGTTTAGTTTCTTTAATAGAAAAAAATAATATGAATTTTATGCAATAGTAAAATGTGTAAAAATTTTAAAATAATTTAAAAATAATATGAATTTTATGCAATATTAATTCTAAAATAATTTGTTACATTTTGTGTATGAAAAATGAAAAGTTCTACAAAACAACAATCAATAATGATAGAAGAAAATAATATGAATTTACAATAGTAAAATGTATGAAGTCTCTAAAATAATTTGAAAATAATAAGAATTTTATGCAATAGTAACTCTAAACTAATTTGTTGCATTTTGTATATAAAAAATTAAAAGTCCTACAAAACAACAATCAACAAATATATTTTTATAAATTATTTCAAATATAATATAGATGAAAATTTTATAGTTGCAAAAAAAATTGAATAATAAATTGTTTTGATTGGAAAAACAATTTAAGGAAAAAGTTACACTTCCACAAAACAACCATTCGAATTGTCAATAAATACAATAAATATGAGAACTTTATAGTTCAAAAAATAATTGAATAATAAAGTGTTCTAATTGGACAAACAAATTTAAAAGTAAAATGCATTGAATGTTATAGTTTTCTACCTACAACGGAAATTTAAAAATGTGAGAGTATTGTGCATTTATAAAAGAGATTTTAATTTGTTATTTTAGTTCAATTTTTACTAAATTTTTTACATAAATTTTGAAAACTATTATTATTGGATTTAATTTGATTGTCTATATTTTAAGTAATAATCAGAGTTTTTCTAGAATTTCATTATGTCTATATTTTTTAGCATCAACTTTTCGGATCACACACTCTGATTATTGCTAATGGATTGTGGAAATCAAATGACACTAATATTTTTTAAGTGTTTAGATTTAATTTTAGTTTGTTTATTCTTAATTTTAGTTTTAATTGTGAGATTAAATTTTAATGTAGATCAAACTTGAAATAAAAATGATTTTTAAATTATTCAGATTCAAAATTAAGTTAGGGAAATTATTTGATGCAGGAGCATCCTCGGTGCAAGGGCAATCTTGCATCACCCAAAAAAAAAAAAAAAAAAATCTTTTCTATTTTAATAAGGACTAGTAGAAAGGGTAGTTACTATTTATGGGAACTTACTATGTTTAGTAAGGTTGTCATACGAGCTTGGAATGTTCTCATTTTCTACAAAGAGGTTCATTTTAGAGTTGTAAGCCTACCATAAAAATCTCATTGCTCAAGCATTAGTATTAGAGAAGTTATTGCGAATTTTTTCGGTGGAAAAAAATTTGCAAAAAAAACTTTAGGCTCACCATTGGAGGCCTTAGAGTGCCCAGATAAGGTCTGAAAACTCGATGGAAGGGTGCTAGTGTGGTTTCGAGCTTGTAGATTAGGAGCTAGCATTTCTGAAAAGTAGTTAAAATAGCCAATTGAAGCAACAGTTTGAGAGTTATGGCCTTTGAAAGTTGGGCTACCGAAATTTTTAAAATAATTTGTCAAAGATGTATTTGGCCAACTCTATGTTTATTGTTAGGGTCTGTCAGCCCTAGGTATTAACTTTGAGCATCCAGAACCTTCTTGGGTGGCATAAAACTGCCTATTTAAGAAAGGCCCAAACATTGTCTAAGAGAGCTCTAGGTGATAGTTTGCAGCTTGTCTTGCAAATTATTGTATTGAAGGCACCCATGTAGGTTAGCATATTGTACTTATGAATTATGTAATTTTGCATTTGTGGTGCAAATAAGAAGTCCATATTTTGTTCTCGCATTTTCTATTGTTTCTATGTTTCTATTATGAGTTTATGGTATTAAGGGGAGCTTCCTTCATCATTATTAGAACTATTTATTACATGTTAATCAAGCATAAAATATTTAAATCACATGTAAGGATGTTATAAAAGGTTGAGCACTAATTCATAGGAAATATCTAGCAATTATCTTGTAACATCGTGAGTTAGCATCAAACTAGCACTACAACAACATCATTATTGATAAATAAAATATGAGGAATGTGCATGTTTTCCAATTGTTGAATTGATTCCAGTGGTTTGATTAAGGCAATGAAAGGGGGATTTGTTACTTCCTATCTCTATCACATAAAAGTCTATTGATAAGTGTTTGTACCATCATTTTTTAATTCTCAAGTAAAGTATGACTATAAATATTAACACAATGAAGTCAATTATGTAGTAAAAACCATAATTTAAGGATATAACCTAAAAATTCATATTTTAACACAAAGATGATTGGGAGTGTGTCACAATCAATTTAGTTGTCTAAAAATATTTATCAAGCTTCTCCTCTTTTGTGGCCCTTGTGGCTACCTTCACATCAATCTTTAAAAAATTGCATGGAAGGCATTTATTATTTGAAAGTGAGGACCTAATTATTTCATCCAACGGTCACTAATATTACAAAGAAGCAAGACTGTCAAGGCAATATGATGCATTCATTCTTTTGACATAATTTTTTGGTAACTTTGTGGTAGCTAGAGGGCTTGTGAAAAAGAGTTTGTCACTTTGGCATTTAAATTTTTTCTTTGGATGAAAAGTTATTTTATGTGAATTGTTCTTCTCTCCCTCCACTCTTGTCAATTTTGTTGGAGGTGGCATCACTTGTTTCCCACATAGAAATGAACTCATAAACCTTAATCTCTATGTTGTCTTGTCAATTCCATCCACTGTCACTTCACATACTTCTCATGTAAAAATGTTAGGCTTTTATTAGTGAACAGATTGTCCTTTCAATTAATTTACCAAGTTTCCTCTATGCCCAAAATTATGAAAGTACGAAAAATGCTCACAACAGTTGAGAAAGTCTCATGTTATTTAACTTTCTCTCTGAATTTTTAAAGGTACAGCTCTCTTATCATATTTGCAATGAATTAAAGGTTATCTTTACACTTTTACTGAAAGTGCATAAGGATCTCTCGACTACTCTTAGGTAGTGAGGTTAATATCAATACAACTTTCTCAAATAAACATCCATTCAAACTTACTCACATAGAAAACCTACTTCAAAGGATGAATTATACCACAAACTGATATAAAGAATTTAAACATCAGAACTGAGATAAACTTACAAAGTGAATAGCAACCAAGATCTCGAATTATCAAATCAGCATTGACAAAGTAACAATGATTGAACACTTTGAACGCCAAGCTCCAAAGTAAAATCTGAGGCAATTTATATATGTAAATTAAACCTTTCCATGCACATATTCATTTGAAAGTCAAAAATCCATATATCATCCTTGATTACTGTTTTAAAACTATCTATTTAAACAGAGATTTTCTACTATTCTCTATCTTCTAGCTATCTATGCTAACCTTAAACCACTTCAATGCCCTAGCATTTATAGTTTTTCCAAATCCAAAAGGCCTCCATCAAAACCCAGCTGTTTCGGGTGATACAAGAAACAGTTACAAAATGAAAAAGCAATTATCTAAAAGAAGTGCCAAAAAGTAACTAAGTAACGATTCAATTTCAAGCATCTTTGCCAGTTTTCTCCCCATCACCAACAGTCTGATGTACCAGCTTCCAGCTCTAGAACACGCTCATAAATTCTTGCGTTGCTTGGGAGTGAGGGTTCTTTAGACCTTTCAATTTCTTCTTCTCTTTACTGTCTTTTTTAGATTGCATAAGCATATGATCAGCAGAGAATTTGAAGAAATGGTTGTCGGTGCTTCTATTGATAGTTCCCAGTTCAACTGAGGTTACCTTAAACCCTTCATCATCAATATCCTCAGACTCCTTCTTATGCTTGTAGGTAGCTATCTCAACAGTGATTTTTTCGATTGCCAGATCCTTAGTGAGGTGGGCATCTATTTTTAGCTTCTTCGCCTTGAAACCTCTAGCTGCATATTTGGTGACTATGTCCTTCACTAGTGTAGACACCGGTTGTAAATTTCTCTTTTTACTAATTGTGTTTGTTAGCCAAGAAGGAACAGTAGGGCTCACAGACATCGCATGGGCATCCCTGGTAGGAGTAAGAAACCTAGGTTGATCTACCTTGGGAACTTCAATGAATTGAATATTACCATCTGCACTATCAGAGAAATTGAGGCCATTACTTGAATCTTGCCCCTGAGTAGATATTCTCTCTTTCTGAACTTTATGCTGCTTCAAGGCTTCTGACTTGGATTGAGACCTTGTTTTTGGAGCTGTAGTTTGCAAGTGAGGAGATGACTTCTTTTGTTTATCTTGACCCAATATATTACCTACAACAGGAGAAAGTGGGATGTCAGATGGAAGTGATTCAGGGAAAGAAATCACCTCTGCAGAAGGTTCATTGGTGGTTTTTGTGTTCTTTCTTTCTAACTAGTCATCTGTGAGTGTCAGTATGAGCCTAGCCCTTAAATTGATATCATCCTCTTCATCTTTACTCCAGTCGACTGCTAGGGACCTCAGTTCACTAGATTCCTCCCAACCAGGTTCAACTATATCCGAGCCATCATCAACTACTCCCTTTTTTTTGAACTTCAATTTGAAAGAGTCAATTTGTTGCAAGGTTAGTCTTGAATGATCCCTTCTTAAAACTTCTCCTTCATCCTTGCAATCCAACCAGAGGTCTTCCAAGCGTGGAGCGGCTGATGGGTTGACTTCAAGGCCAAGGATTTGGGTTGCATACCCTTTACTGTCAAAATTCCTCCTACTATGATAGAAGCCAAGATTGAACCCGAGTAAATTACTTTCAACAATGGAAGCGTTATCCATGTTATTGCAAATCAATGAACCCAACTTAATAGGGAAGGTTGTTTCCCAATCTTCTTGTGGTAGATTATCCTTTACAACAGAGAAGAGTTGTCTGCATATTTCGGCCAAAACAAAACAATCTAAGGCATAACAAGGCAACTTTGTAGGTTCATCTTCAAACCCACCAATTCTCAAATACGTGAACTTGGAGAATTAATAAAGTAGCTTCCAAATTGTTGAATCAACCTTTGAGCTTCAGGGGATAGTCTAGGCATGGGCACTTCCTTCAGAGACATATAAACCTTTTCCATTAGCAAGTCATGAACCTTTCTGAAATCCTCTAAGACCTTATCGTTTTGTAGCAGGGGACAATACTGAAAAACTGTCATTTTCGCACTCCATACTCCATGGGGAAGAGGGGTAAGATCACAGGTATAGGCAATACAATAAGTTAGATAAGAGGCCATATAAAAATCCTCACAGAATTCCTTAGCACGTCTAAGTTGAGACCTCGTTGAACTGGCAATTATCTCTACCCAATCCATCCATTGTTCACCTTTTTAAATGATTTCTACATACCTATACATCCATTCTTCAAAAAGAAGTACATCAGATGAACCCTTTACCCTATGCAATAACACCACTAGGTCATGGATATGGGGTTTTAGATGATCTTTGGTGATGACCTTAGGTAGCCTGGAACCTCCTTCGTACATGGTTTCGGTCCATTTCTTGGCCATGGTATTGCGGAATTGATTTGGGGTCTCTTGGTATTCAGCCTGAGCTTGAATAGGGGAGAATGTAGCGAAGGCATTCTCCAGCAAACACAACACAGAGGCGATTGTGTCTCTTGAGATTGTGAGTATCACATTACCATTTTTACTTATAATACCCTTCCTTTTAACATCATAGTGATCAATATAGATTTGTAGGAGTTCAAGACTCGCAAAAGCTGAGGGGAAAGCGGCAGCCTCAATCAACCCACTAGTTAAGACTTCCATACATCCATTCACTTCATTAGCATATTCAAGAAAATTTGCCTGTAAATCTTCCATCTTCACCCCATGCAAATTGGTATCACAGATGACTGGTTTTCTACATTCTAAGCTTGAAACATTACCAAAGAAATGCAAAATTGATCTCATTCTCAACCAAACAACAAAGCTTCGAACAGATAAAGCTTTGGAAAATACAGAGACTTGCAGAACAAAACAAGGATTGCTAAATTCTCACCTGTATTCCACTAAGAAATCAACAATTTTCTCTATCTCCCTTAACAACTCCTCCACACTTTCAATTCTTTTGCATGATAATTAAAAAGGAAACTGAACGAGTTTTTCTTAAAAGAAAGTGCTTACGTGCAAAAGTACAAGATGATTATTAGGCATTTATGACACATCACCTCTTGTTAACCTTCTCATGTTCGAAAGCCTTGTTGCATGGATTTCTATTTAATGATTTCTTTCCCAAATGTATTGATAATGATTAACTTGACATCCAATCACTTTATCTGCTGAAGATTTCCCACTTTCTCAATAATGATGACTTCCCTTCTTGGAAATAGAAATGTCCTTTTTATCATTATCTTCTGACTAGATCATTAGTTGTCTGATGAGATGATGGCACGCCATACTTCAGGATTTGAAATGGCCAAATACCTCCGCTATTGAACCACTTTGAACTACTTCACAGTTCGAAGTGGTTCAAAGTGATTCAAAAGAAAGCTCCATCAGGAAGATGTACATTACCTACCAAAAAGATCATTAGTATAAACCTTTGATTGAACTACTTTGAACTACTTTGAACTGAGGTTTGAAGTGGTTCAAAGTGGTTAAAGGGAAGAGACCATGATTATGGGCACTAGTTACTTCAACCATTCACTTTGAGAGAAGGTGAATACATGGGCAACAAGTAAAGGACTTTGATAACTAGAATGGGCAAACACTTGGAGGAGAAACCTTTAGAAAATGACAACTCTATACATAACTAACAGGGGCTCTGACTGGGGACTGTATATGTGGAATACACAGAGAACTCAGAAAACAAGAAACACAAAAGACCTAAACTAACACAAAGGAAATGACAAGAAAAGCAAACACAACACAACAAAAAGGCTATGTACAAACAGGGCACTTCTAAACTCAGAACTTGATCAATTTCAAGTCTTGCCCATTATAAGTAAAGGGCAGAACCTTTCCATCTAGGTACTTCAAACGAAAGGCGTTTGGACCAACAACTTCTGAATTAATGAATGGGCCTTTCCAAAGAGACTCAAATTTTCTGTGGGCACCCCTCAATTCCCTCCTCTTATCCCAGAGAAGTACTTCATCATTTTTGAGGAAATTGAGTGGCCTGGCTCTCTTATCAAAATTTTGTTTCACCCTCATTTGATGCTCGGTAATATGATCAACCAGCTCGTTCCTTCCATCTTCTAGCTTATGAAGGTACATTATTCTCTTCTCCAATAAATCCTTAAAAAATTGATCCTCAATAACGGATTGCAGGTTTGCAGCAGATAACTCCAAAGGCAATGATACTTGAGCTCCTATCCCATATACTAGTTTAAACAAATCCATGCCAATAGCTCTTTTAGGTGTAATTCAATCTACCCATAATGCTTCATAAAGTTTTTTATGCCAGTCCCGAGAATTATCAGACACCATCTTCTTAAGTATGGCCACCAAGTTTTTATTGTTGGACTCTGCCTGCCCATTCCCTTGTGGAAAATAATCTGATGAATGGGCCAGCGTTATGCCATGTTCATAACAAAATAGAGAAATTTCCTCAGATGAAAAGTAAGTGGCATTGTCTAAAACTATCTTCTGAGGCACCCCAAATCTAACAAAAATATGTTGCATTAGGAAATCACATACTACCTGAGAGTTAGCCTTTTTGGTTAGAACTGCCTCCACCCATTTAGTAAAATAATCTATTGTTGTTAATATGTATGTATGTCTAGTGCTAGATGGAGGACTTAAGGGTCCAATAAAATCAATACCCCATTGTTGAAATGGTTCATCAATAACAACAAGCCTGAGAGGTAGCGCTGCTAATTGAGGATGTCCAATAAAAAGTTGGCATTTCTAACAATTCTTTACATATTTATAAGCATCTTTAAACATGCTTGGCCAATAGAAGCAATTCCTAAGAATTTTAAAGCCTCCAAATGATATGCTTTTAACAATTTTTCTTGTTGCGCTATGTCTACACATCTTAAAAAGGTTCCATCAATTCCTCTCTTATATATAACACCATTTGAAATTACATACTTCACAGCTTTTAATCTGAGGTTACGCCTTTTCTTATGGCTCATGTTTGATGGGCACTCACCGTATGTCAGAAAATATGCAATATCTGAGAACCAAGGATTTGTAAGGCTGACTAATAAGACAACATGGGTTTCATCAAATTCATCTAGGGATGCATCTTGTTTCTTAGCCATTATCTTGCACAAACCACATCCTCTCACCAAAGAAGTAGGTTTGATAGTCAAGTCATATTCTTGAACTTTAGCCACTCACACTGCTCTTTTATTCATTCCAACTTCCTGTTGAGTTAAAATGCTTTTGACTGTTGTTTCAAGCACATACACAACATAATGGGAATGCAATATATAATATCTAAATTGTTTCAATGCTTTTACTACAGCAAATGCATGCTTTTCTGTTGGATTATAATTTAACTCATGTTTCTTTAATGGAACGCTCATAAAGGCAATTGGAGCCTCATTACCTTCATCATCCTGCTGAGTTAAAATACTGGATAGAGAATGTTCAAAAGCATAGCAATAGATAATGAAATCCTTTTCAAAATTTGGGCTTACCAGCATTAAGGCATTTGCAATGGTTGTTTTAATATCTTTGAAAGCCTTTTTTCCTTCCTCTTGCCACCTAAAAGGACATTTTTCGCTCATCATATCCAGCATGTATCTCACCTTTTCAAAGAATTCAAGGACAAAGCTCCTTAGAAAATTGATTTGACCAAAGAAGGATTTCAAATCACTTCTATTGGTAAGTAGAGTCAGCTTCTGTATCGCCTTCACCCTCTCTGGATCAATTTTTATACCGTCTTTAGAATCAATGTGCCCAAGCAATCTCCTCTTTCCCACAAAGAATATAGACTTTTTAGGGTTTAAGGATATTCCTTGTTGTTTGGATCTACTTAGAACCCTTTCCAAGTCCCTCAAGTGATGTTTTCTTCTTTTAAAATAGATGGTCAAATCATCAAGGTATATCACAATTATCCTATCTCGCAGATCCTTGAAAGACGAGTTCATAGCCCGCTGAAAGGTCGCTCTAGCATTAATCAACCCAAATGGCATTCGGCTATAAGCAAAGGTGACCCAAGGAGTGATAAAAGCAATTTTGTGTTGATCTTCTGGCGTGACACTAATTCGATTGTACCCTGAGTAACCATCTAGCATAGACATTACTTCAGATCCAGCAACTGACTGTAAGATGTGATCCATAGTGAGGAGCACATAGTTATCTTTAAGACTTGCCTGGTTCAAGTTCCTGAAATCAATGCAAATCCTTATTTCCCCATTCTTCTTCCTCACAAGAACAATGTTGGCCACTCGCGTTGAATAGTGTATGGGATATATTATAAGAGCTTTCAACATCTTCTCCACCTCTCTGAAAATGGCCTCAAAAACCTTAGGATTGTAATTCCTAAGTTTTTGTTTGAAAGGAGTTGCCTCTGGTTTTAATGGTATGTGATGTACAAATTTTCCATTCCTAAAATTCTTCAAATCCTCATAACCCCAGGCAAAGACATCTTGATATTGAATGAAAAGTTTAGATAATTTTTCCTTTTCTCTTGTAGAACAGGTATTTCCTATAGAAATCAATTTAGGATTTTCCTCAGTTCCAATATTGATTTTGTCATGTTCTTATGTCTTTTCTTTAGAATCAATATCTCTCTTCACGACACTATCATTTTTTCTACTGAACAAATGCTCCAAAGAAACCAACCCTTTAGGAATCTAATTTCCTTTGAGTTGGATAATCTCTCCAGATTCAGTTGAACCCTCTCCAATCGATTTACCATCATGTCCAAACCCTTCAAAGAAGGTTTCAGCAAAGTTTCCAACATATTCTATGAATTCTTTCAATTGTACATCATCATTAAAGACCTGCCAATGATTAACATTGTCTGGAACCCTAGGTCTGTAGATCATCTCAATCCTATAATTATCATTTTTGAATTCTAGATGAGGCAATAATAATGATGCTAAAATAGCTAAAGAATTAGCCTTGGTATTTTGAGAGTGAGGAATGAATTCAATAGAAAATGCTTCAAATGACTCAATTTCATCCCAAACTAAATTTCTATAATGCTTCAGTCTATCATTTTTAACTGAAAATTGTTTTCTTACCTATTTTACAATAAGCTCAGCATCGCCTCTTACTCGCAACTATTTCACTTCCTTTGCCTTAGCTTCCTGTAGTCCCAGAAGCAATGCTTTGTACTCGGCAGTATTATTTGTATTATGGAAATCCAATTTGAAAGAGGAAGGGAAAACTTCTCCCGAGGGTGAAATAAGAACAACACCAGCACCTGAACCCGAATTTGAACAACTTCCATCAAATTCAAGAGTCCAGAGAGCACTTCTTCATAGCTTATTACTTCATCCTTTTTACATTGCTCTTCAGGTAATATTACATAATTCCCAAATTGACATTCTTCAAACAATATTTGCGCTTTGGGATTGTTTGAGGGCACCACTGTATACTTGTTCTTTGGTTCAGGTTCTAACTTTACCCGCTTCTTTCCCACCAGGATGTATGCTTCAGACCAGTCCAATTTGATCTCTTTGCCCATATCTTTACAAAAGGTCCTACTGAGTAACATTCTGTAACTGGTTGGTATATCAGCCACAAGAATTGTGAGGTTCACTCTATTCTCAAGGCAAGCATAGAGGACAGCCTGTACATCCTTTACTTGACCAACTAAAGGTACTTGTTTTCCATCCATAGAATAGCAACACCCAAAAGTTTTGGTAAGCTCCAAGCCAAGGGCTTGTGCAACGACCTAAGGCATGATGTTGTCTGATGCCCCGGAATCAATAATGCAATTACTAAGCTTTTGACCATTTAGCAACAGTGAAATATAGAATGGATTAGGCTTCTTCTCTTCTACCTCCTTTTCAATAGAATTAGCAACTGCTTCACCATAACAAACATCTACTCTACTTCTTTCAGAAACAAAAACAGATTCATCCTGAGCTTTAGAACTTTCAGATGTGTCACTCACAAATTGCGCATTATTAGTAGAACTTCCTTTTACATATTGAACCAGTTTATCCAATTCTTTAGGATTAAGCCTTAGGTACTCAACTGGAGAAATAGATATGGAAGAAGATTTACAAAATTCAACAATATCGAAAGCTGAAGTACTAGCCATTGTTTCTATTTTGGACAAAATCCTTGGTTTACTGGCTTTTGTTGAATCAGTGCGCATATGTTCTTTACCTTTGGAAGTGGGCAAATTTGAACTTGTTTCAAGATAAGGTTTTTGATTTCCCTGTCCTCTAGTCATCATAGTACAAGAAAGATCTTGGAGAGTTGTGAACGCAGTACCTCCTCTTTCTGAATCATACTCATAGTTAAGAAAATAGGCACCCGAATTTTCATTTTCCACATTTTGACTTTCAGGTGTTTGCTCTGTTGTAAGGGCATTCTTTACTAACTGAATACAATTTAGCCATTTAGGACAATCCTGTTTGTCATGATCAAAAATCACATGGAATGAACACATGGCCTCCTTGGAAGCTTCTTCAATTTGCAATCTTGTTGGGGGAGTCAATGTGGGGTTCTTACCAAAGTTTTGGGATTGTTGTCGTCTATGGATATCTTGGTAAGGAGTTTGGTAAGAGCCATAGATTTTGTTTTGTTGCCTCTTCATCATTGCTACATCGTTCATTAATTTTTGTAAAATAGGATCAGTGGAGTTTGAAGATGAAGGTGTTCCCAGAGTTTGAACCTCTCGCTTCTATTTGCCTGCATTAATAAATGCATCCTCTAGTTGAATAGCCAATCTCCGGGCAACAACCAAATCAACGCATGCATCTTTTATAAGATGAAAACTTATGTCTAGGTGAACAACATTAATGAAGAATGATTTCTAGTTATTTGCATTAGGCCTGGATGCAGTAGGGATTCTTTGAAGAAGCCTATTGAATTTAGCTAAAAATTCCCTCATAGGTTCATGCATCTCTTTCTTCCTCTAACTAAGCTGGAAAAATAGAGAACTTTCATTTTTGGAAGTCTTGAATCTATCTTCAAAATCATTTTTCATATCATTCCAACTTGTGATAAAATGATGAGGTAGATGATTAAATCAGTCTGCAACAGCATCAATTAATGTTCGCACAAACAATCTTACAACAACTTCCTATTTGGGAACACTTATTACAACACAGGCTGAATGAAAGGCATTTAAGTGTTCCTCCATTGAAACTTTGCCATCCCCTCTAAATTTGGGTAAGATTTCAGTAGCTCCTTTGGGTAATGGTGCAGGGTTTATGTCTAAGTTCAATGGCCCTATGTTTTGTCCCCATGGTTGGTTAATGGCCATGTTTGGTGGTATAACTTGCAGAGGTTGGACGTTTATAGCAGCAGGGATAAGAGTATTCAAAGGGAGGAAAGATTGCACTAAAGGTGAAAAAGGAGATTGTTTAGGTGGTGAACTAGGTCTACTTTGGGATTTAATACTCTTCTTCTTAGGATCCTTAAAATTTGGCAAGAACTTTAAATTTTTCAATGGTTCAACGTTTTCATCAAGAATACCCTTTTCTCTTTCCCCTCTTGTGTATCTACAAGTAGCCAGTTCTAATCTTGATTACAAGTTCAAGGTCTTGCGGGAGCCTGAGCAAGTCTATTTACAACTGCTTCTTCTTGAACTTTTGGTACCCCTCTCAACAATTTTGCCCTTTCTTCTTCTCTTTCTAAAACAATTAACACTTGTTGATATTGTTGATTACTTGTATGCAACACCCAAGCAATTGATACCAAGTCTGAGATTATGTTTTCTTGAGTATCTTCAAATCAAAGGTTGGATTGTAGTACAGGGAAGACCTCATTATGTGGAAGAACCATTTTTATACATTGCTTTTCCAAAATCAAGGTTCTTTTTCAAAGGGACTTTCCCCAGTAGCGTTGCCAAAAATTTGTTAGTGAACAGATTTCCCTTTCAATTAATTTACCAAGTATCTAGTATGCCCAAAATTATGAAAGTACCAGAAATGCTCACAACAGTTGAGAAAGTTTCATGTTGTTTAACTTTCTCTCTGAATTTTTGATTTGCAATGAATTAAAGGTTATCTTTACACTTTTACCTGAAAGTGTATAAGTATCTCTCGACTACTCTTAGGTAGTGAGGTTAATATTAATACAACTTTCTCAAATAAACATCCATTCAAACTTACTCACATAGAAAACCTACTTCAAAGGATGAATTATACCACAAACTGATATAAATCATTTAAACATCAGAACTGAGATAAACTTACAAAGTGAACAGCAACCAAGATCTCGAATTATCAAATCAACATTCACAAAGTAATGATGATTGAACACTCTGAACGCCAAGTTCTAAAGTAAAATCTGAGGCAATTTATATATGTAAATCAAACCTTTCCATGCACATAGTCATTTGAAAGCCAAAAAACCATATATCATCCTTGATTACTATTTTAAAACTATCTATTTATTAAAGAGAACAAATTTCCACAATCCATTATATTGTATATATGCTTTTGGATTCAATTGTGTTAAGATTTTTTCATTAACGTTTCGAATTACACTACGTGATCCATCACTTTGTTTTGCTTCTCTTGCTCTTCATCCTGATGATGGATCACATAGTGTGATTCGAAATGTTGATGAAAAAATCTTAACACAATCGAATCCAGAAGCATATATACAACTATCTATTTAAACAGAGATTTTCTACTACTCTTTATCTTCTAGCTATCTATGCTAACCTTAAACCAACTCAATGCCCCAACATTTATAGTTTTTCCAAATTTGAAAGGCCTCCATCAAAACCTAGCCATTTTGGGTGATACAAGAAACAATTACAAAATGAAAAAGTAGTTATTTAAAAATAAGCGCCAAAAAATAACTAACGGTTCAGTTTCAAGCATCTTTGCTAGTTTTCTCCTCCTCAGCAACAGTCTGACATACCAACTTCCAGCTCTGAAATGCGCTCATAAATTCTTGTGTTGCCTGGGAGTGAGGGTTCTTTAGACTCAGCAGTCGAGGCCTACATTCATGCTTCTGCCACCTGTATTCCTTTACTTTCAAACTTTGACGTGGCATCAAATTCTTATTGAGACACAACATTGATTCAACACTTGCCCATGTAGAGAAGTCGTCGGCATTTGATGATTCACTATCCCTGATTCGTTCCATGGCTTCATTGAAGCTTTTGATTAGCATCTTGACATCCATGTTCCCTTCATCAAATAGTAGGATCCCTGTTTGGTTCACAATCTTCACATCCTTTAAGAGCTCATCGTGCATCTTTGTGATCTTACTTTCAATACCTTGAACTTCTTTGATGGTCTCCTTGTAGACTGCTTCTTTCCAGCCGATATTGTTCTTCAAAATAAACAACATACAAGGATCCACATTTTTCGTTGGATTCTTGTTTAGGAACTTGAGGACCCTGAACTGTTCAACCTCCATCACCTGAAAAATGATTGCTTGACAATGATTTAGTTTTGTTTCCCAAACTGGGATCAAGATCTGAATTTTTCCCAACAATGTCTCTCCCTTAGCATAAACACTAGTAAACTTAGAGATGAACTTACTACCTTCATTTATTATGATGTCTACCCAGTTCCTCACAGCATCAGCTAATAACTTTCCCTTCTACATTTGCTTCATCAATTCCTGACTACCTCCCGAATTGGGATCAAATGGTTGCAGAACCTAAACAATTGGTAAAGCTCCAAGATTCATTAAGGAATCTATGTATGTAGCCATTTTTGTTACCATGCCTTTCAATTCCTTCTTCTCTTTGCTGTCTTTTTTAGATTGCTTATGCATATGATCAGCAGAGAATTTGAAGAAATGGTTGTCGATGCTTATATTGATAGTTCCTAGTTCAACTGAGGTTACCTTAAACCCTTCATCATCAATATTGTTGGACTCCTTCTGCTTGTAGGTAGCTATCTCAGCAATGATTTTTTCGGTTGCCGGATCCTTAGTGAAGTGGGCATCTATTTTTATCTTCTTCGCCTTCGAACCTCTAGCTGCATGTTTGGTGACTATGTCCTTTACTGGTGTAGACACCGATTGTAAATTTCTCTTCTTGCTAATTGTGTTTGCTAGCCAAGAAGGAACAATAGGGCTCACGAACATCGTCTGGGCATCCTTGGTAGGAGTAAGAAACCTAGGTTGACCTACCTTGGGAACTTCAATGAATTGAATATTACCATTTGCACTGTCAGAGAAATTGAGGCCATCACTCGAATCTTGCCCCTGAGTAGACATTCTCTCTTTTTGAACTTTATGTTGCTTCAAGGTTTCTAACTTGGATTGAGACCTTGTTTTTGGAGCCGTAGTTTGCAAGTGAGGAGACGACTTCTTCTGTTTATCTTGACCCAATATATTACCTACAACAGGAGAAAGTAGAATGTAAGATGGAATTGATTTAGGGAAAGAAATCACCTCTGCAGAAGGTTCATTGGTGGTTTTTGTGTTCTTTCTTTGTAACCAATCATATGTGAGTGTCAGTACGAGCCTAGCCCTTAAATTGATATCATCCTCTTCATCTTTAATCTAGTCAACTGCTAGGGACCTCAGTTCACTAGATTCCTCCCAACCAGGTTCAACTATATCCGAGCCATCATCAACTACTCCCTCTGTTTTGAACTTCAATTTGAAAGATTCAATTTGTTGCAAGGTTAGTCTTGAATGATCCCTTCTTAGAACTTCTCCTTCATCCTTACAATCTAGCCAAAGGTCTTCCAAGCGTGGAGTGGCTGATGGGTTGACTTCAAGGCCAAGGATTTGGGCTGCATACCCTTTACTGTCAAAGTTCCTCCTGCTATGATAGAAGCCAAGGTTGAACCTGAGTAAATTACTTCTGATAATGGAAGCATTATCCATGTTATTGCAAACCAATGAACCCAACTTAATAGGGAAGGTTGTTTCCCAATCTTCTTGTGGTAGATTATCCTTTACAACAGAGAAGAGTTGTCTACATATTTCGGCCAAAACAAAACAATCTAAGGCATAACGAGGAAACTTCGTAGGTTCATCTTCAAACTCACCAATTCTCAAACACGTGAACCTGGAGAACTGAATAAAGTAGCTTCCAAATTGTTGAATCAACCTTTGAGCTTTAAGGGATAGTCTAGGCATGGGCACTTCCTACAGAGACATATAAACCTTTTCCATTAGCAAGTCATGAACCTTTCTGAAATCCTCTAAGACCTTATCCTTTTGTAGCAGGGGACAATACTGAAAAACTGTCATTTTCGCACTCCATACTCCATGGGGAAGAGGGGTAAGATCATAGGTACATGCAATACAATAAGTTAGATAAGAGGCCATATAAAAATCCTCACGGAATTCCCTAGCACGTCTAAGTTGAGACTTTATTGAACCAAAAATTATCTCTGGCCAATCCATCCATTGTTCACCTTTTAAAATGATTTCTACATACTTACACATCCATTCTTCAAAAAGAAGTACATCAGATGAACCCTTTACCCTATGCAATAACACCACTAGGTCATGGATATGGGGTTTTAGATGATCTTTGGTGATGACCTTAGGTAGCCTGGAACCTCTGTCGTACATGGTTTCGGTCCATTTCCTGGCCATGGTATTGCGGAATTGATTTGGGGTCTCTTGGTATTCAGTCTGAGCTTGAATAGGGGAGAATACAGTGAAGGCATTCTCCGACAAACACAATACAGAGGCGATTGTGTCTCTTGAGATTGTGAGTATCACATTACCATTTTTACAAATTTGTAGGAGTTCAAGACTCACAAAAGCTGAGGGGAAAGCGACAGCATTAATCAACTCACTAGTTAAGACTTCTATACATCCATTCACTTCATTAGCATATTCAAGAAAATTTGCCTGTAAATCTTCCAACTTCACCCCATGCAAATTGGTATAATAGATGTCTGGTTTTCTACATTCTGGGCTTGAAACATTATTGAAGAAATACAAAACTAACCTCATTCTCAACCAAACAACAAAACTTCGAACTAGAAAAACCTTTGGAAAATATAGAAACTTGCAGAACAAAACAAGGATTGTTAATTCTCACATGTATTTCGCTGAGAAATCAACAATTTTCTCTATCTCCCTTAACAGCTCCTTCTCCACACTTTCAATTCTTTTGCATGATAATTAAAAAGGAAATTGAACGAGTTTTTCTTAAAAGAAAGTGCTTACGTGCAAAAGTACAGGATGATTATTAGGCATTTATGACATGTCACCTCTTGTTAACCTTCTCACATTCGAAAGCCTTGTTGCATGGATTTCTATTTAGTGATTTTTTTCCTGAATGTATTGATAATGGTTAACTTAATGTGACATCCAATCACTTTATTGGCTAAAGATTTCCCACTTTCTCAATAACGATGACTTCCCTTATTGGAAATAGAAATGTCCTTTTTATCATTATCTTCTGACAAGATCTTTAACTATCTCGCAGGATGATGACACGACGTACTTCAAGATTTGAAATTGCCAAATACCTCTACTATTGAACCACTTTGAACTACTTTGAATCAAGGTTCGAAGTGGTTCAAATTGATTCAAAAGAAAGCTCCATCGAGAAGATGTACATTACCTACCAAAAAGATCGTTAGTATAAACCTTTGATTGAACTGCTTTGAACTACTTCGAACCGAGGTTCCAAGTGGTTCAAGGCAAGAGATCGTGACTGCGAGCACTAGTTACTTCAACCATTCACTTTGAGAGAAGGTGAATACATGGGCAACAAGTAAAGGACTTTGATAACCAGAATGGGCAAACACTTGGAGGAGAAACCTTTGGAAAATGGTGACTCTATACATAATTAACAACTCTCAATGTTTGTAGTAGTCACGTCGCAAGAGGAAGGA
Organism: Cupressus sempervirens; assembly: GCA_028749045.1. Lineage (NCBI taxonomy): Eukaryota > Viridiplantae > Streptophyta > Pinopsida > Cupressales > Cupressaceae > Cupressus > Cupressus sempervirens. The sequence goes on from CM053789.1 coordinate 891,660,682, forward strand.
GTGAATTGTTACCTTATTGTATGGGACACACATTTAATTTTAAAATGCCTAAAACATATTTTTTCTAAAATTTGTGTCTAAGTCAACATTTTCTCATCAATGCCATCTAGACTTATGTGAGGAATAACTAGTGTATTATGCTTATTTTGTAATGTTAGATTGTGGTGACTGATCAAGAAAGTACTGTACATACTTCATAAATAGTGGGGTTCGGGGCATCGTCCCGAAATTATTTTTTTTGGAAGTAGCCGACATGGTAGCCGAAATATTATGGCCGACATGTTATAATCCTAAAGCGGTTTAATACTTGTATAAAAGGGCTTAGGGTTGGGTATTTTTCATAATGTTGTGATGCGAAATTGGTTCTTGCGGCGGTATTGAGCTGTAAGGGATTACAGATTGTAATCAGGTTGTAATCACTGGATTGTAATAAGATCGGACTTGCTGTTTGGTGGACGTAGCCCAGGGATTGGGTGAACCACGTTAAATCTTGGTGCCTTGTGTTCATTTCTGTGTGTTCTATTATTTTCTATTATTGGTTATATTTGCATGTAGTTTTTATTTCTGTCCGTGGTTTATCCTAACATGTAATTGGTAAACAAATATGGTATGTATGAGGTTTTGTAGAGTCTTAATGATTAAATGGACTTGAATTTAGAAGATGGGTGATTCAATTAACACACAATAAATACATCAACTAATTACATGGGAGTCCTACGAATGCTTTGTTACCTCTTTGTAATTTATTATCTAATATTTCTTAGAATTCCTTACACCTTTATGATCTTGCTTTGAAGGTTTGTGTTGCACTTCATTATATGACAAACATTTTGCATGTTTGGTAGACTTTACAAATACTCATAGTAGAAAAAATCTTCATTGATTTATTGTTTGCAAATATTTTTTATGGTTGTATTTCTCACTTCTTTGTGACTTTTTCTTACTTGTTTTAGTTGGGATGAAACTCCTCGCTACTATGTGGAATGTACAAAGTACCTGAGGTAAAACTTGGTTTGATACACACAAAAAATAATGACCTAGAAATTTGAAAAAAATGGGGGAAACAAAAAAGGAGAGTGTAGGGGACCACTATTAAGATTTGTTGAATCACACAAAAAGAACTAGTGAGAATGCCAAACCAAAAAAATTAATAAATGTGTGTGTATGGGCATACATGTGAATGTAAAAATGTGTAACCTTGCCCAAGATACTCTAAGGCAATTCACTTTGCCTCCAAGAAGGCACCAAATCCTCTCAACATCTATAGATTGAGAAGATGCATTGACCCAAGGGGTAATAACGGAGGAGTATAATCCTATCATAGAAATTAAAGCATTGTTGACCTGTCCACTTTCTCTTTAACACATTTTTACTCCTTGTCAATGTTCTCATCGAAACTACGTGAGTACTTTCTATCAAAATTTTTTGGGCCAAAAAATTGTCTTGCGCTTTTTTGGAAGAATTTCTTCCTCCAAAAAAGCGTAACCCACTATTGTGGGTTCACCCCATACATAGATTAAGAAGATGTATCGACCTAAGGAGTAATGATGGAGGAGTCCAATCCTACCATAGAAATTAAAGCATTGTTGCCATGTCCACTTTCTCTTTAACACATTTTTACTCATTGTCAATGTTTTCATTCTACCCCATATAGTTGTGTATTATAACTTTATTCATGTCTCACAAAGCAAATGCAACATGTCAGGTTCAAATTTTCCAAACTTGTCAACTTTATTAAATTTACTTTTGCAACTTTTAGGGATCACTATTTTATTTTTGGAATCATATGAATTTTTCAGTTGCAACCAATAGTTCACATATGCTCACACACCTAGGTGGATGGTTGCATGAATAAAATTGTAGATGAGATAAAATCATAGAGTAAATAGGACCATAATAGATATTTACTTTAATATCTACCATTCATGGTAGGTTTGTTTTTAGTCATCGTAACTCTTATTCATCTAATGTTTGTTTCTTCTAATGTCAACAAATTTTGTGTATGGTGGAGTGCATTTATAACAAAAACATCTTGTGTGTGTGTGTGTGAATAGTTTAATAGTTATTATTTTGCTATTATGCATTATGTTATAATTTTTTTAATTATATTTAAGTAATATGTTCATCTAGCTTCACTAAATAATAGTTCATCATACCTATATTTATTGCATATAATAGATTATAAAATATTAAGCATTTTCTATAATATAAATATTAAATTTTTTTTACATAAGATAATAGTAGATTTAAATGGATTTGTTATTTAATTTATATTATATTATAATTACATTTATTATATTTTATTTATCATACACTATTGTTATTTTTTAGAGAAGGTGCAAAAAATATTGAAATGGAAATAATAGTCTAATGCAAGAGAGCATCAAGCCCCAAAAAAGAATGGATATAAAGGGATTGTAATTAATTCATCATTTCCTCTATGATAATTTTCTCTATAGCTTGAATATAATCTAGAGGCAAGTACCCCAAATCATCCACATTCTAACCATCTAATCTCTCTTAATCCCATTTAGCCAAATAATTAATAAATCTATTCAACTCATGAGGGACATAAAACAAAAAACAAAAAAAAAACTAACTCTAATACTTCTCTCAAGCAAAGGATTTCCCTATCCATCATAGCAAAATTCCAATCAACATCATTAATCCTCTATTGGTTCAATATATCAATCACAACTTAGGAATCAAACTCACAAATAATCTTATACCACCCAATATCACAACCTCTCCCAAGAGCCAAAATAATAGTCATAAGTTATCAATATGCACCTTTATATAGAGATAAGAGAAAAGTATCATTTCTAGAGATATCCTTGCAAACTCCCTCCACTCCAACACACCCCAGATTCCTTCTAAAAGACCTATTCGTATCAACCTTGACCACTTACCATTGAGTTGGGCCTTCTTTTTTTCATGTCTACCTTTAACTTATTACCTCTTATGAATTCCATCTCTAGGATCTTCACCAAATATCATCAAATTTGGACCATCTTGCACATCTCTGGGATCATTATTCATGGAGAGATCAATTTTATACATATGAGTTTATTGTATTATACTAGTAACTCTTGGTCATACTTATTTTGTCCACTTCCTCTTATAGTTGAAATTATCATATGGTTAATTTCTAACCACACTTGTTAGATAATAAAAGAGGGACCAATCTCCCATGCCACTTGGGGAAACAAGTCTTAATAGTAGGATGACCAAGACTATTCCAAATAACAACCATAAAATTGGTATGAACACAAGCATGCTTATGGACTGCCCATCATCAATGTCATATTTCCCTAAAATTCTCTCTTTTGAAGATTCTCCCTAGTTATGTATTTATTCTAGGCCACATACCACGAGAAAAAGTTATATTTGGGCCAAGAAAACTTGTTCTAAACATATTTCACCAAGGCACATACACCTCACCGAAGCTCATTGTATCTAACTCCCAGTAGCCTAAAGCTAATGTAAACTTTTCCTTTGGGTTTGGTCCCCAGACAAGAATATTTGCTCCTTTTAAAGAGTTGCACATTCTACCATTTGAAATACTTGCAAGGTCCTCTATTTCCTCCACAAAACCTCCAATAGGCCACTCATGTGGCTCTTTTTATCTGGCCACCTCCCCTTTCCCCAATCTCAAAGTAACTTTAAACTCCTCTACCCGACTCTAGCTAACATCAAGAAATATTATATACTAAGAGCCTACAAATGAGGGAATATCATAAAACCACTTCTAGACAAATTGTACCAAGGAACATCATTTCCATCCACTCCCCCTAAATATTTAAGATTAAGGATTTTGGTCTAAACATGGTCTTGATTGAGTACCAACTCCAAAATATTTTAGTCACTTTAACATAACCATTCATGCATGCTTAATAGAGACCCAAACCACCATCTTATTTTGACTATAAGCAAAATCCCATTTAATCAAACTCTACTTTGAAGAAAGTAAGTTAATTGTCCATAAGAATTGTTTAGACATGGCAGCAAAGTCCTTAATGAAGCTTGCAAGAGATGTATGCATAAAAAAATTGTAAATGGGGAGAGCATGGATCATAGACTTCAGGTTAGTCAATATGTCTGCAATTGAGAACCAACTGTTAGTATGATGACTAACTTTGTAATAAAGCCCATCCAAAAATTCCTATCAAAGTCATATAGACAATCAATGCCTTTAGAGATAAATTCCAAGATAAACAAAAGGGAGAGTCCCAATTTGAAACCTTAAAATATTATCAATCTTAACTTGTATAAAGGTGATGGTATTAAAAAATATAACAATTTTTTTTCCTTTAATTAATTATTTGTCATGGGGATCTCATATAAATATTTAGAGTCCTTATATTCTTGGAAACTTCATTGATTTTGGCAACTCCCATTAAGGCAATGTCATCAACAAATCAAAGATGATGAGGAATTCAATGACCCCTATTCCAACCCTGAATGAGTCCTTTCCTAAATAAAGACTCGTTAAATCTTCCTAATCTTTTTATTGTATAAATGAATAATGGGAGAGGGGATCCCCCTGTCAAATACCATTGGTGATAACAACAAATGACCACATCAATTCTGATGATATTCCTATGGGGGAGTATCCTAGCATTGTTGGAGCACTTGAGAGATTGTTCAATGGTTGCATGTTACATTCATGGAAGTGTTTGTCATTGATGTCAACATACTAAAGATTGATAGAGTAGTAGACAGTGATTAAGACCATATGGTTCAAGGATAAAGTGTTGGAATTAAAGGTAGAGTAACTGAGAGGGGGGGTAAATCAGTTACTTACAAAAATTAATCCACAGATCCCTTAGATGTCTTAAAGATCTAGTTATTGCTGATACTCAGTAAACATAACAAAAAAATCTTGTAACTCGGTAAATTAAACTGTTACTTATCTTCAAGTAAACATGCATGCAATTGAAAACAAAATGAACACAAGGGACACCAGATTTAACGTGGAAACCCAATGTGGGAAAAACCACCAAGTAACTAGTCACCAATTTTTCACTCTTCTGAAGTGAGCCCTGTTAGGAGCCAACCTTGTTAAAGGTTACAATACACACTGTTAGGTGTGACCCTATTAGAGGATTTAATCACCCTATTAGGAGTGGCCTTGCTAGAGGTCTTTAGAACAATTCAATTGAACTGTCACCTTGTTAGAAGATTTACAAAATGGCTGTTAAACCAACTCTGTTAAGAGATTTCAAATCACTGCTACAATGGTTAGAAAGCAACAATGAATTGACTTGAACAAGATGCAATTGAATTTGCTGGCTACAGGTCTCTGTTCAGCATCATCAGATCCTCCTTGATCAAATATGGCTGTGCTGCTCCTCAATAATCTCTAATCATCCTTCAAATTTGCTTCCACAATAATTAGTCTTCATATCACATTAATTCCACACACTTAGAATTTGCAACTTGACCTCTTACTTATACCATTCAGATTGTCAAGTCGGCTCATTTACATGTTACATTTACCAATAAACCATACATCATTGGGCTATAGATATTACTCTAAACAAATAAATGTTATTTCATAAAACAATGAAATCATTTACTGGCTGACCCTGCTTGATAAATACTACTTCCAAAAATTTCCTAAGTTAACCTTCTTGACTCAGTTAATATTACGATATCTGTACAATCCTTTGGCTGTCGAGTTTACTCAGTAAGAACTGAATTCCTTCATGAGAGCTCGGTAAGAACTACTTTTGCCACATTCCCTTTGATGACCGAGTGAGCTTGGTAAGAACTGTTTTTGCCACATTTCCTTTGATGACCGAGTGAGCTCGGTAGATTCTGTCCTTTTGCCTCGCTGACCATCTGAGCTCGGTAAACACTGTCTTTTGCCTTGCTGACCTTCTGAGCTCGATAGACACTATCCTTTGCCTTGCTGACCTTCTGAGCTTGGTAGACATTGTACTTTGCCTTGCTGACCTTTTGAGCTCGGTAGACATTGTCCTTTGCCTTGCTGACCTTTTGAGCTTGGTAGACACTATCTGATGACTGATATGACATTTGTGTGACATCAAAGAAAACACACAATTAAGCAATTGTATCCAACATAAAGATGAGGTCAAACATAATTGAGGACATGATCCATAGAGTGTCCTAATGTTATGGCTAAGAGTGCATGCAAAAAGTCGAAGGCTAGTAACAATTATTCAAGATTTACAGAAGATAATATATAAACAAAGTTCCTAAGAAGTGATTTCTTGTAATTGGGCTAGATCTCCTAACAAGGATAGAATCTCATTATTTGAAGATGGATAGAGGTAGAAGACATTTTGATGATGATGTCAACGAGTACGTGAAGTCTGAGGCTGCATGTGTGAAGATTTCTAAAGACCGTGAGCCAATAATGTCATGTAATTATGAAAAGATGTAATGTAATGTGTATTGTTTTATCTTGAGGAGGTCCTATTGTAATTGTAAATTGGGAAAGCCTCAAGGCTGACTCAAAAAAATATTTTGAGGACTTGGTATAAAGGAAAGTCATTTTCCTTGCAATGTAGTGTGGATATGATGTATGTGATGCTTTTGAAATAGAAAGAAAAGTGTAGGTGTGAATTATATGCAAATAAGTGATCTAAGGGATTATTGTGATGCAATTTTGTAGATTTGGTATTGAGATATGATAAGTGTTTGGCAAAGCAAGGGCATAGCGAATGAGCACAGTGACTACATTTGGCTCTGAGTGATAGTGGACAATTGATCATTTTCTATTGTTCTAAAAGGAATAATACAAAGGCCAGTTGGATAGTGAGTTCAGTGGTCTTTCCCCTAAAGCTATTTGGATAGTGGGTCCTTCTCCCTTCTACAACTCCTAATAGGGTTGGAATCTCCTCATAGGGATTTAAAGTCTCCTAACAAGGACTGATATGTATTGAAGGTATTTCATTGACTCCTAACAAGGTTTATCCTCTTACAAGGAACTTATACATTAATACATCATTTTGTGGGTACCATCCCCACTAAGGTTTTCCCTCTAATCAAGGGTTTCCCTAGTTAACATTTATGATGTTATTGTGTATGGTTGTATTCTAATGGTTGTGTTTATATTGATCACATGTTTGAGAATTAATAAGGTTAATAAAAGTTCTTTTGATAAGATAATTGATTTACCCCACCACTCCCCATCTCATTCATCTTGGTGGACTTTACTTTCTAACAATTGGTATTAAAGCATCAAGTTCTTGAAGGAAAAGCTTAACAACTTAAGGAGATCAATGGCAGGTTACTTCAGAAAAGAAAGTTCTAAGTTTGATGGAGTTAACTGTGACAACTGGAAATAGAAGATGAAGACACATATGCTATGCATGAGTCCAGGATATTGGTTGATCACTAAAAATGGGAAGATTGTAGTTGAGGAAAACATGCTCGAAGAATGTTTTGAAGCTGAAAGAGATATGTTCACATGTAACATGCTTGCTAGAGAAGCACTTTTGTCAAATATTTTTGAGAATGAGTACAGTGAGGTAAAATATTTGACATTGTCTTGTGAAATTCGGAAAGCTTTGGAATCTACTTTTGAAGGTGATAAATATGCTAAAAGGATTAGACTACGAAATTGGATATGTCTGTTTCAAGAATGTAAAATGATGGAAGATGAATTTATAAGAAGTTATTTTGGCAAAATATCATAAATTATTGTAGGAATTAAGGCTTGTGATGGGAAGACAGATGAAGATGAAATTGCATGGAAGATCTTGAAAACTTTGGCACCTGCATATAAGCAAATAGCGCAAATGATTGAACAAGTTATACTGTGCTTAGAGAAGTTCACAAGAGAGACTCTTATTGGAAGATTGGAAGTAGTAGCGATAAACTTAAGATGGAGTGGAGACTACCTTTAGTGCACTGAGTGTTTGACCTACACTATCTAGAAGTTCAAGCACCAGTGGAGATTATGCTAGCAGTAGTAGATCAAGAACTACAGAAGACTGAAATATTGAAAAAGGAATTTCCCTACTTGTGAGAAGAGAACCTTAAGGTAAGAAAATCTTTAAATGTTGGACTTCTAATGAATTTGGTCATTATGTTTCTAAGTTTCCTAAGAAAGTAAAGAAGTATAAGAGGAATTTCAAGCCTAAGAGGCCTAGAGAACGTCTTTATGCAATTGATGAAAATCTGAAGCTAGTGTGGAGAGATTCTTCAGTGAAAGTGATAATGAGAGTGATGAACTAGGATTTGTTGCAATTAAAGAAGAAAGTCTTGAAAAAGAAGTTAGAAAAGAAAAGGCATTAGTTTCACAAGTTTAAAATAAGAAATATGATTAGATCATAGACAATGGTTGTTCACATTATATGATTGGTGATATGAATAAATTTGTTTAGTTCAACAATTGTGATGGAGTAATTGTTAGAGTCATAAACAACGTGGCTTGTCACATCAAAGGAATAGGATCTATTACTCTTGATGGTAAAAAGAACATTGATGATGTTTATTTTGTTAATGGTCTTAAACATAATATTTTGAGTGTTGGACAGTTGGTTGACAAGGGATATCAGTTACAGTTCATGGAGAAGACATGCATTATCAAGGATAATAATGGTAAGATGATTGGTATTGGCACAAGATCAAGAGGTAATGTTTTTTAGCTAAATCCTATAGAGATTATGAGCTTGGTTGCTAAAGTTGATAACAATTGGTCATGGCATAAAAGGTTTTGTCATAATTTTTTTGATAATATTGTGAAAGTGAGCAGTACACTTGATGTTATGGATTTGCCTAAAATTGTGAAGCCTACTAACATTGTATGCAAGGAATGTGTTATGGCTAAATAAAAGAAAAGTTATTTTCCTACCAAGAAGTTCACTACAATAACGAAGTTGGAGATTCTAGACATAGATTTGAGTGGTCCTACAAGGACAAGAGGATTCTATGATGAAAGGTACGTTATGATTCTTGTTGACAATTTTACTAGGATTATGTGGGTAGCATTTCTTAGAGAGAAATCTAAAGCATTTGAAAAGTTTAAGGTGTTTAAGAAAAGAGTTGAAAATTAATTAGATTAAAGATTAAGTGTTTAAGATCTGATAGAGGTGGAGAGTTTAACAATTTTTGTGAAGTGAATGGTATCAAAAGTTAGATTTTAGCCCCTCAAACACTTGAGTAGAATGGTATAACAGAGAGAAGAAATGGGTATGTAATAGAAACAACAAGAATTATGATGTTTGAAAATGGTGTATCAAAGATATTTTGGAGAAAAGCAGTTAATACAAAAATGTATATAATGAACAAAGTACATATCATAAAAGGTACAAACAAGACTCCTTATTAATTATGGTGTGTACATTCACCATCAATGAGGTACTTTAGAATTTTTGGAATAAAGCATTACATTAAGAAAGATGATGACATTGGTAAGTTTTATTCAAGAAGTGACGAAGGCATGTTCCTTGTTATTCATTGAAAAGAAAAGCTTATAGATGTTTTAATCAAAGGAATAAGACTATTTTTTGGAGCATAAATGTAAAACTAGATGAGAAGTTTGGAGTTCAAGAAAGAATACTTGATTACAACTCTAATGAATAAGCTAATCCTAAGACTAAAAATGTTGAATTGTTTTATGAAACTAATAATAATTTGAAGAATGAGATTCAAGTTATGGAATAGAGAGAGGAACCAAGATCTGAACCTTGATCAGAATCAAGAGTTGAAACATTAACACCAATTAAGAATTTGACAAAGAATCACCCTATTGAATAAATTATTGGAAGCAAAGACATAGGAGTTATGACAAAAAACAAAGTACGTGAAGAGTTGTATTTAATTTCTCAAGTAGAGCCTAAAAGTACAGATGAAGCTAGCAAAGATGGCTTTTGAATTTAAGCTATGAGAGAGCAGTTAGATCATATTGAAAAGAATGATACATGGGAATTGTTTCCTAGACCTAAGGACAAGAACATTAAATAGGAACTAAATGGGATTTCAAAAATAAAATGAATAAACAAGGTGAGGTTGTGAGAAATTAATCAAGGATAGCATGTAAAGGATATTCACAACAAGAAGTTATAGATTATGATGAGACATTTGCAACTATTGCCATAATTGAAGTAGTCATAATGTTTTTGGCTTATGTAGCTAACAAGAAACTCAAAGTGTATCAGATGGATGTGAAGTAAATATTTTTGAATGGAGAAATTGAAGAAGAAGTTTACATTAAGAAATATGAAGGATTTCCTTTGAAAAAAGGAAAAACATTGTATGGTTTGAAACAAGCACCTAGTGCTTGGTATGCAAGGTTGGATAAATATTTGGCAAAATTGGGATTTACTAAAGAAATTACAGATGGTAACTTGTATTTGAAATAAATTGAGAATGGTTTGATGATTATTGAAGTATTTATGGATGATATAATCTTTGGAGGAAATTGTTAGGATTAAACCACAGACAAAAATAACAATTACATGCAAATATAATCAATAAAAAATAATAATAGATCACACAGTAAAACACACAAGACACCAAGATTTAACGTGGTTCACCCAATCCCTAGGCTATATCCACTAAATAGCAAGTTCGATATTATTACAATCCAGTGATTACAATTTGATTACAATCCGTAATCCCTTACAACTCAATATCGTCACAAGAATTAATTTCACATCACCACAATGAAACAATCCCTAACCCTAAGCCTTTTTATACAAGTATTTTTATGCCACTTTAGGGTTACAACATGATGGCCATATGTTGGCCATAGGTCAGCGACGACCCAATTTTTTTTATGAAGTATATACAAAACTTCCCTAATCAGTCACCACAAACTAATAATCTCCCAATTGGGGACTGATCAGACTCCACACTAGACAACAATCTCCCACTTGGAGACTAATCCTGTAGCAATACTACTACCACACGGGGCTCCCACTCGATCAAACCACCCTAGACTCTATTGTTCTTGTATTCCTATGCAGTCTAGAAGACCGACCGAAATAGAAGAGGAACTTAGCTTCTCCCTTGTTACTACCTTTGTCAAAATATATGCTGGATTGTCATATGAATGTATCTTGTCCAACTTTAACTGTCCATCCTCCATAATTGACCGAATGAAATGGTACCACAACTGTATGTGCTTGGTCTTTGAATGCAGAGTTGAATTCTTTGCAAGATGAATGTCACTCTGACTATTTGTAAACAAATAATTATCCCTCTAAGGGTGTCCCAATTCTTCCAAGAAGAACTGAAGCCATATCATCTCCTTTGTTGCCTCTATAGCAAAAACATACTCTACCTCTGTAGTGGATAAAGCATTAGCCTTTTGTAACCTAGAAACCAATCTCATGGTTGCCCCACCAATAGTAAAGACATAACCTATAGTACTCCACCTAGTATCAATATCTCCTACCAAATTTGAGTCAACATAGCCCTATAAATTAGTAGTAGAGCCCCCAAAGTGTAAACACTTATTGGACGTTCCTCCCATATATTTGAGAATCCACTTGACTGCATTCCAATGCTCAATTTTGGGATGACTTATATACCTGCTAACAACTCCCACTGCATGTGTAATATCTGGCCTTGTACATACCATAGCATACATCAAGCTTCCTACAGCAAAAGCATAGGGTACCTTGGACATCTTATCCTCCTCTTCTTGTGTCTTGGGACACATCTCTTTAGTCAACTTCAAATGACTAAGTAAAGGTGTGCTGACAGCTTTAGCATTCTCCATAGAGAAACGTTGCAACACCTTCTCAACATAATTAGCTTGAGATAGTGTTAATTTTCTATTCTTCCTATCTCTACAAATCTTCATACTAGGGATTTGTTTTGCTGCCCCCAAATATTTCATAGTAAATGCATGTGCTAACTAGTGTTTTGGCCCCTTAATATAATCCATGTTAGACCCAACTAGAAGCATATCATTAAAATATTAACATAAAATAATGTAGCTATCATCATCCAACCTCTTGAAATAAACACAATGATATGAATGTCACCTGCTATAGCCATGCTCATGCATAAAACTATCAAATTTCAAATACCATTGCCGAGGTGCTTGCTTCAACCCATATAAACTTTTCTTCAATTCGCACATTGAGTTCTCCTTACTTTTGACCTCAAATCCCCATGGCTGAACCATATGTATCTCTTCATCCAAATCACCATGAAGAAAGGTTGTTTTAACATCAAGCTACTCTAAATACAAATCTTCAATAGCCACAATACTTAAAACAATACAAATAGAAGTCATCTTAACAACAGGAGAAAATATCTCATCAAAATCGATTCATTTTTTTGTGCAAATCCTTTTACAACTAACTTGGCTTTAAATCTTTTCTTACCTCCTTTCTCTTCTTTCCACCTACAAACCCATTTATTCTGTAAAGAGTTTTTACCTATAGGCAATTTGCATAAATTCCAAGTCTTGTTTTTCAGCAAAGAGTCCATTTCTTTTTTTATTGCAAACTCCCACTGAATCTTAGTATCCACCTGCACAGCTCCATCATAACATTTAGGTTCACCAGCATTTGTTAATAAAATAGAATACAAAGAGGGAGAAAATCTTTCTGGAGGTCTAATTTGCCTTGTTGACTATTTAACATTCACTGGTGTATGTGGTATTTTTTGTTGCTATTGTTGCACATCATGAGGAATGGCTGCAACATCATTTTTTGGAGTATCATCCAGCACTACATAATCATCTTCTTTCTTCTCATGTTGCTGCAATAGATCTTTCTACAACATTTTCTCATTGAATATGACATCCCTGCTTCTTACAATTTTATGATTTTTAAAATCCCAAAGCCTATAACCAAATTCATAATGCCATATCCAACAAATACACATTTCTTTGACTTAGCTTCCAACTTGGTTCTATTTTTAGAATATATATGAGCAAAAGTTTCACAACCGAAGGTCTTGAGAAAAGAATAACTCACCTTCTTACCAGTCCATGCTTGGACCTCTATTAATCAAATATATAGCTGTATTGATAGCCTCCACCCACATGTGTAAGGGCAACCCATCATGCAACTTCATGCTCCTTGCATGCTCCATTATAGTCCTATTCATGTGTTCAACCACTCCATTTTTCTGTGGTGTCCTTGGAACAATTTTCTATCTACAAATATCATTACTGGAGCAATAATCTTCAAATTTATGACTGCAATACTCACCACCATTATCAAATCTGAGACATTTTAATTTCTTACCTGTCTCATTTTCAACCAAGCATTTCCATTTCTTAAAAGTTTGAAATACATCAGATTTCTGTCTAAGGACATAAACCCACACTTTTCTAGTTGCATCATCAATGAATGTAACATAATAATGAGAGCCACCAAGGGAAGATACCTAAGCCGATCCCCGTACATCGGTATGCACAAGCTCTAATTTCTCCTTTTTGTTTTCCTTCCCAGTCTTCTCAAAACTCACTCTCTTTTGTTTTTCATACACACAACTTTCACAAAAATCCATATTAACACATTTTAAACTTGGTAAAACTTTCTTTGAATGAAGTACTTTCATACCTTTCTCACTTGTGTGCCTAAGTCTGTTGTGCCACAACGTTGTATCAAAATTTATAGCAGCTATTTGTTCTCCCCGCTCAACTACAACAATTATTCTTGAACATTCATTTTTCTTTGAAACAATTAAAGTATAAGGAACAATATGACTTGTACAAATATATAAGGTGCCTACTTTCACACCTTTTTCTACTATAAGCGAACCTTTTGAAACCTTCCAATTTTTATCATTAAAAGTAACTACACAACCCTCATCACTGAGTTGCCCTACTGAAATTAAATTCCTACTCAACCTTGGAACATGTCTTACCTCATGTAATAGCCAATGATTCCCATTCTGCAACTTAATCTTAACTTTTTCTTTTCCAACAATCTGACAGGGTTCATTATCCCCCAAATAAACAAGTCCAAAATCCCCTTGGACATAATCAATGAAATAACCTCTATGAGGTGTAGTATGAAATGAAGCACCAAAATTTAAAACCCATGAATCATCAACACTTTCTAAAGACAGAAGCAGAGCATCCTTTTTGGATTTGTTACTTACCACATTTGCCTCCTTGTCTCCATCTAGTTTATCTCCATTTTTCTTTTGATTCCAACAATCTTTCTTTTTTTGCCTTGGTTTCCCACAATACTAGCAGTCGTTCGGTCCTCTTGATTGAGACCTCCTTCCCTTTGACTTTTCTCTTGATTTCCCATGATTTTTGGAATTACTTCCTCTCTCAGTCATTTTGCCTCGACTTTGTGCATTCAAAGCACTTCTAGATATAGATCCGCCCGAGGATTTCCTACGAGTTTCCTCACTCAAAATAAAAACTATCACATCATCATATTTTAGGGTACTAGATTTGGGAACAAAATTACTCATATCCATTACCAAGCCATTCCAGCTTTCAAGCAAAGAACACAAAATCAAGAGAGCCCTAATTTCTTCATCAAAATTGATACCCATAGAAGATAATTGACTAGTAATAGTATTAAACTCATTTAATGATTTGCAACAGATCCACCTTCTGCCATTTTCATATTAAATAAATGCTTCATGAGAAATACCTTGTTTGAAGCGAAGGACTTTTCATATAATATCACTAGGGTTTTCATCAACTCTTTTGTTGTCTTCGCTTTTGTAATATTAAATGCCACCGATGGTACCAGGCATAATCGAATGCTTCCAAGTGCCTTTCTATCCAAAAGATGCCATTCATCACTTGACATAGATCCTTGATTCTTGGTTTGCCTTCCAACAACTTCCACAAATCCTTCTTATAAAGATAGTCTTCCATTTGCATCTTCCATAGCTAGAAGTTCTACCCATTAAACCTATCAATCCTCAACTTACCCTCGTCTACTATCGCTCCCACTCAACCATGAGACTCCCACTCAACTATGAGACTTTCCTGTAGAGGATAACTGAAAAATAACCTGGCTCTGATACCACTTGTTAGGATTAAACCATGGACATAAATAACAATTACATGTAAATATAACCAATATTAGAAAAAAAATAGATCACATAGAAAAGAACACAAAACACCAAGATTTAATGCGGTTAACCCAATCCCTGGGCTATGTCCACCAAACAACAAGTTTGATATTATTACGATCCAGTGATTACAACTTGATTACAACCCGTAATCCCTTATAGCTCAATACCTCCGCAAGAACTAATTTTACATCACCACAATGAAACAATCCCTAACCCTAATCTCTTTTATACAAGTATTTTTATGCCATTTTAGGGTTACAACATGCTAGCCATATGTTGGCCACAACCCAAAAAAAAAATTGGGGCCCCAAAGAATTTATGAAGTATGTACAATACTTCCCTGATCAGTCACCACAAACTAACAGAAATGATGAAGTAAGTGAAGCATTTTCCAATGAAATGAAGAAGGAATTTGAGATGAAAATGATTGGTGAGATGAAGTATTTCTTGGGTCTATAGATTTTACAGAGTAGTGAAGGTATGTTTGTTAGAGTTTTAGGTGACTGTACAACACCCCTAGGATCAAATGAAAGACCAAGATAACTTCCACAAGAGATTGGCAAGACAATTGCATGAAGATGCAAGAATGCAATTATTGATAATGGACTTGATTGACATATAATAGATTTATTTGAAATGTACATAATAGGCCTCCTTATATAGGAGAGGCAATAAGAGACAATGATAAGGAGAAGATAAGCTATCACCCACACAAGGTGGAATCACACATCCACAAAAGGTGGATCATCCTCCATTATGCAATGAAGTATGTGTGATGATGAGGATGATAATGTGATAAGTACACTAAAGGTGGATTGAGATAACAACTATGATCACCTAGTGTGGAATTCTTCTATACCATGTGTTTAATTGAGGTACAAACTCCTAAGTGTCTCAGTCACAAACTACTATGCAATGCACTGTCCTAAGTAAGCTCAAGTAAGTGTAATTAGTGAATATCTAATTACATCAACACCCCCCCTTAAGTGCAACTTAGGGGAATGCACTTAAACTCACAATGCAGGATGGGTCTTGGCTACTAGGCCATTTTAGGTAGCTATGTACAATATGAAATGTAATACATGAAATGTAATCTCTCATAAAGTGGAGAAAGAGAGAAAACCTCATAGGAAAAACCCTCCTCCAAAAAGAGAGATGAAAACAAGATGCATGGATGGATGGAGTACTCAAGACCCGCCAAAAATTGCATACATCATGTATATACAAAGAATGATCCTTCCATAGGAAGAAAATAAGGAGACATGATATCCTCCCCATAATGAAGAAGCTCCAATGTAGATGAAGAGTACGTGCACGGAAAATATAATCCAATGCCTACAAGAAACATGTCTCTCCTTAGGAAGAGATAAATACATCAAAAGATTAAGAAGCCACTTCGTGTAATAAGTGAGGAAGGAGGAAGAAGGTCTCCATGTATGCATCTCTGAAGACTGAATAGGTGTCTCCAACCTCAAAGATTTTGTCTTACCATCAAGCTAACCTATGAGATGTGAAAAACCAAGAGAACATGAAGAGTTGGGAAATCCAATCTCCAAAGAAGGTGAAGAAGTATCTCAAAGAGAAACCTCCTCAGATGTATTAACCAAATTTGCATTATGAGACTCATCCGAAAGAGCATCCAAGAATTCATCCCACACTATAAGATCTAAAGCATAAAGATCATCTTGCTAAATAGTAGAACTCATGTTTGAAGAAGTAGGAGGTGGAGGATTAGGAAGTTCAACACTTGTCTCAAGAACAAAATGATTCAAGTGTCCAATGTTCTCCTCACATGAATTATTCACCCTTGATAAAGGGTTAGGTACATCATGAATATCATCATCATTATCAACAAAATGTGCAAAAGAATATAAGCATGATCTATGATCAACAACTCCCATAGCTATGACATCTCTAGTCTCCATGTCCCTAATATAGACATAATAAAGAGTGAACTCAACAATTTTACCTTGTGCCCCATGAGTAATTTGGTAAATGGAAAGGATATTAGTGGTCAAAGATGGTACACAAAAAACATCATTAAATATACCCTGTCCCATACGAATAGAACCTTTCCTAAAAACCTTTTGTATGCAAGAAAACATAACCTTTTGGGAGCAAGAGTAAACAAACACACGTTAGTTGCATGGGTATATCAAATATTCAAAATAAAATAAACACAACTAATACTATGCTTGAGTTTTGCAACTCAATATAGCCAAAAAGCAAAGTCCTCGTGCAACCTCAAAGCAACTCAACAAAGGCACCCATGAGAGGCCCTATTGGTGTGCTTTAGATTGGAGGAATGTGGTGTGCTCTCCCAAAACACAACTATGTGAATCCCTTGATAAGAAATGCAATATGAGAATGAATACTATGCTAAATGAGTGGAGAATACTTCAAACAATGGCTATGGAGGCAGCCATCCTTGAGAGCATTCAAAGGATATGGAGGTGGATGCAATAAATAATCTAAGCTAATAATGCATGTGAAATAAAATCTATCAACTACCAAAGTTTAGTAACAATGCAACTATGAAAATCACTAAGAGCTCTAGCAACAAACTAGCATGATAACAATGCATATGAGGTGTTAGAAATATTTTAGAATAACTTGGGGCGGGGGGGGGGGGGTGAATTAGTTATTCAAGGTCCAAATGTCCTATTCAAACTTTTCACTAAGTATAGTGAGCCCATTCATTCATTCATCCAAGCTTTAATTTTTTTAACTAGCAAGTTACTATAAATCAACATGCAAGTATAACCCATAAGAAATTAACACATAACACAATGATTTACGTGGAAACCCAATTTGGAAAAAACCACCAGTAACATGCTACTCAATTCTCACTCTTCTAAAGTCATGCCCTATTAAAGGTTTACAACATATTGTTAAATGTGACCTTGTTAGAGGATTTAACCACCTTGTTAGAAGTGGGCCTGGTTAGAGGACTTTAGAACATTCACTTGGAATGCCACCCTATTAAAGGATTTACAAATGGCTATTAAACCAACCTACGTGAATAGGATTTTATATCTAATACAATTGCTAGAGAGTATTAGAAAATCTTTGACTTGACTACAACATACAACTTAACTTGTAGATCTCAGATCACTTCTCAGCTCATACCATCGCCTGGCCTTCAATCTCTGCAACTCTGACAGATTGCCCTCCTTTCAAGCTTAGTCTCCTTGAGTCTCCATGCTTAATGTACCAATGCAATCATCTCTTCATGACCACTTGTAGAAGTAGAGCCTCTATGCTCTTCCTTCTCCTAGATGTCTTCTCCTTAACACCCTTCTAACTACTTCACAGTTTGGCTCTTTGATAGCAGCAGCATCAACAACATTTGCTTCTTGGTCTGTGATTCCTTAAATAAAAGTCTTGGAGTTCTTTTCCCACTTTCTTCCTTCCTTTTAATTTCAATTCATATGGATTAGGTAGGATTCATTGCATCTAACCCATATTTTGTTTCCTCTGGAAACTTCATGAATAATCCTCTTTAATTTTCCTAAAAATGATTTACATAGAATTTTGTGCCACCAGCTCATCATCCTTATCTTCCAACTAGTTCACAAATTTCAAGGTAACCACTTTGTCACCTTGGATTTGGTGAATCATCATCATTTGAAACAATGCAGCAACTTTACACTATTGAAATACTGGTGCTTAGCACATACTGTGTTACTCGGCATCAACTGTATTTTTTCTGACGCTCGACACCTGAAGATCACTCGACACACACTAGAACTTCTCGTTACTCAACTCCAATTGAGAATTTTCTTGGCTTCAACTAAATTGCTCGGCACCCACTAATGATCTTAGTTTAAGCTTTGTAGTCAACCTTGTTATAACTTCTTCCTCCAATGTTTCTAAGTGTGACCATCCTCTGTATCTTTAAGTATGTTATCAATACATCATTTAACCATTGTCTTAACTAATCTTTGCACTTAATTACAACATCATAACTCAACCTTTCCCTTAGGTAATCTTGTTACATCTTGTTGATCAAATCCTCTTCATAAATCAACTAAGTGATAGTACTTGGATCTTATAAACTAATGTCATTCCTACAAATAATAGGTTTGACATCAATGACAAAATAATGATTGAAAACATTTTGCTAACAACAAACTTTCTTCTTTGCAACAATCTCCTTCTTGATCTTCAACAATGACCTTTTCAGTCCGATTTGCAACAATCTCCCTCTTTTGCATTGATGGCAAACCAAACTGATCAACCATCAGACTAAACTATTTAACCACAAGCTAACTAGGTTAGAACAGTAAGTCAAATGCAAAAAGTAAATTGTATTACCATCAGTTTTCACATCTCCTTCTACTATCTTGATTGCTTTATTTCTACTTCTCCCTCTTAGCTGTTGTATCCTTCTTCTTTATTTTTCTTCCCTCTGTATTGCTCGTCTTCTGCTATTCTAATCAACTTTTGATTATTTCTGTCAATTTCTCCCTCTATCTTCTTTTGATCTCATACTGTTGATCAGTTTCTTACTACTTCTTCCTCTTTGACAACAATGCCAAAGACATATTAGCATCTTAATATGCAAGTGTAGCTTTTGCAGGTTCATTCAGTTTCTCCCTTTCTCACCTTGCTTGTGATTGATTTGGAATGTTCGCACTTCAGTTACTTTAGGCATGAATCCTAAAGTAGGTATCCTTTGCATCAATGTGTAATATTTCAACAATCAACTCATTTGATGTAGGTCAGTCTTGCTTTTGCTTCAAGTAGCCTTGGTTAGGGATATCACCCCTAACTTACCTCTAAGATATTCAAAAGCATCTTTAAGCAGTGCTTTTGTGAAGATGTCAACAATCTATTCCTTTGAGCTAACATATTCCATTTTTAGTTGTTTGTCTCCCACCAACTCTCTTACATAGTGATACTTGATTGCAATGTGCTTGGTTTTAGCATGCATTACAGGGTTCTTTGATATGTTGATAGCACTTGTATTATCATGATAAAGTATCACAGGCTCATTTACCTCTTCCTTCATACCTTGCAGTAAATGTTTGATCCATACAATATTGGTGCAATTTATAGCAACTGCAACATATTTAGCTTCAACAGTGGACTATGAGGTACAACTTTGTTTTTTGTTGGTCCATGTAATCAACCTTTTTCCCAAGAAAAGTTCTCCTCGACTGGTGCTTTTTCTATCATCAATGTTACCTCCCCAATCTGCATCAGTGTAGGCTCTCAATTCAAATTTCTCACTCCTCTTGTAGTACAAACCAAAGTCATCTATTTCTTTTAGGTACCTCGGTATTCTCTTTACTGCCATCAGGTGATTTTCTTTTGGATCTGTAAAAAATCTTGCCACTATTCCAATAGCTAATGCAATGTCTGGTCTACTATGTACAACATATTGTAGCTTTCCAATCATTGATCTATAAGATGTCTGATTCACTCCACCAAACTCATCATTCTTGGATAGCTTATGTCCTATTGCCTTGATCTGCTCTATATCGTTCACTGCGTCCACCCTGATTGGTGTGTTAACTGGTTTTGAGTCTTCTAATCCAATTGTTTTGAGTATCTCCTTGATGTATTTGGATTGGGTCACAAATATGCCATGTTTCAATTGATGTACTTATAATCCAACAAAGAATTTGATTTTTCCAAACATTGACATTTCAAATTCATGCTTCATTTGATCAGCAAAATCTTTGCAAAGAACATCTTTTCCTCCAAATATTATATCATCAACAAAGATTTTTGATATCAAAATGTCTTTACTTTTTTCAACTTTGATATACAAGTTGTTGTTGTCGTTTGTTCTCTCAAATCCTATTTTCACAAGATATTTGTGCAATCTCTCATACCATGCTCTAGGTGCTTGCTTCAATCCATAAAGTGCCTTGTGTAGTTTGCAAACCATGTCCTTGTTCTTGTCATCTACAAATCCCTCTGGTTGTTCTATGTAGACTTCCTCTTCTAGTATACCATTCAGAAAAGTAGACTTCACATCCATTTGGTAGACTTTGAAATCTTTGTATGCAACATTTGCAAGTAATGTTCTTACTTCTTCCATTCTTGCAATAGAGGCAAATGTTTCCCCATAATCCAATCCTTCTTCTTGTGCATAGCCTTTGCAAACTAATCTGGCTTTATTTCTTGTTATCTCACCATTCTCATCAAGTTTATTTCTAAACACCCATTTGGTACCAATTACATTATTATTAGCTGATCTAGGAACTAGGGTCTATATTTTGTTCTTTTTAATCTGATCTATCTCCTCTTCCATGGCTTTATACTAGTCATCATCTTGTAGTGCATCTTTCACTATTTTAGGTTCAACCTTGCTCAACAGACATGATTCATTCCTTAGTCTATTCCTTGTCATTGGTCTGGCATCCTTGTCACCAATAATTTGATCATCAGGATGGTGTCTTCTTACATACTTGGCTAACTTGGGTTCTGTCCTTCTTTCCATGTTTCATCCTTCAACTTTAGAGTCATTTTTTTCTTCTTCATTTGGTAATTCATCATTTCTCTCATGTGCACTATTTTTAGAATCAGAATGTGCATTTTCTACATTCTATAACTTGACTTCTGAATGCAGCTTGGCATTCACTAGCTGTGATTCGGCTAATGCTCAAATTTGTTGCTGATTTCCAACTTGATTTGCAACATTGTCTTCAACAATCATTCCTTCATAGAAGTATACAAATGATCTATAATCCTCTGATTTCTTAGTTTCATCAACCTAAACTTCTACGTGCTCATCAAAATTTACATTTGCACTCTTCACAATCTTGTTAGTGTTAGTATTCAAACACTTATATGCTTTACTTCTAGTGGAGTATCCAAGGAATATGCCTTCATCACTTTTTCCGTCAAAATTGCAATTTCTAGTATCTTTAAGAATATAGCATTTACAACCAAATACTTTGAAATGTTTTACATTAGGTGAGTGACCATACCATAATTCAAAAGGTGTTGCATTTGTACCTTTCTTGACTTGGACTCTATTCAGTGTGTAGACTGTAGTACTTACAACTTCTCTCTAGTACTTTAGTGTAACATTTTTCTCTATCATCAAGGTTCTAGCATAGTTAATCACCGACCTATTACTTCTTTCAACAATAACATTCTATGGTGGAGTTCTTGGTGCTAATGTTTGTCTTTTGATGCCTTTGTCATTGCAGAATATCTCAAACTCTTTTGATGTGAACTCACCTCCTTTGTCTGACCTTAGACACTTCAAATTCTTTCCTATTTCCTTCTCAACTTTGGCCAAATATCACTTGAACATTTGAAATGCATTAGATTTTTGCTTCAAAAGCATAGCAGTCATCATCCTAGAATAATCATCTACAAATAGCATTATGTATCTGTCTCCTAGGTAGCTTTGCACTTCTATTGGTCCACATAAGTCTGTATGGACTAACACTAGTACTTTTTTGAAAGTGTATGTTTTGCTTTTGAAACTAGAATTAGTCATCTTCCCTGGTTGACATTGTTTGCACATTGTGTTTTTAGGTTTCTTCAATTTTGGCAATCCTTTGACTTTGCTCCTTTTGCTAATGCTGATCAGATTATCAAAGTTAACATGACACAACCTTTTATGCCACAACCACACATTATCAAGTCTAACAACAAGACATGTTGCATCTTCCATATCTAGGTAAAATAGATTACCCCTAGTTTGTTCACCTTTTCCTATCAGATTTTCATCAGTGTCATAGATCTTGGTAATTTTGTTTCCAAACTCTACTTTGCAACCTACATTGCCTAATTGTGATACACTCAACAAGTTGTAGTTCAATCCTTCAACATAGTACGTATTATCACATGAAATTTTCTCTGTGAGCTTAATAGAGCCTTTTCTTTTGATTTGACATGGAGCATCATTACCAAATCTAACACTATTTCCATCATATTGAGTAAAGGTAATGAACTTACTTTTATCTTCTATCATGTGATGTGAGCATCCACTGTCTATGATCCACTTGTCATTCTTGTTCACATAGGTAACCAATGTTGTTGCTTCATCTTCATCTTTATCCGATTCATCCTTCATGACCACATAGATTACTTCATCATCATTCTCATCAGAATCTTCTCCAATGATGTAGTATCTTTTGCCTTTTTCTCCGTAATCTTTGCTATCATCTTCTCTTTTGTTCCTGTACTTTTTTCCTTCTTTTTTGTTCTTCCTCTATGTACATCTTGTAGCAATATTTCCTACTTCATTTCAATTGAAACATATGATAGGGAACTTACCTTTGAATTTACCTTTGCCTCTATAAAATCTCCTAGCTAGTAGTGCTTCTAACTGTTCCACATCTTCCTCATCTATGTTGCTATCACTAGATGCATGTTTTCCTTTTCTTCTTTTCTTGCTTGATGTCTCCTCCTCAATGTCTTTTATTGTCATCTTTGCCTTGACAACAGATTCAAGGTTCTTAGGTCTATAGTTATCAAAATTGGACAATTCAAATGCAGTAAGTCTTCCCACTATTCCTTCAAAGATTAGTATGTTTCCTTATACACACCTTAGCTCTTGAATGGCTGAGACTCTAATAGCATAGATAGGGAGTAGAGTTCTTAAGTATTTGTTGATAACAATTTTTTCTTCCAATTGACCACCTCGACTTCTTATTGCACTTAACACTTCTTTTTATCCTTGCAGCATATTGAGTAGCATTTTCACCTTCCTCCATTTTCATGTCATCAAAATTTCCTCTGAGACTTTCTCTCTTTGCTCTCTAGACATTCTATCTCCTCCATAGATATTTGTTAGGGCTTTCCAAATTTTGAATGCAGTGTCACAATCTTTGATATCATCATATTCTGCATAACTTCCAGCATTGCTTGATTGTGCTCCTTCCTTTTGTTCAAATCATCTGTAGTAAGAGGTCCAACTGGATTTACATGTTCTATTCTAATTGAGGTTTTTGCATAGTCACCTATTGATCCAAGGTGCAATTTCATTAGACTCTGCCATGCAACAAAGTTGTCTTTATTAAGCTTGGGAACTTCTCTCTTGGACATCTTGATCTTCGTACTTCTAGTACCTTGAAACTAAATCATCAGATGGCTCTAATACCAATTGTTAGAAATGTTTTAGAATAACTAAGAGGGGGGGGGGGGGGGGGTGTGAATTAGTTATTCAACGTCCAAATGTTCTATTCAAACTTTTCACTAAGTATAGTGAGCCCATTCATTCATTCATCCAAGCTTTGACTTTTCTAACCAGAAAGTTACTACAAATCAACATGCAAGTATAACACATAAGAAATCAACACATAACACAATGATTTACGTAAAAACCCAATTCGAGAAAAACCACCAGTAACATGCTACTCAATTCTCACTCTTCTGAAGTCATGCCCTGTGAAAGGCCTACCCTGTTAAAAGCTTACAACACACTATTAAATGTGACCTTGTTAGAGGATTTAACCACCCTATTAGAAGTGGGCCTGGTTAGAGGATTTTAGAAAATTCACTTGGAATGCCACCCTATTAAAGGATTTACAAATGGCTATTAAACCAACCTAAGTCCATAGGATTTTATATCTAATACAATTGCTAGAGAGTATTAGAAAATCTTTGACCTGACTACAACATACAACTTAACTTGTAGATCTCAGATCACTTCTCAACTCATACCATTACCTGGCCTTCAATCTCTGCAACTCTGATAGCTTGCCCTCCTTTCAAGCTTATTCTCTTGGAGTCTCCATGCTCAATGTACCAATGCAATCATCTCTTCACAACCACTTGTAGAAGCATAGCCTCTGTGCTCTTCCTTCTCCTAGATGTCTTCTCCTTGACACCCTTCT
The DNA here is from genome assembly GCA_028749045.1 of Cupressus sempervirens. Lineage (NCBI taxonomy): Eukaryota > Viridiplantae > Streptophyta > Pinopsida > Cupressales > Cupressaceae > Cupressus > Cupressus sempervirens. The sequence continues at coordinate 891,685,479 of CM053789.1, forward strand.
AACTACTTTGTAATTTGGCTCTTTGGCAGCAACAACATTAGCAACATTTGCTTATTGGTCTGTGACTCCTTAAATAGAAGTCTTGGAGTTCTTTTCCCACTCGATTCTTCCTTCCTTTTGATTTCAATTTGTATGGATTAGGTAGGATTCATTGCATCTAACCCATATTTTGTTTCCTCTAAAAACTTCTTGAATAATCCTCTTGAATTCACCTAAAAATGGTTTACATAGAATTCTGTGCCACCAGCTCATCATCCTTATCTTCCAACTAGTTCACAAAATTCAAGGTAACCACTTTGTCAGCTCAGATTTGGTGAATCTTTGTCATTTGAAATAATGCAACAACTTGGCACTATTGAAATACTGGTGCTCGGCACATACTGTGTTACTTGGCATCAACTGTGTTTTTCTTGATGCTCGGCACTTGAAGATCACTCGACACACATTAGAACTTCCTGTTACTTTGCTCTAACTAAGAATTTTCTCAATTTCAACTAACTTGCTTGGCACCCACTAATGATCTTAGTTTAAGCTTTGCAATCAACCTTGTTACAAATTCTTCCTCCAATGTTTCTAAGTGTGACCATGCTTTGTATCTTTAAGTATGTTATGAATACATCATTTAACCATTGTCTTAATTGATGCTTGCACTTCATGACAACAACATAACTCAACCTTTCCTTTAGGTAATCTTGTTACATCTTGTTGATCAAATCAGCTTCATCAATCAACTAAGTGATAGTACTTGGATCTTATAAACAAATGCCATTCCTACAAATAGTAGGTTTGACATCAATGACAAAACAATGATTGAAAACATTTTTCTAATAGCAAACTTTCTTCTTTGCAACAATCTCCCTCTTTGATCTTCAACAATGAGCTTTTCAATTAGATTTCCAACAATGAGGGAGATGGAAAATGCTTGAGACAAGGGCTAAATTTATAGGCCTGAGAGAGGCCCTGGTGAGGTAGCATCTATGTGGCATCCACATAGGTGCCACAAGGGAGACATGGAGACATGTCATGCAAGGGTCAACATTCAAAGTTTTCTTACACATGAGCAAACTTGAAGGAAGGAGTGGGGGACAAAGGTGTAAGAGGTGTGGAAGGCATGAGAGGTGTGAGAAGTGTGAGGGTCCTCACACGTGTGAGCACATACTTAGTAACTAAAAAGGGTTTAGCAAGGTGTTTAAAATAAATAAGTGGGATTAAGTGATGGGTGTAGACTAGGTTTTAGGATAGGTTTAAGACTAAATTAAATAGGATTTAATTTAATCATAGGATTAGAGAATTTAATGGAAATGGAGGGAATTAAATAAATAAGATTTATTTAAAAGGGGATTTATGGAGGATCACGCATTAAATAAATTTAACACATTAAGTATGGAAGTATTTAAATTAAATTTAAATACATTAGGAAAGTGAACCTATTTAATTAAATAAGTAGAAGAATATGACAAATATAATTAATTGATAATTAATCAATTGTAATGTCAAAGGAAATATTAAATAAATTAATATAGTGCTGAGGACAATTTTAAGTGTCTACACCTTCATGTATGTATTATTACCCATCAATATATGTGGAGAAGTACAAGTCTCAATAGAAGAAAACATATCCATAGAAGATGCCATATGATGTGATGCACTTGAATCAAGAAGCTATTTACCTTGCTCATGATGTGTGGAAGCAATGAGTGCTTGTTCTTTGCCACTAGATGAAGATGTAGATGTAACAGCTGCCTGATATTGAGAAGAAGGAGAAGACACTGATGAGGGCAACTGGATATTGTTCTTTTGAAGAATGTAAGTGAGATTATCAATCTTCTTATGGAAACATTTATGCTCATCATGTCCTAACTTTTTGCAATAAGCACATTTATCTCTCTTTCTTCTAGATGTTTCCTCTCTAGAAGAGGACTTGGATTCAATATTATGTTGTGAAGGAGAGTAATCACCTTTTTCATGTTGCTTAGGATCCTTGTGTTGTTTGTTTCCCTTTCCTTTGGGAGCCTTGGAGAGGAGTCATTTGCAACCAACGCTTGATGCTTTGAATGCTTCAATTGACCCATGTGTGATAACTTTGCTTGTTCCCTTATGAGCTGAGCTACAAATTCATTAAGAGAAGGCATTTTTTATGCACTACCAAGAGCATCCATAGTAGCATAGAATGTGGAAACAAAGATTGAATATTCGGGACCTAGCTTGGAAAGAATAGATAATATCAATTGCTCATCATATTTAGTAATGCCACAATTAGAAAGCTCCAATATAATGGAATTGAACTTAGAGAAAAATTCTTAAATATTGTCAAAATCACATGAACTTAGACCTATAAGCTCATTCTCCAATTTGAGTTTTCTTATTCTATCAAATTTACCAAAGATTCCTTCCAATGTAGTCCAGGCATCATGAGGATGTGTGCAGAATGCAATATGATATAACAATTCATTGGAGATGGTAGATCTAAGAGAGCAAAGTGTTTTATCCCTTCTATAAAACCATTTCCTTCTTTCTGCAACAATTGTAGCTGGTTCTAGATCCTATCCAAGAATCATTCTAAGCAATAAAATACTCATCAATTGATTAGAAATTACTTGTTTCCATTCATTATAATTAAATGGAGTGAGCAATGGAACTTTTGAAAAATCCATAATGAATCAAAGAATGACTGAAATAAACTAATAACTCCTTCAAATTAATTAAGAAAATTGAAATCCAAGTATTCACCAAGTGAAAATATAGCCAAAAAAGACCTATTTCTAAAAGAGATATGTCCACTCCAAATCACTAAAATTTGATTACAGATATGGAAAGTAGAGGAAAAATCATGCACTTAAAAAAAAAAATTGCACTTGAAAATGTTACTAGATGTGCCCAAATAGAGCCTTCTAAGTTGTGGAAAATGGGATTTGTAATTTTTAGAAAAATTCAGAGACAAATCCAAAATCATTTGCACCACTATGTAGATTGTGAAATTCTACCCAAAAAAAAAATAAAAATTCTCGGAAAAAGGAGTTTGTATGAGGGAGATATCGCTGTTTGAAAATCACCTCTAAAATTATTTTTTCTAAATCACTCCCGCCGCACCTTCAAAAATCAAATGGCTCTAGATTTGGCCTCAGATGTTTAATTTGGATTAAAAAAAATTTGATTTAAGGGTTTTTGGACCTCCTCTATATGATGCCAACCTCTGATTTGCACTAGCAAGCTCCAATTTTCACCTGCAATAGAAGGTCACAAAATATGACTCTCAAAATCTCCTCCAAATTGTGATGTCCAAATTGTCAATACTGCACCAACAATAAGTCAAGCCAAGATTGTACTTCTTGAGAATAGGTCTTCACACCATGAGCCCTCTGATACCATGTTAGAGTTTTAGGTGACTCTACAACACCCCCAGGATCAAATGAAAGACTAAGATAACTTCCACAAGAGATTGGCAAGACAATTGCATGAAGATGCAAGAATGCAATTATTGATAATGGACTTGATTGACATCCAATGGATTGATTTGAAATGTACATAATAGGCCTCCTTATATAGGACAAGCGATAAGAGATAATGATAAGGAAAAGATATTCTATCACCCACACAAGGTGGAATCACATGTCCATGAAATGTGGATCACCCTCCATTATGCAATGAAGCATGTGTGATGATGAGGATGATAATGTGATAAGTACACTAAAGGGGATTGGGATAACAACTATGACCACCTAGAGTGGAATTCTCCTACACCATGTGTTTAATTAAGGTGCGAACTCCTAAGTGTCTCAATCAAAAATTACTATGCAATGCATTATCTTAAGCAAGCTTAAGTAAGTGTAATTAGTGAATATTTAATTACACCAACAATTTTCTTATCACAAACTATCTGAAAGACTTGTTGAAAACATTTAATCTGGAAATTTGTAGACATGTTGGTACACCTATGGTAATTGGTCATAAGTTATCTAGAAAAGATGAGACACCTATTATTGAGCATAAGAAGTAGAGATCCATGATTGGAGGTTTGCAATATTTGACTCATACAGGACCAAATATAGCTAATGCAATTGGAATTGTTGTGAGATTTCAAGCTAGTCCTAAATAATCACATTATGCAACAATAAAGAGGATTTCTAGATATTTGAAGGCTACACCTAATTTTGGGTTGTGGTATGACAAATCTAATGACTTTACCTTGTGTGCATATATTAATGCAAATTAGCTAGGTAGTATGGATAACAAAAAAAATACAAGTGGTGGAGTATTTTTCTTAGGAGGAAGATTGGTTTCTTGACTAAGCAAGAAACAATATTTCATTTCACATAGTACAACAAAAGCATGATATGTGGCAATAATAAATAAGTGCAATCATATAATGTGGATGAAACATATGTTGAAGGATATTGGAGTAGAGTTTTCAAAAACTGTTGCCATACATTGTGATAATACAAGTAGAATATATTTAAGAATCATGGATTACATTCTAAGACAAAACACATATCTATTAAGTATCATGTTTTGAGAGAGAAAGTTGGAGAGAAAGAGATTACATTGGAATATGTTAGTACAAAGGAGCATATTGTAGATATATTTACAAAGCCTTTACCTAAGGATATATTTGAGTATTTGAGAGGCATGTTTGGGGTTATGCCCCTTCCTACTTCAAAGTAGATGATGCAAAGATTGTATCAGTCTAGTGGTATAGAGCACTATTGTTTATCTGGATTGAATGTCGATGCTTCTTCTATGGCGGAATATACATGTTTGATTTGAGTCATGAAGGACTCCAAACAATTGGCATTTCAACAGTGTCTTTGGAAACTTGAGCTCATTGAAGATATTGAATAGTAGATTGACATAATGATGCCTTTTTCATTGATGTCAATGGGGGAGAGAATGCATTAAAAAAATCTCTTGAGAATGGGTAGAGAAGTATCTTATGAGAATGGGAGAGAGTTGTATATGAAAGACATTTAATGGAGAGAGTATTTATGTTAATGGGGTAAGTATGTCAATGAGGGAGAGATGTTTCTATGAGAGATTGATTTGATTGATGAAGAATATTTGAAAAGATGAGAGCAACAACAACAATAACAAAGTTGTATTTGGTATTCATGGTGTTGATATTGTGGTGATTGATCATGTAGTGGGGGTTGATGTTGTGGTACCTTCTTCTGTAATTGCTAGAGGTGAGGGGCATTATAAGCGGCTGAGATGCATAATGCATTATAATATTGGTGAACATTTCTCAAATTCTTCATAGAAAATGACCTTGCTAATTTCTATTTAAGTTCATTTATTTGGTGCATATTGGACCCAACAACAAGCATGTCATCAACATAGAGTAACAAAATAATGTAACTCCCACTATCCAATCTCTTAAAATATACACACTGATCATAATGACATCTATGGTACCCTTGTTCAGCCATGAAACTATCAAATTTTAAATACCATTGATGAGGTGCCTTCTTTAGGCCATACTAACTTTCACTTAACCTACACACCAAATTCTCCTTACCCTTGATCTCACATCCCTCTTGTTGATGCATGTAAATTTCTTCCTCCAAATCTCCATGGAGAAAAGTTGTCTTGACATCTAGTTGTTCAAGATGCAAATCATCTACAACCACAAGACATGGTACAGTTCTAATTGAAGTCATTTTTAAAATAGGGAAGAATATTTCATCAAAATCTATACTATTTTTCTGTGCAAAACCTTCTACCACAAGTTTGGCCTTATACATTTTCTTTCCTCTATCTTCCTCCTTCAACCTATAAACCCATTTGTTAGGAAAGGCTTTTTTTCCTTTCCCAAGTCTTATTTTTCAACAAGGAGTCCATCTCCTCTTTCATGCCCAGCTTCCACTGTTGTTTGGTATCCACCTGCATTGCTTCTTCATATTCTTCTGGTTCACTAGAATCAGTTAATAAAATGGAGTACAAAGAAGGAGAAAACCTTTTAGGAGGTCTACTTGACCTTGTAGAATGTCTAACACTTACATGAGTTTATGGGGTAACCTGTCCTTGTTGAGCATCGGGTACTAGTGGCTTTTTAGTTTTAGGAGTCTCATCCAACACCATATATTCTTGTTTGACCTGTTCATGCTTCTTTTCCTATAAAACTGTTCTTTATACACGACCTTCTCATTAAATATAACATCTCTACTTTTGATTATTTTAAGATTTTCAAAATCCAATAAGTGATAACCATAGTCATCTACTCCATATCCAATGAAGGTACATTTTAGAGATTTAGCATCAAGCTTGGTTCTATTTTCTTTATCAACATGGGTAAAAGCTTCACAACCAAAAGTTTTCAGAAATGAAAAATTTACCTTTTTTTCCAGTCCATGCTTCCTCTAAAATACCACCATCCAAAGGGACTGAAGGTCCTCTATTTAGCAAATAAATAAAAATATTTACAACATCTTCCCAGAAATGAAGAGGCAAATCAACATGCAATCTCACACTCCTTGCACATTCCATGATTGTCCTATTCATTCTTTTTGACAACCCATTTTCTTGTGGGGTTCCTAGAATTGTCTTCCACCTTCAAATTCCATTAATAGAATGGTAATCTTCAAAGGTTATGCTGCAATATTCAACTCCATTATCAGATTTGAGACACTTCAACTTCTTTTTTGTCTCGTTGTCAACCAAAGCTTTCCATTTCTTAAATATTTCAAAAACATCAGATTTTTGTTTCAAGAAATACACCCATATTTTCCTGATTGAATCATCTATAAAAATAACATAATAATGAGAGCCACCAAGAGATGATACCTAAGTTGGTCCCCATACATCTGAATGTACTAGCTCTAACTTCTCACTCTTCTTCTCTTTCCTAACTCTGAGAAATCTGACTCTTTTCTATATGCCATAAACACAATTTTCACAGGAACTCTAAATCAATATTTTTTAGTCCTTCAACTTCAAAAACATCAACTTAAACTTCAACTTTAACTTCAAATCTAAGTCTGAGACACTTCAACTTCTTTCTTGTCTCGTTCTCAGCTAAAGCTTTCCATTTCTTAAATATTTCAAAAACATCATATTTATGTTTCAAGAAATATGCTCATGTTTTCTTGGTTGAATCATCTATAAAAATAACATAATAATGAGAGCCACGAAGAGATGATTTTATTTTCCCAACAATGGGATAGGGTTCATCATCACCCAAATATACCTATCCAAAATCACCTTGAACATAATCTTGAAAATATGTTCTATGGGGTGTAGCATGGAATGAAGCCCCAAAATCTATTACCAAGGAATCATTAACATTATCCAAACATAAGATTAAAGAATCTTGTAAAGTATTACTTGCAACATTAGCTTCCTTATTGTCATCTTCATTTTTGTCTCCTTATTTGTTTTTTCGAGACCAACAGTCTTTCTTTAGGTGTCTGGGCTTTCCATAGTACCAATAATCTTTCTTTCCTTTAGATTGAGAACATCCTTTCTTTGACTTCCTCATGACTTATCATGCGAAGGCCCTTTTCCTTTTTCCCTTGTTCTTCCTTTGTTCTCTACGTTTAAAACATAGTCTAATGAGATTGTGTAGGTAGACATAGCCTAGGTTTTGGGTAAACCATGTTAAATATGTGTGTTATTTGTGTTCTTTGTGTTTTCTTCTATTATTTCTGCATATAACTATTTATTCTTATATTATTCCTGATCTGTCAAACCCTAAAACATGGAACTTATATGTTTCTCATCTATGTTTCCATCAATGCCAAAGGGAGATATTGTTAGCATGAATGCTAATGATATTCCTATGGGGGAGTATCCTGGCCTTGTTGGAGCACTGAGGAGATTGTTTAGTGGTTACATGTTGCATTCATGGCAGTGTTTGTCATTGATGTGAACATATTGAAGACTGATAAAGTAGAAAATAGTGATTGAGACCGTATGGTTTGAGGAAAGATGAGGTAAAGTGTAATTAAGGACATGTCTCCCAAAGTGTCATGATGCTATGGCTAAGAGCACATGTAGAAAGTTAAAGACTAGTAACAATTATTCAAGATTTGGATAAGACATTATATAGACAAAGTTCTTGAGAAGTAGTTTCTAGTAATCAGGTTATATCTCCTAACATGGACAAAATCTCATTATGCAAAGTTGGATAGAGGTAGAAGACATCCTGATGATGATGTTAGTGAGTGTGTAAAGTCTGAGGTTAAGCAAAGATCTATAAAGACTATGATATGACAATGTTATGTAATTATGATAAGATGTAATGTAACATGAATTGTTTTATTTTTGGCCTTATACATTTTCTTTCCTCTATCTTCCTCCTTCAACCTATAAACCCATTTGTTAGGCAAGGCTTTTTTTCCTTAAGGTAGAGGGACTAAGTTCCAAGTCTTATTTTTCAACAAGGAGTCCATCTCATCTTTCATGTCTAACTTCCACTATTGTTTGGTATCCACCTGCATTGCTTCTTCATATTCTTCTGGTTCACTAGAATCAGTTAATAAAATGGAATGCAAAGAAGGAGAAAACCTTTTAGGAGGTTTAATTGACCTTGCAAAATGTCTAACACTTGCATGAGTTTTTGGGATAACTTGTTCTTGTTGAGCCTCAAGTACCAGTGGCTTTTCAGTTTTAGAAGTCTCATCCAACACCATATATTCTTGTTTGACCTGTTCATGCTTCTTTTCCTGTAACTATTCTTTATACATGACCTTCTCATTAAATATAACATCTCTACTTCTAATTATTTTAAGATTTTCAAAATCCCATAAGTGATAACCATAGTCATCTACTCCATATTCAATGAAGGTACATTTTAAAGATTTAGCATCAAGCTTAGTTCTATTTTCTTTAAAAACATGTGCAAAAGCTTCACAACCAAAAGTTTTCATAAATGAATAATTTACCTTTTTTTCCAATCCATGTTTCTCTAGAATACCACCATCCAAAGGGATTGAAGGCCCTTTATTTATCAATTAAATAACAATATTTACAACATCTTCCCAAAAATGAAGAGGCAAATTGACATGCAATCTCACACTCCTTGCACATTCCATGATTGTCCTATTCATTCTTTCTGACAACCCATTTTCTTGTGGGGTTCTTGGAACTATCTTCCACCTTCAAATTCCATTAATAGGACAATAATCTTCAAAGGTTATGCTGCAATACTCACCTCCATTATTGGATCTGAGACACTTCAACTTCTTTCCAGTCTTGATCTCAACCAAAGTTTTCCATTTCTTAAATATTTCAAAAACATCAGATTTCTATTTCAAGAAATACATCCATGTTTTCTTGGTTGAATCATCTATAAAAATAACATAATAATGAGATCCACCAAGAGATGATACCTAAGTTGGTCCCCATACATCTGAATGCACTAGCTCTAACTTCTCACTCTTCTTTTCTTTCCCAACTTTGAGAAATCTGACTCTTTTCTGTTTGCCATAAACACAATTTTCACAGAACTGTAAATCAATAATTTTTATTCCTTCAGCTTCAAAAACATCAACTTCAACTTTAACTTCAAATATAAATCTAAGACACTTCAACTTATTTCTTGTCTCGTTCTCAACCAAAGCTTTTCATTTCTTAAATATTTCAAAAACATTAGATTTCTGTTTCAAGAAATACACCCATGTTTTCCTGGTTGAATCATCTATAAAAATAACATAATAATGAGAGCCACCAAGAGATCATACCTAAGTTGGTCCCCATACATCTTAATGCACTAGCTCTAACTTCTTACTCTTCTTTTCTTTCCCAACTCTGAGAAATTCGACTCTTTTTTGTTTGCTATAAACACAATTTTCACAGAACTCTAAATCAATATTTTTTAGTCCTGGAAATATATTTTTAGAGTGACTTATTGTCATCCATTTCTCACTCGTGTGCCCAAGTCTATGGTGCCATGTTATCGAATCTGTTCTTGCAACATCTATAGTAGCTTTCCCTACATTAACATTATTGGTAGAAACTAAGGTAGAATAAGTGTTACCAGTACATAGATATAATGTTCCTACCTTTACACCTTTAGCTACTACTAATGAACCTTTAGTGAGCTTCCAAATATTATCTAAAAACATGGCTATGCATCCTTCACTACCTAGTTTTCCAGCAGAAATTAAATTTCTTCTTAAATTAGGGACATGCCTTACCTCCTACAATATCCTATCATTTTCATTTGGCAACTTGATTTTATTTTTCCTTTCCCAAAAAAGGGATAGGGGTCATCATCACCGAAATATACCTATCCAAAATCACCTTGAACATAATCTTGAAAATATTTTCTATGGGGTGTAGCATGGAATGAAGCCCCAAAATCTATTACCTAGGAATCATTAACATTATCCAAACATAAGAATAAAGAATCTTGTAAAGTATTAGTTGTAGCATTAGCTTCCTTATTGTCATCTTCATTTTTTTCTCCTTGTTTGTTTTTTCAAGACCAAAAATCTTTCTTTAAGTGTCCAGGCTTTCCATAGTATCAGCAATCTTTCTTTCCTTTAGATTGAGAGCATCCTTTCTTTGACTTCCTTCATGACTTGTCATGCGAAGGCCCTTTTCCTTTTTCCCTTGTTCTTCCTCTATTCTCTACATTTAAAGAAGAGCCTAATGAGGCTGTGTAGGTGGACGTAGCCCAAGTTTTGGGTGAACCATGTTAAATCTATGTGTTATCAACATTCTTTGTGTTTTCTTCTATTATTTCTTCATATAATTGTTTATTCTTATATTATTCTTGATCTGTCAAACCCTAACACATGGAACTTATATGTTTCTCATCTATGTTTCCATCAATTCCAAAGGGAGATATTGTTAGCATGAATGCTAATGATATTCCTATGGGGGAGTATCCTGGCATTATTGGAGCACTTAAGAGACTGTTCAGTGGCTACATGTTGCATTCATGGTAGTGTTTATCATTGATGTCAACATATTGAAGACTGACAAAGTAGAAAATAGTGATTGAGACTGTATGGTTTGAGGATAGATGAGGTAAAGTGTAGTTAAGGACATGTTTCACAAAGTGTCACGATGCTATGGCTAAGAGCACATGTAGAAAGTTAAAGACTAGTAACAATTATTCAAGATTTACATAAGACAATATATAGACAAAGTTCTTGAGAAGTAGTTTCTAGTAATCGGGTTATATCTCCTAACATGGATAGAATATCATTATGCAAAGTTGGACATAGGTAGAAGACATCCTGATGATGATGTCAATGAGTGTGTGAAGTCTAAGGTTGCATGTGTAAAGATCTGTAAAGACTATGATCTGACAATGTTATGTAATTATGAAAAGATGTAATGTAACATGAATTATTTTATCTTAAGAAGTTTCTATTGTAATTTTAAATTGGGAAAGCCCAAAGATTGACTCAATAAATTATTTTGATGACTTGGTATAAAGGAAAACCATTTTCCTTGTGATGTAGTGTGGATATGATGTATGCGATGCTTTCAAAATAGAAAATGAATTGTAAGCACGCAAATTATATGTGAGTAAGTGATCTAAAGGATTATTGTGATCCAAGATTGTGGATTTGGTATTGAGATTTGAGAAGTATTTGGTGCAGTAGAGGCACAATGAATGAGCACAATGATTACATTTGGCCCTGACTACTAGTTGACAATTTATCATTTTCTATTGTTTTGAAAGTAAGAGTACAAAGGCTAGTTGGATAATGAATTCAGTGGTCTTTCCCCTAGGATTTTTTTGGAGAGTGGGTCCTTTTGCCTTCTACAACTCCTAATAGGGTTGGAATCTCTCATAGGGATTCAAAGTATCCTGAAAAGGATTGATATGTACTGAATGTATTGCATTGACTCCTAACAGGGTCCATCCTCTTACAAGTAACTTATATATTAGTACATCATTTTTTGGGTACCACCCCCATCGAGGTTTTCCCTCTTATCAAGTATCTCCCTAGTTAACATATCTAGTGTTATTGTGTATGGTTGTCTTCTTATTGTCGTTGTTTATATTGATCATATGTTTCAGAATTAATAAGGTTAATAAAGTTGTTTTGATTAGATAACTGATTCAGCCATCTATAGTACCCTTGTTCAACCATGAAGCTATCAAATTTTAAATACCATTGACGAGGTGTCTTCTTTAGGCCATACTAACTTTCCCTTAACCTACACACCAAATTCTCCTTACCCTTGACCTCATATCCCTCTAGTTGATGCATGTAAATTTCTTCTTCCAAATCTCCATGGAGAAAAGTTGTCTTGACATCTAGTTGTTCAAGATGAAAATAATCTACAACCACAAGACATAGTATAGTTCTAATTGAAGTCATTTTTACAACAAGGAAGAATATTTCATCAAAATCTATACCATTTTTCTATGTAAAACCCTTTACCACAAGTTTGGCCTTATAAATTTTCTTTCCTCTATCTTCCTCCTTCAACCTATAAACCCTTTTGTTAGGCAAGGATTTTTTTCTTTAAGGTAGAGGGACTAAGTCCCAAGTCTTATTTTTCAACAAGGAGTCCATCTCCTCTTTCATTTCTAGCTTCCACTGTTGTTTGGTATCCACCTGCATTGCTTCTTCATATTCTTTTGGTTCACTAGAATCAGTTAATAAAATGGAATACAAAGAAGGAGAAAACCTTTTAGGAGGTCTACTTGACCTTGTAGAATGTCTAACACTTACATGAATTTGTGGGATAACCTGTTCTTGCTGAGCATCAGGTACCAATGGCTTTTCAGTTTTAGGAGTCTCATCCAACAACATATATTCTTGTTTGACCTGTTCATGCTTCTTTTCCTATAACTGTTCTTTATACATGACCTTCTCATTAAATATAACATCTCTACTTCTGATTATTTTAAGATTTTCAAAATCCCATAAGTGATAACCATAATCATCTACTCCATATCCAATGAAGGTACATTTTAGAGATTTAGCATCAAGCTTGGTTCTATTTTCTTTATCAACATGGGCAAAAGCTTCACAACCAAAAGTTTTTAGAAATGAAAAATTTACCTTTTTTCCAGTCCATGCTTCCTCTAAAATACCACCATCCAAAGTGACTAAAGGTCCTCTATTTATCAAATAAATAACAATATTTACAACATCTTCCCAGAAATGAAGAGGCAAATCAACATGCATTCTCACACTCCTTGCACGTTCCATGATTGTCCTATTCATTCTTTTTGACAACCCATTTTCTTGTGGGGTTCCTAGAACTGTCTTCCACCTTCAAATTTCATTAATAGAATAGTAATATTCAAAGGTTATGCTGCAATACTCACTTCCATTATTGGATCGAAAACACTTCAACTTCTTTCTTGTCCTGTTCTCAACCAAAGCTTTCCATTTCTTAAATATTTCAAAAATATTAGATTTTTGTTTCAAGAAATACACCCATGTTTTACTGGTTGAATCATCTATAAAAATAACATAATAATGTGAGCCACCAAGAGATGATACCTAGGTTGGTCCCCATACATCTGAATGCACTAGCTCTAACTTCTCACTCTTCTTTTCTTTCCCAACTCTGAGAAATCTAACTCTTTTCTATTTTCCATAAACATAATTTTCACAGAACTATAAATCAATATTTTTTAGTCCTTCAACTTCAAAAACATCAACTTCAACTTCAACTTCAACTTCAAATCTAAATCTGAGACACTTCAACTTCTTTCTTGTCTCGTTCTCAACCAAAGCTTTCCATTTCTTAAATATTTCAAAAACATCATATTTCTGTTTCAAGAAATACACCCATTTTTCCTAGTTGAATCATCTATAAAAATAACATAATGATGAGAGCCACCAAGAGATGATACCTAAGTTGGTCACTGTACATCTGAATGCACTAGCTCTAACTTCTCACTCTTCTTTTCTTTCCCAACTCTGAGAAATCCGACTCCTTTTTGTTTGCCATAAACATAATTTTCACAGAACTCTAAATCAATATTTTTTAGTCCTGGCAATATATTTTTAGAGTGAATGATTTTCATCCATTTTTCACTCATGTGCCCAAGTCTATGGTGCCGTTATTGAATCTATTCTTGCAACATCTATAGTAGCTTTCCCTACATTAACATTATTGGTAGAAACTGAGGTAGAATAAGTGTTACCAATACATAGATATAATGTTCCTACCTTTACACCTTTAGCTACTACTAATGAACCTTCAGTGAACTTCCAAATATTATCTAAAAACATGACTATGCATCCTTCACTACCCAATTTTTTAGCAGAAATTAAATTTCTTCTTAAATTAGGGACATGCCTTACCTCTTGCAATATCCTATCATTTTCGTTTAGCAACTTGATCTTTATTTTTCCTTTCCCAACAATGGGATAGGGCTAATCATCATCCAAATATACCTATCCAAAATCACCTTGAACATAATCTTGAAAACATTTTCCATGGGGTGTAGCATGGAATGAAGCCCCAAAATCTATTATCCGGGAATCATTAACATTATCCAAACATAAGATTAAAGAATCTTGTAAAGTATTAGTTGCAACATTAGCTTCCTTATTGTCATCTACATTTTTGTCTCCTTGTTTGTTTTTCCAAGACCAACAGTCTTTCTTTAGGTGTCTAGGCTTTGCATAGTACAAGCAATCTTTCTTTTCTTTACATTGAGAACATCATTTATTTGACTTCCCTCATGACTTTTCATGCAAGGGCCCTTTTCCTTTTTCCCTTGTTCTTCCTCTATTCTCTATGTTTAAAGTAGAGCCCAATGGGGTTGTGTAGGTGGACATAGCCCAAGTTTTGGGTGAACCATGTTAAATCTGTGTGTTATCTGTGTTCTTTGTGTTTTCTTCTATTATTTTTGCATATAACTATTTATTCTTATATTATTCTTGATCTGTCAAACCCTAACACATGGAACTTATATGTTTCTCATATATGTTTACATCAATGCCAAAGAGAGATATTGTTAGCATGAATGCTAACAATATTCCTATGGGGGAGTATCCTAACATTGTTGGAGCACTTAAGAGATTGTTCAGTGGTTACATGTTGCATTCATGGTAGTGTTTGTCATTGATGTCAACATCTTGAAGACTGAAAAAATTGCGAATAGTGATTGAGACCGTATGGTTCAAGGATAGATAAGGTAAAGTGTAATTAAGGACATGTTTCACAAAGTTTCATGATGCTATGGCTAAGAGCACATGTAGAAAAATAAAAACTAGTAACAATTATTCAAGATTTACATAAGGCAATATATAGACAAAGTTCTTGAGAAGTAGTTTCTAGTAATCGGGTTATATCTCCTAACATGGATAGAATCTCATTATGCAAAGTTGGACAAAGGTAGAAGACATCCTAATGATGATGTTAGTGATTGTGTAAAGTCTGAGGTTGCACGTGTAAAGATCTGTAAAGACTATGATTTGACAATGTTATGTAATTATGAAAAGATGTGATGTAACATGAATTGTTTTATCTTAAGGAGTTCCTATTGTAATTGTAAATTGGGAAAGCCTCAAGATTGACTCAATAAATCATTTTGATGACTTGGTATAAAGGAAAACCATTTTCGTTGTGATGTAGTGTGGATATGATGTATGTGATGCTTTCAAAATAGAAAACAAATTGTAAGTGTGAATTATATGTGAGTAAGCAATCTAAGGGATTATTGTGATGCAAATTTGCAGATTTGGTATTGAGATTTGAGAAGTATTTGGTACAATAGAGGCAAAATGAATGAGCACAATGATTACATTTGGCTGTGAGTGCTAGTGGACAATTTATCATCTTCTATTATTCTGAAAGGAAGAGTACATAGGCTATTTGGATAATGAATTCAGTGGTCTTTTCCATGATTTTTTTTGGAAAGTGGGTCCTTTTGCCTTCTACAACTCCTAATAGGTTTTGCACAACTCCTAACACGGTTGGAATCTCCTCATAGGGATTCAAAGTATCCTGAGAAGGATTGATATGTACTAAATGTATTGCATTGACTCCTAATAGGGTCCATCCTCTTACAAGGAACTTATATATTAGTACATCATTTTGTGGGTACCACCCCCACATCGGTTTTCCCTCTTATGAAGTACTTCCATAGTTAACATATCTAGTGTTATTGTGTATGGTTGTCTTCTTATTGTCATTGTTTATATTGATCATATGTTTCAAAATTAATAAGGTTAATAAAGTTGCTTTGATCACCCCCCACCCCCCACCTTGCACCCCCACCCCCCCCCCCCGCCCCCCCCTCTTTATCTTTCCCCCCTTTAGTTATCTTGGTGGACTTTACATTCTAATAGTAATATAGTTAATTATTCAATTGATCCACTCAATCCAAACCCACAACTATAAGAACTTTGTGTAGGAAGCCTATTTGGCCTTATTAAAGACTTTAGTCATATCCAACTTAATGAACATATCCTTCTCCTTATAAATTTCCATGTGATGCATGACTTTAGCTGCTATAATGATTCCATCAAAGATTCTTGTCTAGCTACAAAACCACCTTGTTCTGAAAAGATTAATCTATCCAACCAAATGGCTTGAATGCTTTCTTCAATAAGCTTTGTGATTATTTTATATATCACATTACACAATGCTATAGGTCTAAAGGGATATACAAAATTAGCTCCTTCCATTTTATAGAATGAGAAAAAGAAATGTATTATACAAAGTCTATGGAATTTGTTTGTTCCTAAAGGATTATTCCACAAGTTCCAATAGATCTATCTTAATAACTTCATAAATTTCTTGATAGAACTCTATATGGAATCCATTTGGCCTTTGAACTTTACCCTTATTTTTTCCAAAGACCACTGCTTCAACCTCGAAAAGTAATGTAGGTATACTAAGGTCTCTATTAGTTGTATTGGTAACTATAGAAGGAATATAGTTAAAAACTAGTCCCTCTTCAACATCGATACGAGAATAATCCTCTACAAATAAGTTTCAAAAAAATGTAGTGGCATCCTTAGCAATCTTCCTCTAAGAGGAAAGAAAAGGAGAGAACTAATATAACTATGATTTCTTCTATCATTTACAACATCATGAAAAAACTTCATATTTTTATCCTTTTCCTTTGTATTTTTATCCCTTTTCTTGTACCCAATCAACATTAGTGTCTTCTTTCCAACAAATGTCTTCTCAAAGCTCTTATTCCTCCAATGCATCTACTATAACTAATTACTCTATAAATAGGGAATTAAAAAATTCATGATCCCTAAGTTGGCAAAAAATATAATTAGAAAACACCCAAACACTCCTTTTACCCAATAGCATATTACCAAAATGTGTCATATATCACCTTTTAATCATTTACTTTAAATCCATTGCAATTACTTGACAAATGGAAACATAACAATATTGTAAGTAGGTATTACTTAATTCCACCAATCAAGCATAAGTTCAACAAATATAGTATAAGTTTCATACCCTACAATATTAATTTATTATCCCCATCTTAACCAAAATCTCCTATTTTTTTTGACACCTATTGATACATCACCTTTTATTGACCACATATATTTAGCAAAAAATATCTATTGGAGAATCAAGTAGGACTCTAGAATCCAGTTCCCTCATAGAAAATTTTCAAAGAACCAAATATCTATTAATGGTGAGTTTTTTTTTCTTTCATCACAATGACAAACATTCTCTTATTGATTCTATTGATTTTAGACAATTTGTTCAAGATTTGGTTGATAGACATGTTCAACATTTAACATGGATCTTTTACATCTCCTTGATATCAAATAAGAACCTTAGCAATTATTTTCTTATTAGATTTATCTCCATTATTCAAGTACCTTCACAAAATGTGTATTAAGGGAATCATGATAGGAAATATTTCTTTGTTCCTTTAACTTGGGAGAGAGGTGTCTTTATCATATATTCCTTCCTTCTTTCAAGGGATCCATTGTCTCTTTGCTGATTATCTATTAAATTATACTATGATGTCCTCCCATGCATGGACATGTTGTTTAGGAAATTTCTCCTTAATGAGATGGGTATCTTCCTTATAATGTCTTCCTTGCTTAGAAGTGCATATATATTGTACAATTAGGTTGACCTCTAAGTTGGCATAATGCAGAATCCTTATTTCTCTTCCTCTTCATCTCTTAAGGGATTTTAATTATTTCATAATGATACATCCTTTCTATTATGAGATAGTTTGTTTCATGTAAGATACTTACATCTTTTCTTAACAATCTCAACATATTCCTAGCGTTGACTACTTTGGCATCTATTCTACAATTGTAGGAACATGAATTTAGATTTAAATTCTTGGTGTAAAAGTTACGTTTCCTCACCTATGATTCCCCTGGTGACCAAGTTATCTATGTCATTATTGGCCATGACTCTTCTCACTATGCTACTATCTATTCTTTTTTACGTGACTAAAATATACTTGACAATGTAACTCACAATGAGAAATGAAAACTCATTCACAATGCCTCTTATTATACCCTTATATTCAGTAATTTGTTTAGGAAGGGTCTAGATGGAGTGCTTCTTAGATTCTTGGAAAAGGATGAGTTTGAACACATGTTAACTAAAGTCCATAATGATATATGAGGGTCTCACTCTAACAACCTTGTGCTATCTCAAAAATTGCTTAAGGTTGGTTACTATTGGCCTACTATGAAGAATAATGTTGTGTGATATGCTATTGTAAGAAATATCATCTTCATGGTAATTTTATTCATGCACCTAGACACTAATTAATACTTACTATTACACTTTGGCCTTTCCAGCAGCGAGCTTTTAACTAAGTGGGCAAAATCAATCCTAACTCTTCTAGTGGGCATAAGTTCATTATCACAACAACTATATACTTTATGAAGTGGGTTGAGGTTGTTCTTCTTTTTGCTACTATAATAAAACAAGTGTCCCACTTCATCTTGAACCACATAGTATTTTTCTATGGCATTCCTTCATCTATAGTCACTGATTATGGAGCACAATTCAAAGTTAAATATCTCAAGCAACTATGTAAGAAGTTTAATATCCAACAACAATGATCTTCAATCTATTATCCTCGAGGGAATGGTCAAGCTAAAGCATCTAACAAAACTCTTCTAAAACTCTTGCATAAGACAGTTCATAAATCATAAAGGGCCTAATACTTGCATATTAATGTTGCATTATGGGACTATAGGACTAGCATTCACATACCTACCAGAGCTAGACTTTTTGCATTAGTATATGTATTTAAGATTTTTTTACCACATGAGGTTGGGATCCCTTCTCTATGGGTCTGTTGAAGGATTTGATCACTGATGAAGACTATAGAACCACGAGAATCCAAGAATTAGAGCTTCTAGATGAACATCAAAAAGTTTCATTTCATCACATGTGAGCTTGTTAGAAAAGGAAGTCTCAAAATTACAACAAGAAAGTTCATCCTAGAGAATTCTAGGTTGGTGATTTAGTCCTTAGGGAGAATCCAAGGAATCAATAGAATAGAGAAAAGAAAGGAAAGTTTGAACCTAATTGGTTGGGTCCCTATATTATCACTATTACTTTTGTATCCAGTGCTTATCAACTTTCTACACCTAAGGGAGACTAGCTCCCCAATCCTATCAATGTCTTACATCTCAAAAAGTTATATGCTCCATGCTCTTGCTTCTAAAAGATTTTTACATACTATATGATCTTGAAAAAATCCAAAATAGTCTTGAAAAAATCCTAAAAATCCTAAAATGGTGTTCGCTCTACATGCGAATATCGGGGAATTAGGTTTTGTATAGATTTTATCTAAAACCTTTCATTTATGTCACTTGCCATTCCACATTTATTATAGGATACGTTTTAGGTTATAATGGCCTTGACCTTCTTTGGACCAACAATTGATGTTGGTGTTGGAGTTGTTGCTGTTAGTGCTAATGATTCCTCCAAGAAAATATGCGTGCAAGTTTGTTACCAAGGTGTTCCATGAGGCAACTCCTCGCCTAATATTGTTCTCAATATGAAAGATTTTGATTATTCTTGTACATGGCTTAAGAAATAGACCTTAATAGGGTATTTTGTTGGTTGGAATCCTTTTGAAAGCATGCTTCGTGAGTGGGTTTCCAAGGTTTGGGCTCTCTAGGGTATCTGCCTTGAGGGCTTTCAACAACTCACCAAGGGTTTGTTTCACTTCCACTTTGGTAACCCTAGTTAGGCTGAACATGTATTCATCCACGACTCCTAGTTTTTAGGTATTCCCTCTTGGTTTTCAAGTAATGGTCCAGAGACTTTATCCTATCAAATAACCAAAATCTTAAAGTCCTAGTTTGGGTTGAACTTCCAAGGCTCCCTATCCATGATGGTCATTTTTCTAAGCTATTGTGCAAACTTTTGACAAGGTGATATGCCTTGAGCCTGAAAAGTTTTACAATGCTTGTGCCCAACATAGGGTTTGTGTAGAGGTTGACCTCTCTTAGGACCTCAAGGAAACAATGGATATCCATATTGGTTCTACCACCTTCACCCAAGAAGGTGCTTTACTTGAATCTCTCGAGCACCTGCTATCGATGTCAATCTGTTGATCACATGCTTAGGGATTATCCCTTGCTCAAGCACAACAAGAAACTAGCCAAGGAGACTAAGACTATTGAGGCTACACAAATATATGAATGAACCATTGTTGTTAAAAAGGGCAAAATCAATATTTCTTCTAAAGCAGGTTCCTCTATTGTGAGTTAACTCTCTCAAGATAATGACCCGACCACCTCTAGTGTAGCATTGCCTGTTTTGTTGGTTCCTTTTCTCTTGCCACCGCCTCATTCAAACCCTAGTTCTCAAGGGATGGCAGGCTTTGCTGATACAAATTCTTGACCTATTTGGGTTTGCACACCTTAAGGGGCTTCAATAATTTCTACAAAGTCCCTTCGTTGTTCATGCAACTTAGATGGGCGAACTTAGCATGTTGATGGTGGGGAGAAAATGAGGTTCATCTCCACTAGAGACCCATCTCTCAACCCTTCCACTATATTTTTACATAACAATTTATCCTCTCTTAGGGATGAGGATGGTATGGAAGCCTTTTTATGATGATTTTTTATCTTAGAATGTGCAGGGGCTAACAACCCTCCCTCAAAAAATATTATGTTCATGATAATAGGTGTAGGCTTGTTCACCTAGATTTTCTTTACCTTCAAGAAGCCAAAATTGTTGGGTTTCTTCTCAACTTAGCTTGTCATCTTATTTGGCCAGATAGTGCCATGTTTTCTTCCTAGCATGAAGCTAGTCAGGGTGGTGTTTTTACTTATCTTTCACCTTGTTTATTTTCTTCAATTATTTTGCATGGTTCTTATTCCATATAGAGAACTGTGTGGGTTATGTTATCTATTTAGAATCATTCCTTTAGTATTGTCAATGTTTATACGCCCAATGATGTGGTGGATCATACTCAAGTATGGCATTGGATGACAAATCATCTGCCATCAACCACCTAGATATTATGTGGGGATTATAACGTGGTTGAGTTGGCATCAGAGAAAGTTGGGTTATTGCCTTTTCATTGGATCGTTGGTGAAAGAGAAGACTAGTTTTACATGTACAATAAGTTGGGCCTGTTTGATTCCAATGCTAGCCGTCACCATCCTAGTGGGGTTTGGCATACTTGGTCCAATTTTTGAGTTGGCTCTGACATGGTTTTTAAGAGGTTTAATCATTCCATGATCACAACACAATTTTTTTCTCTTTCTCTAAAGATAATGAATTACCTATCATTCCCTTGTTGGATGGGACTTTGTCAAACCACTTTCCCATCTACTTTTCCATTATCTGGAAAATAGCTCAACCCCATACTTATAAAAGATAATTTTTTCTTAACACTTCTCTTTTGGCTCATGCCCCCACCTATGCTCATATCTTGCATATATGGAATATTGAACTCCAATCCTATACTTGAATTGGGTGGATTCAATGGTGGAATGATGCCATCACCCGTATTGCAAGGTTTCTTCATATTTATGGTAGGCATCTAGTCAAGTATCATCATAGATCCTATGAGGCTACCACCAAAGATCTTTGTACCGCTTCTAAAGCCTTGGTAATGAACCCCTTTGGTAAAAAACTACAAATCTATCTTGCCAACCTCCTCCTCTAAAAGCAAGTTGCAGATAGCTATGCTACTCAGGGAGCCCAAATCAAGGCCCACCTTTACTAGTTGGTGGTTGATGATCAAGCTTCCAAGGATTTTTTCCAAGATCTGCGAGCTTGTCATCTTCTGTTGGTATTAAGAGAATTAAGGAAGGTCAACAAAATTTGTGTGAGCTTCCAAATATTCTCCAGGATTTTGTGCAACCTTAAGAGAAGGTTTTCACTATGTAGGGCAATTTTGTTATGTGAGAGTAAGTTTGTAGACATGCATCTTTGTTACTCCCAACAAGCTTGCACTTGAGCAACATGCTTTTTGTGAGCAAATGCTTACACTTGCATATCATGAGGAGGTTGTATTTTCCATGGTGGTTGATAAAGCCCCTAGGTGAAATGGTTTCCCCTGTGAATTTTACAAGACCTTTTGAGATTCCATAGGCCTTGACTTGTACAAAGTCTATCTTGAAGCTTTTCATACACAATCTTTAGGGAAAATATTTTTAAAAAGGAAATATAAAATTCATACCTAAACTCAGAGACCCAGAGGACATTTGCAACTAGTGGCCCATTACTCTTTTGAATGTCTCTTACAAAATAATTGCTAAAGCCCTCTCCCTTAAGATTCAACATCTTTAGTCGTAGATTGTGTGTCCTAAGAAGACTAGCTTCATCAAGTCTAGATATACTCTAGATAATATCATTATGGTTTGGGAAGGTGTGGAGTGGTCTCGTCAATCTAAATAGCAAACCCTATTCCTCAAAATTGACTATGCCAAATCCTATGATTGTATTGAGTGGCCTTTCATTCTGTCTATGCTTTAGGCACTAGGGTTTGGTCCAATTTTTTTACAATCTATTCAAATGCTTTTTGGATATGCCTTTGCGTGCATCACCATTAATGAGCAGCAATATGAGCCCTTTGGTCTCTATAGACCTATTCGCCAAGGGTTCCCTCTTGCCCCTGTTCTTTATGTGCTAGCTACTGAGAGGTTTCGTTATTTACTTGCTAATGCAATTTTTACTAGTCAAGTGCATGGTATTGCTCTTCTAGATTCCTTTGAGAAAATGGTTAATGGAAACTTCATTGATGATTCCTTTCTCACTCTCCTTGAGGAGGAGGAAAATATTTCCAATGCCTTACATTGCCTGGACACTTTTTGTTTGGCCTCTGGCTCGGTCATCCTATGGCACAAGAATCTTTGCTATAGGTAGTCTTTCCTTCCAGGCCTACCCTAACTTGACTAGTATCAATGGAAATGGATCCAACATGGTGAAATGTTTCAATTTCTTGGCATACTCTTTGCCTTCCAAGCCTCCTATGTGGGGCTCTAGAATGTTGTCCTTGCCAAGATAGAGAAGAAGTTGGAATACATGATTACCAAATCTCTTTCCTTAGCTAATTTTTTTAAGATTTGCTCCAAATTGTTGGAAACCACTCATGTTTACTATTCTTCCTATTGGGTACCTTCAAAGGCCTCATACCTCAAGCTTGAGTGTTCATTGTGTGCTTTCCTCTAGACTGCAGATTACTCTCATCATGGATTTCACAAAGTGTTTTGGGACTTCTGTTGTCTTCCTAAGGAGTCTGGTGGCCTTGGCTTGCTCTCTTCCCAAAAGCAGAGTGTTTCCCTTTGTGCTAAATGGGTCATTCATGACCTCACTAGTAATGAGGCTTGGAAAATTATCTTGCGACATTGTATTTCTTCTGGCTTCCTAGTTAACTGACCTGCTTGGAAGGGGATTGACTTTCAAACTCTTCTGGTTAGTCTTGAGCCAGTGAAAATCTAGGGAACCTTTATTGCTAAGAGCCTTTAGAAGGCCTGGGAAGCCATCAAGCCTTGGATTCATTGGGTTGGGGATGAGTTTAGAGATGGCCTCTATGAACCAACATAACTTATGGTGGTCTCCCTTGTTTACTATTCAAGGAATCCCTTTACCTAAAGTTCATGAAGCTAGTGCGCTGCATTTTTTCAAACATGGCATCATAACTCCCAAAGACTTATTTTCTAAAGTCATCATGAGTGTTCACTCTTAGGAAGATATGTAGGTGTGGTTCCGCCTAGCTTGTCCAGATTGACAAATATTTGATCTTCTAGTTTCTGCGATGCCCTCGCATATGTTGCACAAGCTTGGTATTCAGTTAGTCAAACCTTGGTGGAAGGATTGGAAATGGTGCTCTACCACTCCCATGACTAGCTATAAGCCCAATTTGGGGTATTAGTGGTTGGTCCCCAACTTGCCTATGGTGGATGTGCTCAACCAACATTGGCATTTGCATTCTTCTTAGAAGACTTGGAGACTTAGATTCACCTCTATTTGGAAAGGCATTACTAAGCTGAAGATTGTGCACTTTTCTTGGTGCATCCTCTTTCAAGGGTTTCTTTTGAGTCGTTAACTTTATTATTTGGGTGTACCTAACCCTCGATGCCCTTTTTGTGGACACCCAAAAACTTTTCTACATTTTTTTTGGTTTTGTAGATGTGCCCAATAGTATTGGCACTAGATTCATATGATTTTGTTGGGGGATTCACCTAGGCTCCCCTATAAGTACTCTCAAATTTGGCATGCTTTTAGATTGAAAATTTTGTTCACTCTTTTGAATGATAGAAACACTGTCTTATTTTCTCACAAATTTCTTGATACAAATGTTTCTATGTACATAAGGCTTGTATATGTAAAAATTTAATGATGCATATTGACAAGGTGGCTCTAGAGGTGTGTTGGAAATATTATGATAGGCTAAGTTACTAAGAGGGGAGGGGTGAATCAATAACCAATAAAACTTAATCCTTATTTAGCAATTGATCCTTTATGAGCATTCTAATCTAATTGCACGCATGAGAAACTAAAAACCATTAAAGCATTCATAACACTTTGACACACAATTTGGTGACCCAGAAACCTTCCAAAAAGAAAGTAAAACTAGGGTGGGGATGATACTGAAAAGCTTTACTACTGCAGTATAAAGTTGGCCTATTAAGGCTTATAATGATCACTTCTGATGATCTACCCTATTAGGAGCAATAAGGACTGCTAGGTCCACCTTGCAATAGGATTTACAAACATACAATGAAGTATGCACTTGGTAAAGAGATTTACATAAGATTGTTAAGTCTATCTTGTGAAAGGATTTGACTGATCCACCTATTAGGATGAAACAGTAGCTGATCTCAGATCTACAACAACTTAGTTTCCTGAATGAGATTCCTTTGAGTATAGTAATCACCTTGCTGTGATAGATAAATCTTTATTGCTCCTTATATTGTTGTAGCCTTTATAATTCACTCCTCTACTCTTTTCTATTTATTACATTACTTCATTCCATACATTGGATGTGATACAATACATTACATATATACCAATTCAATTTACAAATTACAAAGTCAGTCACAATACAAGTTACACAAAAAAAAAATAGAGTCAACCCAACTGTAGGAATTTAGGTTTTGAAGACTAGCTCGATGAGGTTCTAATACTCAACATCCGCTATTAATCACTTGGTAGACGTAGAAGCTTAGTCCATACTGATCACTCCCAAGTAGTCTTGAACTCGGTCTCCACGGTGACTCAGTATATAAACTAAATCACTCAGTTCACACTGCATAGCTCGGTCAATACTATAATTATGAGCTCTATATAAACTGAGTCACATGGTTAACACTGAGTATCTCAGTTAACACTAGACTCACATCACATCAATTAAAAACTCAGTAAGCACTACACAACTCAGTTTGCACTAATAAAGTTGGCATATACTAACATGCTTGATTTATACTACTAATCAACACCTTGGTAGTAACTACTCGACGCAAATTGAATATTGTCCCTTGGACTTGGTGTGATGGGGACACAACCCAAGAACCGAATGGAACCAACAGAAAGGGAAAATTATATTAACTGAGAAAATAAGCTAGTACAAATAGTGCAAAGAAAATAAACTTCAAAACATGCCCTAAGGGCTTACAATAGCATAAATCTAAAGATGATTTCTCCTTTTAGTACCTCCTCTCAAACTCCACTCCGAACTGCCTTTTACAATGCCTTTTACAATGGTATCCAAAAATGTAAAGACATGAAACAGAAACTAAGTCTAAGTACATTTTTTTGGGTGACACAGGATTGCCCTTATACCTCTGGATGCTCCTGCATCATGGTGGCAACTGTAGAACTTAGTAGATATTGATATGCTTGGTTAACACTATTAACTATACAATGTGCTCAGTAGATACTTACAATCTAAATAAGTGTATGTCACTAATAACAAACATGACTGTAATGTTAACAATCTCCCCCTTTGGCATTAGTAACTGTCAGAATTACAAGTGGGAAGAAAGTAAACTTCTAAGGGTGGGGGGGGGTGTGAATCAGGAGTTTAAACTAGGACCCATAAAACTTTCACCATTCATTCATCGCATGAATTAATATACTAAAATAACATGTAAAGCATATGCATCTAAGTCATGTAAACATGTAATTAATCACACACATAACACCATATATGATTACCCAGAACCCTCCAAGTGAGAAGGTAAAACTGGGGTGGGGATGACACCCAAAAATCTTCACTATTGCAGTAATAAAGTGTATCCAATGAAGGTTACAATGATTTGACCATGAATCATAGTCTGCCCTATGAAAGGCCTGCCCTGCTAAAGGCTTACAAAGACTATTAGGTCTCATCATGTTAGAGGATTTCAACACCCTGTTAGAAGTGTGCTTGGTTAGAGGACTTTAACTTACAATTAAGTAAGCCCCTTGTTAAAGGATTTCATACAGCCTATTAGGACTACTTTGTTAAGAGATTTAACAAAAAATCACCTGTTAAAATGTTTTAGCGTAGATCCTACGATTGACACTTTCTTACCTGATGATAGATCACCTCTAAACAATGTCTAAGCAATCCTTCATGATCTGATGTATCAATGATGCATCCTTCTCTTTATCCTCTATTCTTTTCTAACTAATTATGCAATTCACTCTTACTTCTAAGTCAACTTGAATGCTCTACAAACTGTCTTGTTTGCTCCTCTAATTCGATCATTCACCCATCCATCTGTTCATAAAGAGTTTAGGGCTTCATCCTCCTTAAGAAGACTTAGGTGGCTTAGGGTTAGGTATAAATCTAAAGCTGAGATTCATCCATTTTTGTGCTTAAACCTTCCCATTTTCTAATTGGATACATGTAATTACATAAGGAATATGCATATAGATTCATCCTTATCTCCAAAAGATCATAATCTATCCTTAAGTCAACTCATAAATGGTTTACAAAGTTGTTTGTGCCATTACAAACAAATATGTAAGAATTGTGTCACTCAACATATGAAGTCACTGATGCTTGGCATGCACTATATTTTTGTTTTCGACTCAACACCTACATTACTCGACATCCATTATTTATTCAGATCCTAAATCACTTGGCATGTTCTATCTGCTTGACACTTTGAGTGACTCGACACTCATTGCAAATTTGCATGGTATAATATTTACATGTTGTGCTCAACATGTATTACTAGTTCGACATGAACTAAGTAAATGGCTTAAGTGTGTTGACACTCACTTGTCAAAAGTAATTTGAGATCAACAATCTCCCCCTTTGACATGAGTGTCAAATAAAACTTGAATATACATAATCAACCTTAATCTTCTCGAGCATAACATATCCATGACTTGGCTTATATACAAAACTTCAAAATTTCAAAATTTAGAAATAACCTATATCCCTCAAAATTGATAACCCCCCCTGAGTTAATGTGTCAGATTTGTATCCAAAATTTGTGCTCCCTTCGGACTTCAATGCATTGCATCTGATACTCTTTCATCTGATATGTTGGCTGATATCTGTATCTAATTGCTACATTCGTTTCCAAAAATGAATCTCCCCATTCTTTATTCTACCTCTATTTCTATAACTCCCCCTGTCTTTATTCTCCCCCATTTATTATTCTATCTCCCTCTTTCTTTATTAGCCATTTATTATTCTATCTCCCTCTTTCTTTATTCTCTCTCTTTTTGACACTTATGTCAAATGAGCTATACACTTACAGTTTTTTCATCCAAAAAGGATTTATGGACATCCATTATGATCTTGAGGGCTACATCCAGTTGTCACATGCAACATCCACTGACTTGATTTGGATTGTAAGCTCGACAACAAGGTGCACTAAGCCATCTAGAGTAGAAAGGCTTGGGTCTTTCTTTAGTAGAGTCTCGGCATAACCTAGTTCCTTGTCCAGTATCTCCATGTGTAGGGCAAGGGATGCCTATATACATGCCAATTTGCCTCTTATACTAGCCTCATCTATTGTTACTACAACTGATTGACTTTGTGTTTGAAGCAATGTTCTAAAATGCTTCTCACTTTGAGCTGGGTTCTGAGGTAGCTTAGTATCCGATATGTTTAGGTTTCTATCCAAACTCAAAGTATAACTCTTGGTCTCTTGAGTAAAGAGTGTAGGATCACATAGATTTATGTATAATGAAAATATATTCTCAAGTACATTCTTCATCTCTTCAACCTTAGTTATCAATGCAACTTGAGTTAGTGCTATTTCACTAGATATTTTCTCATTCACCTTTCCTTGAAACGTTTTCTCAGACCATTCTAAAAGTTTTGTAGTAGTATCAAGGTCTTCATTACTAACCTTTTCCGCTATATCTATCAGTTGTTCTATTAGTGGCTTGGTCTCTTCAGGAGTTGGTAGGATGAATGCATCTATAAAGATGTCTTAATGTCTTGGAGTGCTTGTTTCTATCTATGTTCTCTCCTGAGCATTTTTTGATGATTTTTCTTTTCCAAGGCCTATTGCAAAATGATTATTTGCTCCAATATCATGGTGTCATAGTCAAATTTTGGAATTACAATTTCTTCATCAAGGCTTATGTCTCCATAGTGAATTACCTTATCGACCATTGATGAACTAGGGCTTGGCACTGAGATTTGTAATGGAATGACTTTCGTGTTTGGCTTCTAAAGAACTTGTGTAGAAGGAGTGCCAAATGCTGCTAGAGTTACCAATGCTTGGATGACTTTCTATTCCTTCACCTTAGGTGTTAAGTAATTCTCTTCAAGCTTGCCCTAATCTATCACTATAACTTGAATAACACCTTGTTATTATGCTTTAGGTATAGATGAATCTATCTATCCTACTTTTTGTTGTCCTGCAATATCTTTATCTTCTGCTTGCTTTTTCTCAATAGTATCAACTTTAACACTTGTATCAACCTTTGTAGATGTATCTACTATTGTTTGAACTGAAGATTGTACATTAGTAACTGAAGGGATGATAGAAGGTGGTTCTTATGTATTCGCATTTTCTCGTGATCTCAGTTACTGCCTTTTGCAATTCTTCTACATTGACCAAAATTGGATTTTCACAGAGTTTAGCTTGGAGTGTAGATTGGTCTATAATCTTCTTTAGCTCTTCTATAGTAAGTGGATTGATGTTCTAAGTTGAAGTATTAAAAACATTCTTTACAGTTATAGTTTTAGTTGTTACACTTGTGTCATGAGGGGGATTGACACTCATCATTTATGTGTCCTGCACACTCTGTTCATCTTGTTGTTGCTCAGGTGTTGCCTTCTCATCATCATTCTTATCTATTTCTTCCCAAATTGTATCATCTTTCTTATCATCATTTCCTTTATCATCATCATTGTCATCATCTTCATCATCTAGTTTATCATCATCCTTATCATCTTGTTTACCCTCTGAAGGGTTAGCTTCTCCTTGTTTCATAGTGGTCAACCCATAGATAAGTTTCCATATTTGGGTTGATTTCTTGACCACATCTTCAATATTATTTTGAAGAATTCTAAAGGCCCTATATTTAGGTGTAAACCTAGCTACATATCTCTTGACATCCTTAGCAATCTATCCCTTTGTCAATTCTGGCATCACTTGAGCTAATGTTGTTTCTCTGATTTCTTTTTCCAAATTTAGACATAATGCCATTTTTGCTCAACAATACCATATAAACCTTTTGGTATTGTGTTGGAAAACTCTAGTGGAGTGTTTTTAAACTTAGACATCATGGCATATAATGTCTCTTCCACTTGATTTTTCTCTTCTTTTTCAAGTTTATCAAAATCAATATGTTTCAAACCAGATAAATCTACATTTCTTTTGATATTTTCACATAAATTTTCAAGATCAGATAAAGGATTGTGACTTACCACCTGAAATTGGTTATTCTCATCTAATTATGTCCTTTCTTCATCTGAATCTGGTTGTGCCACATATTTCTTCTTTGTCTTTTCTGCTCTTGGCCACCTTTCTCTTTTTGCTTGATCTTTTCCTTGGCCTTCTAAGTTGTAGCATGTGTGCTGGCTCTAGTGGTAGGAGTAGTGGGCTTGGCTGGGCTTGGTTTGACAATTTTATTTGCTTTTGCCACTAGCTATGCTTTAGCCTTCCTTTTCTTTGGCTCAGCATGTGTAGGTGCTTCCTAATCTTCTTCTCCCTCAACACCTTCAATTTCCTCCTCTTCCTTGTCTTCTCCCATGCCTTGGGTCAATGCAAGAGGTGCTTTTTCTTGTGTTTCTTCTTCCTCTTCATCCTCTTCATCTTATTCTTCTTAGTTTCTTCACTAACTTATCCTTCTTCTTGATGCCTAATGCAGTTTAAAATTCCATCATAATCTTTGATTTTACCATCTCATAATTGCCAAATATCTTTGCACTTTTGTCGATCTCCTCTGCTAGTAGTGTTGTGATGGCTGCGAAGGCTTCATCAACATTTATTTTATACCCAAGTGGTCTTAACCATCTTACCCTTGGTGTGGTAGCTTGCACAAAAGTAAAATTAGCATAAAAAAGAAAACATACATCATTGTAGTGTTTCTCAACAAGAGAAACTAGAATTTTGAGTCTTTGCTTCATTGAATTCTTAACATCTTCAAAGTAATTTGTCATTATGGATTCAAAGTTTTCTCCCAGTTGCTCAATTTAATCATTTATCTGCACAGCAACTGATTTTTTTGTCTTCCATCCTAATTTTTCAAATAAGGGAAAAGTGTTATGTACATACAAGAATATGAAAATTAGTATTGAACCAAATTTGCACTGTGCACTCTTGGTTTTCCTGATAGCTTCAAGATTTTCCATAAGTTGTTGCAATTGTAGCTCCGCTAGATCATATGTATGATCTTTCTTTACAATCTTGTAGCCAACATCCACATCTAGGCAAGGTACACTATTCAATCTACTAGATTGATAGAATTTATGAGAGATTACCCTTACAACAAAGTTAGCAGTGGATCAGTGATGGTTTCTATAGTCATACCTTTCTTATGCCATTTTGCACCAGTGTTCTTCTCAATCACTTCCTTAGAGTCACTTATGAGTGTCTTTAACTGATATAGGGTTGGGTAGCTAGTTACCCTATGGATTATTCTTTTTGTGATCTTGATTGGTCTTCCCTCTAGCCATAAAGAACCATCATGAATTTGGCTTTGTACAATTCTTATCCACTCAATTTTAAACACATTTGGAAAATCTAGGGCCCGTGTCAAACCCTTTTTCTCAATGATTTTGTATTCCTCCTTCAAAACACCATTCTCACACAATATGTTATATGCCTCTCTAATTTCCATTTCCCCTATACCTCTTGTTTTGCAATTGTAACACTTCCTAACATCTGGCATCATAATAATGTTTGGGGGGATCATTGATATTGCACCAGAAGGATCTTGTTTATAGGCAATGTCAAGAATGGCTTTAAATATGGGTTATTTGACTTCATTATTGACAAGTTGAACATTCAAAACTTCCTTCCCTTCTACATTTTTTGAACTAGACACCATTCTATCAAACCAGGGTTTATGCAAAAGAAAACTGCATAGCTTAGCCCATGATAAATACCCTATGAAACCTGATGAATTGATGTGAGATCATTGCTAAATTCTTTGCAAATGCTTTGGACAAGTTTTTGTATCGCCTTTTGCTTTGCTTGCTCTTGGTCAAATTTAGAATGATGAATAATGAGCAAAGATTGATCATATACCCTTCGAAAACCTTGCATTTAATGCTTAGTGCTTACACAACTATAAGCTCGACATCAACTCAATTGTAGAATCGCTCAACATTCATTGATATTTTCATCACTTAGTAGTTACTACAAGTTTGACATCAACTAGATAGTTTGGCAGCTCGGCATCAACTATCATTCCACTCGACATACATATGAAACATTTCATGCTCCGCAACAACATGAAAAACTTAAAGATTTCACTTGAATTTTCAACAACATCTTGCATCTTTATTCGCGCTAATGTAGTCTTTTCAGTACTATCTCCTTTAGAACTAATGTATGCTATAACACTTGAATATCAGTCCCACATGCCTCTTGATTGCCTAGTTTGATGAGGTGTGATCACTTGACCCATTGGGTGAAGTGATCCCTTCTCCATTTGATGTGTTGCAAGCATCTTTCTTTTTCCATGGCTTGTTTATCTCATCTCTAATGTGTTCAACATCTACCTTGACTTTGCCTTTATCAAATTCACAACTTGGTGCCTTTGACCTAGTTGGACAATAGTTACTGATATGACTAATCTTCAAATAGCTAAAACATGTGGTTTGAATCAACCACCTTTTCTAGCTGCCACTGAAGTGTGTCCTAATACAATTCTTAGGAACACGTCCATATTCTTGACAACAGTGACATCTATATCTTGTATTATAATCCCAATTATAAAAATTCCCATTATTTCTTACCTTTGTTGGCTTGTTTTATGACCACATGGATTTGGATCTACATTCAAAGTCTCTATGTCCATACTTCTGGTAGTTGTAGCAATATCCTTCAAATCTTTACTTGTACATGATCCTAGTTCTACATTCATGTGCCTGATGACCTTGTTTGTTGCACTCATGACAATGAGTCATGTTCTTAGACTTGACATTCTGATTTGTATTCTTACTCCCACACACATTAGCAGTATGTCCTTTCTTACCACAATTATGACAAGTAGATTTGGAGTTCTCACCTTTGATGTTCCTTCTTCAACAACTTTGGATGATTCTCATTCTTTAGTGCTTGTGTAACCCAATATTGATGTATCTTTGTTTGATCTAAGGGATCTTAGTAATTGTTCAAAGTATTTGATGGCTTTATTTGGCTTGTCGAGACTTTCAAAAAATTCCTTCTCTCTTTTTAGGTCACTCTACAATTTTTCATTCTATAACTTCAATGTAGTTATCTCAATATCCTTGATATTGAATTCATAGTTGGCATTCATCATTTGACTTGGAGTATCCAATTGCATGTTGGAGATCTTGGTTAGCTCTGTTGACTTTTCTTCCAATCGATTTGCCAGAACTCTTTTGTCTTCTTCAATCATGGCCTTGTCTTCCATGGATTTCTTCTTCTGTTCAGTCACCTCACATAGCAATATAGCTTGTGATTCTTGTTCTAGATTGAGATTTCTAATTTCCTCAGCTTGGATTCTGTTCTTTTCCATTAGATTTGCAACTACTGCATCAAATTCATTGGTGTTGCAAGAGAATTAGGACAAGACATTTGTGTTAATTTTGAAGGTACATTTCTTGTCACATTTTTGCATTATTGTATAATATATATGGCATACATCTTTGGCATTAATGTCAAAAAGGGGGAGAAGATGTATTTTGTAGAGAAAATGTATATTGTGTAAAGGGGAGAAGATGTACAAAAAGTGGAGAAAATGTATATATCATATGTGAAAATATGGATAGCATACTATATATTATGTATAGGGGAGCATTATATTATAATTCATGTACATATACTTAGTGGTACATCTCTTACAAAAACAATTTTGAAAAATCTCAAAAAAAGTATACTCTACCAAGTCAGAAACATAAGGTGATGGATGAAAGATGTTCTTGAACATTTTGAATTTAGTTTTGATTGATAAGTGTTTTTTTCACTATTGATCTTAGATTGGTTTTGACAAGTGAGTGTCAACACACTTAAGCCATTTGTTGAGCTAGTAATACATGTTGAGCACAACATGTAAATATTAAACCATGTCGGGTTGCAATGAGTGTCGAGTCACTCATGTGCTGAGTCACTCAATGTGCTGAGTAGATAAACCATGTTGAGTGATTTAGGAGCTGAGTAAACAGTGGATGTCAAGTAATGTAGGTGTTGAGTTAGAAGTAGAAATACAATACATGTTGAGCATCAGTGACTTCATATGCCGAGTGACATAGTTTTGACATATTTGTTTGTAATGGCACAAACAACTATGTAAATTGTTTCTGAGTTAACTTGAGGATAGATTATGATCTTTTGGAGATAAGGACGAATCTACATGCAAATTCCCTATGTAATTACATGCAACCAATTAGAAAATGGGAAGGTTTAAGTGACAAAATGGATGAATCTCAACTATAGATTCATACCTAACCCTAAGACACCTAAATATTCTTAAGGAGGACAAAGCCCTAAACTCTTTATGAATAGATGGATGGGTGAATGATCAAATTAGAGGAGCAAACAAGATAGGTTGCAGAGCATTCAAGGTGACTTAGAAGTAATAGTGAATTGTAGAATCATTTAGAGAAGAATAGAGGATAGAGAGAAGGATACAACATTGATACATCAGATCATGAAGGATAAATTAGACATTGTGTAGAGGTGATCTATCATCAGGTAAGAAAGTGCCAATCGTAGGATCTATGCTGAGACATTTTAATAGGTGATTTCAGTTAAATCTCTTAACAGAGTAGTCCTAACAGGCTATATGAAATCCTTTAATAGGGTGCTTACTTAATTGTAAGTTGAAGTCCTCTAACCAGGCACACTTCTAACAGTGTGTTGAAATCCTCTAATAAGGTGAGACCTAACAATCTTTGTAAGTCTTTATTAGGGTAGACCCTGATTCATGGTCAAATCATTGTAACCTTCATTGGATACACTTTATTTATATAGTAGTGAAGATTTGTGGGTGTCATCCCCACCCCAGTTTTACATTCTCACTTGAAGGGTTTTTGGGTAATCATATATGGTGTTATGTATGTGATTGATTACATGTTTACATGACTTAGATGTTTAAACTCTTGATTCAACACCCCCCCACCCAAAAAAAAATAATTTTTTTTTACATTCTTCCCACTTGTAATTCCAACAATTGGTATCAGAGCTTTGTTCTCTAAAAGAGAAGCTTTGCAGCTTTGAGGAAAGATCTTGAAATGGAAGTCTACAAGTTGGGAAAGATTATTGAGAACCAAGAGATTGAAATACCTCTCATACTACATAAATTGAATGAGGCAAGAGAGGAACTAAATAAATACTTGAAGAGAAGGAAAGAGATTGCTATTGCGAAGAATGACACACTATATAAAGAGATAGACACTACCAAGCTAATGTGTTTTTGAAATGCATCCATGTTTGGGAGAATCATGCCCTATATATCTATCAATGTAGCTCTTATTATTGCCTCATCTATTGTCAGTACAACTAATTAACTTTGTGTTTGAAGCAATGTTCTAAAATGCTTCTCACTTTGAGCTGGGTTCTGAGGTAGCTTAGTACTTGATATGTTTAGTTTTCTCTCCAAACTCAAATTATGACTCCTGGTCTCTTGAGTAAAGAGTGTAGGATCACATAGCTTTATGTATAATGAGAATATATTCTCAAGTAAATTCTTTAACTTTTCAACCTTAATTGCCAGTGCAACTTGAGTTAGTGCTATTTCATTAGATATTTTCTCATTCACCTTTCCTTGAAACTTTTTCTCAGATCATTCTAAAAGTTTTGCAGTAGTATTAAGGTCTTCATTACTGACCTTTTCCATTATATCTATTAGTTTTTCTATTAGTGGCTTGGTCTCTTCAGGAGTTGGTAGGATGAATGCATCTATAAAGATGTCTTTAATGTCTTGGATTGCTTATTTCTGCCTATGTTCTCTCCTGAGCATTTCTTGATGCTTTTTCTTTTCTAAGGCTTGTTGCAAAATGCTGATTTGCTCCAATGTCATGGTGTCATAGTCAAATTTTAGAATTACAATTTCTTCATCAAGGCTTATGTCTCCATAGCGAATTACCTTATCAACCATTAATGAACTAGGGCTTGGCACTAAGATTTGTAATGGAATGGCTTCCATGCTTGGCTTCTGAAGAACTTGTGTAGAAGGAGTGTTAAATGCTAGTAGAGTTACCAATGCTTGGATGGCTTCCTATTCCTTCACCTTATGTGTTGAGTCATGCTCTTTAGGCTTGCCCTAATCTATCACTATAACTTGAATAGCACCTTGTTCTTGTGCTTTAGGTATAGATGAATCTATCTGTCTTGTTTTTTGTTGTCCTGCAATATCTTTCTCTTCTGCTTGCTTCTTCTTAATAGTATCAAATTTAACACTCGTATCAACCTTGGTAGATGTATCTACTATTGTTTGAACTGAAGGTTGTACATTAGTAATTGAAGGGATGATAGAAGGTGGTTCTTATGTATTAATCTTTTCTTGTGACCTTAGTTACTACCTTTTGCAATTCTTCTACACTGACCAAAACTGGATTTTCACAGAGTTTAGCTTGGAATGTAGATTGGTATATAATTTTCTTTAGGTCTTCTACAGTAAGTGGATTGATAGTTTGAGCTAAAGTATTAGAAACATCCTTTACAATTATATTTTTAGTTGTTACACTTGTATCATGAGGGGAACTAACACTCATCATTTATGTGTCCTGCACACTCTGTTCATCTTTCTTATCTATTTCTTCCCCAAATATATCATCTTTCTTATCATTATTTCCTTTTCCATCATCATTTTCATCATCTTCATCATCTGGTTTACCATCATCCTTATCATCTTGTTTACCCTCTGAAGGGTTAGCTTCTCCTTGTTTCATAGTGGTCAACCCATAGATAAGTTTCCATATTTGGGTTGATTTCTTGACCACATCTTCAATATTATTTTGAAGAATGTTGAAGGCTCTATATTTAGGTGTAAACCTAGCTACATATCTCTTGACATCCTTAGCAATCTATCCCTTTGTCAATTCTGGCATCACTTGAGCTAATGTTGTTTCTCTGATTTCTTTTTCCAAATTTAGACATAATGCCATTTTTTCTCAACAATATCATATAAACCTTTTGGTATTGTGTTGGAAAACTTTAGTGGAGTGTTTTTAAACTTAGAAATCATGGCATATAATGCCTCTTCCACTTGATTTTTCTCTTCTTTTTCAAGTTTATCAAAATCAATATGTTTCAAACTAGATAAATCTGCATTGCTTGTGATATTTTCACATAAATTTTTAAGATCAAATAAAGGATTATGACTTACCACTTGAAATTGGTTATTTTTATCTAATTCTATCCTTTCTTCATCTAAATTTGGCTGTGCCACATATTTTTTTCTTTGTCTTTTCTGCTCATGACCACTTTTCTTTTTTTGCTTGATCTTTTCCTTGGCCTTCTGAGTTGTAGCACGTGTACTGGCTCTAGTGGTAGGAGTAGTGGGCTTGGTTGGGCTTGGTTTGACAATTTTCTTTGCTTTTGCCACTGGCTATGCTTTAGCCTTCTTTTTCATTGGCTCAACATGTGTAGGTGATTCCTTAGCTTCTTCTCCCTTAGCACCTTCAATTTCCTCCTCTCCCTTATCTTCTCCCATGCCTTGGGTCAATGCAAGAGGTGCTTGTGCTTGTGTTTCTTCTTCCTCTTCATCTTCTTCTTCTTAGTTTCTTCACTAACTTATCCTTCTTCTTGATGGTTAATGCAATTTTAAATTCCATGGTAATCATTGATTTTACCATCTCATAATTGTCAAATATCTTTGCAATTGTGTCGATCTCCTCTGCTAGTAGTGCTACGATGGCTGCCAAGGCTTCATCAACATTTATTTCATACCCAAGTGGTCTTAACCATCTTGCCCTTGGTGTGGCAGCTTGCACAAAAGAAAAATTAGCATCAACAAGAAAACATACATCATTGTAGTGTTTCTCAACTAGAGAAACTAGAATTTTGAGTCTCTGCTTCATTGAATTCTTGACATCTTCAAAGTAACTTGTCATTATGGATTCAAAGTTTTCTCCCAGTTGCTTAATGTAATCATTTATCTACACTGCAACTGATCTTTTTATCTTCCATCCTACTTTTCCAAATGAGGGAAAAGTGTTATGTACATAAAAGAATATGAAAACTAGTATTGAACCAAATTTGGATTGTGTGCTCTTGGTTTTCCTAATAGCTTCAAGATTTTCCATAAGTTGTTGCAATTGTAGCTATGCTAGATCATATGTATGAACTTTCTTTACAATCTTGTAGCCAACATCCACATCTATGCAAGGTACACTATTCAATCTACTAGATTGATAGAATTTATGAGAGATTACCCTTACAACAAAGTTAAGCAATAGATTAGTGATGGTTTCTATAGTCATACCTCTCTTATTCCATTTTGCACTAGTGTTCTTCTTAGTCACTTCCTTGGTGTCACTTATAAGTGTCTTTAACCGATCTAGGGTTGGGCAACCGGTTACCCTATGGATTATTCTTTTGGTGATCTTGATTGGTCCTCCCTCTAGCCATAAAGAACCATTTTGAATTCGACTTTGTACAATTCTTATCCACTCAATTTTAAACACATTTGGAAAATCTAGGGCCCGTGTCAAACCCTTTTTCTCAATGATTTTGTATTCCTCCTTCAAAACACCATTCTCACACAATATGTTATATGCATCTCTAATTTCCATGTCTCCTATGCCTCTTGTTTTTCAATTGTAGCACTTTGTTACATCTTGCATCATAATAATGTTTGGCAGGATCATTGATAGTGCACTAGAAGGATCTTGTTTATAGGCAATGTCAAGAATGGCTTTAAATATGGGTTGTTTGACTTCATTATTGACAAGTTGAACATTCAAAACTTCCTTCCCTTCTACATTTTTTGAACTAGACACCATTCTATCAAACCAGGGTTTATGCAAAAGAAAACTACATAGCTCAGCCTATGATAAATACCCTATGAAACCTGATGAACTGATGTGAGATCATTGCTAAATTATTTGCAAATGCTTTGGATAGGTTTTTGTATCGCCTTCTGCTCTGCTTGCTCTTGGTCAAATTTAAAATGATGAATAATGAGAAAAGATTGATCATATACCCTTTGAAAACCTTGCATTTAATGCTTAGTGCTTACACAACTATAAGCTCAACATCAACTCAATTGTAGAATCACTCAGCATTCATTGATATTTTCATCACTTAGTAGTTACTACAACTTTGACATCAACTAGATAGTCTAGCAACTTGGCATCAACTATCATTCTACTCGACATACATATGAAAATTTCATGCTCAACAACAACATGAAAAACTTAAAGATTTAACTCTTATTTTCAACATCTACATTGTCAAAATGTGTAACTACTTCTTTATCAATTTCCTCATCTTTTTCTTGTTCATCAACACCTTCATCCTTGTCACTGACATTGACAACAAAATCACTCGACTTGTGAAGAACACAAATGTTCTTCCATGCGTTTGTAACATTCCTTACCAAATGTTCAATGAACTTCAACAATATAAGACAAGTGTTGAATCTCAAAGTAAGCTTTTCTTCATTTTTCTTTAGAGATTCCTTTACCTCCTGGTCATTCAAACTTGACATGAGTTGCCTCAAGGTCTGCTCATATATGTCTATTGCAGTTTTCATGGCATTCTCCCATCTTGGCTTGATCTTCTCCATTAGATCACTCAAAAGCTGTTGAACAAGCTGGTCTAGGGAATACTTCCATTTACCCATTTTAGTCATTAATACATCTTCTATTTGCCTTTGCTCTTCTACAGTCCTAGTTTCATACTTTAATGCTTTGAAATTTGGTATGCCTGATCTTGATTCAATATCTTTCAACCTTTCCTCAAAAGTAGGTGGAGGCCTCTTGAAGATTACATCTACTCCTTCTTTATCTTCTTTCTTCTTAGATGATCTTCTAGTAAACACAACAATAGATGCCTTGGTAGGATTGGTAGTAATTAACCTACCTTTCTTCTTCAGTCACTCTTCATCCTCTAATTTCTCTTCATCTTCTACTTTTTTATCCTCAATATCATCTCCTTTGCCTTCAATGAATAGAAGAGTGGAACTGATTTTTAGTTTGGCAATTCTCTTCTTCCCTTTGTTGACTGCCTGAGGGAGTTTGATTTCAAGTTCTATTCTAGCCTTTGCCTCATCATAAGTGCCAGAGTATGTAACTTTAGGGTCCAAAGGCTCATTAATCAATGCCTCGATAATGTCTTTAGTTTCATCTATGTTTACCTCATAACCAAGAGGTTTTACCCATACTATCGTTGGTCTAACTGGCTGAATGTATACTTTGTCACTATCAACCATGAAACAAACATCATCTTTGTAATCATCAACTAGCTTCTTGGGAATCCTAAATCTATTATTCAACTTTGCTTTGAATGCATCAAAATAGTTGTCCATAATACTTGCATAGTTCTCTCCCATTTCAACTATATACTTATTAATCTGATAAAGAACAGGTATATCCTTCCTCCAAACTACTGTACCTTTAGATGGGAAGAAATTTTGTACATAGAAAAATAACTTTTATACATAGAAAAATAGACAAGTCAAAAGTGAACCGAAGTTATAAGGATTGTTCTTGGAAGTTATTATACTCTCCATGTTCTTGTTGAACTGGTTCAATATCAACTCGACAAGGTCAAGTGATGGGTAATTCTTGACCACTTTGTATGCTAAATCCACTGCTTCACATGACATGATGTTTAGTTTACTCGAGAAGTAAATCTTGTGAGCAATAACATGTATCTCAAACTTGAGTTCCAGGTCAATAACATAGCTGATCTTCATTCCCCTTCCATCCCACTCGACAAGGGTTTTCTTCTCTAGTTCAACCTGACTCGCTTTTGTCAACATGGGAAGACCAGTGATCTTGTGGATCATCTTCTTGGTTATCAAAATAGGTTGTTCCAACCACAACTAACCATTGTGCACATGAATAAGAATATGTCTTATCCATTTTATTTGAAAATCCTGTGGCATATGTGGAATTTTAGTTTGAAGATGTTGATGTTCTAGTTTCAATACACCATTAACACATAATTCCTTCAATGATTCATCCATCTCTAATGTTCCAATATCTTGAATAGCACATCTAAAATGCAAATGAATATCATTGATCAACAATACCTTTGGGGGAATTTGTGACTGTGCTCCACTCGGATCTAGGGTTTTTACAACTGCAGAACTCAGCTTAAAATTTGGTGCCTTCCACTCCAAGCCTTGAACTAACATGTTAGAACCTTTCTTAGATTTGCTACTAATGGATGCCATCTTTTCTTAGTAAGGTTTGAGAGAATACACAAATCTTCAATAAAAATTTGCTCAAATTGCTTGAATGCTCTAAAGATTGCCTTGCGCAAATAGCTCTCAAAAATTTGCAGTGAGAAATGACTTTGATTTCTCCCTTTTTCATCAAATTTCACCATAAATGCATGGTATGATTGTTCACTCAAATGATAGACTATCATCCACTTCACTTGTATTGAATGCTCGATAGAGTCTTCCATGACTCGGTAACCACACAACAAATATAGTATCTACCGACCTTGCCCGACAGGGTCTTACAACCCAACCTCACTCGGTAAGGTCTTCAACCTAACCATGCTTGGTAATTATTGCATCTTTTACTCAGGGATCCAGTTGCATCTTGAATCCTGATTTGGATCTTTTTTTCTGCTGATTGGAATTGATGTGAGATATCTTCTTCTGAATCCTAGTTTTGATTCTCCTATGAGAGATCAAGTGGAAATGGTGGAGTCACCCAATTTTTGAGTGACATTATCATCGTTTCTCGAACTTGTACTCTCAAAATATTTTGGAACCCATTGTTGTCTCATCTGATTTCTAATGTTATCAAGTTTTTCCTTCTTTTGATCTTTAATTCTTCCAGTATTCATATAGTTCTTGGCAAGATGACCAAGTTCTATACAAATGAAACATCTTCTGGTCCAATGTGTCCAAATTCTCCAAGTGATGTTTTACACAATTCATTCCAATGTGTCCAAATTCTCCATAGTAATGACATCTGCACCAAGTGTTATAGTCTTAACCAAATATAGCTTTCACAATTTGTTCTGTTGGGTTCAATATCTTAGTTTTACATTCTAAGGATTTATGCCCATGCTTCTTACATTTATGACATTTGCCTTCAAACTTGGGTTTCTCTTTGCATTCATTTGTCCTATGACCATGCTGATTGTAATTGTAGCACTTTCCATTGAATTTACCTTTCTCATTGCTCCAACATTTGTTTGATGTATGACCTATCTTACCAAAGTGACTGCAAGTAGGTCTTTGATTCTTTTCAGCTGCTTGCTTG
Source organism: Cupressus sempervirens (assembly GCA_028749045.1). Taxonomy (NCBI): domain Eukaryota; kingdom Viridiplantae; phylum Streptophyta; class Pinopsida; order Cupressales; family Cupressaceae; genus Cupressus; species Cupressus sempervirens. The sequence continues at coordinate 891,727,819 of CM053789.1, forward strand.
GATGATTCACCTTCTTTTGTATATCCAATTCTTACATTTCCTTTTTGTCTGTAATGGCTTTGTTTATTCAATTAATTCATGTCTGATTGAGATTTCATCATCCTCTCATTGGTTTTCCTTTCAGTGTTTAGATCATTCCGTAGTCTTTCATTCTCTAATCTTAGGTTCATGATTTCTTTATTTGCATTGGTGAGCTGGTCAATGAAGTCTGTCTGTTGAAGGGATAGCTACTGAATTTCATTGTTCTTTCCTTCTATCTCTTCTTTTATCTTATTTTTCTCTTCCATGACTTCACACAGTCTTACTGACTAGATTTCTTATTCTCTTCTCAATTTTCTCACTTCTTCTTGAAGAGTACTATTATTTTCAAATAGTTCTTTAATTGCTTCATTAGCTTCATCTGAATTTCTTGAATGGATGTCTTCAATTCTTTCTTTAATTTAGAATTGGTCATTCATCTAGATTGCAAGATATTTTCTTCTTTTTAGGGATTGAGAGAGTTGCTCTTTTGCTTTCTTGAGTTGTGTAATAGCCAATTCCAAATCTAGCTTCTCATTGTTAATAACGTTGTCAAGTCTGAATACCTCCATAGCCTTTGATCTTTGCTCAAGCTGTTAAACTTCTTTCCTAAGAACCATAAATCTCTAATACTAATTGTTGGAAATATTATGATAGGATAAGTTACTGAGAGGGGAGGGGTGAATTAGTAACCAATAAAACTTAATCCTTATTTAGCAATTAATCCTTTATGAGTATTCTGATCTAATTGCATGCATGAGAAATTGAAAAATATTAAAGCATTCATAACACTTTGACACACAATTTAGCGACCTAGAAACCTTCCAAAAAAAAAGTAAACTTGGGGTGGGGATGATACCCACAAGCTTTAGTACTACAATATAAAGTTGGCCTGTTAAGGCTTACAATGATCACTTTTGATGATCAGCCCTGTTAGGAGCAATAAGGACCGCTAGGTCCACCTTGTAAAAGGATTTACAAACATACAATGAAGTATGCACTCAAAAAAGAGATTTACATAAGACTGTTAAGTCTACCTTGTGAAAGGATTTGATTGATCCACCTGTTATGATGAAAATACTTGATCTCAGATCTACAACTTGGTTTGCTAAATGAGATTCCTTTGAGTATAGTAATCACCTTGCTGTAATAGATAAAACTTTTCTGCTCCTTATACTATTGTAGCCTTTGTAATTCACTCCTCTACTCTTTTCTATTTATTACATTACTTCATTCCATACATTGGATGTGATACAATACATTACATGTATACCAATCCAATTTACAAATTACAAAGTCAATCTCAATACAAGTTTACACAAAAACCACAAAGTCAGCCTAACTATAGGAACTTGGGTTCTGAAGACTGGCTCGGTGAGGTTATGATACTCAACATCCACTGTCAATGCTCGGCATCATCATGCACTTGGTAGACGTAGAAGCTTGGTCCATATTGACCACTTCCAATTAGTCTTGAACTTGGTCTACACTGGTGACTTGGCAAATATTGTGAAACTTGACATATAAATTGAATCACTTGATTCACATTGCATAGCTTGGTCAATGTTATCACTACAAGCTTGGTATAAATTGAGTCACTTAGTTAACATTGAGTAGCTTGGTTAACACTAGACTCACATCACATCAACTACAAACTCGGTAAGCACTGTACAACTCAGTTTGCACTGATAAAATTGACATATATTAAGATACTTAGTTTATATTACTGATCAAAACCTTGGTAGTAACTGCTCAGTGCAAATTGAATACTATCCCTTGGACTTGGTAGCAACTGTAGAACTCGGTAGATATTGAAATGCTTAGTTAACAATGTTAACTGTACAATATGCTTGGTAGATGCTTACAATCTGAATAAGTGTATGTCACTATAACAAACATGACTGTAATGTCAACAAGGTGGTCCATCTTCAGGAGCTTTTGGTTGACTGGGGGAATGCACCATGTACAGTGGCCAAGGTGTCACTTGATACTGTGTTGGCATACCATATGTCACCTTGTGGTCATCGGTAGGGCCACAACCATTTTACTCACTGCTCTCACACCCCTAGGTCACAACCTCCTCACTGCTCTCCTAGTGGTGGTTTTGGAGGTGCTTGATCTCTCCTCCCTCGAGGCATGGTTATATCTGGTCCCTAGTTGCTCCTCCTATTGCTCCTATTGTTGTTTAACCCTCCTCTAGTAGGGATCCCAAGTGGTATTTTGCACATACAGAGTTAGCTATTTGTCCTCTTAGGGTGGAGGAAGATGAAGAAAAAGAAAAAAATTGATGATGGTGTTGATGGGTGGGCTCCTCTTGAGCCTCCCACTAATGTTGCTAATGTTCGGGGTTCCTGATGATCATGATCCTTGTCCCTTAACTAGCATTGCTCTTGTAGCTTGAGGGTTTTATTTTTATTTTTAATGAGTAGTTGAGTTTTTGACTCTATCCATTTGAACTCTTGCGGGGTGATCCTTGTATCCTCTAGTCCCCTTTTTGTGAATATGTAAGTTAATATTTTTATTAATAGAAATGAACTATTTGTGTGCTAGAAAATGTGACCTGTTGGGAGCACGAATCAACAAGTAAACATTAGTTTAAAACCTCAAACATGCATCAAAGACTCAATAAAATGAAGGAACATTGACTAACTAATGCTTGCTTGAGTTTTGCAACAGGTTACATTTTCTAGCACACATTTTGGCATGCCTGGTGGGACCCATGTCCCTATTTTTCATTCAAAATTTTGTCAAAAAATCCATAATCTACCACTAAAACCTTTCTTTATTGTTTGCATCGAACATAGTGTCATCTGCGTTATGTTGTCTTCGCAGATTGACGTCTACGCAAATTGGGGTCTCTGCCTTTCTATTATTTTTTATCTTAAAAAAATATTCTGTTGTCTTCGTCCATACATTGGCATCTTCGCAATTTTTTTTGTAATTCTGTCATATGCACCTATATAATGTTGTCTGTGCTTCTATTCTGTTGTCTACGCTTTTTCAACGACCTTTTATTTTGTCGCTACGCTTTTTTAGCCTCTATTCTATTGTCTGTGCTTTTTTGGTGACCTTTTATTTCGGCTTCTGTGCTTTTTTGACGACCTTCTATTCTGGCGTCTGCACTTTTCTGTTACCTTTTGTTTTGTCGTCTGCAATTTTTTTTTTTAATGTATAGAAAAAATAACAAAAAATGTTAAAATAAAATTTTCCCATAGTAAAGCCTTCATCTTGGTGTTTTTCTCGTGAGGCTAATAAAGTTTATTTTTTCTTGCAGATTGGAGCATTTTAAACACCTAATCATATTTTTTTGCAAGTTTTTCTTAATGTTTTATTGCTCTTGAGAATTAACCTTGAAAGACATAAAACAAACCAATAGTGATTTTTATCACTAAGGGAATTTGAAGTGATTTTTATCACTTAGACTCAAAAGTTAATGAACTTGTATAGATTAATCACTTTCATTTGAATGGATGAATCTTAGCATAGAAAACATTTGGACTTGGTGTTTAAAATTGACATGAATGTTTAGGCTAACACACATTTGGAATTGGTGCTTAAAATTGACATGTATGCCTAGGCTAGAACACATTTGGATTTGGTGCTTAAAATGAAGTCACACACTCTTGAATGGCCTAAAGTAAATTGACTTTATTTCCAACATCTTTCATTTTCAGCATTTCATTTACACACACTCGCTTTACTTTCTTGTTGACAAATCCGTATTTTCATTTACATTGGCACCATTTCAAGTTGGAAAGAACATTGTATGCTTTAAACACATGTATCTTCAAAGTATATTACAAAACCTAAAGCTTAATTGGGAAAGAACGCGTGTCTTTTTAAACCTTGAGGCCACTTACGTATTCTCTCCCCTTGTGCCTTTGGGTGATCTTGGGTGCACAAGAAATAAGTGGTCTTGTTTTTCTTTTTTAGGAGGCAAAAATCCCAAAAACATTATAAAATGCAAAAATCCAAAAACATTGTAAAACATAAAAATCCAAAAAAATCATAAAAGTTCCAAAATCCAAAAAAAATTTAAAAACATTTCAAAAACAACAAAAAAAACAAAAAGAAGCTCTCATTTTATCCATCACTTCTTCTATCCATCCATCTCATCATCATCATGCATCTCTTGTCTTAATCACCTTCTTAATCATTCAAATCATTCCTCAAAATCTTAATCATCTCTATTCATCCAAAACATTTCCTCATTTTCTTAATCATTCAGTCTAATTCCTAATCTCCATCCTAGTCATGCTTCATCCTCCATGTCACACTTCAATTCCCTCATTCAATGATTCATCTTCATGATTCTTAATCCAATCCCTTATCAAATTCATTCTTTTCTAATCAATTCTTAATTCGATCCATTTACATCTTCATCCATAATCAATCTTTCTAATTTAATTCACATCTCCTTCTAATTCAACTTTGCATCACATCTTCTACTTTGAACAAAGGAGCATTTTCACGAATATTGGACTTTCATTCAAATCCCACATTCACTTGTTGGCAATATCATAAGGTTTTTATCAAATCAAATCAAACCCTCATCAATATCAATATCAAATCAAATCCAATCCAATCAATATCAAGTCCAATCCATTTCAAATCAAATCAAACCAAAGTCCAAAATTTCTCTTAGTCCTAGGTTCATATTCCATCCATCATCAAATCTTTCATCATCCTTCATGTAACATCTATGGATCCAAGTTGGCTTAATCCAATGGTTGACGATCTTCAAAGACAATATGGAGTTATACCTCCTGTTCAACCTACATATCAAATCCATCCTCAACATTTCATATCCAACTTCAATCCATCTCATGTTTATTATTCTTCTACCTTTGACAAGGGAAATCCACCTCATTATCCTTCATCTACATATGCTTCTATTCATAGTCCACACAATTCCTCAAACACAAATACCCTTGCCATGGAAATGGAGCAACTAAAGAATTATCTCTTAGCAAGCCAACAAAAAGAGTCCACCTTCCATGCCATGTGTCCTCTTCCCCCATGTTTCGAAGATCCTAGTCCTCATGTCCCATCCTACCCCCAAACCCTCCATGCAATCCCCTATCCATAGTTCTGCCTTCACACAATCCTAATCCTCCAAAAACCTCATCCCCACCTTGTAAGGGGTATTTCTCATCATTCTTGGCTAAGTGTAAACTAGAAAATGAAGAAAGCCAATCACCCACAGTCATACCCCCAATCCATCTCAAGACCTTCCTCCAAAGCATGTCATTATAGATTCCTCTTCTCCTCTAGATCCAAGCATTTTTCCATCCCATCATTCCCCTATCCCTCAAGATCCATCTATCCCTCCTAGTCCATCTCATGATTCCCTTCCTAATCAAGATTAGGACATTCCATGTACCACCAATTCCACTCCATCTCAAGAGTTAGCATTCGTAGACCCTGCACTTCATACAGAAGTTCCTTCCACTCTGTCCACTCATACTCCTCTATGTCAAGATCAAATCACTCCATCTCATGGTTCCATTCCCTCCACTCCATCTCATGATCCTATTCCATCTCATAATCCACTTGTTCCACTACACGATCCTCTTGTAAGTCAAGATCAAAGCACCCCTTTAGTTGCCTTTCATGATACCATTCCATCTCTAGATCCTATTATCCCTCATAATCCCCCTTGTGATCCTAATCCTCCACATGATCCCATCCCACCTATCCAATCCACTCATGAATCCCATCTACTTGGGCTCGCATCTTGTGTTGAAAATAATAAGTATCCCATTGAAGAAATAATGTCTCAAGATGTTGGTATGCCTTCCACTTCTTCCAAATCCACACTTCCTCCATCCACACCCAAAGCTTCCCATCATTCATGTTTCAAGTCCATTTTGGGCCCTTATATCCATATTCCCATTCCTTCCTCACTTCCATCCATTCTAGGTCCTTACGTTCCACACCTGAATTCTTCATCCCTTCCTTCCATTTTGGGTCCTTACGTACATCCATCCACCATATCCATGTTTTCCCCTTCATCCCCTAGTAAAGATCAACAACAACATACATCATTGAATTCCTTCCAATGTTCACCATCCATACGCTTTCCTTCATGCACCCATACCACGACCAATGCAAGCAAATTGGATGCCAAAGAAAAAATGAATAAAGCAAAAAATCCACAAAAGCCCAAGGATCAACATGTCCCTTCTAAACACCATGTTCAAGAAAAGAAAAATCTGATCCAAAGCAAAATCAAAAAGCCACAAAGGCTCAAAATCAAAAATGCAAAATTTTTGTGGATCCCAAAGCTACTTAATGTAGCAATGAATCTCAAAGAAAGATTCCAAATGACATCCAATTCTGCTGATCCAAAGGCTTCCCTCGTGCATAATCCATCCACACTTCCTCTTTCCAAATCCATTTTGGGTCCTTATATACCCAAATCCACCATCCTAAATCCATCGTCTCCTTCATCTATTTTGGGTCCCGATATCCCAAAATCCACACTTTTTGCTACATATCCTCCACAATTTGCTCCTTTCCATCACCCTTCAAGGTGTGTGCTGATGACAATCTTTTTGCCTCCTTCATCCACTCATTCACAAGTCTTCCAACCTAGCATCCATCAACCACGTCTTCCTCCCACCCACTCCAACCCCTTAATCCAAACCTTTTCATAAGTCCTTTTCCTCCATTCACTATCCTACCAACATCTATGAGCAACTAGTACAAATTCCTTGAAAATAACAAAAAAATAAAAAATAAAAAATATCAAGGGATTCTATCCATAAATCTAGATGCTTGAGTCCTCCCTTCATTTTCCTATCATGTATCCATTGCCTTCCAATTCCACTTATCCCTCCATTCACTTTTCCTCTTCCACTTACACTCTACGCTAGGGGCAAGCTCCATCCATACCACTTTTCCTCCCCTATCTTCCATACTTCCATCCACCATTCATTATCCTTTTCCATCTTTGATCTTGACTTTCACTTTCTTTTCATCCATCCATATGCTCAGTTGACATATCCCTTGTGCATTATCCACATATTTTCCTACATACTTCCATACTTCTTTCATATATTTGATCTTGACATGTTATCCATATCTTGCATTCCATAGTCCTTGTCATGTTCATTCATCCATTTTCCATCCATACTCCTATATAATTCCATCCTTCTTTCATATGTCCTTGATCTGGGTTATCCCTTCCATTTCATCCACTTTATATCATACATTTCCTCCATACCCTTCATATCATTATCCCTTTTTCATACCCTCCCTCCCATATCCCTTATTCATTTCCCTTTCATGCCCATGCTCATGATCACCACTAGAGGTACAATAACAAAATGTTCGTACATGCTTTGGAAGTGCACATGCCTTCTTTTCCTCCATATGCTCGCCTTCATTCCATCTTTCCATTTTCACACATCCTTTCCCACCATATTTCCCACCATATTCCTATCTTTGGTATGGGGCATTTGGACTCCTTCGAAACATGGTCCTTGGCTCCACATTTTCCAACACCATATCATTTGGCCCCTCATATCCTTCCACCATTCCTTTCATCCACCAACTCATGTTGCTTTTCCTCCATTTACCTTATCTTATCCCTCCCTTGTCATTGGTCCCAATCCATTCTATTCCACATTCATTCAAAAAATTCATTTCTATCCATTGTATGCATTCGTTCATATCACATTCAATCTAAGTCTTCCAACTCACTTCAATCAAATTCATTCTTCAATCAATTTTCCCTTCTTCTAATTCTTTCACATCAAATCAATTCTACTCTCATCATTCTTCATCCTATCAACATCATTCTTCCAATCTCACCCATGTTCATTCTTCTATCCACCATAAAAAAAAAAAAAAAAAAAAAAAAAGAGATGTCAATCATTGTGCAATCAATACTAATTCAATCAATCTAATCTTGCACTCTTGTACATCAATCTTTAATCAATTCATCAAATTTGACCCAATTAGCTGATAATCCATTGACCATATTCAAACATTATCATGGGATGAATCCTTCCCAATCCTTGGATGTGCATTACGCTTATTGTTAGCTTTGTCATCCTTAATCAATCATCATTAATCAGTCCATTCATGGGTTTTTAGCTTAACTAGGGGCAAAATATTGGTTTGCATTTGGTTTTTTGTGCATGATTGCTTGTTACTTGTATGCATTAGTATTTTTTGCATTTCTCATGGTCTTTGCATCCTATTGTCCTAGGAATCATGGTCTTCCATATCATGGTTTCATAAGACATATGGTTGTATTAGACCCCTATTTTCATGTACTTGACACATTGTCATCTTGGTTCCTCATACCTTGGTGCATAGTGTTGAGTACAATATCAAACTTAGGTTGTTCACACCATTGTAGAAAGACACCTTAACTCTCATGCAAGAGGACAAGTGTGCAAGAGGTGTGAGAAGGCATGGCTTCTCACACGTGTGAGACACCTTGACTCTCATGCAAGAGGACAAGTGTGCAAGAGGTGTGAGAAGGCATGGCTTCTCACACATGTGTGAGACACCTTGACTCTCATGCAAGAGGACAAGTGTGCAAGAGGCATAGAAGACATGAGGGGTGAGGAATGTGTGAACATCTCTCACACGTGTGAGGATTCCTCACACATGTGTGAGCACACACTTAGGATTAAAAGGTGATTAGCAAGGTGATTAGGAAAAGCAAGCATGATTAAGGAAGTGGGTAGCTTTAGCATGATGGGTTAGGTTAGGAGAGGGTTTAAGTTAGGAGCCATGTGCTCAAATAGGATTAAATGTAATATTTAATTCCAAGGGGGATTTAGGCAAGGATTAATTAAGTAAACGAAGTACTTAATTAAAGTGAATGGGTCAGGATGCAAGTGGGAAGGCTAGGATTTAAATAAACCTTAGTTTATTTAAATCAAGGAAAGGAAAACATAATTAAATAAATGTAAAATTTATTTAATTAAGGTAGTGGAATTAAATAAATAATGAATATTTATTTAATTGGCTAGGAACTGGGATTTGGACAATTTTAGGTGTCTACACTATTCATAATAAAAAATTATAAAATATCCTTAAAAAATGATCATCTTAGTGAAAATCTAGCAATAGGCACTTTGACATGTCACCAAAAAAGTCAAATATCTCAAAAAATCAAAAAAAAATCAAAAAAAGTCCTAGAAACAAATAATCCTACAAAGTGGTGAAAACTTGGAAACAAGCACAACTTGAGACCTTTACACTTACTTCTTGCAACATGCCACTTCCCACTTTGAGCTATATCCATCTCATACCTCTTTACCTTAGTTTACAATTTATCCTTATCTAAGTCTAGGGGGCAAAAACTGTATAGCTTACTAGGTCTCTTAGTTGTGTTGGAATTTCTCTTACAAATATCTAATAATGTTTTTAAACACTTCCCTTGACATCAAGTGTTTCATAAACACTTATCAAATACCTTACCTTGAGTTGAAACTTTGCCTATAGTCTAGGATGATGCAATATTTCTCACTTGTAGACATGAGTCCTAGGAAGACAACACCTTGAATTTCACACAAGCACTTCAATTGAAAATGACTGAGACTTGCTTGACTTATTTTCTTTGTGTGGTGTTTATGCTGAGTGTTCCCTCCTTAGTCTCTCCACGATGTCATTGAACTAGAGGATTGAGGGCACCAAGCATGTTTTTCTTTGATTTTTGTCTGCGAGTGTACTTTGCAGATCTTAGGTGTCTTGAGCATTTTTCTTTAACCCCTTCAAAACTTAAAATATTTAAGGGTATGACCTTTTCTATTCATCGTGTTTTCTCCTACAAGACTATGCTTATGGTCATCTTGAAATTTTGTGTCTCGATGCGAGCACAATCTTGCTACACTAAACCCAGGGAATCTAACTACACTATCATCTTGACCTTAATGTCTTTTGTGCATAGGTTGGGTTCCCACACTCCTATCTAATATAGATCATATTCATATCCTCATAGTTAACACTAGTGATGGTTGTATGATCTTGCAATGTCCCTAATAAGGCTTGATGATAAAAACTAAGACCTACTTATATAACCCTTTCAACTTGTGCTTTGCATACTAGTTTGCATTCTAGCATAGTTTTGCACTCAAGTTTCGAGAGAGGCTCCTTCATCTTTCATGGATGCGTTAGTCAACTATGTTCATCTTCTTAATTCTTCTTGAAAATGTCTTATCACCTCCTATAGTCTTTCATTCCTCTCCTTGCTATCTTATCATCATAATGGGTTAATCTCATCATCATATCTAATCTATCGAAGAGCTAAATTTTAAAATCATAAGTCCATATCACATGATAGAGCTAGACACACACACACACACACACACAAGATGTCAAAATCTAAGAGAGCATGCACCACATCACGGAAATAAAAGTAAAGAGCATGAGCATATCTATCAACATTACATGGATACATAAGCACAAGTACTAAAAAGTAAAGATACATCACATCACATGAACATGAAAAGAGATAATTACACAACAATGATAGATCTAAACTAAAAATCTCATATAAATGGTGAAATATCAAGTATCAGTACAACACGAGTATCACAATTCAAATATCAATGTCTAAAAACATCACGTATCAAAATGAATAGAGTCCTAAGATACAATATATAACTCACTTCCTCCCTCTCGCCTCTGATGAGGCTATGGAGGAGGAGCCTAGGTCTTATCTAGTGGTGATACTACTCCCTTTGATCTCCCTACATGTTATGAGTAGTTTGAGAGTCCTTGCTCTGGAGGCACTATAACTCTGTGTCACATAGTAGTATGTTTCCCTAGCACCATGTCACTATGTATCTTTTCGTGCTACATCTCTCTCTCACTTGTACTCCTTGCTGTGAGATTTCTCATCTATGAGTTGCTAGTCCCACATTTTGATGGTTGTTTATGCCTATTATAGTTCTACCTCCATTTCCATGACCCTTTGCACTAACCCCTTATTGCTTCCTATCATTGCTCCTATTATTGTCCTCTCTCCTAAATAGTCTTTCCTCCTCTATTATTGCTCTCCCCTTACTCCTGGATCAAGTGGTAGGTTGGATACTAGAAGGGGCATGGATCCTAGACCCACTAATATTGCCTCATCTCTTGTCCTCTCCCTCCATCTCCTCCATCATCATCCCCATCATCACCCTTATCAATTCTATCCACCATCACTATGTCTAGAGCAGTAAAGCTCAGAGGAATGTGCCCTCATCTATCTTATATAATCAAGAGATGCCCCTACATCTATCATTGTAGGCATAAGATCCCATGATGCTCATTGTATTTATTATGTCTCATATATGCATGTTGCATAACTAAACATATTTAAGCACCCATGAATCTCCTCATCTCTATATCTAGCATACATTGTCATCTCTTTGCTTACTTTTTGCCTTCATCCAAACTTCTCCATACCTTGCTGATCACAAACCTTTACTTGCCCAGCAATGGTCGGCTGTAAAACATGTATGCCAACTTGTTGGTTAACAATTTGTTCTACTATTATATTTGATAATCTTGACTCTTTAATACCCAATGTTTTGAGAAACAAAGGATGTTTACCAACAAATGTGTTAGTGTATGTATCCTATCACTATCCTCTGAATTGATTAGGTATAGCTCCCTATGATTCTTGCAATAATATGTAATGAATATGTCTTTATGTGATTAGAAACTCTTGATATTATAAGCTCTTAACTTGAGAGCAGTAAGGGATAACCGAGTTGTTTGTAGGCACAAACAACTCAGACAAGATGTATATAAATAACCTATCACACTCAATGGAATGATTGTGGTAGATTATCTTGATATTTCCTAACTTCTAATTCTATTCTAAATACAAATTACTCATCTAAATATAGAAGTAGTAAAGAAAGGATTATATATATGAGGGCAAGTGGAATTGCTTTGGCTATTAGCCTTGATTGAAATGGAATTCAACAAGTATCCAATAGATTCACATACATTATCCTTTAATTCCCAATGGAATATCTAACATGTATGAAACTATCAAGATAAGAAAAAAAACCATATATGAAGCAGCAAATGGAATTACTGTACTGAAAATATCAAAACAAAGTGGAATCCATTTGATTATTTACATGATCATACACAATTGTCTTTCAACTTTAAGTGCAAATTTATCAAATGCATGGACTACAAAACCTGAAAAGAAAATATTGTAAATGGAATTATAGTACTATTGTGGTTACACAATGCACACCCCATTTCCCAATAGAAATGGGGACCCCTAATATATTTTTGGGCTTTTTGGACTCTTAATCTGGGATTCGAGTTGTTTTGAGGTGTCCCCTAGCCCCCAAGGTCATGTCCAAACCCTGTTTAGAAACCCTATGGGTCAAAAATTCAAGAAATAAGTTGAGTTTTCAAAATCATGGTGCACTAAGCGCACCTCCCAAGGTGTGCTGATGTGCCAAGTTTTGGGAAAAATAAGTTTTTACCCAACTGCACATCTTTCCTCCATGCTACATCCACTTCCTCCAGCTTTGCACTAGAGCACCTATAAGGTGTGCCTTGATCCTCCTTCCTCTTTTCGCCTACCTTGCACCTAGAGACTTAGAGTTATATTGGTGTGCACTAGCACACTTGGCTTGGTGCACTAGTCTGCACCAATCTTCACATAAAACCTTAAAAGACAACAAAAAAATGAACATAAAAGAAAGAAATAGGTATGCACTAGTGCACCTATCTTAGTGCACTGGTGCATACCCAACCTGATGACAAAACACAAAGAACAAGTATTGGTGCGTAGTAGCGCACCTAACTTGGTGCGCTAGTGCACACTCATACACAAAACTTTAAAAAACTCACACTTTTTAAAGGGGGTCTTGAGACATGTAAGGTGCACATTAGTGCACCTCATCAGGTGTGCTATTGTGTACCTTGTATATTTGAATTTGGTTTTAAAAATTGCGCATCTGCCGCACCTATTAGGTGAGCTAGGTGTACCATTAGGTTCTTTAAAGAATAATGGGGGTGTTTTCATGCATTTAACTTTTGAGATTTTGTTCAGGATGGGACTAAGGGTTATTATAATCTTTTCCATTCTTAATTCCAAACTAAGGGGTGTTCTTTTGTGCAGATATAATAGCATCCTCTTTAGCATCCATGGGCAAGAAAATGGCACCGAAACCAGTGGTTTTCAAATTCCAAGGAGTTCTAACAAAATCAAGGTTTCAGGATGACTACTCAAAGATCAAAGATACAAACTTGGGGCATACTAATTTGTGGGAATTCTTAAGGATTTGTAACAAACCTATTAAGAGGTCTTCTATGCTTTCTGCATTGATTCGATCAGGGTTGGTGAATGCAGCTTCACACCCAATATCAATACAATCTTCAAAACTCATAATGACACTTGCAAAACACTTTATCTCTAAGTAGAGAGTTGTGAAGAGCATTACTAGGGAGATTGTCTTGATCTTTGACTTGACAAAATTAAAAGGGTATTCCATTTTTCATGTGCAGATCAATTCATCAAGCTTACCTATGAACAAGCAGAAAGGTGGTATTGAGAGCATATTGCGGAGGCATCCGAGATCATTCAATCATCCTACCTTATAGAAAAGACTCCTCTGGGAAAGAAGATTGGAAAAGTTGACATGACTAGAGGATATATGAAAGAAGACATTGGATATGCAATTATACTTTTAAGCAAGGTTATGGGTTTTCCAGCAATAGGACATTTGAATATCTTTATGATACATTTTATTGAGACCATCAAGAATGCAAAGATGCCACTTGATTGGGCCTCTACTTTGAGTGAGAATTTATGTGAATAGCTGGAGACAGTAAAGAACAAAAGGAAATTTTGTATGACCTCATATCTAGTATGCTTGTTAGCTACAAGGGCAACAAACTATCTAGGATTGTATAGGAAGGGTAGCATGCAAGATCCAAAAGCATGGCCTTACATTGTGTACCCTCAGTTGGTAATGAAGAAGTTCCCAGAGAAAAGTAAAGAATATAGAATCATGAACGATGCATTCATATTTTCCATCATTCAATTCATAGAAGGAGATTATGTAAAGAGATTATCAAAGGATGCAATGGCACAAATAACAGTACCTATAGTATATTACATTTAGTTCAAAATATTTACATATCTAAGGGTAGCTAGTACCATTGTCAACCTGAAGAAGCTTCCAAGGTACCCTTGTGATAGACTTGTCCACTTGGAGATACAAATTGAGTTTGCATGTGACAGGGTCAGAAAACAACACAAACATTGTTGGACATGGCCTTTGACCATAGGACCTTTTCAAGTGAAATGGAAGCAAGATATTCCTTCCTTTGAGTGTGAATGGGATCAATAATCATTGAAAGAATACAATTCTCTACGGCCATGTTTTGATAACATTGGGAGAGTGCAATATCTAGTAGGTAAAGCATTCACACATGAGGAGGCCATTGAAGACCATTGGATGAATGCTACAAATGACTATGACATCCAAATAAGGGACTATTGTAGAATGACTTTGTACTTGGTAGAAAAGACCTTAAAAATAAAGTTCCCATTGAAGATATTGCAACAAGAATTAGGGGAGTTTCTTGATCCTTTGTTCAACATAGATAAATTTGGGGAAAGACCCATGGTGAATGTTGAGGTTGACAGAGAGGAGAACTCTAATATTAACCATAGGGTAAGGCACACCATTAAAATGATGCAAGATTGGATCAAGAAACCATTTAAACTTGATCGAATACCTAAGATAGTAATTTTCCATGTACAGGCCCGCCTAGCCAAAGGTAGAGAGAAGAAAGTCACCATCCCTACCTTTGTAGCTTAGTCACCAATAAGGCCTGAAATAGTATACCAACTTGACCGACCAGTTGGATACTATGACCCTCAAGAGAGAAAAGGAAAGGAAAAAAGAAAGAGGAGTTCTCCTCAAAGAGTCGAGCTAGAGGAAGGTGAAATCCTGACAGCCCCACAACAAGAAGAAGTAAATGTACAAGGGTCTGAGGATACTGGGGCACCACAACTTTAGATTGACCCACAACTTCCACCAATTGCTGCACTAAGCCAAAACAAGACAAAAGTTGAGATTCAAGAGGTTTCTCCACCTCGACAGATAGAACAAGCATCCCCTTTGCCCCCAAGAAAGGAAGAAAGATTAAGACTTCGGTCAAGAAAAGGAAAAGGGTGATCGGGAGGGTAGTGCCTTTCCCATCTATCTCAAAACTCATTCCTGAAGAGGAAGAAGAAGAGGATGATGAGGATAATGTGACTTTAAATAGAATAACCCAGCTAGAAAGAGCCATAGAGCAAGAAAGGAGAAGTTCTACTGTTACATCACCATCAATACCAAAAGAATTTCTATAGACAACTACATCAGAGGATGAAATGCAACAATGGATTGATGAGCAGGATGTAGAGGGCATTGACATATTTAAGATGTCAGATTTTGATTTCATGTCCATAGGCACCAAATTGGTGGGAGACAAAATCAAGGATACACCGACCGATGAGCCCCAACAAAAAGATTGGACTCAAATGGCACTGGAATCACAAGGTTCTAAGCTTCCTCTTCCATCCCCATCACAAGTCACAATTATTGATAAAGGCTTTGCTACTCCTCTACCATTAGGTACAAAAGAAGAATAAATTCAAATGGAACAAGAGGAAGAACCACAACAAAAATCAACCGATGAAGTGTTTAGGAAGGGCAAATGGTTCAATATCCTCATCAAGCTCCCCAAGACATCGAGGTAATAACTGTGGGCTCCACGGAAATAGAAACTATAGAGGAAGAACCTTCACAAAGGGAAAAGACCCTAGAAAAGAGAAATAAGGGAAAGGGGTGGCAGAGAAAACTCCTTCATCCTCAAGAGGTAGGCCTTCGATGGAATGAGTCCCAAGGTGGTTATGCAAAGAAATGATAAGAAGTAAAAAGCTACAATTCAACGCCAATGAAGGGGAAATGATTGAGTTGATTGAGGTTCTGAGGAAACTTGAGTCCCCATCAAAAGAGGCCAGAGCATTAACATTTATCAACAATGACCAAATCAAGATTTATTTACACAAGTGGCTATTCCTCCTCTCGATGTTGTTGTAGAAGATTTGACTCCACAAGATTATTAAATCAGAGAGGTCATGCTTAGGAAGGCCACATTGGATACAACCAAGTTGATGGTCACAATGGGGATGAAGGAGGTGTTTAGGAGTTTGGAGCAAGAAGGGGCATAATTAATGACACTTCGTAGGAAAAATGAAATCCTAAAAGGATATTTAGCCAAAGTTGTTGGTCCCTTGGATCTCAAACACCCCAAGGAGATCCTGAACACTACACTCAAGAGAAGAGATGGGGGAGGAGTATAGTTGGGTTCATTTTTGAATGCTTGTCAGCAATGGTAGAAATTTTTTGAGGAAAAAGGCATTCTGATATTCTGGGGAAATCTAAAGCTACTTCATGTTATGCAAGAAAATGTGGATAAAATGGTAGCAATTTTGAAGCAAGATTTTAGTATTATGGATGAGGTACATGCCTGGCAAAAAGATTTACACCTACTACAGGCCATAAAGGGGTAGAGGTATAGAATGCTTATGGTTGTATATACTATAGAAGAGTTAGATTTTCTTGATGATTGGATAGAGAAAATAGAGGATAGTAATAAAGTAATGGAATCATTACACGCAGAGATCCATCAGCTCAAGGACTAAGGCTCAGAGAAAATTTTGGAAGTGGAGAAACATTATAGTGATGCATGTCTCGACATATTTGAAGATGATGCATGGGAGAAATTAGTACCAATAGAGGTAGTAGTCAATAAATTTAGGAATATTTTTCAAGAAGTTTCTACTGATGATGAAATTTGGCAGGCCTTTAGGATAGAGGAAGCTCTACTAGAGTTAGATACTAAACTTGGGGATTTTGTTGAGACCTATATAGAGGTAGATAACTATAAGAAAAAGGTTAAGGGTAAATATAATGCCTTAGATCTACCAGATGTAGCCAAGGTCACTGAGATTATTGAGAAATTCAAGGGCAAGCATCTAGATGGAGCTCTAGTATGAAGGGGGACAAAACCCAAAAGCCAAAATTTTAATTTTGACACTTGGTGAAATTTTTGCATTTTTGGACCTTTGAGGTGTGCTGGTGTGCCGGTGTACTTTTTGATACTAAGTGTTGGAAGAATTTTGAAGAAGTCAGAGATGTGTAGATGCACTAATGCGCTTTCTTCTGAGGTGCACTTTTTCCTAGAGCTACGCCGACAGTTAATTGCTAGTTCCAAAATTAGAGCTTTCCATGCATTGGAAACACATTTCGATAGTAGTTTAACTCCGATAGATGCCCAATGAAGGAGGAACTTCTATTTTTTATACTTCTAGACACTTCTACTTCGATTGAAGACTTTCTTCTTATTATTTTCTCTCAATTTCTTTGTTTTATGACATGTAAAGGCTCATGCATTCAATTAATAAATATAAAAATGGATGGAGTCCTACTAAGCACCAGTTAGATTGTTAGTTTGTACATAATTAGTTCATTTTTTAATAACTTAAAAGAATATTATTGTATGAAGATATCTCTCACTCTCAACACAAATTGAGGAGATGATTTCTTATAAATACTAGATTGTAATATGTAATTAGGGCCGCTGTTATTTTGCAATAATATTATGCTTTTGGTGCTCACATTTGGAGTGTAGTAATTCTTGCCTAAATGTGTCATTGTTTTGTGAATTTATGTTCATGAAATTGTGATTGAGCCAAAAGTTTATTGTGTTATTTCTAGTTGTGCGATCTGTTTTAATTCTAGCGTTTGCTACGATTTTATGAATTCTGTTGTCGTATCTAGCTCAAGAAGAAATCCCCAAATTGTGCTTGCATAATTCTTTGTCTCACATGAGTGCACTTTCCATGGCCTTAAGATTTGTTGAAGAGTGAAACATCATATGGCTATCAAGTTTCTCATTGATGATTGCATCATTGGAATCAAGGAAGCGCTGCTCGTGTTTTCAGTGGTTACCCACTGATTTCTTCGAAAGCATAACTCGTAGATGTGTTGTTTTCTATAGCTTATGTCCATTAGGAATTTACTTTCACATTATTTTCTTTAAAGTTCTTGTTATTTGCTTTACTAACCCCTTGTTAATTTAGGAATTCATATTAGCTACATTGTTAGATTGCATTCATATAAAAAACAAAAAATGCAAAAACATAGTTCTTTTGCATGTTTATTTTGAAGCAGTGAGCAGATTCTATATCTCACCTGAAATCATTCGAACTAGAAAAGGCCTCCTTGTGAACAAAAACATTTATCTTCAATTGAGAAAATTCCAGTAGTTCGCAAGATCACCCAAAACCTTGGAGTTGATTCACAAGATTGACTTTTAAAGAGAGGAGTTCGAAAAAGTTCCTGCCAGTTAGCATCATGCATAACAATAGCTCAACAAGTACCATTCCCTCTCAAGTTTTCCAACCCATGCTATGTTAAATGAAGTTACATTTATAGTTCTTTATCATTTCTTAATTCTGGTAGAGCAATAGTCACAAAATAAAAGGAAAATCAAATATGAAATTGTCTAGTTGTATGGACATGTGGCATCTTCTCCACTACTGATTTTAAACCCATTATGTTTCTAAAACACATGATGACCATTCATCTTCCTACAATCTTCAAAAAATCTAGTGGAAAATTACTATTTCTTTTATTTTTCTGTTGTTTTGCACCAAACTATTTATTTCATATTCCAATGGTCACTACATTTTTGAATTCCCATCGTTGATCTCAAATCAATGACCAAGATTAAAATTTTATAACTTCCTCCATGGGCCCCTCTGTATACACGTGTCTTCTTGTTACTTTGTCACATAGAATAACGATCGAGTAACTTCATATAGTGA
Organism: Cupressus sempervirens; assembly: GCA_028749045.1. Classification (NCBI taxonomy): domain Eukaryota; kingdom Viridiplantae; phylum Streptophyta; class Pinopsida; order Cupressales; family Cupressaceae; genus Cupressus; species Cupressus sempervirens. The sequence goes on from CM053789.1 coordinate 891,746,708, forward strand.
CATTACAACCTTCGTAGATTTTATTTGATCTGACGGTTGAAGGCATCTAACTTTCATTTAATATTTTGAGTAGGATCCAATATGATAAGTAAACATATGACTTTAAACTAGTCAATAACATGTATTCTTTCATTCAATTGATTTTTTTAGCTTTGTCATGTATTCATGTGGATCAAATATTAACCATCGATTTTATTTTCAAAAGGAGTCATATCACCTTTGACTTGTTTCCTTCACTATTTTTGCATTTTGAAATGTCCATTCCATATTGCATCTAACTGAGCTTAGTTCTGAACTATTCTCACAATTTGTATATCAATCTTCCACCTTAGTCTTCAATTTCTCTTCTACATTTTCTTTATGTATATTTATGAAAATGTATCCTTCTCTAGATATAGATCTTTGACCATTGAGTAGAGATGAAGAAATGCTTTCATAAAGAACTACTTCTCAACATGAATCTTGTATTCAACATGATTAGGAACAAAGAATATGAATCATTAGAAACATCTAGACCTTCTTCTCATTAGGAAAAGTGCATAACAAAACCCTCCCAAAACCTAATCACTTAGCCATGGACTGGAAATTTTCTCATGTGATTTCCCACATTAGGTTATCTTAAAGGGAAGATGGGAGAAAGGCCATCCTATGGGCAATCTATACTTGGACTCAATACATTGACACTTGACTTAACTTTAAACCCTAAAGCAAAAACATATGGACTAAAACTTAGGGAACAACTGGCTTTGACTAGGGATTTAAGCATGATAATGCTTGAAATAATCCAAGCAATCTCTAGTTCTGCAATAAGGATGACAACTTGGAAACAAAAAGATCAAGCTATACTAAGAAAGTGACAAGGAACTACCTAAGGAAAAACAAGCAACTAAACTAAGCAAATAGCAAGAAAGGAAAACCTACCTATCTAGCTACTATGCAAGGGTTACCTACTTTCAACTTTTCTTTTGATACAACTTCAGATCCTACCCATTATAAGAACACGGCAGGGTTTCCCTTGTGGGATATGCCAACTTGAAGGAATTATTTTGATTCATTTAAATAATTTGGAAAGCTCCCTTCCACAAGGATTGAAACTTGGAATGCATACCTCTTGGCTCATGTCTCTTATCCCATAACAACACCAATCACCTTCCATAAACTTTCTAGGCCTTGCCCTTTTATCAAACAATTTCTTTATCCTTCCTTGATGTTCAGTAATTTTGTCAACCATCTCTTCTCTTTCTTCTTGCATTTTGGTGAGATACATGATTCTCTTCTCTAATCCATCTTAGAAAATATCTTCTTTGATGATTGTCTTTAATTTACATGCAACAAGTTCTAAAGGTAATGGTAAATAAGCTTCCATTCCATACATTAATTCAAGTGGTGAAATATCTATAGCTCTATCAAGTGTAGTCCTATCATCCTATAAAGCATCATGAATATTCTTGTACCAATCTTTTTGATTATTTGAGACGAATTTCTTCAAAATGTTAATCAAGTTCTTATTACTAGACTCAACTTGTCCAATTCCTTGAGGGAAATAATTAGAGAAATGACCAACTTGAATATCATTATCATAGCAAAATTCAATGATTTCTAAGGAGAAAAAAGTAAGATGCATTATCCATTACTAATTTCATAGGAACTCCAAACCTTACTAGAATATGTTCTTTGATAAATTCACATACCACCTACGAGGAAGTTTTCTTCATTGGCTTTGCCTCTATCAATTTTCTGAAATAATCTGTGGTGGTGAGTATATATGAATTTCCTTGACTAGAGGGAGGATTATTTGGGCCTATAAAATCTAAACCCCACTAATAGAAAGGAGCTTCAATTATTACTGGCTTAAGAGGTAAGGTAGCCAGCCGAGGTTTACCAATAAACATCTTGCATTTTTCATAATTAGCCACCCACTTATATGCATCTTTAAACATACCAAGCTAATAATAACATTGTCTCAAAATTTTGAATGCAGTGACAGAACTAGAAAAATGTCCTCCACATGCTTCATCATGAAAAGATATTAACAACTTCACCTGATGTTCCTTATCCACACATCTCAGAAATATTTCATCAATAGCTCTCTTATACAAGACATCATCATGAATTACATATTTCAAGGCTTTAGTTTTTAGATCTCTCCTTTGCTTAGTAGTCAATCCATCAAGGCATTCACCATATAGCAAATAATAAGCAATGTTTGAGAACCAAGGATCCTAAAGACTTACCATAAGAATTTTTGGCGTATCTTCTTTGAATTTTTGGTTCTATACCAAGGCTTTAAAAAGTGCATTCCCTCTTACAAGTTTGGTTTGATTAATCTCTATATCATATTCTTGAACTTTGGCTATCCACACTCCTCTATTATTGCAACCGACATCTTGTTGTGTCAAAATACTTTTTACTACAAGATCTGGCACATATATTATTGAATGAGAATGTAACACATAAAATATGAAATTCTTGAGGGCTCTCATCACTGCATATGCATATTTTTCCATTTCAGAGTATATCAATTCTTTATTTTTCAATGGTATACACATGAAAGCTATTGGAACTTGTATTCTCTCTTTATTTTCTTTCATCAATATAGCTGACACAGTATGCTCTAAAGCATAATAGTAGATGATGAACTCTTTGGTGTAGCTAGGATGAACAAGCACAAGGGCTTTGGCAATGACATCCTTGATATCTTCAAAGGCCTTTTTCCCAACATCACTCCATTTGTCATATCAACTATACATTTAACTATTTTAGAGAAATTAGGAACAAATCTTCTCAAGAAATTTACCTAGCCAAAGAAAGAATTCAGTCCAATTTTATCTCAATGGTAGACTTGTTGAATAGCTTTAACCCTATTTGGATCAATCTTCACTCCTTCTTGAGATACAATATGACCAAACAACTTTCCTTCTATAACACAAAATATTGATTTCTTTGGGTTCAGGGAGATACCATGCTCTTTACATCTTTGTAACACCTTTTCTAGATCCCTGATATGATCTTTTCTCTTCTTGGAAAAGACTATAAAATCATCAAGATATATGACAATAATTCATCTTTCAAACCTTCAAAAGCCAAATTCATTCCATGTTGAAAAGTTTCTCCTACATTGATTAAGCCAAAAGACATTCTATTATATGCAAATGTGCCCCATGGTGTGATAAATGTAGTCTTGAATTGATCTGCTTCACTTACTTGAAGTTGATTGTATCCTGAAAATCCATCCAACATGGAAATCATCTCTTATCCTGCAACAGTTTATAAAAGATGATATATATTAGGGCGAAAAAAAATATCCTTCAGTGAGGCTTGACTTAAGTTTTTGAAATCTACACAAATTCTTATTTATCCATTGTTTTTCCTCATTGATACAATATTAGCCACCCAAGTAGAATGATGAATAGGGTATATAATCCTAGCCTGCAACATTTTGTCAATTTCCTTGAAGATTGCCCCTTCAACTATAGGATTATAATTTCTCTGCTTCTACCTAAATGATGTTGCATCTAGTTTAAGAGGGATTTCATGTTTGAACTTCATACCCATGAAATTCTTTACGTCTTCATAACTCCAAGCAAAAAAATCCTAAAATTCAATAAGTAATTTCTTGATCTCTACCCTCTCTTTTGGTGTGCAACATTTTCCTATGTTTATCACCTTGGGGTTAATTTCTATCCCAATGTTGATTCTGTCATATTCACCACATATCTTTCCATTCTTATCTCTTTCTCTCTTTATATATGCATCATGCCTATCAAACAATTTCTCTAAAGAGATCAAATGAGGTGGAATCTTATTACCTTTCAACTAAAATGCATTAGATCCTATCTTTTTTTTCATCTCTTGCCACTGAATCATTACCTCTTGTGTTAGTGCTTCCTTCAAAATAAAAAAATTCAAAAGGACCTTCCTCTTCAATGAATTTGAGTATTTTGTTTATCATCTTCAAATACCTTCCATGACTCCTCATTATCAGGGACATTAGGCCTAAATAGAACTTCTACTTTATAGGTTTGATTTTTGAAATCAGGGTGTGGTAAGAGTAATGATGCAAAGATTGTCACAGAATTAGCTTTTGAATTGAATTCTCTAAGTATTGATGTAAGTGAGAAGGCATCAAAACCCTCAATTTCATCCCACGCCTTACTACGATAATTTTTCAATCTTGAATTCTTCATTGCATATTGATTTCTGACTTGTCTTACTACCAACTATGCACCTCCTTGTGCTTTAAGCATCTTGACTCCCTTTCATTTTGTTACCATTATACCAAGAAGGAGAGATTCATATTCTATAGTATTATTAGTATTTTTGAAATCCAACTTATAAGCAAAACAAGTCATTTCTCCACTAGGTGATATCAACACCACATTTGCACAACTGCCATCAAATTCTAGGGTCCACAATTGATCACCTTTATTTGGTTCTGATTCTTCTAAGATCTTAGGGGTATTAGAGAACAACATATAATTACCAAACTACATTTCATGATACAATATTTGAGATATAGGATCATCTGATTTCAAAATAGTGAATTTTGCTTTCTCTTCTGGTTCTAGCTTCACCTTTTTGTCTCCAACTGGTATAATGACACTATACCAATCTAATTTTATTTCTCCCCCCATATCTTTGCAAAAAATTCTACTCAAGAGCATTCCATAGCTTGCAGGGACATCTACTACTACTATAGTAAGTTTCAAGCTCTTAGAAGGGTGAGCAACAAGGGCAACTTGAGCATCTTTAATTTGTCCTAGCAATGACACTTGTTTGGCATCCATTGAGTAGCATATACCAAAAGTTTTAGTCAATGGGAGTCCTAAATATTTTGCAACACAAGCAAGCATCACATTATCAAAGGCTCCTAAATCTATGATGCAATTACTCAATCTATTTCCATTGATGAACAAAGAAATATAAAAAGGATCTGGCTTTTGATTTGGGCGGGTAGCTAAAATAGTAGATTCTTCTTCTTGAAATAATATAGGAATTGGAAAATCTTCATTATCAAAAGAAGCTCCAGTAGTGCTAGCCTTATTATGATGTTCAACATTGGCATTAATATAAGCATGATCTGTCTCTTTACTATTGCAATGCTCAACTAATCTTTTCACTTGATCAGGATTAGATTTCAAATAATCCAATGGAGATATCAGAATTCTTGTTTCTTCACAATATTGTACTATGTCAAAGGAATTAGTAGACTTACCTTTGTACTCCTTTTGTGAAGATGAAATTACTATGCCACTATCTTTATCAACTTTATTTGATGGTGCATTATTCTTGACAGGAATTGATTTGTTGTTCTGATTTCTATTTTTTTGACCTCTAGTCATTACTATTAACTGAGGTCCTTCTAGAGTAGCAAAACAATCACCTCCTGTTTCTAAATTTGATTCATACTCCAAGAAATAATTTTTAGAGTCGCTACAAGGTGCATGATTATCCTCACTTTTACGAAATCACCAAGACCCAAATAGGTCCACACACATATCTATACCTATTGTTTGAGTAGCTTGCAAGTTGGCTACATTTGATCTTCTAACTTGGTATCCTAGCTTAGGTGGCATGGAGCTAATGTAGAAAATTTTGTTATTATCATCAGTAGGTGCACTTGTAGCAAAAATTCTTTTGAGAATTTTATTGAATTTTGCATTGAAATCTCTCATAGAAATTAAGGTTTCTTTCTATATTTGTGCCAATTGTAATAACAAGGTTTGTGCATCTTCTGTGCTTTTGTATCTTTCCTCAAACCTTTGTTTCATGGTGTTCCAATTTGTGATGCATCCTGCAGGTAGGTCTTGAAACCAATCAAAAACATTATCCACCACTGTATCTACAGACATTTTGACCGCCACATCCTCACATTGAGGATTTACTACACCACAAGCCTTATGGGAAGCACTCAACTGTTATTCTATAGAAGTAGAGCCATCTCCATTGAATCTTGGAAAGTTCTTCCTTGATGCTCGTGGTAGATCATTATTAGCCCCAAGGGCAAGAGGGCCAATAGAATTTCCCCATGGTTGTGCCATAACTATTGGTACAATGATTTGATTTATTTGAAAAGTAACAGAAATAGGAAGAGTAGTGCCAATCAACAACAAAGCATAAAAAATAGAAGGAATAGAATTTTTGATAATAGGACGAGCAGAAGATTAACTTCTATGTGTTCTATTTCGAGGAAAAATTGTAGACAATAGAGTATCTTGAAGTTTTTTGGTTACGGATTCTCTTCTACATTTTCTCTGTATATATTTATGAAAATGTATCCTTCTCTAGATATAGATCTTTGACCATGGAGTTAGAAATTTTTAGAGATGAAGAAATGATTTCATAAAGAACTACTTCTCAACATGAATCCATTATTCAACATGATTAGGAATGAAGAATATGAATCATTAGAACCATCCAAACCTTCTTCTCATCAGGAAAAGTGCATAACAAATCCCTCCCAAAACCTAATCACTTAGCCATGGACTGAAAATCTGCTCATGTGATTTCCCACATCAAGTTATCTCAAAGGGAAGATGAGAAGAAAGGACATCCTATGGGAAATCTATACTCAGACTCAATACATTGACACTTGACTTAACTTTAAACCCTAAAGCAAATACATATGGACTGAAACTTAGGCAACACAACTCATCCCTAGCCTGAACCCAATAATCACATCATATGTATGACCTCTAGCCAAATAAAGGAATATCATCCAACACTTGCCAAAATTAGGGTGTCTCCTTGATGTGTGTTTGTGTCATGAACCCTAAGTAAAAATATATAGGGTATATTCCTCTTTCTTGACTAAACTTTAGGACACACCACAACAATGTAATCCCATGCCCACATCTGCAATAGTATAGCTTTGCACGCTCAACTCTTTGCCCTCCTATAGAATATATCATGGAGCTCATAATACATTTCTACTATGAGGATAGGTCCCCATTCCATCCATATGGACTGATCTATTAGGTCCATCACCAATCTCCCCATCCACACTAAAACCCCTTCGAGCTCCTATCGGTAGCTAGAAATTGTCCAATTAGAGAGAAAACAATGCATGCCACTAGATATTCATCCTTAAGTCACTCCATCAACTGCTCCCACATGATGTATCGATCTAGTATAGTGTCATCTCCAAATACTACCTGCAATGTGGCTTGACCATCACCTAAAGACTAGTTGAAGTATATTTGCAACATAGATATGGTATCAAAATTGATATCAAAAGTACTGAGTACATATGGAACTTATCAAAGATACTTACCAAATATCCACTATATAGAATGCAAAGAATCCAATAAAAATCCTCTAGGGTGATAGTCACCTCACTCATTGGTAGATGAAAAGTGTTATGCTCATTGTACCATCTCTTGACCAAAGTTGTTAACAAGTTGTAGTTTTTTTGGATATGGGGAAACTATAATAACTCCCCTAAAACCCATGGCTCCAAGAGTACTCTTGTCTACAATTGATAATTGAGTAACAAGTCTCAAACTAACCACCTCTAGAGCATGGATGGCGAATAGAGAAGCATCTTAGGGTAGTTTTTAATCTTGCATGCTGTAGTGGTTTTGACTTTGGAGTTGGAGAACTAAGTCAAAGAAGGGATGTTTCTCATAATTCATTATTGGGATAGTTCCTAGTTGTAGTGTTGACTGAAGCACTTAGTTAGTAAAGGAGCTTGGTAAAGCTTGTGGTGCCTGATCATTCTTGGGGTGTAGTGTTGACCAAGGAACTTGGAAACTGAAGGAACTCAACAATGCTTCTAGGAGCTCAGTCATCGTTCTTTCTCAATGATGCTCAACTTACTTGGTGGTTTTTGTTAACACTTAGTTGTGAGGTTTTCCAAATGGTGTTCTTGCATATATGATTGATTGACTTGGTGTATTTAATGGGCGTGGAGTGTGATCGTGATGTGGAGTGATCATAGAGATGTGTGTGATCCTATTTGGGTCTTAGTGATTTATCCTATGTGTATTTAATGATTATTGTAAGCTAACTTATGGAATATTGGGTTTCTAGATGATTCTATTTATAATAGGTTGACTTGTGGCTATGAAAGTATTTAAGGAGGGCTTGAGTAGAGTTGTAGAGAAGAACTTAGTAAAAGAGAGCTGAGGAGTAGAGATTCGAGTTTAGAATCTAGAGTTGTGAAGTTGTGAGAAGAGCTAGTAGTTGCATCTTGTGAAACAAGGAGATTACTTGGTGGCTTGTGAAGACAAGTTTAGATCTTGCTTGGTGTTTCTACTAGACTATTGTTGTGTTGTAGATCTAGACTAACTAGGGTTTGGGTTGGATCTTGAGGGATCTTACAAAACTATTAATTTATTTGTATTTAGTCATAACTAAGAGGCCTTGCAACTAGACACATTGCATGTAATAAGTTGTTTTGTGAATATAGACTTGAGTTTAGTATCATATGTTATATCTTGTGTTGTGTTGTTATTGCCAGGAACTAGATCACCTCAATTGGAGGTTCATCTGATTTTACATTGCATCAAGTGGTATTAGAGCTAAGGTTGATCTAGTGGTGATTTGTTACTTTGGTTTTACAAAGATCTTGGAAGATGCCTCTAAGAAGATTGGATCCTAGGGCAATTGTAGATCTTTGTGATGCTATGGAGACTAAGATTTTAGAGAATATTAAAGAAGATTTTAGATCTAAGATGGAGCTGATGAAGAATGCTATGGTTGCTAAGATCATGAGAGCTATAGTTGGTGTATCTAAGAATGTGGGTACTAAAGATGCTTTCGAGGAAGCTGCTGAAGACTTTGAGGCTACTAGATCTAGTGGTGAAGATATAACTTATCACATAGAGAGACCTGTAGAAGATAGAATTGGTCAATTGGATGGAAATGATACTCGGTTGAAGTTGAAGCATAAGATGTATGTTTCTATTTTCTTAGGTACTTTGAATCCTAAAGACCTGATTAAATGGATTTTTGAATTTGGAAGACTACTTTGAGTTAGAGGATATTGGTGATCTACTTAGAGTGAGGTTGGCACAAACTAAGTTGAAAGGACATGCTACACTTTGGTTGAAATAATTACAAAGAGATAGAGAAGAGAAAGGTGAAATGAAGACCACTCATTGGAGATTGATGGTGACCAAGTTCATTCCTACTAATTATGAACTTGAGTTGTTTAAGAGATTGTAGAATCTAAAATAGAATAATATGTCTGTGAAAGATTATACGAAGGAGTTCTACAAGTTAACTATTTATTTTGGACATAAAGAAACTTTTAAGGAGAAGGTGGCCCAATATATTAATAATTTGAGATTCAATATTAAAGATGAGGTTGGTATGCTGAAGATTGATTCAATTAAGGATGCTTATCAGTATGCTCTGATAGTAGAAGATATGTTGAAAATAAGACATAGAAGTATTTCTTGAGGGAAGAAGAAGCAAGATCACTCAACAAAGGATAAACTGAGTGCAGGAGGTGAGTCAAAAAATGTTAAGAAAAAGAAAAGGATAGGTAGAGTTGAATTTAAGGGTACTTGTTTCCATTGTGGAGAAGGTCATAAATATTTTGAATGTTCCCAGAAGGTTGGTGATTGAAGAAATGCTATGGTAAATGAGAATGTGGACTCAATCAATGAACATAAATAGGAAGGGGATAGTTTGTTGGCTCATTGATTAATATTTGGTAAAAGGGTATTGTAACCTTGTCAAAGGAGTAATTTGTTCAGGAATTGTTGTAAGTCTGCTAGTAAAATCTATAATGTGATTGTGGATAGTGGTAGTATTAATAACCTTGTTGTCAAGGAGATGGTTTAGAAACTTGGTTTAAAGAGAGTGAGACATCCTTGTCCTTATAGAATTGGTTGGTTGCAAGATGAACATGCTTTGGATGTGAGGGAACAATGTCTTGTTGATTTTTAGATTGGGTAGTATAAGGATCAAGTATTATGTGATATTGTGGACATAAGGAGTTGTCACATATTACTTGGTAGACCTTGGCAGTATGATTGTAGTGTTGTGCATGATTGTGTCAAGAATATGTTTATAGTTGAGAAAGGTGGCAGGGATTTTTCACTGATTCCTTTGCACAATGAAGAACTCAATAGAAGGAACCTGAGTTTTGGCTGATGATTGAAGGATTTTGAGAGGGTTAGAGATAAACATGGAAAATAGATCTATGGAACACATGGAAGGATGTAAAGAAGCAAAGAAAACTATTGATTATTGTTAGAAGTGGTTGACAGAAGTAGAACAAGGGAAAAAGTGTGCAAGTTGAAGACTTGGGGGTGTGTGTGAAGAACCAGTTTAGGATTTATGTGTTGAATCCTCCAATACATTCTTGTAGCCTCTAAGAACATCTTTTCACACTTGGGGTGTCTATTGCAGGAGCATCCTGGGGTAGTTTGCAATCATGCGTGTTGCAATGGTTTTGATTTTTGATTTTGAGAAGTAGGTCGAAGAAGGGATGTCACTTGATCATTATTGGGATGGTTTCTAGTTGCAATGTTGATCAAAGTACTTAGTAAAGGAGCTCAGTGAATCTTGTGATGCTCGATCATTCTTGGGGTATAGTGTTGAGAAAGGAACTCAACAACTAAAGGAGCTTGAGATTGCTTGTGGGAGATTGGTCATTATGCTTGCTTAGCGATGCTTGGCTCGCTTGGTGGGTTTGTTGACACTTGGTCACGAGATTTTCTAAATGGTGTTCTTATGGATTTGATTGGTTGACTTGGTACATTTAATGCACATGGACTATGATCATGACATAGAGCAGTTATAGATATGTGTGTGGACCTATTTGGGTCTTGGTGATTTATCCCATGTGTATTTAATGATTATCGTAAGCTAACTTATGGCATATTAGGTTTATTGGGGTTCTAGATGATTCTATTTACAATAGGCTTACTTTTGGTCATGCAAGTATTTAAGGAGGGCTTGGGTAGAGTTGTAGAGGAGTTTAGTAAAAGAGAGTTGAGGAGAAGAGATTCGAGTTTAGAATCTACAGATTAGAATTTGTAAGTAGAGCTAGTAGCTACAACTTGTGAAACAAGGAGATTGCTTGGTGGCTTGTGAGCACAACTTTAGATCTTGCTTGGTGTTTCTACCAGATTGTTGTTGTTTTTTAGATCTAGACTAGCTAGGGTTTGGGTTGGATCTTGAGGGATCTTACAAAACTATTACTTGCTTTATATTTGGTCATAATCAAGAAGGCCTTACAACTTGGTACATTGCATGTAATTAGTTATTTTATGAATAAAGACTTGAGTTCGATATCGGATCTTGTATATTGTGTTGTGTTTCCACTATGTTATCATTGTTGGGAACTATATCACCTCCATTAAGGGCTCATCCAATTTTGCATTGCATTAATGAACAAACTTGGAAATGTCACTTGTATCAAAGACATGTGAGAGAGCATCAAGTATGCGTCAATTAGAATCAAAATGAAACTAAGGATATTAATAATCAACTATAAAAGAAATTGACAAGGTCCTAATGACATTAAGAGATCCAATTTTTGAGTATGACTTATTTATAGCTGACCAAGTCTTCTGTGATACTTTATATACTAATGGTACGATACTTTCTACTAGTATGATGCTTCATCTTGTATTGTATGACTATTGGGTATTGTTGAAATAACACACTATAGCACTGCAAGATGACACTTTGGAAAAAGAAAAATTATTGTATGATGGACTACAAGATAGTGGTATAATAATTCAAGAGTATTGTACAAGTTTTTGCTGACAACTACCAAAAACATGAGAAAAATGCTCAAAATCTCTCAAAATAAGCTTGAATGTCTATCAATTATTAGGGCAGGGTACCGACAGGGCCGATTGTGCTCAAAATAGTGTTTGTCAATGAGAATCCTTATTTCTTCCATCTCTCTCTCTCTCTCTCTCTCTCTCTCTCTCTCTCTCTCTCTCTCTCTCTCTCTCTCTCTCTCTCTCTCTCTCTCTGCTCTAGACTCCAAAGATCAAATGTGACAAATATTTTGGAAATGACCCCTTGGGCCCCTTATATGATTTTCTGACTTCTTTTTGACCTAATATTTTTTCAACTTGGATTTCTATAAAAATTGAAACCTTACCTAATTTTGACATCCTAGATCCATTTTTAGGATTGTAATAAAAAATTGGATTCATCTTGATGGTCAAAATCATGATTTAAAATTTTGCCTACTTCTACATAGTTGACTGATCCTTTTGAGGCTCATCTTCAAATATTTCTAAAGTAATAATGATTTATCCATTTCTTCATCATTTCTACACTCTTTACCTCTTTTCTCATTCATTTCATTTCATTCATCACATTTTTCTACTTATTTTGACCTCATTCTCATGATTCATGTTTCTAGTTGAACTTAGTTAAAATTGAGGCATAATATCAATACTTGATGGTCAACCTTTGTTATTAGCATGAAATTTATCTTATGAAGATTTTATCATATCTGTCTCATTTCTACATCTCCTATACTTCATTTTAATTTTAATACCAAGTGGATAGGAATACTATTTCTATAATTTTGCGCATTGATTCTGATTACATCTATCTTCTTTGTACTTGTTGATGCTCATCTTATCATTATGGGCCCTAGTTTTGATTTATATACTTGTTATAGACTTATCTATATACACCCTAAAATGGTCGCCTAGACTATGGGCCCCCATTATTCAATTTATCAAATTTCTTGAATCAATGGTTTGCAATATTTTATTAAATCAATTCAAACCAATTTCCTTGATCAAATTCGATTATTTTATTTCTAAGGTTGATCTTTTTATCCTAAGTCTTATTTAATTAAAAGAAAATCTCCTCTTTTAATTAAATAAAATAAGTCCCCATTTAATTAAAATGAAACCTCTCTTTTAATTAAATAATTCATCTGCATTTAATTAATTAAGAGAAAAAACCCTCTTTTAATTTAATTAAATATCTCCTATTTAATTAAAAGAACTTGCTCCCTTTTAATTAAATAAAAATCCCACTTAAATATCTCGTGTTGATGAAAGGGAAATAAAATAAATTCTTTTATTTAATTTCTACACTTAAATGCACATATTTCTAAGTGGGACTTATCTTTTCACTTTCTTCTCAACCACTCCTCTTTTCTCATTGGTGGAATTTCGTCTCACATGGATCAAACTCTATTATCCCATATTGGTTGTGAGAAGCCTCTCACCTCCATAATTTCCTTTATAAGGGAGAGCCCTCTCCTCATTTTAGACACGGATGATGTTATTGTTATGCTGCAAGTTTGGAGAGCAATTTTTGAAGACGGAGTTTTTGAATGCTAAAGCTTTTTGTGGAGAACTTCTATCTTCTTGTCTCATTCTCTCTTGCACCCATGGCTTTCATCATGGGCTTTTATCATTGCATTTGCATGTTAGTTTAGAGTCATATTTGCTTTCATAAGATTAGATCTTGCTTTCATAGATTAGATTTTGCATTATTCTTGCATTGTTATCATATAGATTAGTTTTCATCTCCATTTGCATGCATTTTCGATCTTTGAATCTCTCATTTCATGGTGTAATTGCATGGGCATGAACTAGGTCAAACTGAGGGCCTCCATTGCAAAACCCTTGGACTCCATGACTAGAGAGCTATGAGTCATTATTTGAGACCTCATTCTTGAGTAATCTTGAATATAATTATTCATAGAAATGTGCTCACATTTTAGGCATACATTATCTACTTTGATGTATTAGTTATCATCTCATGGTTATGGGTTTTGACTCATCTCAACTTGACTATCTATCTTGGACTTATTGGTTCTCATCTTATTGTTATAGATTCTGATTCGTCCTATCTTTTGTTGCTATCTTGACATCATCATTCTTTGACTTAATGTGTTCCCAAATCACTCACACATTAGTCAAAGTGGGGTAAATGTAATCACCCAAAAATGGTCTAGTAAATTGTGAGGTCCATTCTACAATTTTAAATTCCTAAATACTAGACTAAATCTCTTCTATCTATCATCTTTGATCAAATCTTGATTTAATTCAAAATACTTTATATTTTTCCACCTTATCATAAGTTCCTATTTAATTAAAAGAATCATGTCCCCTTTTAATTAATAAAATTTCCCAAAGTCCCTCTTATCCTAAGTGTGCACATGAAAATTATTATTCCTATTTTAAAAATAAAGAGAAAAGTATTTTGTCTATACATGTGAGGGCACACTTTTGAAGTTGGGTGGAATCTCTTTTCTCCTCCACACATCTTTTTCCTCTCAAACACTACCATGGATTTTTGCTCTTGGATATTCTTGTTAAAAAAGTCAACATAAAACTCATTCTCCACCATAAATTTTGTCTCTTAACCCCTACCATCCATTTCTCCTTAAAAGGAGGCTCTCTCCTTGCTCTCCCATATCTCATGCTTGCACTCTAATCTAATGTTGTCATTTTGTCTACTTGCACTATTGAGCATATTTACACTCACTTTTCTTTACTTGAATTTTAGCTTACTTTCATTCTTATCTTAGATTTCCTTTATGCATTATCTTAACTCATATAATCTAAATAGGGGTTTTTGTAACTCTTTCATTTGTTAGCTTAATATTGCACTTGCATTTCACTAAACTTTACCTTTAATTTTGCATTACATACTTGTGACTCTTGGATATTGGTACTCTTGCCTTTACTCCTTTAAATCTTTCATTCTACAGTGCACCTTACAAGGTTTACTTAACTAGGTTTGTTTGAGAGCCACCATACTATCTTGTATCCTTGCACACAATAGATAGGAAGTTATAGGTCACCTCTCAAGATTCTCTTCAACATGGATTGTCTCAAGAATAATTTTCTATAGAAGTGTGACAATTTTTGTACACACATCATTAAGTTGTGCCAAATCCATAACATTTTTTGTGTGGCAAAGGAATTTGATTTTTTCCCCTCCTACAAGGTTCAGTTGATTGAATGTTGATATTGGATGATGCGTAAGAGGAGGAGGCTGACCAATGTATAGTTAGGATGATGTGATAGGTGGGGTGGAAGTCTTCAACACATTAGATGGGATTTTTAGAAATGAGGGGGTATGTTGAGGAGTAGGTTGAGATGTGATTGGTGGCGGAATAGGCATGTGCCCAATATTAAAGAAACCAACACCAATCCTTGTCAAGATAGTAATATAGTGATTGTATGTGATGTTGTGTTTGGTAAGGCACTAATAATTTGTTTGATATTTTTAACACTCAAATAAAAAGGTATGCAATTGTGAAGTTGATCAAACACAAAATAAGTATCCTCATGTTCTTTTCCTCTTTCTTTTGATGTGGAGGGCAATTCAATGAGAGTTTGTAAAAGAGGAACTCCATCTCTAGTGATTTTTTTGTAAAGAGAAGTGTCATCAAAGTTTATAGGAATAGTGAAACCATAGTTAATGAGATTTAAGAAAAACTCAGGTCAATTAGCTCTTATGTCCTTTTTTATAATGTCTGAGTTGTAAGGATTTACAAGGAATTGTGTGCTTTTGGGAGTAAGATCTGGAAAAGGATCTAGTTCATCATCATGATAGACCTTATTTGGATTTGGTACATTTTTTGTGTTAGGTTCAATTCTTGCAAAGGGATTCTCTGATTCCTTGTTTGGATCATATTGCATCATGTTGGTAACTTTAGTTTGGTTAGATCTTGTAGAGACCATACAAGTGTAACCAAAGAGTGAATGAATATGGTTGAAGAATAGGAATAGTTTAGATGAAAGATAAATTGAAATTTGGACTAAAGAGGGGAAAAACCTCAAGAGTTGATTGGATTGATTTGATTCAATTTGGAACTTGGATTATAATTTATATTTTTAAATTTAATTTTGATGAAGGTTCAAGACAACTTTAATATAGATATTTAGACCCTATAATATTGCAGACATATTGGACATTGGATTTAGATGATGATAACTTCTTCCACTTAGAGATGAAAAAATGATCCCATGTTAGAATAAGATACAAAATAGATGAATTAATATTGGTGATGGAAAAATGATCCCAAGTGAAAAAGTTTGATGTAGATGAGGGTCTAATGTCACACTTTGGATAAATATTTCTAGCTAAGTATTGGATTGAATCTTGATGAAGGGGAAATATGATTGATGATCTTGATTCAAAGACATGAGGCAATCAAGATAATTGATGTTGGATTGGAAGTTCAATGATAATTATCTTAGGAAGGAATGTGTGATTGAATTGAAAAGGTCTTGGAATACCCAAATATTTTCAAGGATGTTGGTGGAAGTGCACTAACCCATGAAAGTGTACTAACCCATTTCACCTAGTGAGAAATGTATAACCATAAATAGGAACCAAAAAGAATGCACTAAAGTATCAAGAAAATAGATCACACTGAAAATGATGTGTGTATCAATATAAACCATTTTTAATATACTGATATATTGATGATCAAGGAAATCACGAGGAGGTTTTTACTAACATATAAAAGATAAAATAAACAAAGAAAGCCTCCTAACCAAGAAGTCATTCAGTCCATATTTTTCACCCTAACATTTGTTGTGATGGTGTTTTAGATAAGTTCTCTTAGAAAGGAATCATCCAGAAGGGAAAATATTGATAATTTCATCAATGTGTGAATATTCGCTAGCAATATTTGTAAAAGGAATAGTGCCTTGAACATTTGATCTCTATGTTTACTTTGTTAAGAATTTATGTAGTCAATGTAAAAAAATTAATTTAATGGGGTAAAGCTCAATGTCATGGGATCGATGAGGGTCCTTATTATGGAAGTGTGATGGGGTGATAGTCTCATAGACTAAAGATCTTTTGAAAAAGTGAAAGTGATCACCTCACAACCTAGAGGTCTTTGGAGCAAGCAATATGTGAATGCATGAATTTGATAAGACTCCTCCACAAACATGGGACAAGTAGAAGAATCCATGAAAGAGATGAGTGTACTTGATAGATAATAGATCCAAGTTTGCTATACATGGTGCCTAAGACATGTTTTCAGCATGGTACTTATCCAGAGCACTTGATTGCCAAGTTTTCACTACTACACAATTTATTTCTCTCAAATTTTCTTTTATTTTCTTATGTTTGTTTGATTCTTTTGATCACTAACGTTCCTATTTACCACGTCTTCACAAAAATGATGATCTTTTAAGGAATTTTTTTCTTCTTTTTAGACATTTTAAAGGATTTTTTTGTACTACTTTTGTAATTTTTGAACTTTTGATGATTTTGGGATTTTGATTTTTTGATTTTTAGGATTTTTTTTCACATTAGACTATACAATAAATCTACCATCAATCATGCACAGAAGCACTTGAGGTGCTAAATATTTATAGGATCAAGGAGAAGATCTCTATCTGAGGTTGCAATTTTATAGGTTCTAGAGTCAAATTTGTTGGAGATGATAAATGGTCCAACCCATATAGGCTCAAAATTTCCTTTCTTTTCACAACTCCAAAAACTCTTAATACTATATTATAGGATTAGATTACCAACTTTAAATTCATGAGGCTTGACCTTCTTATGAAATATGTAGGAAATTTTGATACACACAGAGATGGTTTAAGGCACTAAGGCACCTCTCATCGAGGATTTTTAGCTCTTGCAAGTGGGAAACTCAATATTATTATTTGAAAATCAGATTATTTAAAGATATTTTGAGGGAAGAGAGGTCCACTTCAATGGGAAGGACATAATCAGTACCAAAAACAAGGGCAAATAGAGTGGTACTTGTGGGAGTACATATATAAGTTTGATAGGCCTAGAGGGAGTGAGTGAGTTAAAGGTGTTAGTCATGGCTACAATCATTGATTATATTTTATAGGATTTTCAAGATAGTCTTATGTATAGCCTCAACTTGATTGTTTCCCTAGGAGAATGATTTAGATGAGCAATGATAGGTAATTACATTTTTTTTAAAGGGGGTCTATTATTAGTTAATATTTCATGGGGAATGTCATAGAGAATTATGATGTAGTTCAATATGAACTTATAAATATATTTTCCCATAGTATAAGTAAGTGAAATGCCCTTGACACAATTTGTGAAATACTTAATGACAACAATAATATACTTGTGATTATTTGAGGAATTAGGATAAATATGGCCAACAAGGTTGAAACCCCAACAATAGAAGGGCCAAGGTGTGATGATGGATTGAAGGGATTAACTAGGGACATGTATCAAACACCATACTATTGAAAAGGGATAAGAGACTTCACAAATTGATATGCATCTTGTTCCATCATAGGCTAATGGTAGCCTATTTTTAGAAGCTTCTTTGCTATGGTGATTCCACTGAAATGGGCCCCATATATTCCTTAGTGTACCTCTTCTAATATAATTTTAGCTTCCTCTAAATTGAGACATCAGAGTAGGGTTCCATAAAAGTTCTTTTGAAAAAGGGGTATCACCAAGGTTAATGTATTGAGAAGTGTTGTGAATGAAGATTTTTTGTTGATCGAGCAAAAGGATGACTAGGATTATCTTTTTATGTAGATAGGAGTAAATCTCAAAATACCAAGGAGAATAAGGACAATCAACTACAAACACCAACTCAAACTCTAGTTGGTTATAAAAAGTCACAAGGAGATTCTCAACAAGAAACTTGTATCTAGCACTCTATTCTAGAATGGAGATCAAAGACCCAATGCCATTGTGTCAACTTCTTTATTTTTGGCACATGGGATTCATCAAAAACCTACCTGTTCAAAGTTTTTTTTGAGATCCTCTACCATTCTGCAATATGGTAGTAGATTATCATCCTTAGTCTTGTAAGGAAACTTAGGTGCAGAAATAGCTTCCTACACTAATCTCTTAAGAGAAGTATGGTGCAAATCCTGTTAAAATATTTTACACTTACAGATTCAATATCATGTAAACAACAATATTTCATCCAACCAAGCATAAAGAAAATAGATAGAGAAAGAAACACATAACACAAAGATTTTCTGGTGGGGAAAAACCTTTCGGTAAAACAACCCCACCCCTCCAGAACCTGCACAATGTATTATCTTCAACACAAGGTTACAATACACTTGCAATGCAAGTTCAATAGCGACAATAGAAGACACCAATAGCAACTCACAATACCAACAATACACTTTCTCACATCCCACATCTTCGCAACCCTAAAAATGCTTATAACATGCGCTTCACTTTTTAGGGCTACTCCCAAAGGTAACCGTATTATTGTTTTACCATTCTCCGAAAAAATAGGAACCCCAAAATTTTTTTGGGGCTATTGGGGTAGAGTGTACAGTACTCAAATTTATTAGTTGCCACATGTCTTCACCTATCATTGAATCTTCCTAACATAGCTCTTACGTGTCATAGGAATTCATCATAACCATTTTAGCGATGATCTCCTTATACACAATTCAAGATGCCGACACATCAACATTATTTGCAAGAAATACATTTTACAAAACAAATAATAAGAATAGGAATTATCTAAGGTTGAGACACCTTATTCCTAACAAGTCTAACATTTATTTATTATTTTCCTAATGACCAATTAGGAATCACTACAAACAAGAAAGCTTTTAATTTTATAGCAAATAATTTGGAGAAGTCCTATTAACAAGGCTTCATATTCAAAAATATTGTTTCTAAAAGAAAATGAGAGTTTGTTAGACCTTGGAATGAGGTCTCTTTGAGGTGTTACAAACAAGATTCCTTCCCCTAATCCTTTTTTGTGTGTGAAAAAGTCATCAAAATAGAGTTTCCATTGCATATTAGGTGAGACAATAATTATTTATTCATCTAGAAAATCAACAACAATAGGATGATCTCCTAGGAGATGAGCTTTCGAAAGTTGGTTACTATAACCCATCCCTTGATAGCCTTCTGATATATTTAGACAATGTCAATTTTTTTGAGAATTAGGACCCATTTAATAGTGCAACTAGTGAGTGCAACTTTAGATAGAAGATACTTAAGAGGGTCCATCTTGGAAATGAGTTGGGTAGTATGATACATAATGACATAACTTCTATATATAGAAAAATATATCCAAGAAAGATCTCTCAATTGCAGTATAGTTCAACTCATGGTCAACTAGTATTTTGTTGAGGTAGTAAATAATATGTTACTTTCCAATGTCATCGTTTAGCAAGGTTGGCCATGCCTTCACTTTCATTGATGACTACTACTGGCTCACATGGGTCTATTTCATTGGTCACAGAGTGAAGTAATTAGAAAATTTCTAGCCTTCAAGGCTCATGTTGAGAAGCAATCAATGAAGCAAGTCAAGGTTCTATACACAAGTATTGGAAGGAAATATGTGAATATTGGACTTGAAGACTTTTGTGCAATTGAGGGAATTGATCTCAACACTTACTTTCCTACAATCAACAATAGAATGTTGTTGTCAAAAGAAAGAATAGAAATCTTAAGGAGAACAATTATTTTTTTATTCATGATTGGCCTCTTGATGTAGCCTTTTGAGAAAAAACTATTAGTTATGCCACACACATCCAAAATCATGTTCTGCATAAGGTTTTAAGTGTATCACTTCTTTCAAAGATTGGTGTGGTAGAAAAGTAATTGTGAGACAATTCAAAAAATTTGGTTGTCTATCTTTGGCATGTACGCCTCCATACAAATCAAATACTTGAACCTCAAATTATGCTTTGTAGTGGACCAACTTGTGTATCATCTATTGTTAGCTCATATCATTATGTTACATTTACTTATGATGCAATGATGAAAACTTGGATTTAATTCATCACAAGAAATGTTTATGTATTTAATGAATTTAAAAAATAGAAAACATCAATTGAGAATGAGACATGAAATGAATTAAAGTGTCTCATATTAGATAATGGAGGTGAATATTGCAGAAAAAAGTATGATAGTTCTTGTTCATGCAATGAGATTAATAGAATAAATATAGTTCCAGGAAAACTACAAGAAAATGGTATGCCTAAAAGTATGAAACAAACTATTGTGAAGCACACAAGAAGTATAAGATTGCACTGTGGATTGTCATTATAGTTTTTGGCTGATGTAGATATTGTTCCCTTTTTAATAAACAAATGATATTCAAGTTCCTTAGATTGTGGTATTCTAGAGGATCCATGAATAGGTAAATTGTTGATAGTAAGGTTTGTAGGACTAGAAAAAGGGTGAGAATGCATAATAGAGAGAACCAAAAATCTCATTAAATATATGCAAACCAATCTGATCTACCATAAAAACAACTTGATATAAAAAACTTCAAACATAAAACCCTTTTCAAGTTTAGCTCCTATTATCTCCTTTCTTCTCCATAATGTCGAGGTTGATGTAGCTCTTGATTTTTGCAACATGTACCTAGAAAATGATAGCAAGATGATAATGATATGATAGAAAATTGACAAGATAGTGAGAATACTAGAAGAATGTGGTTAGCAAAACAAGTGCATAATGGCTCAATTTATAGGATTTGATAGCCAAAATGCAAAATTGGAAAGAAAGCAAGCAATTGGAAAATGTCATAATTGAATTTCACTATTTAAAAAATTTCCATGATTAAAGATTTAAATTATAAATTGTGTCATAAAATGGTGCATTATGATAATTCGTAAGAGATGTGAATAGAAATATGTAAGCACAATTAGTGGAAGAAGTGGAAAATTAAAGGGAAGGTGTAAGAAAGTGTAAGAGTTTTAAAGAGGAAGGTGTAAGAGTTGAAGCTAGAAAATAGGAAATTGAAGCACAATTAGTGGGAATGTATAAGAGTTAGCATTTTTAAATTTAAAAACTCATAATTTCCCTCAAATATTAGAAATTACAATTAGGATTTTAAAATAATCTCCAAATTCATGAGAAATGGAATAATTAATAAATATTAATTAATTGGGAATAATTAATAAAAGAGGATGAATTAATAAGATGAGACGAAATAAATGATTAAAGACATAGGAATAAAGCATGTGTTATTTATTCCTATAAGGAAAATGAGTAAATGATTGACCAAAATGATGAAATAAATGTAGGATAACCCTATTAAAGGATCATGATAAAAATGCAGCTCAAATGCAATTATATTAGATTAGACCAACCCAGTGATCAAATTGGTGAAACAAATGATGCTAGATGAATGCCATAAATTAATGACTTGTCAAGGACACATGACCAGGATTGACGACATACACCATTTAACAAATATTGTGAATATCATAGGGTTGACCAAAATAACATCAATAAACATAGTCATTGCTATTAAACTATAATAAAATAACTTGCACAATAAAAGAAATAATATGAAATATTATATGAATACTTGATAATAACTAAGAGTAATATGCCACTTCGAGGGGGCAACCTCCAAATATCTCCAATGAGAAGACACTTCACAATATGATCATGAAATAAGGCTCACAACCTCCTATATATACCTAATTATGCTTAGGTTGAATAGACACAACCCTACATAACACCTAGGCCGACCTACCTACCTAAATAATTATATAATAATGATAACATGATTAATTAAGGATTAAGATAGCCACACGTTGACTATTCATAACCCTATATACACCAATATTAGGAGTGTAGCATGCCCCCTCTCTTGAAAGAAGCATTGTCCTCAATGGTAACCAAGTGTGGATTCTTTTGAATGAACTCCTCATCCTCCCATGTGGCATCTTCAACTAGTAAGTTCTTCCATTCGATGAGATACTAAGTGAGGGTTCTATTCCTCATCTTCTTCATGCATGTTTGAAGAACACACTCTGGTTCCAAAATTATTCTTCCTTCTTCATCAAGCTTTGGTAGTACTATTTGAGTAGGAATATTCTACCCAATTACCTTCTTCAAATAAGAAACATGAAAAACTAGATGTATCTTTGTTATTGGTGGCAACTGAAGCTCATAGGCAACACTCACGATCTTTTGCATGATTTGGTATGGTCCATAATATCTTGGAGCCAACTTATTATTCTTTTTTTGTTGCTTCATTGAGATTTGGTTATAAGGCTGCAATATCAAGAAGACCCAGTCCCTAACTTCAAAATTTCTTTCACTATGATGTTGGTCCACTTGTTGTTTCATTCAATTCTTTGCCATAGCTAAATTCTCCTCGAGTCTTGAAAGTACCTATTTTTGATGAAGTAAGTGGTCCTCTACTGCCTAAACTCTTGGTGACACCTTTAATGATGATTTGATGGAAGGAGGATGATATCCATAAAGTCCCAAACATGGAGACATTTTTTATGAGCTATGAAAAGAAGTATTGTACCACCATTCTGCAAGAGGTAGCCAATCTACCCATTGAGATTACTTTTTTGAAGTGAAACAATGTAGATATCCTTCCAAACATTTATTAACAACATTAGTTTTCCCATCTGAGGGTGATCCCATAATAATGGGTTCCACTTTTTGGCCAATTTTGACATTGAAATCAATATTTTTGCAACAAACCTCATGTTCGAGTGACTATATCTCTAAAACTATAAATAATTTCAAGATGACATAAACTAGTGAATTTTAGTACTCTATTCTTACTTTGTAACCATATTTTTTAATCTAAAAAAAAAATTTATTTATGTCAATTATTTCATCTCCTCTGAAAAGTGGTACATAATAAAATTCAATATTTTTAAAGAGTGACAGTCTATTTGACACACATAACTTTTTTTCTAGAAGTGATAATGAAGTAATTATTTCAACATTAGATTTGTAACATCAATATCCAGAGGATGCATTTGGTTTGATTCATTTTGGTTGAATATTGTATAGTTTATGAAGTTTTGAAGTGACACCAATAGTAATTCAGGCATACGTTCATTTTGACACAGATAATTTGAAGTCAATTTATCATAAACCTATTTTTTTAATAGAAAGATATCTCAATAAGCTATTTCCTACATATTTTTCAAAAAAAAATTGACCTAATTTACTAATTTTCTTGAAGTGTCGAAGTTGGTTGATGTTCAATCGGTAATGAACCTATGATGAGTTAAACTCATATTTGAAAGTCTTAATAATTAAAATATGTATTACAATTATAGTCATTGAAAATCTTGCTCTGAGCAACACATTTTGACATTTTTTATTTTACAGTAGGAGATCATTCTTTTTCAATTATGGGTGTCACAAGAGCAAAAAAAATTTTAAGAAAAAGGGGGAAAAATATTCTTAGTTTTGAGTGTTTACTGCGAACATAGTGTTCGCTGTGAACATATGTTAAATGTTCAGTGCGAACATATGGGATATAATTTCCTGGCCACCAAAAATTTAACACATCATGTTTGTGCAAACATATCTAATTTATTATGTTCACACGAACATATAAAAATAATGATGTCAGCTTCTGACAAGCAGTTTAAAAGTAGTGATAGTGACAAGCAAATTTGTACGATACAATTTTTATATGATTATTGCGTGAAATTTATCTTTAGGCAAGGGGTAAATTTTGTTTTTTTTAATAAATTTTATAATGGGAAACAAGAAAGGAAGGCAAAGAAAATATGCAAGAAAGAGATCTGATGAAGCAGAACAAAGAAATCTTCAGAAGACTGCGACATGTTATGATTGAATTAAACAAGGTGAAGGAAATGTTCAAGAAGGCTCAACAGAAGTAGAAGAAGTGCATATGGGAGAGAGGTCAGGAACACTCCCTACAGAATCTCAAACAATGAATGTTGAAGAAAGCTCAAGATCACTCCCTACAAAGGTTCAAATAATAGAAGTCGGAGAAGGGTCAGAATCTTTCCCTGTAGAAACTCAAACAATGGATGTTGAAGAAGGCTCAAGATCGCTCCCTATAGAAATTCCAATAATAGAAGTCAGAGAAGGGTCCGGATCAAGTGTAGGAACTAGTATAGATGAACTCCTAAATATTTTCAAATCTGTAAAGAATTCTATTTCTCCAAAAAATTTAGATCATTTACTTAAAATGGATGTGGATAAATTGAGAAGACTTGTAGCTACTATTAAACCATTAAGTTTGTCTAAGAAAAGTTCAATGAATAAGAAGATAAAAGAAATTATGACTCAATTTGATAACATTAAATACTTGAAAAAGCTCAATTACTTTCACTTTTTCTTATACAAAAGAAGTTGCAAGAGGCATTGAAATTGTTAGGTGTAGACACAACATCAAAGAAGAGAAGATTTTCTAGCATGCAAACTAATCTGATTGAAAATGTTAAACAAGGTTTGAGAAACATAGGAAAATACTCTCGAACTAAATATAAGTCTATGGCAAGAAAAGTGATGTTGATGTCTATTGTAAATAAGAATATGACCCAAAATAGACAAATATCTTCAATTTCATCTGAAATGGGTTTTAGTAGGAAAACAATGAGAAAATACATTAAGCGAAGATTAATTGTGGATGATAGTACTATGGAGGGAAATTGGGCAATCATGTGTAGAGCACCTCGTTCTGATAGGATTGAAGAGTCATTAAAAAATTTAGTCATATCATTTTGGATTGATAACACTTATCCTTCATCAAATAGCAGAGATGTTATCAAGCATAGGATTGCATCTGATCAATATGAACATCACACAAAACATTGGTTGGACACAACACAACATGAGTTATATGTGTCATTTTGTAGTGAACATCCTTGTGTAAAAGTTGTGCAAACATTGTTTGAAAAATTGAAGTCATAATTTGTAAGGTCAAACAAAGTGTTTGAAACATGTTGTTGTCATCATCATATTGATTTTGATCTCCACTATCAAGTATTTCGAAAGTTTGTAGAAGACACATATGGTTTTCATGCTGCTCCTCCTAGTAGGAGAAGTGAGTTTATATCATCCATTCTATGTGACAAAATAGATGATCTAGCTGGTCAAATAAATTGCATCAAAGGATTAATGTGAAACATGTGGTGAATTGGCTCTATTTCCTTTGAAAATTGAAAATATTGATGCAACAAAAAAATTGAATTGCAAAAGTTACAAGTATGTCAAGAATGAAACAAAGTTGGGAAAAGAGACAAAAAGGTTGGAATATGTTGAAGAGGAGTTACCTGTTCTAACATTTATGAACAAATTTAAAAATTTGATTCAACCTATATTCGTCACACATTTTTTGCAAAGTGGCAAGCACAACAGTTTCAAACTTTGAGAGATAATTTCCCACTTGGAACGATTGTATCAGTTGTTGATTTTGCAGAGAACTATTCCTTTGTTCATCATAAAGAAATTCAATTGGATTATTAATTTTCTAAGTAGGTCACTATTATGGTACATGTCTATTATAGACATGCACAGTTAGATTTGGATGGTGTTTAGAGTACAGTTCAAGCACGAGTAATTAAAAAGGAATATCATTTCTATATAAGTGATGATAAAGAACATGGCATTCACTATGCCGAACATTGCTTCAATATCTTCTTTTCTTATTTGAAATAAAGAAACATAAATGTTGAAAAACATCATGTTTGGTCTAATGGATGTGCCGCATAGTTCAAACCATCTAGACCATTTTATGCATTATGTAGATATCATCACAATGAGAATATAAAACACATATGGAATTTCTTTGAGAGTAGTCATGGAAAAGGTGAACATGATGGTGCTAGAGTTTGCATCAAACATGCTCTATGAAAGTATCAAATGAATTATCAGGGAGTTTGTGTAAATGATGCACATGATGTTGTTGAATGGTGTAAGACACATTTTGCATTAGATGAGGTTAGGACATTATCAACAACGAGTCGACAGGTACCATATAGAGTCTTTTGGGAGATAATAGGTATGGATGTGTACATCTGTTTAATTTTTATGCAATTAAGCTATACAATTTTATTGTTAAGTTTTATTTTTCAATTCGTTGAAGTTTAAATTTAATTTGTCCATATTTTCAATTTAATGAACTTTCAAATGTTAATAGAAAAAACATGCATGGTTGCAAGAGGATAGAAAACACACGTTCCTTACATTTAGTCATGAGTATAAATAATTGTGATTGGACATTGAAGACAAGAGAATATTCATGTTTTTGTGATAGTTGCATTGATGAAGATTATGAAGAATGCATCAATCAAGCACGTGGATATATAGGTGCATGGATTTTAGTACCACTTGATGTTACTAATACATTTGATAAAGATGATGAAGATTTTGATGACATTCCATTGATTTCTGATGATTATGATCATATCTCTAGATTGGTAAAAGTGGGTAAGTATCATAAAAATTAATTTGAACAAGTGTTATTTAATTATCAATTTGAACTGTCTTATATATGTACTGTACACATGCACATGTATACTTGTTATGCAGGAGATATCTTTGTAGCAATTGCTAAGCCTGAAAATTATGAAGGTGTCAGTTATTATTTATTGCGATGTACTGCAGAGAGGACAAAGTTGTATGACCCTGAAGAAAGTGATGGAATGTTGTTCCCCATAGGTAACTTTATATATATATATATATATATATATATATATATATATATATATATATATATATATATATATATATATATATATATATATATATATATATATATATATATATATATATATATATATATATATATATATATATATATATATATATATATATATATATATATATATATAAAGGTAACTTTATATTTATCAAATTTTAAAATACTTAAATTTGTGGTGCAGGTTCTGTTGTGATAGAGGGAACATATTTGAAGCAAGACAAAATAGTCCACCATGGAATACATTTTGTTGATTATCAACCTAACAAAAAGGTTTTACAATACAACCACTTGGTTGTTGCTACCGGGCTTTGTTTACATCCAGTCAAAGTTAAGTGTGCATGTCACAAGTGGAGACTAGACAGTGAAGATCATAAGAATATATTACATGTTATAAGTGTACATCATGGTTGAACTGACATTTGAGATTTATTTTAAATAATAATTTGAATATCAACTTCTTTTCAAACTATTGAATTTCATCTTGAATTAAATGTGTTTTTAATTGTATGATCATAGTCTTAGTTATCATTAGTTTATTAAAAAACTATATAAATTAATAATATTAATTGTACCATGGATGAATTTAACAATTTAACAATTTGATATTTAAATAGGCTAAGTTAGTTCGAACTTACACAATCATTATCTATAGATACATGTATCAAAAATAATTTAATATGTTACAATTCTTAAATATCAATTTCTTTTGAAACTATTGAATTTCATCTTGAATTAAATGTGTTTTTAATTGTACGATCATAAGTTCTTAATTTTATCATTAGTTTATTCAAAAAATATAATTTAATAATAAATTAATTGTACCATGGATGGATTTAATAATTTAAATTCATTTATCAACTTTTTTTTAAACTATTGAATTTCATAAGTGAATTAAATGCGTTTTTAAAATTGTAAGATTATAAGTTCATAGTTATCAAATGTTAGTTTATTGAAAAACTAGATATATTTTAATGTTAGAACTTCTTTAAGGTCATACTCTTAATGTTTAAATTAGTTTAAATTAAGAAATATGTATAATTCTAACTTCCTACTAATTGATATAACAAATTTGCATCTTTATTCAGGTACTAATTGATTTACCAAATTTATGTATCTTTAGTCCTTCTAATTGTTTATTTCATATAATGATTACAATTTTAAAATATAATGAACGTTTATATTTATAATTTAAATAATTTCCATGTTAATTTAGTAGTTTTAAGCACATATATTAATTCAATTCAATCACCCTATTTAATTTATTATTCTTTTTCTAAATTTTCAATCAGGTCCGTAGATCAATTTGGAACTTCTTTGAATATTTAACTATTGAAGTACCTATATTTAGAGAAGTTAATTTGATTATTTTATAATGATGACAATAAAATCTAAAGCTTAAAAGCTATAATCTTATTGATGAAGAATGTTCTACTATAAGTACTGTAAAAAAAATAACACACATGTATATATGTAACATTTACACATCTCAAGATCATGTCCTATAGCTATAATACAAAAAAAATACATATATATACATATACATGGACCTCAAGAATAAACATCTACAGATCTAGAATATATCTCTACAACTAAAATGCATACATATGTAAACTGTAAATCTCGAATAAGTACATGTATGTAGCAAAATATAAAAAGTCATATATACATGTGTGACCATCTAACTACTGAAGTACTCAATAATCAAATAAACAGTGAAACATATATGTCATCAAGGTACTAAAATGTACACATATGTGTATGTAAACTATCTCCAATATATAAATGCATCAAAAAATATATAAAGATCTACTACTAGAGAGACCCCTCAAGACGCATACGAATAGAATGACCCTATGATCGAGTCTCTTGTACATCCTCTCGTCGAGGCACATCAATCGAGCCTTGCAAATATATATACATACATACATACATACATACATACATAAATATACATCCATTAGAGTTCTATATATATATATATATATATATATATATATATATATATATATATATATATATATATGTAGGACTTGAAACATTTAAATAACTTTAAACAAACTATTTAAAACTCAAGTACCTGAGCACTATCGGGTGCCTCAATAAAATCATCTCTCTCATGTACATGATGCCCTGAACCAACACTACATGTAACCGTGTGCTCAACGTGTTGGAATAAAGATAGGGTAACTGAGAGGGTGGGGGGGGGGGGGGGTGAATTAGTTACAAAAATTAATTCGTAGATCCCTTAGATGTCTTAAAGATCTAGTTAGTGCTGATACTCAATAAACAAATGTTGTAACTCGGTAAATTAAACTATTACTTATTTTTCAAGTATTCATGCATGTAACTGAAAATAAAATAAACATAAGAGACACCAGATTTAACATGGAAACCCAATATGGGAAAAACCACCAAGTAAATAGTCACCAATTTTTCACTCTTCTGAAGTGAGCCCTGTTAGGAGCCAACCCTGTTAAAGGTTACAATACACATTGTTAGGTGTGACCCTGTTAGAGGATTTTAATCACCCTATTAGGAGTGGCCCTGCTAGAGGTCTTTAGAACAATTCAACTGAATTGTCACCTTGTTAGACGATTTACAAAATGGCTATTAAACCAACTCTATTAAGAGATTTGAAATCACTGCTACAATGGTTAGAAAGAAACAATGAATTGACCTGAACAAGATGCAATTGAATTCGCTGATTACAAGTCTCTGTTCAACATCATTAGATCCTCCTTGATCAAATATGGCTCTGCTGCTTCTAAATGATCTCTGATCATCCTTCAAATTCGCTTCTACAATAATCAATCTTCATATTACATTAATTCCATTTTCCATCCACTTAGAATTCGTGACTTGACCTCTTACTTATACCATTCAGATTGTCAAGTCGGCCCATTTACATGTTACATTTACTAATAAACCATACATTAGTTAGCTACAGATATTACTCTGAAGAAATAAACATTATTTTATAAAATAGTGAAATCCTTTACTGGCCGACCTTGCTCGATAAATACTGCTTCCAAAAGATTTTTGAGTTAACCTTCTTGACTCGGTTAGCATTGCAATATCTGTAAAATCCTTTGGCTACCAAGTTTACTTGATAAGAACTGAATTCCTTCATGAGAGCTTGGTGAGAACTTCTTTTGCCTCATTTCTTTTGATGACCGAGTGAGCTCGGTAAGAACTACTTCAGTCACATCTCCTTTGATGACCGAGTGAGCTCGATAAGAACTGCTTCAGTCACATTTTCTTTGATGACCAAGTGAGCTCGGTAAGAACTGCTTCAATCACATTTCCTTTGATGACCGGGTGAGCTTGGTAGATTCTATCCTTTTGCCTTGCTGACCATCTAAGCTCGGTAAACACTATCCTTTGCCTTGCTGACCTTCTAAGCTTAGTAGAAACTATTCTTTGCCTTGCTGACCTTCTAAGCTTGGTAGACACTATTTGATGACTGATATGATATTTGTGTGACATCAAAGACAACACACAATTTGAACAATTGTATCCAACAATCTCCCTCTTTGGCATTGATGGCAACACAACATTTCATAGAAGAATGAAATTTGAAAAAAAGTCTTTTATTGACAGAATACTTTACTTTCTTTTTAAATACAACAAAATCCCTCTTTCATAATAATCTCTCCCTTTTATACAAACTCTTATATTTTGCAAATTACAGAAAGATATGATAGTATACTCTCCCTTTTTGACAACACATGCCAAAGAAAACTCGAAATAGCTGAATAGCATTACACTTGATGTACTAATTCATATGCAATTTTTTCATTGGTTTGCTACATCAACTGATAGATTTTCAATTCTGTTCCTGTTGATGCATCACTAAAGCTATATTTTATTGAGCTTCAGATAGAGGAATGACCCCTAACTTACCTCTTAGATACAAGAATGCATCCTTAGGTAAAGGCTTTGTGAATATGTCAGTAATTTGTTCCTTTGTATGGACATATTCCAGTCTTATTTCCTTTTCTTGTACCAATTCTCTAACAAAGTGATACTTTATGGCAATATGCTTAGTTTTTGAATGCATCACTGGATTCTTGGAGATGTTAATTGCACTTGTGTTATCACAAAACGTAACAAAAGGTTCTTTGATTTCTTGCTTCATACCTTCCAATAATTATTTAAACCACACAATGTTTGAGAAATTTATTGCTGCTGCAACATATTCAACCTCTACTGTGGATTGAGATGTACAATTCTGCTTTTTTCTTGTCCAAAAAACTAACCTTTTTCCAAGAAAGAAAGCTCCTCCACTTGTGCTCTTTCTGTCATCAATATTTCTTGCCCAATCTGCATCAGTGAACACCTTTAAATCTAGATTTCCTCCAAGTTTATACCGTAATCCATATTCTTTAGTTCCTTTTAAGTATTTCATGATCCTTTTGATTGCCATCATGTGATTTTCTTTTGTTTTTGCTGAGAATCTTGCTACAATTCCTACTACAAGGGCAATGTCTGGTCTTGTGTGCACTACATATTGCAACTTTCCAATCATAGATCTATACAATGTCTGATCCACTTCCTTTGATTCATCATCCTTGGTCAGTTTTAATCCAGTGCACATAGGAGACCCAACTGGTTTGCAATCTTCCATACCAAACTTTTTCAGTATCTCCTTGATGTATTTAGATTGAGTGATTTAGATGCCATTCTTATTCTGTTGAATTTGAAGACCAACAAAGAATTTTATTTCACCAAACATTGACATTTCAAATTCCTTGTTCATTTGTTCTAAAAATTCTTTGCAAAGATCATCATTTCCTATGAACAAAGTATCATCTACAAATATTTCTGCTAAAACAATCTTATTATCTGGTCCTTCCTTTATGTACAAACTGCTATTGTCATTAGTTCTTTGAAAACCAATCTGAATAAGATAGTTATACAATCTTTCATGCCATGCTCTAGAGGCTTGTTTCAGAACATATAATGCTTTATGCAATTTGCAAACCATGTCCTTCTTATCTGGATCAACAAAACCTCCAAGCTATTCAATGTAAACCTCTTCATCCAATATGCCATTGAGAAATGCTGACTTGACATCCATCTGATAAACTTTGAATCCTTTGAATGCAGCATATGCAAGTAAGGTTCTGACACCTTCCAATCTTGCAACAAGAGCAAAAGTTTCTCCATAGTCTACACCTTCTTCTTGAGAGTATCATTTGCATACTAGTCTAGCTTTGTTCCTTGATACCTTACCATCTTCATTTAGTTTGCTTCTGAGTACCCACTTTGTTTCAATTACATTTTTGTCTTTGGGTCTTGGTACAAGAGTCCATGTTTTTTTTTTCTCTATTTGTTCTATTTTTTCATTCATAGCTTCAATCCAACTTTCATTGTTTAGTGCATCTTTGACATTTCTAGGTTCAAAATTAGCAAGTAAACAAGTGCCTTTCAACTTACTTCTTGTCATTGTTCCTTCTGATTTATCTCCAACAATCTGATCTAGTGCATGATGCTTTCTAACATACTTGGCTAACATAGGCTCCTTGCCTTTTGAATGACTTGCATTGTTATCCTTCTATGTCTCAACTTCTGGTTCTAATTCTGGTTTCCTGAGCTTGGTAGATGCTAACTCTGTAGCTTCTATCTGCAACTCGGGTTCTTGCAGCTTGGTAGGTATTGACTCAGTTTGAACTTCTTATGACTCGATTAATGAAGACTCTGGAGTTGAGGATTCCTGATTAATAGGTATACTTGGCATTGTATCAGGTTTAGTGTAAACAAATCTTTTGTAGTCTTCAGGTTCCTTTTTTCTTTCTTCTTCTGTTCTTTCTGCAAACTCATCAACTTTCACATGTGCACTTTCTATGACTTTGTGAGTAGATAAGTTCAAACATCTATATGCTTTGCTTTTGCAAGAGTATCCCAAAAATATTCCTTCATCACTTTTTACATCAAATTTACCTTTTCTAGATTCTTTCAAAATGTAACATTTTCTTCCAAACACTTTTAGATAACTTACATTAGGTTTGTAGCCATACCACAACTCATAGGGTGTTTTGAATGAGTCCTTTTTCAGCTGTACTTGGTTCAAGGTATGAATTGCAGTGTTGATAGCTTTTTTTCAGTATTTGATAGCAATGCCTTTCTCAATCATTAAGGTTCTTGTACAATCCATGTTCCTTCTTTCTACTATTCCATTTTGTTCAGGAGTTCTAGGTGTTTGATTTCCCTTTCAATGCAAAAGTTATTGAACTCATGTGAAATGAATTCACCACCACTGTCAGACCTTAAGCATTTCAATCTTTTTCCTATTTCCTTTTCTACTTTGGCCAAATACCATTTGAACTTTTCAAATGCTTTTGATTTCTCTCTTAGATACATGACAATCATCATTCTTGAATAATCATCAACAAACAAAATGAAGAATTTTTCACCTGTATAACTTTCAATGCCAATAGGTCCACACAAATCAGTATACACAATTTCTAGAACTTCTTCAGTCTGATAGTTCTTGCTTTTAAAACTGGTCTTTCCCATTTTATCAATTTGACAATTCTTGCATAGACCAACCTCAAGTTTCTTTATGTTAGGGATACCTCTTACTTTTCTGAATTTACTAATTTTTATTAAGTTGTCAAAGTTTACATGACACAACCTCCTATTCCATAACCAACTTTTGTAATGTCCCATTTTTTTGGAGGAATTAATTGTAAAGTTATCAATTAAAAAAAAAAAATATTACAAGGTAACTTTATAAATTAAATAATAAAAAAAGCTTCTAGAGGTTGCTAGAAGAAGCAAAGAAAAATTAAAAAAAAGAGGCCGACCTATCAAAGAAAAAGGAATAAATAGGCATTGAGGGCTCATTGCCTATCATCGAGATTTATTATTGATTTTTGATTATGTGCATTGTAGAGCCTAGGTTTTCTACAAGTAGTCACAATTGGCCATTGAGAACGAAAACTCTCAATTGGTACACAATTTTGAGGGTGTGAGAGATCACTTGAATTATTGCAGCTATGGGAAGGATATTTCAGTCCTTTCATTTGTGCTTAATTACTGATTTGGAGTTTCTAATGGAGTTTCACTTTCACCATATCATCTACAGCATTCAGTCTCCACCATTTGATCAATCCAGGTTCTTTATTTCAATTTGTAGTTGCAACAAGTTCTCCATTGTATACAACCAGTTAGGGTTTCTTTGTAATGTGCTATGTTATAATGTTTTAATGCTAAAATTTTCCATATCATTTGTAAAAAAATTTGATTTTCATTGAATGAATACATTGGCACTGCTATTTCTTTTATTTCAGCAATATATTTTAGCAGTGTATTAAATTTAGGGTTTTTTTAGTGGCCTACTGGTATAGGTCATTACAGTGGTATCAGAGCAGTTTCTTGCCAGCCTGATAGGGTTACCCAGCCACCATTTAATTTAGTTTACATAGGAACTAGCATAACTAAGAATATGGTTGAGAGACATTCTCCAAGCCCATCCAAAAGTGTGCAAGATGATGAGACTTTATAGCAATAGGAGAGGCTTCTACAGTCAATAGAGGCAAGTACATAGGCAATGATGGTTATGATGCAACATTTGATTGGGGAAAATAGGAGAAATAATCATTATCAAGATGATAGAAGCATAGCAGGATCACAACATAGGACATGGTCTGGAACAGCTGATAGACCCACACGTCCTATATTTAGAGGAGAAACTCCAGCATGCACACCTGATGCTATGGTAACAGATTTGTAGATGAACTTCAACAAGCGAGGAATGAGTGGGATTCATTATCAGAATATGTACAGGATGGATGGACATTTGATAGGTACTTGAACTATAGAGCTGCCAAGCAGAAGCAAGTAGATAAACATAGTGAGTTGCAATAGGTCATCAACAAGTTGGCATTACCCACATTTGATGGCAGTGGAAAAATGATTGCTCGTGCTTGGATTCATAAGGTGGATACTTTCCTATCTTTGAAGACTATGACAGAAATTGAAGCACTCAAGTATGCCACTTTACACTTAGATGGGGCAGCACATGATTGGTGGACACATGGCATGATCACATTGTAACATAATTAGGTAACCACTTATCAGGAGTTTGTGGATAAATTTATAGAAAGGTTTGATAAAAAAAATCCTAAAGTTTATTTTCAGAAGTTAGCCTAGTTGAGACAGTCAGGAGGCTTAGAACAATTTATCAATGACTTCCAGAAGCTTGCAGTGATGGTGCTTGGCATTTCAGAAAGGAGGCTAGTCATTTTATTCATAGAGGGATTACCTGAACCACTCAAGGGGTGGGTAAAGGCCTTTGATCCTCCTACATTATAGGAAGCCATGAAGAAAGCCCACAGTATGGAACTTGCAGCTCCAACAAACCGGTTTAGTTCAAAGGGTTCTTCATCATTTAGAGATAACAAAGGGGAATTCAGCAAGGGTAAAGAGAAGGTTAGTGACTCAAAAGACAAGCTAGCTGCACCTTGGGATAAGGAAACACTTAATGACTTGCATAGGAAGAAGTTATGCTTCTTTTGCAAAGGTCCCTATGAGTTCGGTCATGATTGTCCTATGAAGCCTAAGGGGAAGGCTAACCGGGTGATGTGGGATGAAGGTTCAGATTCAGACATCTCAAAGCACCATGATGAGGATCCTAATGAGGTAGAGGGTGAACAAGAGGTAGATAGTGCTGAGAAAAAAGAGGCTCTAGAGATACATTTACAGGAGGCATGTCTGTCTAGTATTCAAAGAGAGGGATCTTTTAGATTTCGAGGAGTCTTGGTAGGACAAAAGATTATTGCTCTATTGGATATAGGTGCCACACATAATTTCATTGATGCACAATTTGTGGAGAGGCATGGACTCATTACTAAGGAGTTCGAGGGACTGAGAGTTAAGGTAGCTGATGGATATACTCTTTGTTGTGATAGGATGGTGCAAGATCTACCTTTGCGCCTAAACAACTATGAGTTTAAGGTGGACTATCATGTGGTCAACATGGGTGACATGGAAATAGTACTTGGGATGCAATGGCTACATTCTTTCAAGGAGGTTACCCTAAGATTGGAGGATATGGAAATATGATTCATGGTGGATGGCAGGACTCATGTACTGAAGGCTATTCGTAATGGTGATGTTAGGACTATCTCATTTAGGCGGTTGGAGAAATTAGTTAGGCATAATAATATAGAATGGGAAACAATATGTGCCTTGATGCCTACCCAAGGGGAGCAACATAAGACTGAATATCATCCAGATATTCAAAAATTGAGAATCGAGTACGGGAAGGTATTCAGTGAGATTCCACCAGGCAGGCCACCAGACAGAGGTATTGAGCACATTATCGAGTTGGAGGAAGGTGCTAAGCCTATCATGATCACACCATACTTGCACCCAAAATGACTCAAAGATGAGATTGAGAGGACCATCAATGAGTTGCTAGAAATGGGACACATCAGACCAAGTAAGTCACCTTTTGCATCTTCTGTTGTTTTGGTAAAAAAGAAGGATGGAACTCTAGGAATGTGTATTGATTATAGGGTGTTGAATAAGAGAACTATAAAGAACAAGTATCCCATCCCATGCATCGATGAGCGGATAGATGAATTGCATAGGGCTTGTTATTTCACAAAAAATATTTGAGATCAGGCTATCACCAGATCAGAGTTCGAGAACAGGATATTGAAAAAACTACTTTTAGATGTCATTACGATCATTTTGAGTTTGTAGTCATGCCTTTTGGTTTGACTAATGCACCTGCCACTTTTCAGTCCACTATGAACAAGGTCTTCCACCATCAGTTGAGGAAATTTGTGCTAGTGTTCTTTGATGATATTTTGATCTATAGCAGGACATGGTAGGAACATTTAGAGCACTTGGAGATAGTATTAAGCATTTTATAGAGCGAGTCCTTGTATGCCAAGGAGTCTAAATGTGATTTGGGGATGACAAAATTGTTGTATCTTGGACACATCATTAGTGTAGAAGGAGTGCGAATGGATCCTGAAAAGATTCGTGCTATTGTTGATTGGCCACCACCAGAAAACTTTACACAGTTAAGAGGGTTTCTTGGTCTATGTGGACTCTATCGCAGGTTTGTTAGTGGCTACTCATGACATGTAGCACCCATGATAGATTTTTTGAAGAAAGGGGCATTTGTGTGGACTCGAGAGGCACAGGAGTGTTTTATGTAGTTCAAGGAAATAATGACTACATGCCCAATATTAGCATTACCTGATTTCATGAAGCCATTTGAGCTTCAATGTGATGCTTCTGGAGAGGGAGTTGGTGTTGTACTCATGCAAGACAAGCATCCTATAGCTCATGAGAGTAGGAAACTCAGAGGGGCTGAGAGATCATTTAGCATATATGATAAGGAGATGCTGGCCATCATGCATGTCTTGGCCAAATTCAGACAATATCTTGTGGGTAGCAAATTTTGTATTAAAACTGATCATAATAGTTTGAAGCACTTTTTGGGACAGTGCAACCTGAATGATCATTAGCAAAAGTGGGTGAGTAAGTTACAGGCATATGATTTTGATATCACATATGTTAAGGGGACATAGAATATTGTTGCAGATGCGTTATCTCGTAGGCCACACCTCACTTCTATGATTTGGATATCTGAAGATTGGCGACACTTGATTGTAGTAGAATATGCCAAAGACACGTGGGCCTCTGCTATAGTGGAGGGAACAAAAATTGACACCAGATACACTCTCATAGATAATTTGATCATTTACAAGAACATGATTTACTTACTCCCAGGATTGAAAGTGAAGTAGTTGATTTTTAGAGCATTTCATAATTCACCTACAGCAGGCCATCCTGAATATTTCAAGACTTAACGATTCACTTGGAAGGGACTTAAGGCTGATGTTTTGCAGTATGTGCGTGAGTTTCATGTTTTTCAGTAGAACAAACAAGAGCACACTTATCTAGCAGGGCTCCTACAGCCACTTCCTATTCCTGATAGGAAGTGGGAGTGCATCTCTATGGATTTTATTATGGGCTTGCCTAGGGACTAGGGGCATGATCGTATCTATGTGGTGGTGGATAGGCTGACAAAATATGCTCACTTCTTCCCTATTGCTACTACATACTCAACAACTCAAGTGGCAGAGGTATTCTTTAGGGAGATTTTTAGATTACACGGTTTGCGTCGAAGCATTGTGAGTGACAGGGACAACCGCTTCATGAGTCACTTTTGGCAGGAGATATTTTGGTTGTGTGGCACTGAGCTTATACCTAGTACCAGTTATCACCCACAGACTGATGGTCAAACAGAGATTGTAAACAAATGGGTGGAAGGGTATTTGAGGAATTATGTGGCAGATCAACAATGAGCTGTGTCAGATGGATATATCTCTATGAGTATTGTTAGAATACTACATATCAAATGACTATACAAATGACACCCTTCATGGCACTTTATGGTTATGAGGCACCTAGTTTCTTAGATTTTTTGTTGGGAGATAGTCGAGTACCTCGTGTAGGTGAACTATTATAGGAAAGTAAGGATATAGTTTCTACTCTTAGAGACAACATTGCTAGAGCTCAGAACCAGAAAAAATAGTATGTAGGCAAGAAGAGGATTGAGCATAGTTTTGAGGTAAATGATATGGTTTACCTCATGTTGCAGCCATATAAGAGTGGTACAAAGAAACTCAAGCCACACTATTATGGACCATTGAAGATCATCAAACAAGTTGGTGAGGTGGCTTATGAGTTGGAGCTTCCCATAGATAGTTGAGTGCACAATGTGTTTCATGTATCATGCCTCAAAAAGGCTTTGGGTTAGAATGTGATGCCTTTTGCAGTATTACCTCCCTTGGATGATGAGGGGAAATTGATCTTAGTGCCAGAATTCATTCTGGATAGTAGAGAGAAGCAGCTTCATAGGAGAGTAATCAGAGAGTATCTAGTTAAGTGGAAAGATTTACCTATTGAAGATGCTACTTGGGAGGGAGAAGTGATTTTGCAGCATCCAGCATTAAGATTTCTTGAGGCCAAGCAATTTTAGGAGCGACAGACTTGTAATGTCCCATTTTTTTAGAGGAATTAATTGTAAAGTTATCAATTTAAAAAAATATATATTACAAGGTAACTTTATAAATTAAATAAAAAAAAAGCTTCTAGAGGTTGCTGGAAGAAGCGGAGAAAAATTAAAAAAAGGAGGCTGACCTATCAAAGAAAAAAGAATAAATAGGCATTGAGGGCTCATTGCCTATCATTGAGATTTATTATTGATTTTTGCTTATGTGCGTTGTGGAGCCTAGGTTTTTTGCAAATAGTCACAATTGGCCATTGAGAACGAAAACTCTCAATTGGTATGCAATTTTGAGTGTGTGAGAGATCACCTGAATTATTGCAGCTGTGGAAAGGATATTTCAGTCCTTTCATTTGTGCTTAATTTCTGATTTGGAGTTTCTAGTGGAGTTGCACTTTCACCATATCATCTACAACATTCAGTCTCCACCATTTGATCAATCCAAGTTCTTTATTTCAATTTGTAGTTGCAACAAGTTCTCAATTGTATACAGCCAGTTAGGGTTTCTTTGTAATGTGCTATGTCATAATGTTTTAATGCTGAAATTTTCCATATCATTTGTAAAAACATTTGATTTTCATTGAATGAATACATTGGCATTGCTATTTCTTTTATTTCAGCAATATATTTTAGCAGTGTATTAAATTTAGGGTTTGTTTAGTGGCCTACTGGTACGGGTCATTACAAATTTCTTCAATTTGAGCAATGAAACATGAACATTCACCAAGTTCAAGATAAAATAAGTTACCTTTTGTTTGAGTGCCTGATCCAATTAGCTTTCCTTTGCCATCTAGCAATCTTGCTTTTCCATGCATAAATTTTACTTTGAATCCATTATTGAGTAGCTGTGCCACACTCAACAAATTATGCTTTAGTCCTTTTACCCAATATGCATTATCACATACAAGTTCTTTGGTTAGTGAGATTCTTCCTTTTCCTCTTATACAACAAGGTTCATTGTTACCAAATCTTACACTTCCACCATCATAGTCTTCAAAGTATTCAAACTTAGTTTTATCACCAGTCATGTGATGAGAACAACCACTATCTATGATCCATGTATCATTTCTGCTCATATGTGAAATGAGTGTCATTTCCTCATCATTATCTGACTCATCTTTCACAGCAATGTAGACAATTTCATCTTCTTCTTCATCATCAGAATCATTAGAATCTTTAGCCATAAAACATGTTTTCTTACCTTTATCCTTGAATGATTTGAAATCTTTCTTGCCATTGTACTTATGACCTTTCTTCTCATCTTTGTTCTACTTATTTGGGCACCTAGCAACAATATGTCCAATTTCTTCACAAGAAAAATAGATTAGAGGAACCTTACCTTTGTATTTCCCTTTGTCTCTTAAATATTTTCTTGCTAGTAGAGCTTCAACCACTTCAAGATCACTGTCTGATTGTGGATCTTTCATCTTTTTCCCTTTTTCTTTGAGTGAAAGCTTGGCTTCAAATGCTGATTCAACGTTCTTGGCAGCTGGAACATAATTTTCATAGTTGTCTAGCTCAAATGTAGTCAATCTTCCAACTATGGCCTCTAAATTTATTTTATGATTTGGCTCACATCTCCTTTCTTGAATTGCAGAGACTTTGATTGCATAAATGGGAAGTAGAGTTCTAAGAAATTTACTTATAACTGTCTCTTCAATGATATCTCCTCCAGATGCTTTGATTGCACTAACACATGCTTTAATCCTTTCAACATACTTTGCAATGTTTTCATCCTCTCTCATCCTCATTTGAAAAATTGTCCTTTCAAACTTTCTGCTTTGGCTCTTCTCACATTATCATCTCCTCCATAGATTTCTTTTAGCTTGTTCCACATTTCAAAGGCAGTTTTATAATCCTCGATGTCATCAAACTCTTCATAACTTAGAGCAGATGCTATATCTATCATCATGTTATTGTGAGTCTTCTTTTCAGCAATATCATTGATAGATAATGTACCAGAAGGTTCTTCATATTTTTCATCAAGGTACTTCAGCCTTGTGTCACCAATAGAAGCTAGATGAAGCCTCATCAATCCTTGCCATGTTGAGAAGTTGTCCCTGTTAAGTCTTGGAATTTTCCTTTTGTAAGACATCCTAATCTTTAGCTTAGATCCTTGAAATCTTTTCCTGTAAGCACCAATAGCTCTGATACCAATTGTTGGAATAAAGATAGGGTAATTGAGAGGGGGAGGGGGGGGTGAATCAGTTACTTACAAAAATTAATCTGTAGATCCCTTAGATGTCTTAAAGATCTAGTTACTACTGATACTTGGTAAACAAATGTTGTAACTCGGTAAATTAAACTATTACTTATTTTTCAGGTATTCATGCAATTGAAAATAAAATAAACACAAGAGACA
Source organism: Cupressus sempervirens (assembly GCA_028749045.1). Lineage (NCBI taxonomy): Eukaryota > Viridiplantae > Streptophyta > Pinopsida > Cupressales > Cupressaceae > Cupressus > Cupressus sempervirens. The sequence goes on from CM053789.1 coordinate 891,788,462, forward strand.
CCATATTTAATGTAGAAACCCAATATGGAAAAAATCACCAAGTAACTAGTCACCAATTTTTCACTCTTCTGAAGTGAGCCCTATTAGGAGCCAACCCTGTTAAAGGTTACAATACACACTGTTAGGTGTGACCCTATTAGAGGATTTTAATCACCCTATTAGGAGTGGTCATGCTAGATATCTTTAGAACAATTCAACTGAACTGTCACCTTGTTAGAGGATTTACAAAATGGTTGTTAAACCAACTTTGTTAAGAGATTTGAAATCACTGCTACAATGGTTAGAAAGCAACAATGAATTGACTTGAACAAGATGCAACTGAATTTTCTGATTACAGGTCTCTGTTCAACATCATTAGATCCTCCTTGATCAAATATGGCTCTGCTACTCCTAAATGATCTCTAATCGTCCTTCAAATTTGCTTCCATAATAATCAATCTTCATATTACATTAATTCCATTTTCCATCCACTTAGAATTCATGATTTGACCTATTACTTATACCATTTAGATTGTCAAGTCAACCCATTTACATGTTACATTTACCAATAAACCATACATCAAATGGCTACAGATATTACTCTGAACAAATAAACATAATTTCATAAAATAGTGAAATCCTTTACTGGCCGACCCTGCTCGGTAAATAATGCTTTCAAAAATTTCATGAGTTAACCTTCTTGACTTAGTTAGCATTGCAATATCTATAAAATCCTTTGGCTACTGAGTTTACTCAGTAAGAACTGAATTCCTTCATGAGAGCTCGGTAAGAACTGCTTTTGCCTCATTTCTTTTGATGACCGAGTGAGCTTGGTAAGAACTACTGCAGTCACATCTCCTTTGATGATCAAGTGAGCTCGATAAGAACTGCTTTAGTCACATTTCCTTTGATGGCCAAGTGAGCTCAGTAAGAATTGCTTCAGTCAGATTTCCTTTGATGACCGGGTGAGCTCAATAGATTCTGTCCTTTTACCTTGCTGACCATCTGAGCTCGGTAAACACTATCCTTTGCCTTGCTGACCTTCTGAGCTCGATAGATACTGTCCTTTGCCTTGCTGACCTTATGAGCTCAGTAGACACTCTCTAATGACTGATATGAGATTTGTGTGACATCAAAGACAACACACAATTTGAACAATTGTATCCAACACAACGACCTGTGCTTGCATGATTTAATTATAGTTATTTAGATTAAAGTAAATATCTAGATATATATCTGAACTGAATTTTTCAATAAATTCATATTTTTTAAATTTCATATATATTTAAAATTTAAAATAAATTATATATGTACCTGGGTCTCCAGAGGTGGAGGATGATCAACAGACTCCATCGTATCATCTACCGATGCACCTTAGCCTGAAACTCTGACGCTAAAAAATGGTCCACATCTATGGTTCCATCACTTCTCCATACTAATTCATCCCATATTCTCATTCTACTAACTTTGATCTTTTGGCCAAATCGATCATACTTTATCATTTGTATCCTCTTTCACATCAACTTCATATCATTTCAAAATCATTTCAAATCAACTCAAAATCATATCAAATCAACTCGAAACCATTTCAAAATCACCCCAAATCAACCCAGAATCACTCAGAACTAGTCCTAATCAACCCAAAATGTATCAAATATCAAAAATCAATCATCATCTATCCAATCCTAGGCATTTTTGTGGCTTTCAGTGCCTTGGAAATCTATCAATCTATCAAAACCTATCAACCTATCAATCTTATCAATCTGACCTTAGTATTGTCGTGGCTCTCAGTGCTAGGTCAAACTATCATTCATGTCATCTAATCTTTGACATTGTTAAGGAATTCAATGTCAGATCATGGCATTATCAACAATTTTAATAATATTGATAGTGTCTGTTGATGTTATTATGATCAAACCTTTTCAATCAATTTTGATCTTGTAGCATTTACAATGTCGGTTAAATGTTACATATCAATCAATTCATGTCATGTGTCCTTGGCATGTTATCAACTTCAATCAATCAATTCATGTCATGTGTCCTTGGCATGTTATCAACTTCAATCAATCAATTTGACCATGGCTTTGGTCTACTTATCATCATCCTAGTCAATTTTCATTATCACCACATTTCATCAAAGGATACTATTGCACTCATTTAATCAATTTGGCCAATCATTTACTAATTTTTTATATAGGATTAAATAACCCATAATTTAATCCTATTATTCTTTCCAATTATTCTTCCTAATTTTCATCTTCAATTAATTAATTAAATTAATTAATTGATTCATTATTTGCAAACCATGGAAATTTTCAATTTCCTGAGTTCCATTTTCCATCATCAATTCCATCTTTACTAATTCCTACTTTGTGGAATAAAAGGATTTTTAATTCAAATATTCTACAAAATATTGACATCATCATGACACTTGGGTATGACACCTCGTGGATTCTCCTTTCTTGGCTTTAAGTGGGCTTGAGGTGTCTTATGAACCGTCATAGATTCTCTTCCACATTTAGTCAAGTTTGACTTCCATGCATCATAGAATCCTACATTTGGCATCTTTTGTCATATGCATCATGGATTCTCAATGGAATCTCTTTCCACATCGCATATCCAAGGTGAAAAATCCAATGCTCTCATCCTCCATGCCACTTATAAAATGAACATTCTTCCTCTAATTTCCAGTCTTTAGCTTCTTTGAATTTTTCATACCATTTTTCTCAAGCTAAAATCACAACTTCAAGTATTCTCATAGCATTATCATCACTATAGGATTTTGCTTCAATATTGTGTGCATTATAGGCAAGTTGGAGCTACATCATTTGGAGAAGAAAGAAGGTCATGGGAGCTACAAATGAAAGAGGGGGTTTCTATTGCTTTCTTTATTAGTTAGGATTTCATGGTAGACTAGTAGGTGCTAATGTATGTTGATTGAGTTTGTGATTTCTCATAGTATGTTACGCATTTAGCCCTTTTTCTAGGTACTACAATTGGTGAATCTGACGTGAACATGCTTATGTAACTTGGGTTTTCTTGTTTTGTGCTTGTAGGTGCAAGGAAGGAGCTCACTTAGAAGGGTATAAAGGCCATCTACAATTCCATATCACACATAGATTAATTAGGGGGTCTAGTAACATGCTTGTATGCTCTCATTGTATGCATTTTGTTAGCTTGTTGTCCTAGGGTGCACTCTACTCTGTTAAGGCACACTTGGGACCCCTAGGAGCAGCCTTAGGAGTCTAGGAGCCACCAAAACCTTTTTCTATTTTTTTTGAATTACCAACTATTTCCAAAACTTACCAACTATGTCATTGACATAGTCTGCATTGTTTGGGCACACTTGGGAGTATAGGTTTCAAAATTTGCAGTTTCTAGGTCTTATTCAAACACCATTTCCCCATAGTTTGCACCTGACCTCCCAACTGTGTCCTAAAACTACCAACTACACCCAACTGGGCCCGAACTACATCATGGATGTAGTTAGCACTATCTAGGTGCACTTGGGGGCATTCTGAGCCATTTTGGCCTTCTGGGGTGCAATTTCCTCTCTCAAAGTGCACCTAGTTCATAGAAAACACACAAATAACACATAATCTACATCTAAGGTTTTCATTTGCTTCTAAGACATAGGTTAGATTATTTTGTTTTACTAATGGTCTACTTGTAGCATGTGGAAATCATGGGATGAAGACATGATCATAACAAACTACTAATGCTTGCTTTGTAGGATGTTGTTGAAGACCATTGTGTGTTTGTCAAAACCATGTGTATGGATTTCTTGGATTAGATAATAGTGCTTTTGGTGCCTAAAGTGAAAATTTTCTTTTCTTCTTGGCATTTCTACAGTGTTTCAATCCCTAGGAATTACATTGGACGTATCCTTTCCCCTCGCCATTCGTGGATCTTGGGTGTAAGAGAAATCTATGTAACTTCTATAGGAGGCCTACTTTAGACCTAGATATTCAATATTGGGTATGCTAGGGGATGACCTCAGAGTAGTAATAGGCCAAAAGCCAGGTCAACATTCTAGCCACTATATAAAATTCAATTACAGTGAAAGCCATGTCGGCAGTATTGCTACATGATAGCTCTCCCCCAGTACCCTTGTGGTGTGTCAAACCCTAGTTCTCAGAGCTAGGAGACCTTCTACAAAAGTTTATCATTCACTTGCCAAACATAATGCCCTTACTAAAAACTATTTTTTAGTGGCCAAAATCCTTTCTATCCACTGGCTCAAGGGGTCACCCATACCCGTGAAGACATTCTACATTCTCATGGTCCTTAGTAGAGACAACAGTCCCTTAGGAAGTCATGCCCCTTGGAAAGCGGATCTTGGTAGCCTCGAGAAGTGAGTGCACTGTAAGGGGGAGCCTGTGGTGCCAAGATCCTAGGTTGTCTGCTTTGGATAAGTGTGGCTAAACTTTGGTTCAAGTAGGAATTTAGTGGATACAGTCCTAAAGCCTAGGTTGTGGTGTGATTGTTCACTTTTAACAACAACTATTCTTGTCTTAATGTGTCTTGCGTGTGTGTAAAACATAATTAAGATAAAAGCCAAAATTCAAATTTACACCTTGGAAACTTGCAAACACTTTTCAAAACATTACACATTGTCAAAACATTTCAACCTTTGTCCAAACTTTACAAACTTTGGTTCAACACATTCAAACCTTAGAAATCATGGCAACTTGTGATCCTAAATATGCTTGGCAAAACATAGATCTCATTCTTGCATAAACTCCACTTGCATTTACCCTAGTCTAGGCCTCATTATTGCATCATATAGACTTCATATTGCACCTTTTAGTCCTCATTTAGTATCCATTACCTTTCATATCACATCCATTTGGGTTTAGTTTACCTCTCTTAGTTTTTGCATTCCAATCTCAAAACTTGCATGTTGTATTGTCCGTCTTGCATCTTTGCATACCCAACCTTCATCTTGACCATTTTAACATCATTATGGGTGTCATAAGTATCATTTTTAACCTTCATTATAGTCTTAACATTTTCCTCTATTGTTTACCTCACTGTGGCATCAATCTAGAAAACATAACTATATTGCCTTAATTTCAGCCCAGTTTATCAACTATGTCCTGAAACTACCAACTACGCCCAAACTAGCCCCAACTACATCATGGATGTAGTTCGTACTATCTGAGTGCACTTGTTGGTCTAAGGACCCAGTTTGGGATTCCAGATAACATTTTGAGGCTTTTACAGTATCCTTAGGTACCTGGTTAGCTCCCCTTGCATTAGCATACCTTGATTTGCATCCTACATCTCCTAGTCTTCATTGCCTTCACTTAGGACATCATTCCTTAAGTCATAACCTCTATGTAGACACCTAAAAATCCTTTAGAAAATAAAGTATTTTTATTTTCTGAAAAAGTCTCTAATGACATCATCATTTATTAATTAATTAATTAATTTATTTTTATGCAATTAAATCCCTTTATCTTAATTAAAAATATTTAATTAAGGAATCCCTCCCAAAAATGTTTAAATCTTATTTAAACATTATTTCCTTATTATTAATTATTTAATTAATAAATTGACCAAAAATTCCAAAATAAATAATTTATTTATTTTTTGTCCAAAACTTGGCCAATTTTCTTAAGACCACTAACCTCTTCCAAAATCTTCTAATCCTTCTTTAATTTTGATTAAAGGCTAATCCCATCATTTCCTTACCCTAATCCCAACTCAAAATATTTAATTAAGATTAAATATTAATCCTCATGTTTATTTAAAATGTTTTAATAAATATCTCCTCAAACCCAAACCCTTGAAATAAATAAACTTTATTTATTTCCTAAAACCTTATTTATCCTCATTCTAGGAAGTTCTAGACTCTTCTAGAAAGTCTTCATCCTCATCCTAAGCCTATCTCTAATCCCCCATTTAGCCTAATCCACCCCATCCACCCATACTAACCAAGCTTAGCTACTGACTCACCCACCCTCATAAATGCCATCCACTTGCCCATCTCTAACATCCCTAATCTAATCCTAAACCATCTCTAATCCCACCCTTAATCATTTTCACAATCCTAAACAAGATTAAGACTTTCCTAAGCCAAGCCAAAGTCTTCCCTCAAAATATCCCAACCACCAAGTCATAAATACTCCCACAAAGCCATAAATGACTCTTACAAGCCCATTTATTGTTGACCCCTCAACTCCTCTTGCTCTAACCAATGACCCTGTGACATTTGTCACTCCTTGATTGGTTGTAAGGAAGCACAATCCATGTGCTCTCCTCTCATGCAATTTGAGCCCTCCATGAGCTTTTCCCCATCCTTGCATCTTAGCCATCAATCCCTCAAGCCTCTTGCCTATAAATTGGATCCTTCCCCTTTGCAAAATAATCACAATCCATTAGCTAAAGTTACCATGCCATTTTTTGAACAAACTCCATATCTTTTTACATACATCCACATCCAAATCCCAACATCCATTGAAGCAAATTTGAGCATCCATCTTGAGCATACATCCCAAATCCACAAATAGACATATCTCTAAATCAAGTGATCATCCTCATTGAGAGAGCCCATCCATGGCTCATATTCTCATTTGAGGACCTCACTTTGTCTTTCTTGAAATTTATGTTAATTTTGTTAGTTAATGCTTTGGCTTTTAAATAGATTAGTATTTTTTGCTAACATATTAGTGTATACATTCTGGCACGCCTAGTGGGACCCCACTATGGGTCATTCATTCATCCATTTCAATCTATTTTTTGTTCTTACAAACTAACGATCTAACGTTTGTTGTTGTTTGAGTGGGTTGCAAGGTGTTTTTCTTGTTTTTGCAGGTTGAAGGACACATTTGGGAAGAAAACATATCCTCAAATATCAAAAAACACCCAAAAAAAATTCTGGAAAAAAAACCCGCACCCATCAGTTCTGTTTATGCACAGTGTCGTCTCCGTGGTTTAGCATCTCCACCTGGTTAACTATCATCTCTGCCTGGTTATTTTTGAATCTCTGCACCATCATCATTTATGTTTTAGCATCTCTACCTGGTTATATAGGATAGGGGTAATTCTGATCATTTTTACGCCTATGAAAATTAACAAAAAAAGTTAAATTTTTTTTTCTCATAGTTAAGCTTTGCTTTTGGGAATTTTTGAGTGACTAATCAAATTGATGTTTTGTAAGATTGTAGGTTGGAGCATCTTACAAACCTAATCATGTTTTTTATAGGTTTTTCTTAGAATGAACTTTCATTTTTAAACACATTTCTCATTGAATGAATGTCACTTAAATCAATCTTGAATGCCATGGATTAAAATCAAGTTTTTCTTGGAATGCATGCTTAAAACAAAAAACACAATCTTGAATGCAAAGGATCAATTAATCATTACAATATCTCACACTTCATCTTTTGGGGCATAAAAAGAATTCACATTTTAGAAACTTTCTAAGTTATAAAAAAAAATAAAGACACTTTTGAATGAGTTTGTTGTTGGACTCACCCTCTTTAATTACCCATCATTCTAACAATTGGTTGCAATATCAACGCCATATATGGGGATGGGTCTACCTAAGAGGGTGTTAAGTGCTCCACCAAAAATCAAACTCCACTCACTTGATTTTTTATTAGTTTTTCTAAGATAGAAAATTTCTTGAATGCACATTAGTCTCGCTAACACTTCATTTGGGCATAAAAAATTGAACAAATCTTGGCGTGGAGGGCGTCCGGGTGCGCACTTGAAATCAAGCTTTACACACATCTTTGTTTTGGCCTTAAAATGAACAAACACCAACTCTTGAATGCCTTAAAGGAAATCAATCAATACTTGACGTGGAGGGCCTCCAAGCGTGCAAGTTTATTTCCTTGTTGACCCTAACTCTTTTTCTTGCTTGCATTCTTCGATCGATTTTACTTTTGTTGACGCTTCAAAATTGGAATAAATATTGTATCTTAAACATGAGTGCTTGCAAAGTCTAGATCAGCACACATAAGAATCAATTGGTAAAAGAACAAACGTGTTTTTTAGCCCAACGTCATCTAAATCTTCTCTCCCTTTGTTATCTTTTGAGGCTATCTTGGATGCATAAGACTAGGATCCAAAACCTTATTTCTTTTTTTTAGGAGGCTTGCTTGAGGATTTCATCACCCCTTGGGACGACCTCAACTCCAGCATTCCAGCGGAGTATAAAGATCGGGTGGTGAATCCAAAGACACCTCTCTTGGGATCAAGATTTTATCACTCGAGCTAAGCCTCAAAGAACTTTATACCCTTGAGAAGTGAAAGAGGAGAAGTGGGTTACCGCTCCTCTCAGCTGTATGACATTGTTTTGGTTTCATCTAAGGATTTGGGCCTCACATACCTTGGGTATATCGAGGACTCCCTAGCTAAACCAACTGTCAGCCTTGTAGACAACCATCTAGGATGTTAATGTGTTTTAAGTGACTACTGAAAATATTTGTAAAACATACACACTCCATGACACAGTTACTATCTTCTGAGAATCACAAACTTCTATCTGGTTGTTCCTATCTATTACTTGATCTTTTACTTGTTGAATGAATGTTTTCCAAACTTGGTCAATCCTAGCTTAGGGCACACTTAGCGTAGTCACTGCCTATTTCAAAAGTTTAACACATTGAAGCAAAACAACCAAGATCTCTCAAAGCCAAGCAGATTCATGAATTTATGTCCGAACAACCCAAACCCAAACAAAAGTTTCTCAAAGTCAAACTCAAGCCATCTTAGGCATACCAAGAAATTTCATCCAAGAGAAAGGAAGTAACACCAAGCCCTCAAATTTCCAAACTCCACAAAGCAAAAGAAAAAGCTACCGACGAAACCTATCAAGATGCCTGGTTAGATCACACTATCAAATTTAGCAAGCATCCAGGAGTTAGCCCTACTTATGTCTTACCAACTAGGCATGATTTCTATGATTAGGCCCCCTTGTTTCTCCACATCTTCTTGCATAAGTTTCACTTTAGAGTCATCTTTTTAGGAAAGCCAACCATTCTAGGTTATCCCTTTAAAGCATTTTAGCTCATCCCTCTCATTTAGTTCTTTTCTTTAGAACCAAACCATCTAACCAGCAATCAAAAAATTCACATCCAAGCCTTCAAAATTGTTGTCAGCTTGGCAAAATTCTGCCATTCCTACCATCTTGCAAATCCACTAGTCTCACCGAGGTTATCCCTTTGACAAAGCTTTGTCTAGGGTAATCTAGCCTTGTCACTTGTCATCCCTCATCACCTTGAGCTAAAGGTTGGGATCCACAAGTGGTCAATCTTGTGTTTTTCCTAAAGGATCATCAGTCTATCCTTAAGTTGACACAATCACCACCAAGCTTGCACATAGGAAAGCAGACCTTTCATGCTTTAGCAACATATCTTTTAAGTTAGAATCTCCAACCCAATCCTCCTTAGGTTTGTCATATAGCTTTGCCTCAACCTAGGAAATCATTTGCATAGAAAAGCCTCCCTCCTTTGCATCCATCAGCATTGTTGCATCTCATCCCTAGGGACATTTTCATGCCACCCGTCACTCGCTTAGCCAAGAAGAAGAAGGAAACAATGGAGCCCTATCATTTGGATTAAACAACATCGCTCCCCTTGAGCACTCAACCATCCTTCAGCCCAGAGAAAGCTATACCATCACCTACTGACATTGAAGCTTTCATGAACCAACTAGGAAATGCAGTATTGGTGAATGCCATTATAGACAAGAACAAAGAAACAATCATGGCTAACTTTCAAAGGGACAATATAGGAGCCTTCGACTTTGGAAGACCTCCTCCCTTATCAGATCCATCTCACCCATTGTTTGGGCAACTACCACTCCCAATAGGCCCTTATGATTCATATTATCCTCAATATGTGTCAAAAGAAGAGCCTCAAGCCAATCCTTTTGATCCAACAAACCCAAACATACCATCTTCCACCCAAGTTGAAATCTCCATTCCGCAAGCCAATCCAGCCACCACCACTCCACCCTTGGTTCATACCTCACCACTCCAAACTATCTTTGCCCAAAACACCTCACCATTAACTCTCTTCACTATTGCTGCTACTGCTCTCCAACCTAGCCTTCCAAATCCACCCATCTCCCAAATAAGTGCTAGCATCTTTAGCCAACCTCAGCAATATACAACAGGGATGCCACCCATGGGGCTAAGTAATCAACCTTTCATCTCCCCTAGCTTACTCACCATAGCCCAAAGCACAATTCCATCATTTCCATTAGGTCCTTGGAGCTTAGTGCTATCCGCCACAAATCCACAAGCTACTACCCTCACTCCATCAATCTATCAAACCCATCAGTTCCATTTCCAAACTTTCAAATCCCACCACCTCCACCACCAACTAATTCATTACCTCCTATTACCAATTACTTTTCAATGCCACTTTTAGGAGGTAATCTGCCACCCCTGCCAACCACCAATTATTTGTAGATACCATCCCAAATGGGGGTGCAACCCACCTACATTGGTCAAACTCCTCAAGCTTCACAACCATTTTACACGTTACCTCCATGAAGCAATCCATTTATCCAACAACCAGCCTACATCCCTCAATCCCAAATCCCATACCAACAGCAAACCTCATAGCACATGCAGCAATATATGCCATCTCAGCCTCAGCAAACTATCATCCATCGTACAGCTACCCAAGCAATGTACAATCCCTATCAGAAAATCCCTCACAGCCATCCATATTTAGTAGCCCCATCTAGCACATACCTACCTCAGGGCACTCCTACATTGGGGGCACCCCAGCCATCACCCATCAATTTAGAATGGGAAGAAATGAAGACAACTCTGAAAGCCATCCAAGAAGGGAATGATCCGAAGAAATTTAAGTTTGAGACTGTGTCTCCTTATCCATTTGATAGAGCCATTACTATGACTCTATTCCCCAAGCATTTTGAGATACCCAAGTTTGACAAATTCAGAGGAAAAGGAGATCCAGTCACCCACATCAAAGAATTCTATATGCACTGCCAAGAAGTGGCATACAGTGACGTCTTCCTCTTGAACCTCTTTCCCAAAAGCTTGGCCGAACCAGCTCTTGAATGGTTTTATGGAATCCCATATGGCACAATTAAAAACTTTTCTGAATTATCTGAGGCATTTGTAGCCCAATATGCCCATCTTGTTGAAATAGAGCTATCGGTAGTTGATCTTGTCCACACTAAGCAAAAAGGTGGAGAAAGCCTTGCCGAATACCTGCAAAGATGGCAAACCCTTACCACCCGCATATCTTGCATCTTGCCAGAGTGCCATTTAGTGAAAATGTTTATTGATAATGCCCATCCCAGCTTGGTTCACCACATGACCATGAACTATTTGCAGACCTATAAGGATATCAAAGAGAAAGAAATGATCCTTGAGCAAGGACTCATTAAAGATGGTGTGGTCAAGATTTACAAGGAGGCCAACCAAAATCAATCACATTCCAATGACAAGTCTAGGTATTGGAACAAAAACAAGCATGTTGCAACATATGGGGTTACCGATACAAGACGTGAATATTGTTGGTCCTTCCCAAAATTAGTCCAACCCACTGTATCAACCAAAAAATCGACAAGCTATCAACTACCAATAGTAGAATCACCAAAGCTATCAAAGCCACAATCCAGGACCCAACTTTCAAGGGTCTAGCAATCAAGCTAATGCCATCAATGTAGCTGTAGGACCAAAGCCTAAGTTCCAACCTGCACCTAGAAACTATACACCCCTTGGTGAGCCATTGGATGTTATTTTTGAGAAATTGACTAAGGAAAACCTCATCAAATTCCCTCCTATCCAGCAAATTGATCCTAGCCAATCCAAAGCTGCATGGTACAAAGACAATGAGTACTACAAATTTCATAGGGTAAAAGGTCACACCACCCTCAAATGCATGAAACTGAAAGATTATGTGCAGGACCTCATTGATTGGAAAGAAATCATTGTTGGTGCCCAAACCTCTCCCAATGTAGGCTTACAGATCTATCAAAATTCTTTTCCTCCTCACAACAACCAAAATCCTAGAAAAACACCTATCCAAACCAACAACAACAACACCAACAATTGCCAACCAAACCAACAACATGAGAAGAACAATGACCACACTTCATCCTACATAGACTATGGTAGCCTCATCGGCTGTATATCTGAAAAAGAGCCTTCTGTCAATGTTATCAATATCCAAGGCCCAAACAATGAGTGTACAATCACCACTAGAAGAGCGTGATTGAACATCACAGCCCCATCAGTCCCATCAGCACTATCAACCCCAGCAGTATCATCAGCTCCATCCAAAAGCCAATACAATATCTTGGAACACCTTGGGAACATGCCAGCCCAAATCTCCATTTTAGACCTTCTTCACACCAGTCCTCTGTATAAAGACATCCTTGATAGTGCTCTCATAGAATCTCATGTCCCTTCAAATATTAATGTGACTAATTTTCATAATCTTGTTGGACACCTTTCATCCTCATGTGCCCTATCATTCAAACCCACCGACATACCCGTGGTCGAGCCAGATCACACCCTTTCCCTTCACATAGCCATCATGGTATCTAACTTTTTCGTAAAAAGAGTAATGATAGATAATGGATCAACCTTGAATATTTGCACCCTAAAATTCATAAAACAAGCTGGGTATACTAAGCTAGATATCATTAGTGAGGTTATCACCATCAAAGCTTATGACAACTTGGAGCGAACCACAGAGGGGACAGTTTTGCTACCCATCAAGATTGGGTTGGTCATCCAAGAGACAGTTTTCCATGTTGTTGATCTAAACCTACCATTTAACCTCCTCCTTGGATGCCCATGGATCCATGCCATGAAGGCCGTTCCATCCACATATCATCAGTGCCTCAAATTTCTGCATCGGGGCACAGAAGTGACCATCCATGTTGGTCCAGAACCATTTTCTTATTGCAATACGGTTGAAGCCTCATATACAAACCATTTCCCTGGCATTGAAATCAGCCAATCCATCGCCAGTTCATCCAACACCTGTAATGACCTCAAAACCATCCTCGCCTCCACCCTATCCACCATGAAGATCAACAACAAAGGCTGTAGAGAATATAGCCTGTTTGATGCATTTGCAGTTGGTGCATTGCCACTTGATCCACACACCCATGGATAGCCCACATATCATAAAGCCAAGGAGACTCCACCTCCTTGATACACATAGCTTGGCCCAACAAACTTTTTATCCCCGAGAATCCCTCTTCATGAGGAGCTGACTCCAAATATCAACAATTGGTTACATAAGGATGCACCTCCAATAGATCAAGCACACCTTGATCACTTCAGCCAGAAGTATCCCCAAGCATAGAAGCTCATCACTAAAAAATGGAACTATCAAGGTGGTTGTCTAGGACCAGAAGAAAGAGGCATGCAATACCCCTTCGAAGCACACAAACGAGAAAAGAAGTTAGGACTGGGCTTTGGCATACCCACAACTGGGGGCACCAATACAAACGGTCATGCTTTTTTGAACATCCACCGTGACCTTGTAGAAATCGAATACATTCTAGAGGAAGTTGAAAAGAGAGCCTACGATGATATCCCAAACCAAATCTTCCTAGGAGACTCTGTTCTCCAAGAACTATCCATCCATTTCATCGACCTACCACTCGCTCACCCTAAACTCATAGATTGGGACCAAACAAGCATCATACACATTGATAAATTCACATTAGAGGAAGCACTTCTAAGATTCATGGGAGCCGAAACTCCTCACAAGAAAACAAAGCCAAATTCTGCCTATATCTATAAGCTAGATCCCAAGGGGTATTTTGGAGAAAATCCCAACCTAGTTCTGATACACCCAAAACTAGAACTAAGGTGAATCCAAGACTAGCTAAGGCAATGAAGAGAGCCCCTTAGCAAGAAAATCTAGAGTCACAAGTAGAACATGAGGATTTAGCATTGCCTCCTCAAGATAATCGACCAAAGGTGTCTTCTATTCTAATTGAGGATACTAGAGAAGTCAACATCGGTTCTTTAGAGATCCCTAGACTTGTTCACATTGTTGCATCCCTATCGCAAGACCAAGTTGACCTCCTCTTTGAGGTCTTAAGAGAGAACATTAGCCGATTTGCATGGTCATATCAGGACATGCCAGGACTTGATCCAAAGCTTGTAGTTCATCATTTTACAGTCGATCCAAAGATCAAGCCTGTTAGACAAAAGCTTAGAAAAATGCACCCCAAGGTGGCATTACTAGTCAAAGCTGAGTTAGAAAGAATGTTAGCTGCTAAGGTTATCTGACCTATCAACTACTCAGAGTGGATCTCCAACATGGTCCCCATCACTAAGCCTTCCGATGACATCAAAATCTATACTGATTTCAGAGATCTTAACAAAGCTTGTCCAAAATATGATTTTCCATTGCCCAACATAGATATGATTGTAGATCTTACAGCTGGACATGAAATTTTGTCCCTCATGGATGGATTTTTTGGGTATAATCAAATCAAGATTGTAGCAGAAGATCAACACAAGACAACATTCACTACCCCTTTGGGAACCTTTTGCTACAACATGATGCCTTTTGGCCTAAAGAATGCTGGGGCTACCTATCAAAGAGCTATGACAGCCATTTTCCATGATCTTATCCATAGCCTTTTGGAGGATTATGTGGATAATATCTTGGTCAAATCTCATACCTTCATGGATCATCTTGCTAACCTAAAGAAAGTTTTTGATAGGTTAGCCAAATATCATCTCATGCTGAATCCCAAGAAGTGTGTCTTTGGGGTCACATCTGGCAAGCTTCTAAGCTTTATAGTTTCTAAACAAGGTATAGAGATCAACCCCAAGAAGGTCAAGGCTATCTTAGACATGCCTCCTCCCTAGACATTGTGATAGCTTCACACTCTTCAGGGAAAGCTTCAATCCGTCTAGCACTTCATCTCCCAGCTTGTAGATAAGTGTACGGCATTTACACATTTACTGAAGAAGGATGAAAACTTCAAGTGGGATCCTTTATGTCAATGCATCTTCGATCATCTCAAGCAATATCTTTCCAATCCCTCTATCTTGGTTCCACCAGTTCCTAGTCATCCCTTGATCTTGTACATATTAGCAACGCCTACTGCTCTAGGGGCACTTCTAGCACAACATGATGACTACGACAGAGAAAGAGCCATCTACTATCTTAGTAGAACCCTAGTTGGATATGAACTCAATTACACTCCTATGGAAAAAGCTTGTTTGGCAGTTATTTTCTCAACTCAAAAGCTTCACCACTACATGCTAAGTCATACCGTCTAGCTAGTATCCAAAATTAATCCTCTCAAGTATATGCTCTCTAGAACAGCACTTATAGGCCATTTGGCCAAATGGGTTATGCTCCTTAGTGAAATTGACATCCAATATGTGGACAAAAAGGAAATCAAAGGCCAAGCCATATCAGATCATTTAGCTAACGCACCTTTAGTAGATGCATATCCTTTAATCACAGAATTTCCAAATGAGAATATATGTCTAATTGAAGAACAACCCCCATGGAAATTTTATTTTGATGGCTCATACACATCTCATGGATCAGGGGTAGGAATATTGTTGGTCACACCTCAGGGAGATTACATTCTAAAAGCCTTCAAGCTACAATTCCCTAGCACCAACAATATAGCTAAATATGAGGCTCTCATAGCAGGATTAAAGATAGCCGCAAAATGGAACATCACTGAGTTACAAATCTTTGGCGATTCTCAGCTTATCATCAAAAAATTCCTAAATGAATATCAAACCAAAGGCAAAAAGTTATTACCCTACAAGGAGCTAGTTGATAAGCTAACCCAACATTTTACAAAGCTTCAATTTACACAAGTGCCTCAAATGCAGAACAAAGCAGCAGATGCTATGGCTACTATTGGCTTGCTCTTGGAAATTCCCCAAGAGGCTACGCAGTATGAGTTTTTAGTCAAGCAGTTCCTCACACCTGCCTATGTGAATGATGACTCAAACCATGTTTGCATCTTGGTTGGTCCCCAATCCCCTTGGTACCATGAGATTCACGCTTACCTTAAAGATGGTATCATCTCCCCTCACCTCACACGTACCCAACACTAGAACCTTATGCAAAATTCATCCTGCTATGTTATCATAGCCAATACCCTATATCATTGGGGTTATCACGATACTCTTTCTCAATGTTTAGATGAAAATGAGGCCGCAATGGCATTAAAAGAAGTACACTCTCGACTTTGCGATGCCCACACAAGTGGTATTTTCCTTGCACGACAAATCCTTAGAGTAGGCTACTATTGGCCTACCATTGAAGAAGACTCCTGTGAGTTTGTCAAAAAATGTATCCCATGCCAGCAGCATGCCAATCTTGTGCACGCTCCAGCACAAGATTTACAGCCTATTGCACCACCTTGGCCTTTTGCTTGTTGGGGCCTTAATCTAGTTGGAACTATCACACCTCTCTCATTTGATGGACATAAATGAATAATAATAGCTACAGACTATTTCACTAAGTGGGTGGAAGCAGTCCCCCTAGTCTCAGCTACAAGAGTTCAGGTCTCCAAGTTCATCTTGTACCACATTGTTTTCCACTTCGGCATCCCATCCACCATCTTCATCGACCAAGATGATAACTTTGAAAATCTCAACATGGAAGAATTATGTACTTCCCTCTGCATCCATCACTACTTTTCTAGCCCATATATCCCACAAGGTAACAGCCAGGCAAAGGAAACTAACAAAACCCTCCTCAAAATCTTAAAGAAAGTTGTCAATGATTTTGGCCGCGATTGGCACCTACAAATAAATCTAGCCCTATGGGCCTATTGAACCTCCTTTCATAAGTCCACAGGCACAACTCCATACTCCCTAGTCTATGGTGCTAAAGTGGTATTACCCATAGAGGTTAAACTTCCCTCCTTGAGCATATCTTTGCGAGGGCAAATATCAGATGAAGAATATAGAGTAGCTTAGCTCACCCAGCTAGATCTCCTAGACGAGAAGCGACAACATGCCTATGATCACCTCATAGTCTATCAATCTCATCTCAAAAGGAACTTCAATAAGAAGGTGCTTCCCCGACACTTTTAGTTGGGCGACATGGTTCTCAAAGAAAATATGAAAGTCCAAGCCGATCGAGAAAAGAAAGGCAAGTTTGAACCTACATGGCTTGGTCCTTATGTTGTCACTGCCTTCTTTGGCTCCGGAGCCTATCAACTATCTACACCGGAAGGAGAACTCTTGAATGATCTTACTAACATCATTCATCTCAAGAAGTCCTATGCTTGAAGATCCTTGGTATATCCAGCTTTTGAAAAATACAAAAAAATAGTAAAGAGAAATAAGCGTCCAATGATGAAAACTTGGCAATTCAAGTGCCTTGGATAAGTACCTTGGTGAAAACCTGGTAATTCAGGTGCCTTGTGTACTAAGACTAATCCATTATCTATCACTATCCTATCCCTCATCCATCCATTCACCATCCCATAAAACACCTGCTTGTTCCCTTGGTGTTCCAACCAAATATCCAACATCTAATGAAGCTTGTAAATACCTCCTGTACAGCTTGTAAATCTTGTACCAAAGCTTGTATCATACCTTGTAAATATTGTACCATGCCTTGTACATCCAAATCTTGTCCAAAACTTGTACCATATTCTAGCTTGTATTATATGCCAAAGCTTGTATCCTAGTTTGTATGCTATCACATGCACACAAAGAATCCTATTTTCCTCAAGCTTTTCACAAAACCATCAAATTATCCAACTATCCATCCAACACACTCTAAAACATTTCCATCTCACAAAACCAAAACATGAACAACCTTGTACATTTGTAACATATCTTGGTCTGTCAGCTTGTACATCCTCTTTAGCTAGTACCATTGTATCTATCTAGCTTTCGTGTCAGTTCATCCTTGATCAGCATCTTGCACACATCGCACAACCCTTGGTTAGCTATTCAAATGCATCTTTTAGCTAGATCTCCTATCACCAAAGTCTTATCCTTCTTAGTTCAGCTTGCCAAGTGCATCACTATTCCAAATCCACTAGCTTAGGTGCTCTTTGATAGATCCTTGCAGGATATAGCTTTCCTCATATCTGATCTTGGTCCGTTAGTACCTCATCCTACCCATCTTGTTGGCAAATGGTTCTCTTTTGGATTTTCACTTTCTTTTGATTTGGAATCTTCCCTTTTGGGTCTTGAAGTATCTTTTCCAAGCAATCTCCTTGTTCCCTCCTCTTGGTTGCCACGATCTTCCATATCATGGTATGCTACGAATGGGGCAATCTGAGCATAAGGTATTGATCAGGTCTTTCATTTGTTTTTCTTTTCTTCTTGTAGGTTATCCAGTGTCGGTTCCACACTGTTTCCTCGAGGTTTCATGTGTACTACTGGGGTAATCCTTGCATGTTTGTTTTGAGTCAGTCTATTAGTCCTCTGGACAGTTGGTGACAAGGCCTTGATGTTCTTGGTAACCTTGGAAATTAACCAACAGTCCTATAGAAAATCTAGTGCTCAACTACATGGTGGTACTTCTCTTTGAAGTATCCCCCTGCTCAAAAAGCTTCAATGGATTCCCTTCATCTCCATTATCCCCCATCCATATCCAGCATTTGTCTCTCCTACCCCAGCTTGTGCAACTGTATCTCTCATAATCAATCATAACTCTTAGCTTTAGGGATCCACAATCCTAGTCTTAGGGATCCACCCATCAAATCAATCCACCAAGCCTCATCTTTCGAGATCCACAATCTTAGTCCTAGGGATCTCTGACACCCATCTTCCATCAATCTGACTCTTTGAAATCCTGTTGCCTCAGCTTTATCTCATCCCATCATCCCTTCCCTTATCCTGGATTCCTTTTTAAGCTTATTTACTCTTGTGCCTCTGATTCTCCCTTTATCATTCTCCTGTAGTGAGAGTTTTAGCTAATTTAGCCCCTTCTCTTTGCCAATCTGAGTCTCCCTGCTCATCTCAAATTATTGTATTTTTCAAGAAACCATCAAGCCTCATTTTGTCTCCCCACCACCTTCTTGAGGGGGCATCGTGCAATCCATTCCCTCTCTTCTACCCGAGACTGGGGCAACTGTGTTGCTCCATAAAGTCATCTTCATGTCATTTATATCTGAACTTCTTTGAAATAGTGTTGTTTCAACACTATGTCAAAGAGGGGAAAAATGTAAACACTTAAAAATCCTTTAGAAAATAAAGTATTTTTATTTTATGAAAAATTCCTTGATGACATCATCATTAATTAATTTATTTTTATGCAATTAAATCCCTTTATCTTAATTAAAAATATTTAATTAAGGAATCCCTCCCAAAAATGTTTAAATCTTATTTAAACATTATTTCCTTATTTATTAATTATTTAATTAATAAATTGACCAAAAATCCCAAAATAAATAATTTATTTATTTTTTGCCCAAAACTTGGCCAATTTCTTTAAGACCACTAACCTCTTCCAAAATCTTCTAATCGTTCTTTAATTTTGATTAAAGACTAATCCCATCATTTCCTTACCCTAATCCCAACTCAAAATATTTAATTAAGATTAAATATTAATCCTCGTGTTTATTAAAAATGTTTTAATAAATATCTCCTCAAACCCAAACCCTTGAAATAAATAAACTTTATTTATTTCCTAAAACCTCATTTATTCTCATCCTAGGAAGTTCTAGACTCTTCTAGAAAGTCTTCATCCTCATCCTAAGCCTATCTCTAATCCCCCATTTAGCCTAATCCACCCCATCCACCCATACTAACCAAGCTTAGCTACTAACTCACCCACCCTCATAAATTCCATCCACTTGCCCATCTCTAACATCCCTAATCTAATCCTACCCTTAATCATATGCACAATCCTAAACAAGCTTAAGACTTTCCTAAGCCAAGCCAAAGTCTTCCCTCAAAATATCTCAACCACCAAGCCATAAATGCTTCCACAAAGCCATAAATGACTCTTACAAGCTCATTTATTGTTCTTACAAGCCATTATGAGGGTCTTTATGAGCTTTGAGCCTCCTTTGTTGACCCTTCAACCCCTCTTGCTCTAACCAATGACCCTGTGACATGTGTCACTCCCTGATTGGCTGTAAGGAAGCACAATCCATGTGATCTCCTCTCATGCAATCTGAGACCTCCATGAGCTTTTCCCCATCCTTGCATCTTATCCCTCAAGCCTCTTTCCTATAAATTGGATCCGTCCCCTTTGCAAAATAATCACAATCCATTAGCTAAAGTTACCATGCCATTTTGAGAACAAACTCCATAGCTTTTTACATACATC
The DNA here is from genome assembly GCA_028749045.1 of Cupressus sempervirens. Classification (NCBI taxonomy): domain Eukaryota; kingdom Viridiplantae; phylum Streptophyta; class Pinopsida; order Cupressales; family Cupressaceae; genus Cupressus; species Cupressus sempervirens. Next base: position 891,808,690 of record CM053789.1, read on the forward strand.
CACATCCAAATTCCAACATCCATTGAAGAAAATTTGAGCATCCATCTTGAGCATACATCCCAAATCCACAAATAGACATATCTCTAAATCAAGTGATCATCCTCATTGAGAGAGCCCATCCATGGCTCATATTCTCATTTGAGGACCTCACTTTGTCTCTCTTGAAGTTTATATTAATTTTGTTAGTTAATGCTTTGGCTTTTAAATAGATTAGTATTTATTGCTAACATATTAGTGTATACACTATGTTTTGCATCTCACAACCCATCATAACATTAACCCCAACATCTTAGCTTCCTGGTATATCAACTTGGCAACCATACCCTTCAAAATTAGTAAACATTCTTCCTAGTTTACCAAATGCACCCAAAAACTACCAACTACACCCAAACTAGCCCCAACTATGTCATAGGTGCATTTGGTACTATTGGGGTGCACTTGGGCACTTGCATGACCATTTTGGGCCTCCAAATTGCACTTTAGGACCCTAAAACTGCATTTAGGAGCCTTTGTACCTCCTCATTCTGCACCTAACCCAAAACTGCATCTTACACCCAAAATCCCATTTTGCATCATAGGCATTGTCCATTTTTCATATCCAATCAACATCATCACCATTTTGAGTCCCCTAAATGTCATTTTGAACCTCAAAACCTTTGAATTTAGTCAAAAATCTGGACAAAGTATGAACTCTAGAGTATTACATTGTGTCAATGGATGATGGATCTTGACCATGGTCATTTTATCATTTTCTTTGGTCAAAATCTACCTATTTCAAGGTAGACTTGGCTTTGTCATTTTGATCTTATCATTTTTTGTCCTTTTTTTGGGTCAAGATCCAAAGTCTATTGTCATAACGTTAAACTCTTAGGTTAATACCTTGTAAAGATTTCACCTAAGTTCAAAAACCTCACATATACCTTTATCATTAGCATAATCATATCCCTAGCATCCCTAAACATCATTTTGACTTACCCTTTATCTTGCATTGTTCAAAATCCTAGCATCATTTTCACTACCAAACCCTATCAAAGTGTCCATCAACCAAATTGCCCTTTTGATCACTTACCTTCATTTTGCATATCCCCAAAAGCCATTATCAACCCTAGACCACCATCCTTTTCATAATACACCTTGCATACACCAAAATTCAGCATCCTTATCAAGCCCAAAACATAACCCTAACCTTCATTTTGCATACCTTCAAAACGTCACCTTGCATTTACATTTGCATAACATCCCTAGGACATTGACACTTTGCATGCTAAAAACCTAATTCATTTAGCACTTCCTCACATTGCATAACATCCCTAAACACTTAAAAATCCCAAAAACACTCATATCTTGCATACCCACATCTTAGTTATCAAGTTTTGACCTCTTTTACCAACTGCAACCTTGTTTTACCAAGTGCATAGTTGGTGTTTTCAGGATGCACTTGGTAGTTTCAGGACACACTTAGTAATTAGGTGTTTCATTCTAAGTTTCAGAACCCTAATCTGCACTTCCACACCTTGCATTGCATCCCAAGACCTTAGGAAACACTCTAAATCACTCAAAACACTCAAAATTTGCATTTTAGGCACCCTAGCACCTCTGTTTACCCATTGCATGCCTCTTACTTACCAACTGCTCATGTTCAAGCCCCCAACTATGTCATGGGTGCACTTGGTACTGTCTTAGCATAGTTGGTAGTTTAGGTGCACACTTGGGAGGTAGAAAAGTCCATTTAGGTTTTCCCCCATTGCATCTGCATTCTTAGGTATCATGCTAGCACTTACTAGGACACAATTAGCCCAGAGACCTGAGGAAATTTATCAACCTTTGTTTTTTGAGGCACAAACACAACCAAAATCTCATCCAAGATAGAAGAAGAGCAATAAAACCCAACAACCATTTGACGAAGACCAAATTGAGGCGTCACAACCTTTACTTGCAGACCCCTTGAACATGTATCTGCAAGATCATCATAATTAAGCTATGACACAACAAAACTTAAACAATGCAGCTACTATGAGGTTTCCTTCAAACACTTACCCTACACATGGTATGGTTCAACGGAATCCAAAATTTGAACCTATATTTGTGCCAATACCACCAGGAGGAGGAAGTGTACCGACCACACCCAAAGATGAACAATCACATTCCTTTGAATTCAGCCAACCTAAAACAAGTACCTTCCACCCTAACACATCAAACATGCAACAAGGTAATATACACCTCAGTGATGACTCCAACACTGATTATGGCATCACTGATGAAGAAATGGCTAGGGCATGTCAAGACAAAAACTTTCGTAAAAACTTCAAACTTTTGGCAGCCCAAGAAATTGTCAAATTCAACCCAAATGTGGAAGGACCTAAGTCCAAACATCAAACCAACACAACCATTGAAAACATACAACCCATGATCAATTTGGACTTAGATAAGAGAAAAAAACCTTTGGAGTTTTCAAACATGATAATGGCACCTATAAGGTCCCATCAAGAATCAACCATCAAAATCGTCCAAAGTACATTTGAACACATCAATGCTAACCCCTTGTTCAACGAAATACCACCAATTCCTAAACACCCCAAAAGGACATTAAGACTTGATTTTAGTCACATGATGCAACAACAAGATGCACCTAAAGGGACTTGTGCTCTAGGGATGCTAGACATACCTTCTTTGGAGGAAAATCAACAAAGTGCACCTTTGCTCTTAACTCTACGAAGTGTTATGACATCAAATGTTATGGAGCCTCCCACAAGTACACCATGTGAAACATCAACTATAAGAATCCCTAATAATGCACAAAGGAAAAGTCTTATTGAAATTACACCTATTCCCAAAAGGAATGCACCTCATTGTTAAATCAACATGATGTCCCAAGGAGAAACCTATAACATGCAAAGGTCCCAAAGCAACAATACCAACATGGTGCTCACTTCTCAAGGACTTAACCAACTACCCCAAAAACATCAACCTATAGTAGTCCAAGGACCCAATGTTTCCATCACACATTCAACATATCAACAAAAACATCAACCACAACAACAACAACCTCAAGTGGTACAAGTATACAACATCCCTAACACACAATCCAACATAAACCCACTTGACTTATATGAAATTTATCAACAAAAATTCCAACAACAACAAACCATGTTTTCTAAACAACAAGAGCAACTCAAACAACAAATGGAATATCAAAGACGCCTTGAGCAAAAAATTGCATACCAACAACATTTATTACAACAACAACATGTCCCATAACAACCTCAATAGATACCTCTACAACAAAAATCACATACATGGCCTCACATACAACCATCATAGGTATCCCAACAACAACCACAACAAATGGCACAAGAAAAACACATGGTACATCAATCGTAGTTGATTCCACAAAAAGTGCCACATCAAATGCCACAACAAGTACCCCAACAGGTATCACGATATCAACCCTTTTGTCTTCGAGGTGCCAACATACCTCCTCCACCTAGTGACACATCACCAGACTCATCAGACATAGAAATGTCAAAATCGAGTAGACATAGCTCCCACCACAAAAAATGGTCTACTCATAGACACAAAAGACTTGAAGGAAAGACTATCACAAAAAATATAAATGAAGAGCTATTACAACAATTCAAACAACTTTCCAAACAAGTTGAGGCATTGGGAGTCCAAAAGAAATAGGCTCTATATATAGAAAGGGACTTACATCCTAATCCATTCGATAAAGGTCTGTATATGCCTCCATTCCCAAAACACTTTGAGGCTCCAAGGTTCAAAAAATATTGAGGAAAAGGAAACCCTATTGATCATATCATAGAATTTTGTGCCTCATGTACCAAACTTAGTTATGAGCCCACTTACCTCATGAGATTGTTCCCTCATTCTCTAGGTGAGCCCACACTTGAATGGTACTCCAAACTTCCTAGTAATATGAAATCCTAGTTGGAACTTGCAGACAAGTTCATCTCCCACTTTGCCTTTAACATTACGAATGAGGTGACACTTTCTTATTTGTGCTCAACCCAACAAAAGACGGGTGAATCATTTATCACATTCTTACTACGCTGGAGAAGCTTAGTTAGTCAATGCTCACTAGACATTCCTGAAGAACAAAAAGTAAACTTGTGCATTGAAAACTTAGTCTCAGACTTAATGTATGAACTCGAAATCAAGAGCCCAAGCACTATTTTTAAACTGATAAAAAAGGGGGCTAGTATTGAAGATGATATTATCTGTAAGGGAATCCTCAAGATAAACAAGGAAAACAAAAACACTAGTTCCTCTAATGACAAGCTAAATTTTTTCTCCAAAAAAAAGAATGTGACTAATGATGGCATTTTGGATGCCCACATGCATAGCATAGCACAACCTCAATTGACTTTGAAAAATGCAAACCTCACAAATTCACAAACTCCTAATCAAACAACACCTCAACAATAGAAAATTGAGACTTCCACACAGGAAAAACCCCGAAGGAAACCTCGAACCAAGGATAGGAAATTCACACCATTGGGGATACCTCTTAAGACTACACTACAACAATTACTCAGTAATAACTTCCTACAGTTTCCCCCGATCAAAGACAAACTGTTAAATAAAGCAAATTGGTGGGATGACAACAAATACTACGATTACCACCACACCAAAGGACATAAGACCTCATCATGCTTCCAACTAAAACATGCAATACAAGACCTCATTGATGATGGTGTAGTCATAGTTTATCCATCATTGTTAGCATCCAACTCTGATCACACTATTTTCAAAGATCCTTTGGGTAATCATGACAAAGAGAAGCCCTCTAGTTCAAACTCAAACTCATAAGCTAATGTGAATTACACGCGCATGGGATATGACTACACTGTTAATTTTTTGAATGAGTTAGATTCCCACATATCCACATTCACTTTAAAGGCTAAAGAACCTCACTGCACTGTCAGTATGTGTTGTACCAAGATCACCCTACCCGGAGCCCCATCTAGACCTACTACTTCTACTAGACCTACAACCCCTAGTAGACTTGCTGCTCCTACTTCATTTGATTATAGCCTTGTTGAATAGCTCATAAAGACCCCTACAAAAATATCCATCTTGGACCTACTATGTCCATCTCCCCAACACTAGAAGATCTTGGATCAAGCCCTTAAAGAGTCAATAGTCCCAGATAACATGGATGTTGCCTAGTTCTAAGCCATGCTTGGGAACCTATTTGCCTCACAACATATCACCTTTTCCCCTCAGGATGTTCCTAAGGACAAACCCAACTACAATGATCCCCTTCATCTCGAAGTCTTCATCCATAATGCCAAATTCAAACGTGTCTTAATAGATGGAGGAGTAGGACTGAACATTTGTACTCTTAAGGTTGTCAAAGGTTTGGGTTATTTTGAAGATGATGTGGATCCCTCTCGAAGAATCACAATAAAAGCTTATGATGATGGTGAATGTTTCTCCAAGGGCATCATCAAATTACCTGTTAGAGTTGGTCCAGCTATTGAAGATACATTGTTCTATGTCCTAGATATCAAAATGAATTGCAACATGATACTAGGACACCCTTGGCTTCATGCTATGAAAGCAATACCCTCTACATATCATCAATGTCTAAGGTTTTCCTATGACAACGTGGAGGTTACCATTCCTGGTGATCCAAATCCTTTCCAATTTTGTGCTAATCTAAGAGATGCTACTACATATCAAATACCAGCAAATAATGAAGCACAAGCTATAGATTCCTCCAAATATGTGGATGCTGATATACTCCTCAGTAAGGCCAAGGAAAAGATGAAGATTGAAGACAATGGGTGTGGAGAGTAATTTATGTCTCAAGTATCCCACATTAGGGAGTCACTAGTTTCTCCCCAATCTTATGGTAAATCACAACTATTACAAGACCTACAATTTGACATCAGTACACAAAGTACCACTCTTGTTGATGAGATTACTTCTGTATGCATTAAGAAAGAAAAAGTAGAACAAGAACCCGCTTTGATATCTCCTAGCAAGTATGGACTTGGGTTTACTATCATGTAGAAACAAGGCTATGATGGATGTAGTGATCTTGGATCTCAGAAACAAGGAATAATTGAACCTATCACTACAAAAGGATGACCTCCTAGTTTGGGGCTTGGATTTGAACCATTACGAATATGTCCTCCTAGTATTATGGTACCTACATGTAAGACTATGGATGTTTTGAACGATGAAAAGGCATCTGAGGATATCCCACTTGAAATCAACAATCCTCTCGCTTCTGAGCATAACCCCAATGATACAACAAAATCTAATGCACATATCCATACCTTTCACCAAAGCCCATTCAGCATTGATAATGACATTCGCTCAAGTTATCCTAAACTATTGGATTGGGACCAACGTGGACCACCAATTTTTGATCAATTTGACAATGATGACACTCTCATAATAGACTTTGAAATCTATGAAGGCATTATGACTGAAGATCGTAAAGAAGCAATTCCTCCTAAAGAGAACACATTTGCATATTTTGGGGAGCCAACTCCACTTTCTAGTTACAAAGAAAAAAGAGAAAATAATAACAAGCATAGGTCTCTTGGTGAAAACTGAAAGGCACCATTAGACCATGAAAAATCAAAACCTAAGAAGCTCCCAAGGATACAAGATGAAAATTATGATGCCATGAATATCAATGTTCTAGTATTCAACATGCCACAAAGTCTTTCGAATCTCTCTCAATCAACATTCGTGTGGAAGGTCATTGGTCTCAACCCTCCCAACCCCCCCTTATATCTAGTTGTTTATCCCCAAATCCAGCTACCTAATTTGCCCAACACCTAAGCTCAAATCTTTATCCAACAAGCCTTTTCATATGTCATCATTAGTGACATCCCACACAATATATCCATTGACCCATTTATTCTCAAATGCCTTGATTCGCAAGAGGTAGACATTGTCTTACATATAGTACATGATGGTATATCTCGAGGCCTTTCTAGTGGTTTGATTTTAGATATAGACTTGGAAAAAATCTTGCGTAGTTATGGTCAGTCATGGACCTCAAGATTATTAGCTAACAACAACAACAACCAATTTCTTATCAGCAGTTGTCAGCAACATTCTTGATTCCATCTAAAAGTCCTAAAAAATTATCAAAAAAATAGCAAAATGTCCTGAAAAAAAAAAAAAAAAAAAAAAAAGTGAAAAAGTCATGAAAAAATGGATGCCTTGATGAAAACCAGGCAAACAGGCATCTTGGCATGAAAATTTGGGTCAAGAGAAAAATTCCATCCACAAGTGAAAACCTGGCAAATAGGTGCTTTGGGAAAGTACCATGGTGAAAACCTGGCAAATAGGCACCATGTGTAATCAGTTATTGCTCCTCGATCTATCAGGATTCCATCTAGTTTTCCCCCCCTTATCATTCCTTGATCATACCTATCATCTTGCAAGACATCCTTGGCTCCTTGACCATGGCTCACGAACTAGTTGATATCCATTGTTATCTTACTTAAAGCATCACTAGTCTGCACACACCTTGTCATTGGCCTTTGTACATAGTTTCTGTCTTGTCTAGGGGCATATTACCTACATGGTGCATGAATTTGAACTTGAACTGGGGGCATATCCCTAAGAAATTTTTATCCATTGGATTTATCGCATCACAGATTGGAGCTAACACTTGTATATGCTTATACAATCCTAAAAAAATCTTAAAAATTCAAAAATGATCTTGAAAAAATCCCAAAAATTCAAATATGATCCTAAAAAAATCCTAAACATTCATATAATATCCTTAAAAAAGCACTAAAAATCATAAAATGTCGAAAAAAAATCCCTAAAATTCATAAAATGTCTTGAAATAAACCCTAAAAATCATAAAATGTCATGAAGAAATCAGTCACACCAAAAATATCAAATATCCCCAAAAAACCTAAAAATCACAACACCCATCAAAAATCTGCAATAAACCTTATAAATATCCATTATGGATAACCACCCCTTTTGCATGAACACTTGCACTTTGTAGACTGAAACCCAAAGCACTGCACTTTCAAGACAATCACACTATCTGAGCAATGTGAACCGACAGTCAATCCAACATGTCACTATGAACCTATCAACTAAATCGACAACCAGAACTATCACATTGTCAACATGTCAAACACCATTTGAACACCTTCAAACATTAAAACACCTTCAAACATTAAAAAGAAAGTAATAATGGACAAGAATAGCTATTGGCTCATGCTATTTAGTGAGTGATTTATTGTTGGCTTTGTTTTTCTTTGATCATGTTCCTATGCCACTCGATGATATAAACTGATCTATAAGAGTGGTCGGAATGGTTCATGGTCATCTTTTTCTATTTCTATCTATTACAATGTACCTTTGAGAGTTTGGGGCATGTACATATCTCTCAAGAAGGACAAGGTCATTCTCTATCTACATCGTGCTTGTTTATGCAAAAGGCTTGCATTTGCGCTCTAGCCCTTTATGCCATGATGCATTGCATTCCATTTTCCATATCAAAATAAAGCTCTATTTGACATATAGTGCACTTAAAAAAAGAAAAAGTATTTCCATCATAATAAAATGTCCTCATTTAATCTTTCTTCTTCATCTCATTCTCCATCAGCTTGAGATGTCTTATGACGCATCATAGATTCTCTTCCACATTTAGTCAAGTTTGACTTCCATGCATCATAGAATCCTACATTTGGCATCTTTCGTCATCTACACCATGGATTCTCAAAGGAATCTCTTTTCACATCGCATATCCAAGGTGAAAAATCCAATGCTCTCATCCTCCATGCCACTTATAAAATGAGCATTCTTCTTCTCATTTTCGGTCCTTAGCTTCTTTACAATTTTCATACCATTTCTCTCAAGCTAAAATCACAATGTCAAGTATTCTCATAGCATTATCATCACTATAGGATTTTGCTTCAATATTGTGTGCATTATAGGCAAGTTGGAGCTACATCATTTGGAGAAGAAAGAAGGTCATGGGAGATACAAATGAAAGAGGGGGTTTCTATTACTTTCTTTATTAGTTTGGCTTTCATGGTAGACTAGTGGGTGCTAATGTATGTTGATTGAGTTTGTGATTTTTCATAGTATGTTATGCATTTATCCCTTTTTCTAGGTACTACACTACTAAACCACCCTCAGCACCATGTCCAACTGCTAGTAAATCTAAGTGAAGTGGACTATGTAATTGGCTGGGTAATGGTGTAGAATCAATGTTGCCAGATCATCTAAACAATAGGTCCATGTACAATGAAATACCCAAGGTCGAACTAGTATCAATCTCAGACAGGCCTTGCAACTGCTCACCAAAATCATCAAGACCCTCAGCTGTGATCTGGACATCTCCAACTCGTATGCTTGACTCATCTATAGAGTTTCATGAGCTTGGTACCGAATGCTGTGAGCTATGCACAGGTGTATCGTCTGTCATTGGTGTGGCAGCCTGTGTCTATGAAACTACATCGAGTCTCTGATGATGTCTAACAACATCCATCACTGAGTGAACTAGAATCCCCTATGTATCCAAAATATAACTAATAATGTGCAACATATCCTCCAAAAAATACAGTGCCAAATCTTGTGTCTGATGTCTTGAAAGACCACGAACATCACCTAGTAGTGGTAGCCCAACAGATCTATATGCATCATTAGAGGTGCCTAAAGTGCTACTAGATGCCTCTAAAGATGGTTGACTAGGTGGATGAGGACGCCAACTATGAATATAATGACCAATAGAATTAGATGTGATACTAGTAGCCGCAGATGCAATGTTTCCAATAGTATCAATTGCTCCCCTCTAGGAAGCAATGACAACTCTATCTACAATAGGCACATGTGCTAGAGTCACAGGAGGCGATCTATGTCCAATAAGTTGTTTGACATCTCGAGGTGGCAAACAATGTGCACTGCAATACTAGTCACAATTTTCAATCTAACCACGCCCCTATCCACAATAATTAGGAATATCCAAGTAGTTGATTTTGAGCCCCATGTGGCACGTGGAACTTAGCTGTACAAAATAAAGAGGTATCTAGTTGTTATTAGGATAACGACCATGTGCAGCTAAGAACCGAGGATAGATCATGCTAGCAATAATAGGATCTATGCATCGTGTCACTCGATAGCCTCTCACCCTACCTTGTGCTCCCTCATATCCTGGAAAGAGATCTCTTTTGATGACATCTTTGGGGGCCACCCTCTTGATGTCATCAAAAGATGCATCTCCTACAATATCAGCCCTAAGCTCCCTAGATATGGTAGCTAATATTTTAGGAGTAAATGAATGGTGAGCTCTAAATCTAGCTATCATATCCTGTAAACTCCTACATATCGTAAGACATATGTCTCTATAAAGACCATCATCAGAGGATGATATAGATTGTTTTAGTCTAGCAACCTCCTGCTCTGAAAATGCAAATAAAGCATTGATATCGATGCATGGAGGTGGTGCAACAGGACCTCCAGTAGGAGCTGTAGGTGTAACCTGACCAGGAATAGGAGCCGCACCAGGAGCTAGAACATGAGCCGCACGATGAGTCCTACCTCGAGGTACACCACAAGCCCCACCATGAGCTGCAGCACGAGCCCCACCATGAGCACCACGATGAGCTGCACAAGGACCTAAAATAGGAACTACATCAGGTGCTACAACAAGAACTGCATCAACCTATGCCGCAACAGGTGCCACAATAGGAGTTGCAACAGGAACTGCATCAAGTGCCACACTAGGAGATGCAGCAAGCTGATCATGCAAAGCCATATCTAGATGTAGAAATGTATCAAGAGCTAAACTGTCTACTGTACACACAATTTTTTATATTTAATTAAAAATTATACATGTAATTGAACATACATCACACATGTGTCTAGATAATCTGTAACATGTACATATATGATCTGATAAAATTTAAATATATATGATTGAATGCATATACACATGTACACATACATGATAACTTTAGAGTTAGAACTGATTTTCTATATATAAATTATTTAATAATCATTTATTCAAAATAAACTTTCAAACATGAAAATGTGTTAAATTAACTGTATATATTTACTTATTATTTATTAAAAATTAGCTAAGTCTATTGTACACTTAAAATAAATTATTATATATTATGACATTGCACGTTATTTCTATAAGGAAAATATAGTTCAAATCTAGCTAATTTAACACATTTTTAATTAATAATAAGTAAACAATATAAGTAAACTTAGATTTTCTATATTTCATTTAACAATAATTAAATATCCAAAATAAACTTTCAATCATGAATACAATAAGAAAGTTCAATAATATGTTTACTTATTATTAATTTAAAATGCATTAAATTAATTAGCTAGATTTTCTATATTTTCCTTAAATAGAAATAACACAATGTCATTAATGTATAATAATGTATTTTAATGTGTACATTATTTTCAAATAAGTGAAAATTTAGTATCATTTGATTAAAGATGTTGTAAATTATTATAATTTAGATTTATGAAATAAAAAATGCATGTGCACTCAATTTTTTATCATACTAATTTTTTAACCATGTATCTCCAAATTTTCATATAGATGTTCAAGTTTAGGTTATCTCAAGGAAAAAAAGTCAACTTTTGACACCTTTTTTAATACTTTATTTTCAAGCTTTTATCCAAACTAGTTTAATTAAATCATTTACAAGAATCTCAATTGATCTTTAATCACGAGATATGTTGTCCAAGGTCTAATATGATGGGTAAATAATTTTTTATTAATGTTTCTACTAAGGTTCAAACAACCTCTGGGCTTTTATGATTTTGGTCCTTATGATTCAAATTGAGGTTTTGTTAGGATTCAAATTAGGGTATGGTTATCATGAATGTTAGGGTTGGGTTAACTTAGGTTATGGTTATAGTTTAGATTATATTATAGTTAGGGTTAAAATAAGGATATATTAGTTTAATTAATGTTATGATTTAAGGAAAATTAAGGTTAGAGAACTAAGGTTAGCAAGTAGGATTTAAGGTGCATATTAGAGGGAAAGTCTTTGATTTATAGTTAGGGTTGAAGATAACTTTAAAGTTGAGAGTTTGGCTATGGTTCTAGAGTTAATTTATTGTTAGGATTTTATTATACTTTGGGGTGTATTATTAGAGTTCAATTAGGGTAATAAATTATTTATATTAAATTCTTAAAGGATAATGTTGAGGTTTAGGTTTCAAGTTGGGTTACATAGATCATTTAAAACAAGGGTCATACTTCATGTACAAACTTACATGTGTTAATGTATGGCATGTATCTCTTGAAAATAATATTATAATTTAGGATTCCTAGGTCAACTTGTTTTAATTTTATGTAAGTTCTAGGCCTCAATTAGGTTTTGAAATAAGGTTTTAGTGTAAGGGTTATAATTAGGCTCAATTTTAGGGTAAGATTTAGGACAGGTTATGACATTATTAGGGTTTATACGAGTATAATTTAGCATTATTTAGGGGTTAATAAAAATTAAGGTCCACATATGGTTAATAATTTAGGATAAGGGTTTAGCATACATGAAGTTTATGATTTGGTTGAAGATTATGATTTAGGGTAAATTATCATTTATAATATAAGGGTTTAGAAATTAAATTTTAAGATCTTGAGGTTAGGGTTAGGGTTTGGATAATGGTTAGGGTTAGGGTTTGGATAATTAAATTTTAGTCAAGGTTTAGGGTTAGAGTTAGGATTATGGTTAGGGATATGATTTAGGATTGAGACCACGATTGAAGGGTTAGGATCATGTGGTTGGAGACCAAGTAGGAGTACAAATTATAGTCTATCAGTTAGGGTTAGTAAATTAGGCTTTAGCATTTAGGATTTAGGGTTATAGTTATGATTCTAGGGTTAGGGTACATTGGGTTTACATTTCTATTAGTATTATTTATAGGGTTAGGATATGGTTTGACATTGGTATTAGTATTATTTTTAGGGTTATGGTTTGCACATCAGGGTTTAAATTTATGGATCTAGGATTATGATTAAGGCTTATAATTTAGGATAAGGGTTGGGGTTTATCATCTAGTATAAGGGTTTACCATAATTTATGATTAGGGTTAGAATTATGGTTTAGTACTTAAAATTAGTTTATATCTAGCTAGCGTTTAGAATTAGAGTTTAGCATTTAAATTTAACATTTTAGGATCTTAGTGTACATACAACTTGATTAGGGTTTAGTATAATTTAGGGTCATGGCTTAACATTTATGATTTATGATTATAATTACGGTTATAGGTTATAGGTTTGTACATGACCATTGTTAGAAGTATGGTTAGAGGGTTAGGGTATGGGTTTACATCATGTTGTTAGAAGTATGGTTCTGAGGGTTAGGATTTGTATTAGGGATAAGATTTTGGATTATGGTTTTAACACACGATTTTAATAGTTATAATTAAAGTTAGGATCAAGTATTAATATGATTTACTATTTAATGTTGGGGTTTATCATTTAGACCTCTACCGTTCAAATTGAGATTTAGGAAAGTTTTATGGTTTCAAGTGTGCATCTAAGATTAGGGGTTATAATTTATGATTAGGGTTTTGTAGTTAGGATTATGATCAGGTTTAGTATATAGGACTATTGTTTAGCATTAAGAAACTTAAGAGTTAAAATTGAAGTTAAATATATTTAATCTTTACATGAACATTAGATTATATGATGTACATTCTTTATGTTTGTATATTATAATCAAGTTATGTTCTTATAATTAACTTTTATTAATTAAATATTGTAACATGTATTGTTTAGGTCATACACGTTCTAAGTTATATGTTCTTATGTATGTATATGTATGTTATATTCTTACCTAGATGCAAATTAATCTAGACATTCTTATATATGTATAATTTAGGATCTGGACCCAAGTTAAGACATGTGATTGAAATATATAGTTAATTATATACTTAGATGAAAAGGCATTAAAAATAATAACATATATACATGACATGAATATTGAAAACATACATGTGTCTAAATTTAACATGAACATATTTACATGTATATTTATGAAATAAAATATACATTAATATACATTCTTACATGTATAATTTAGGATCTCCCCTTAAGACATGTCATTAAATATAATTAATTAGTGCTTAGTTATAAGACAAATTATTAAGATCAATCTAGTTAACATATGTACATATAAAAATGTGAATTGATTGAAAACATGTACATGGACCTACTTTTAACCATGAACAAATATACATACATATAGATGTTCAAAATAAAAAATACATTTTAATCTACATTCAAGTACATGTATAATTTAGGATCTGGACCCTTAAGACATGTCATTTAATTACACTTCTAAGATTAAGACATTAAGATGAATTTGACATATACATTTATAAACATGAATATTGAGAACATACATGCATCTGTACATTTAACAGTAACATATATACACATATCTATGAAATTTAACATATACATATATACATGCATTCTTATGTATAATTTAGGATCTCCCCTTAAGATGTATGCCATTAAATATAGTTAATTACACAGTTTAGATTAAGGTGCATAAAGATGAATAACATACACATAAACATGAATAAGGCATTAAGATGAATAACATATACAGAAACATTAATAAAACATATATGTAAACATAAAAGATTAAGATGTATTAAAAAATCAATAACATGTACATTAACATTAATAAATTTATATGAATATTGAAAATATTTTTCTAAATTTTATTTTCTACACTACTGTTTTTAAATATTTTTCTATTGTTTTCTAATTTTCAAGACTAATGTTTTTAAAAATATTTTCTAATGTTTTTTCTAATATTTAAATCCTAATTTATTTTCTCATTTTTTTAAATATAAAATTCTAAACTATTATTTTTAAAATATATTTTCTAATGTTTTTAAAATGTTTTTCTAATATTTTTCTAATTTTTTTTCTAAATTAAATTATATTATTATAAAATTTCTAATGTTTTTCTAATATTTTTCTAAATTTGTTTTCTAAAATTTATATTATTATAAATTTTCTAATGGTTTTTTTTCTAATGTTTTCTAATTTTGTTTTAAATTAATGTTTTTTATAATATATTTTCTAATTTTTTTTACATAATATTTTTCTAATGTTTTCTAAATTAATATAATTAAGTTTAATATAAATAAACAATAAAAATATGCTTTGAAAACATTAAAAACGTAAAGAACATTAAAATATGTGTTTAAAACATTTTAAAATGCTTTGAAAACATTTAAAATGTTTACAGAACATTAAAATATGCTTTAAAAATACTTTAAAATGCTTTGAAAACATTAAAAAATGCTTTAAAAACATTAAAAATGTTAAAAATGTTAAAATAATAATATATAGACATACCTAGAGAGGAGAATCTGAAGGAAAATGATAGGATGCCTTTGATGAAGACCACACGTTCTCTCCAACCCATGAACAGTGAACGTTGTAAAATGACAAAAAATGGGTCAAAATGGCATTTTTAAATGTCAAAAATTGACTCTCGAGTGTTCACACGAACATATAAATAATGTGTTTTCGGTGCGAACATATGAAAATACATAATAACGTGTTCGCAGTGAACACTTTATACATATATGTTCATAGTGAACATATTTAGTATGTTCGCTCAAACATATGATACACCCGATTTCACCTTCCCAATTTTTTTTTCATTTCTCTTCATCGCACTAAAGTGGAACCCATTATTGTGGGTTCACCCCTGATTGAGGATGATATGAAGAACTATGAGCCAATTGAGTACCCAAACATGGGAATAAATCTTTCCTAAAGTGACTAATAAAGATAGGATTACGATCACTAACAATAACCTTAGGCATATCATGTAGCTTTTGGATATTCTCCAAGAAAACTTTTGCCACTATATTTGCTATAAAAGGATGTGATAATGCAATGAAATGTGCATATTTAGTGAGGCGATCAACTACTACCATGAAGAAATTATGACCTTTAGATTTGGGAAGCCTTGTGATGAAGTCCATAGATACCTCTTCCCAAAATTAGCTAGAAATAGATAAAGGTTGCAAGAGACCTGGTATCTTAATTGTTTCCTCCTTATTTCTTTGACAAACCAAACATTCAACCACAAATTTTTGAACATCACCTTTTAACCCTTCCCAAAAGAATCTTGCTTGACCCAATGATATGTCTTCAAAAAATCTAAATGACCACCAACAGGAGACTCATGTAGTTCTTTGAGAATCTTGTGTTCAAGAGTGGAATTCTTGTAGAGATACAAGTGCTCTTTATACCAAAGAATATCCCCCTTTAAAAAAAATGTATTTGAACTACTCTGGTCACTTTTTATTTATTGGATGAGATTACTTGTTCCAACATCATTTTCCACTCTTCGTTGGCTTCTACCACCCAATTTTCTTGTAATATTGAAAGGGCACACAATAAGGCTTCATCTTTTTCATCCTTCCTGAAAAGTGCATTTGCCACAATATTTTCCTTCCCTTTCTTGTATACAATTTCAAAGTCGTATCCCAACATCTTAGTGACCCATTTTTGTTGCTCTTCTAAAGATAGTCTTTGTTCCAAAATATATTTTAGGCTTTCATGATCTGTCTTAACCTTGAAGTGTCAACCCATTAAATAAGGCCTCCATTTTTTAACTGCATAAAGGATTGCTAGCATTTCCTTCTCATAAATAGGTTTGAGTTCATTTTTACCTTTTAATTGATGACTCTCAAAAGCAATTGGTCGACCTATTTGCATAAGAATTGCTCCTATCCCATTTCCAAAAGCATCACATTCCACAATGAATTCCTTGGTGAAGTTTGGAGTGGCAAGCATTGGAGTTGTACACATAGCCTTCTTCAATTGCTCAAATGCTACATTAGCAAATTCATTTCAATGAAAAGAATCCTTTTTCAATAGAGTGGTAAGGGGTGCTTCTATACAACCATCATTCTTCATAAATCTTCTTTAGTACCTTGTCAATCCCAAGAAAATCCTCAACTTTTTAATGGTTTTTGGAATAGGCAATTCCATGATAGCCTTAATTTTGTTAGGGTCCACCTTTGCTCCATGTGAAACTATGTGTCCCAAATACCCTACCTCCTTAAGACCAAAAGCACACTTGGATGGCTTAGCATAAAGTTGATGATCTTTGAGTAATTGCAATCCTTGATCTACATGCTGCAAATGTTCTTCCCAAGTCTTGCTATAAATTAATATATCATCAAAAAACACTAACATAAACTTTCTTAAGAACTTCTTAAAAATGGAATTGATCAAAATTTGGAATGTAGATAGTGCATTAGTAAGACCAAATGGCATCACCAAAATTTCATAATGACCCTCATGAATTCAAAACGCTATCTTGCAAATATCTTCCCCCTCAATCTGAATTTGGTGATAACTCGATCTAAGATCTAACTTGGTAAAATACATAGCTCCATTTAATTCATCTAGAAGATCATCGATGACTGGAATAGGAAACTTATCTTTAATGGTGTACTTGTTGAGCACTCTATAATCTAGCCACATGCACCAAGTTTCATCCTTTTTACGCACCATCACAATAGGTGAGGAGTAAGCACTTCCTGATAATTCCTACCTCTAGCATCTCCTCAAAAAAAAATTCTATCTCACTTTTTTGTATGTGTGGGTACTTATAAGGCCTAATGTCTGGTGGCTTGCTTCCTAGAACTAGTTGTATGGCATGGTCATGATCCCTCTTAGGAGGAATTCCTTTAGGCATATCTCCAAGAATCACTAAGTGACAAACAATTATTGCTTGTAAATTTGGATGAGTAAGAGCATTAGATTGAGATACTTCTAATGAACATAGCTGGGCAAAAAATCCATCCACTTCTTTCTTAAGAAACTTTTGCATTTGTTGTGAGATTATCATCTGTGGGAATTTTGCCTTCAATCCCCTTAGCTCCACTGCCTTTCCTCTTGATTGAAATCACATGAATAATTCTTGAAAGTTCATCTCAATTGTTCCCAATGTAGTAAGCCATTGTACTCCCAAAATAATATATTCCACACTCATGGATATCAAATACATTAGGGTATCAAGTTGATAATCTCCCATGCATAATTTGATGTTATGGCACTTTGCTAAACAACTAACTATGCCCCCATTTCTAATCAAAACCTGAAACTCTAGGGCTGAATATATAAAACAATTTAGAAGAGTTGTCAACTTTTTGTTGATGAAATTATGAGTACTACATAAGTCAATCAATACTGTTACTTTCTGCTTCTTTAAGAAACCCACTACCTTGAGAGTTTGTGGTGTATCAAACCTAAAAGTGCATGACAAGAAATGATTGTTTGAGAATCATGTGATTCCTCACCCAAATCCCTATCCTCCTTTGATATGGGCTCATCCTGTTCTTCCTCACTTGGACCTTCAATATAGAACAATTTCTTTTCACTACATTTAAGTCCTCAACTGTATTTGCTATCACAATTGAAACACAATCCTTTTTCTCTTTTCTCCTCAATTTTTTGTGGAGTCAACCTAGTAGGTTGAGGAAGATAAGGTGTTTAATAACCTTTTTCTCTTGTCACATTAGCCCCTTTCTTTCTAGGAATCAAGAATTTCTCCTCTACCTTGCATGCCAATATAAAAGACTCATTTACTAAGCTAGGACTAAACATGCGTACCTCATATTGACTGTGATTCTTGAGACCACCCAAGAATAAATCATTCAAGTTCTCCTCTATAATTATATTCACTCTTAAGGATATATTTTGGAATTTTTGAATATAATCCATAACTGATTTTGTTTGTTGAAGCTTAGCAAGTTGGCTAAAGAAGTTTTATGTTACACTATTACTATATTGTGCTTGGAGTTCTTCTATAAAAATTGACCATGATACGGTGAGACCCTTTTTCCTCCTATGAGTACAAAGCCAATGATACCAAATGAATTGATCTGGTTCTAGATATAAGGAAGCCATCATGACCTTTTGTCAATATGGGGTTTGATGTACCTCAAAAAAATTATCCATTTGATTTATCCATGTTAGAAGATCCTTGCCATCAAATTTGTGCATATCCACCTTTGGAAAAAAATTCCTAGATCCCATAGGAGTATTAAAATTTGTATCATTATTAGTCGACTTGAAGATTTCACCTTGCTTGAAAACTCCTTCCTTATTTCATTCATATAGGTGCTTAACATGCTTCATATATCTAATATATCTCCTCACAGGTCACACATATCCCTTTTAACCTCTTCTTTGAATTTACTTATTTCCTCATTAAGATTACTATCCTCTATTGTTTCCCAATCTCGATCAGAAGATTTCCCTGGTGTGGTAGCATTCTTTTTGCCTCTTGTTGGAGGCCCTATCATGACGGAAACCAATATTTTTGAAATAAATCACACAAATGAAATATAAATTCTTTGATTTTTTAATTTATTTTTACTATAACTTACTAGGGCCAAGACACCCTTATTGAGTCCAAAAAAATTGGAAAATTTGCTACCTTGAAAGAAAATTTTCCTAATTTTGTAATAACTTTCTTATTTTTGCTTCAATTTCTCCAAGCTTTAAAATGCAGGCTCCTCTAATATGTATTCAAAAACCCAATACAAGTTATACTCCAAATTGGCAGGATGTGAGAGATATGTAGATCTCAATAAATTGTGTAGAAATAGTAATTCTGCAATAATTTGCTCAATTTTGCTCCAATTCCTCTGAATTTTCGACTATATCTTCTTTAATATAGTCTTCAAAAGTCCTTTAAAATCTTTGAAAATTTTGATAAAATTTGAAAGTTATGCTCTTCCCAAAATTGCCCCAATGTTGAGAAAAAATCTTGCCTCTATGGTGCTAAGATCATGCTCTAATACCACTTGTAATGAAATAACTTGCACAATAGAAGAAATAATATGAAATATTATATGAATACTTGATAATAACTGAGAGTAATATGCCACTTCAAGGGGGCAACCTCCAAATATCTCCAATGAGAACACACTTCACAATATAATCTTGAAATAAGACTCACAACCTCCTATATATACCTAATTATGCTTAGGTTAAATGGACACAACCCTACATAACACCTAGGTTGACTTACCTATCTAAATAATAATATAATAATGATAACATGACTTAATTAAGGATTAAGATAGTCACAAGTTGACTATTCATAACCCTGTTTACACCAATATTAAGGGCATAGCATAAACTGATTGGAGAAGGACATGATTCGACATTGAAGGGCTCAACAATGTCAATGATCAAGTTGATGAAAAGTGTCAACAAGGCACTAGGGGAAATGACAATGCCAAGGATTGAAAGAAGAAATGATGACTGATTAAGGTGGATTTGATGACATTGAAATAGTTTGTAATTGATTTGAAAATTATCTGCATTTGACTGAAAACAAATGATGAAAAACATTTCAAAAGATCTTCAAAGAATGTTGTGAAATAAGAAAAATGATGAAAAACATGTCAAAATATGTTCAAAGAGTGTTGTAAAATAAGTCTGAATGATGATCAAGTTGGCCAAAAACTTGAAGTTAGTAAATTAAGAAAATGGGACAAGTTAGGATGTAAAGGTGATGAAAGAGGAGGCATGAACCATTTTTGAGGGTCTATATTTTGCTCATCTTTGATAAAATGTGATTATGAACATTGTGTCAAAGAATAAAGATAAATATAAATTCCCTAGTGAAATTGAAAGCAGGTCGGATTCCCCCTCAAAAAGTTGGCAATAAATTGACTGGAGGAAATTCTTCAAAAAGAAAAGATGACGAGAAAAAATAAATAGAATAAATATTAGTAGAAGAAGGAATTGAAATAAGACTAAAAAAAGTCAGTAAATGACGAATCTTTCTTTCATAGGTACACTATATGTCATAAGAGCTTTATTTTAATATGGAAAATGGAATGCAATGCATCGTGGCATAGAGAACCAAAGCAAAAATGCAAGCATTTAAATAAACAAACATGATGCAGAAAAAGAATGACCTTATCCACTCCGAGGCATGGAGTTGTACCCCAGACTATCAAAAGGACATTCAAAAAATAGACAAAAATGATCATGAACCATCCTGGCCACTCTTATCAACCAATTTATATCATCGAATAGCATAGAAACATGATTAAAATAAAACAAAGGAAAAATAAAACACTCACTAAATAATGTGAGCAATAACTATTCTAAACCTTATATTACTTTCTTTAAGTGTTGTGTGGAATTCCAAAGTGTGTTTGGTTGATGTTTGACAGTTGGGTAGTTGAAGGTATTGTGATTAGGGATTGATATCAGAGTGATTGTAGGTTCAAGTGATTCAGTGTGTGCTTTGTCAAAGCATGATTTTATTTAAGTGTATGTTTGAGTTTGAGTCTACATGTACAAATGTTTAGCAAAAGGAATGATTATTTACAATGACTATGTCCAAGGTTTATTACAACATTTTGATGTTTTTTTTTTCAAATTTTTGGGATTTTTGAAGAGATTTGATTTTTTTGGGTTACAATTTTTAGGTTTTTTTTTTTCTAGGTTGATATTTGATTTTTAAATTTTTTTAGGACATTTTATGTTTTTTACTTTTTTTTTCCAAGGAATTTTATGTTTTTAGGTGATTTTCTCAAGTTTGTATTCAAGTTTTTAGGTGTTATTTTCATGATCATGCTTGAGGTATTTACAATGAAAGAATTGCCCCCAATGTCTTGCAAGACAAGGGTATTATGGATGGACAAGTGGAAAAGTATATAGACATAGGAAAAAGGTCACTTAGAATGTCTTTGAGGTTGTTTGGATGCCAAGGATTATCCGCAAAAGGGGAGGACATGTTTGATGCAAGCTCAAGGACTAGATATGAAAATGGTAGGCATTAACATTTGGGAATTGGATGGTAGGAATGCACATGGATATACATGTCAAGAGGTGTTTGAAAATATGTTTTTGTATTTTGTGTCCTTATTTTCATCAAGACCAAGATATGGATCCAAATAGAAAAATGATAGGATATGGATATGACAAGCAAGATCAATAATGGATAAGGGGATATGGAATGAAGGTTGTGATTAGATAGGAAAATATGGAACAATGGGATCAAGAAAATCTAAGGTGAATAGGACATGAGGTGCTTCTAGGGAGATTTGTATCCTTGTAAAGATCAAAGTTGGAAAAGAAGAAGGAAATGTGGATGTTGATAGGAAAAGGGATATGATGGACATACGATAATGGAGGAAATGACAGGGAATAACACGGATGAAACCTGCCCTCAAGTTTGGAATGCAAGGTGTTCATAGACTACACATGACGCATGTTTTCCAAGTTTTCACCATGGTACTTTCCCAAAGTGCCTCATTGCTAGGTTTTCACTATTGGATGAAATTATTTCTCTTTATTATTTTTTTCATGCCAAGTTTTCATCAAAGCAACTATTTTTTAATGACTTTTTTTGAAAAATTTACTGTTTTTTTCTTTTTCACCTTTTTTGTTTGATTGTTTGTTTGACTTTTTTGACTCTTTTTAGAAGATGATGGATGCGTGACATGACATGGGTGAAGGACTCGAGAGCCATATTCTTTGAATGGTTCTCTTGAAAGGCATGAAACAAGGATCCGTGACCATGATAGTATCCTAAAAAATATTGGTGGGATAATAACAAAAAAGGGATGAAATGGATTTAGGCCAGGGACTAGATAGGCTCAATGAAAGGATAGGAAAAATATGTAGTAGGGTAGAGGGAGTGAAAGAAGGCTTCATGTTTAGTGGATAGAAATGGATGCAAGAACAACATTAGCACACGCCTTGAAGGGTGATGGAGTAAAAATAGATTTTGGATTTGATAGAGGAAAGGATGTGGATTTTGGGACAAAAGGACCAAAAAAAGATTTGGAAGATGGAAGGATTTTAGATCGAGGGATAGCAATTTTGGATGCCAACTTTGGTCTTTCTTTAGGAATCTATGCTTCAAGAATATTCTTGGAAATCCACAAGTATTTTGACTTTTTATTTTTTTGTGGGTACTTTAATTGCATTGTTTGCAAATGAGATTTAGGAACCCATATTGTTTTTAACTTTTCTTTTTGATTGATGGGCCTTTGAGGCACTTTTTCTTTTTCTTTTTTGATCATATTTTGGTTTATTTTCACGTGTCAATTACACTAGACATGTTTATCCTTGATTACATGTGGATTGCTTGAATTATAGACCTTATGCTTTACATCCAAATTAATTGGAAATGGAATGAAATTCATGAATCAATAGGAATTGTTTGGAGGACTTTTGGATGGGTGGAAATTTCTCCAAGATGTGTGCCTTTTTTGACTTCCATATGTGAAATAGTGAGTAGATTGTAAACTAGTGGATGGAGGAACATATGGACCTAGAATGGATGGAAGGAATGGAGGAGGAGGTATACATTTGGATATAGATTCTGAAGGGATACCAATGCCTTAAGAGTAAGCTTTCAGACTAAGGTCACAACCTTTAAAATTTTCTTTGATATGTAAGGATTTTGACATACTTGGTTCTTCAATGTTAGACCCTTTGACTCTATAGGGATTTTGACCAATAAGATACTTGCTACTAGATGCAAGTCCATATTTAGGTGTTTATGATAAGGAATAACTAATAGAACCATGAATTGGACTAGACTCGATACAAGTAGGGGAACTCATTTGAAGTGGAAGGGGTTCATAAACATCTTGGGAAAATGTGTCTAAATCATGAGGGTGGTTAGGTGGAATGATGAGATCTTACAATGGAATGAGAGTGATGCTAGGATCATCTAGTAGGACATGATCTTGTGGAGGATCAAGGGAATGGTGGGATATTGTGGTAGATTCATAGGGATAATAGAATCATGTGGTGGATATGAAGGAATGATGGGATCTTGTAATGGACATGAAGGAATGATGGGATCTTTTGGAGAATTTGGGGTTGAAGAGATTCTCTGACCTTGACTTGCATTTCCACCAATAGGGAATGTGGAAGGGTGATCTAGATCTTTCTTAGGAACTGAAAGCTCAATGGGACATAGAAGGGAAGTTGGGTCTTGATATGGAAGGAGATAAATATGTATAAGGGTAATGGGTCATTATGAGGCTCAAGGGAAATGGGATCTTGGTCAAAGATTGAATAGGTTGGTCATTGTTGGGATCTTGATGCTGATTAACTTTAGGGTTCATTCTATGCTCTTTAAATCATCCTCTTGACATGGGATCTGAGAGTTTGAAAATGGATAAGTGTTTGGATATGATGGATATAGAATTTGAATTGGACTATTTGAAATAGGATTGGTTGAAAATAGAGGACATAATGTTATTGGATCTAGAATTTGAAAATCATGAAATAGACTTAGGTCAAGGATGGGAATAGTTTGAAGTTGTTCTATGGACAACGCTTAAGGGGTTTCAACATTGGAAGTGAAACTTGAGGGTGATGAAGAAAAATGCTCATATGAGCCTTTGAGAAATGAAGGACTAGTGTAAGCATGGATGTTTCTTAGAGGTTCATTTCTTGAGAATAAATATGTATTGCATTGATGTGAATTTTTTGGGGCTGGCCTTTGCTAGACATGGGTAAATTGTTATCCTGTTCTTTTTCAAATAACTTTTGAAATATTTTCTAAGTATATAATTTATATTTTTGTTGCTTAGTTGATCTTGTTGGTGATGTAGAATTGATATTTACAAGTTGTACAACTTTATTGGGTTGAACATGTTACTCAAAAGGAGTCTCATTTATCATGTTTGTTTGATGTGCAAAAGTTGTCATGTTTGAGTTTGTGCTTATTGGATTAAAGGACACAAAGTGTTGTTAATTAAATGTTGTCGTTGGAAATGTTGTTTGTGATGTTGGTGTGGATTAAATTATTTTCACAAGAGGTTTTATTGTTGTTTTAGGTTCACTTGATTCAATGGCAGCCACTGCTAGCGGTTACCACTGCGATCATCGCTGGCGGTCTGCCAACGGCTTGCAACGGCTCCACTGGCGACCCCCACTGCGGCCTAGTCACAGCTCCACTCTGTGGCGGCCCTCCTCCCTCCCACTGCCCAGTCGTTGCTCTGCCAACAGTGGGTGGTTTTTTTTATTTTTATTTTTTTATTCAAATTTTTTTAAAAAATCTTGCATTCTGGAGGCCCTAGAGGTTTTTTTTTCGTAACTCGAGAATACGGATGTATTTTTTCGATTTGAAAAATGCACCAAAATTTTGGTTCTAAGAAAAATATGTTGGTACTAGTGTTTTTGGGTTTTGATGCAGTTTGGTTGCCTATTTTGGCAGTCAAAGTTAGATGTTCTATTTTGCACTCCGAGAGGCATATCTTGAGCATCCAATCTCTGATTTTGGACTTCTTTATATCGCTAGAAAGCTCTTTCTATGCTCTTTTTAGTGATGCTGGTTTTTGTTCCAGATTCTTCTCTAGGAATATTTTATTCAGCCTTCTATATTTTTGCATGTTGGTGGATATCCTGGTTGTTTCAAGTTCGGGGATCAATTTTGTTGCTTCAGATGCTTCGTTTTGGCTTGTACTTTCTATTGTACCAGCCTTATGCTTTTTTTTATCATTGTTGATATTCATTGTAAGAATCTTTATGCAAACACACTGAGACAAAGTGCCACTCTTGCATTTTGGGATCCTTTTCATCATTTTGATTTTTTGTACTCGCATTATTTTATAAAGTGCCATGGGGGAGATAGTTGATTGCCATTTAGGCCCTCTTCCTTTGTCAATTGAGTGTCCCTTCCATGACATTAGCCCCATGATGTGTCAATGACATGTGCCTTTATAGGTGTCTGTACCTCACTCTTGATGTGTTTGGTTCTTGTGTTGTAGGATATTTTTGGCCCATCTTTTCAGTTGCCTATCACCTCACCCCATCTACATTAAGGGGGGGTTATTATGTTGTTCTAATGCTTCCTTGGTTTGATGGTTCGTAAGTGTGAGCTATGTATTTAGTACCTGATCCTACATACTAGGTGATTGCAGTGGCTGGCTACCTATGCATTTTGGTGAGATGGATCATCTACCATATAGACACGTTCAATTTGTGCCTTCTATTTCCATGGAGGTTCTATAGATCAACACCTTTTGACAAATTTTTGCGGATTTTCATGCTTTAGTGGTTCTCTTCATGATCTCTCTTTGTTCCTATCTTCTAGAACATTCTTTGCTATCTCTTTTTGGAGTAGGGTTTTTCCCATGTGGTTTTCTCTATTTCTCCATTTCATAGAGATTTTGTTGTATTGGGTACTTGATTAGCCCTTGTTGTTGGGACCCACTTTTTTGCTTTCATAGCTGTGCTAGGTTAGCTTACCTCCTGAGCTTCGCTTAAGGGGGGGGTGTTAGAGTAATTAGTTGTTTTCACTTATTAATTAAATCACTTTGATTTAATTAATTAAGTTGCCTATTACTCTAGTTTTCTTAAGCTATCTTGTAGGTACATATAATTAATATTTTATTAATTATAATGTGCAACCCTAGCTTTTTTAGGCTTTAGGTTACCCTTTTCGGGTTTCGATCTCCTTTATAAGGATTGATCTCTTTGTAAATTTATCAAGAATATGTTGAATAATATTTTTCTTCTTCGTCTGAGTGTTTCAGATCAAACCCTTGCCTCTTCTTGTCTTTTTCTTCTTCATGACAGGTTTTTTGCATGCAAGTTTTCTTGGGCTTTGTGGATTTGTTGTGCACTTTTGCTCAAATCCTACATCTGGGATGCAAGATTGAATTTGAAAACAAAACCTGCCAAGATATATGACACAAATGGGAAGCTGATTGGAAAAGGTGATCAAACTAGAAGTAATATGTTCTATCTAGATATAGAGGATGCTACTTGTCATATTGAAAAACTTGATGATGTATGGCTTTGGCACAAGAGATTATGTCATGTTAATTTTGATAATTTGGTTAGTATTAGTAACATGATAAGAGTCAGAGGTCTACCTAAGTTGAAGAAACCTAATAATATAGTATGCAAACAATGTCAGCTAGCTAAAATGTCAAAGTCAAGTTTTAAAAGTAAAGCTTATACCTCTAAGGAAATACTAGAGATTGTTCATACTGACTTGTATGGACCTATTGAAGTGAAAAGCTACAGAGGAGATAAGTACATAATGTTATTTGTTAATGATTACTCTAGGATGATGACAGTCATGTTTCTAAAACAAAAATTTGATGCCTTTCAAATGTTTAAGTGGTACTTGGCAAGAGTTGAAAAAGAGACAAGAAAGAGTCTGAAATGCTTGAGATCAGATAGAGGAGGAGAATTCACTTCAAATGAGTTATGTAATGATAGAAGAATCAAAAGATAGACATCTGCACCTAGAACACCTCCACAAAATGGAATTGTTGAAAGAAGAAATAAGTCTATAATGGACTATGCCAAAACACTTACGATGGAGAAGAATGTTGCTCTGAAATACTGGAAAGAAGCTATAAGTATTGTTGTATATACCTTGAACCATGTGCAAGTTAAGAAAGGTACTCATTCAACACCTTTTGAACTATGATATGGATATCCACCTAATGTGAAATACTTTAAGGTATTTGGAAGTAAGTGTTATATTCTTAAAGATGTTAGGAATGGAAAGTTTGATGCAAAAAATGAAGAAGGTATATTCCTTGGATACTCCATAAGAAACAAAGCATATAAGTGTTTAAATACTAACACTAACAAAATTGTGAAAAGTGCAAATGTGAATTTTGATGAATTTACAAAAGTACATGAGGCTAAACCTATGAAAGGACAAGAAGAATACAAATCATTTGTATACTTCTATGAAGGAATGTCTGCTGAAAAAGATGCTACAAATCAAGTTACAAATCAACAACAAGTCTCAGTAACTACCGAGTCACATCCTGTGAATGTTGAGTTACTTTCAGAAACTAAGCTGCATTCAGATGTCGAGTTGTAGAATGAAAAAAATGCACATTTTGATTATGAAATCAGTATACATGAAAGAGATGTTGAAATACTTATTAGAGATGCACACAGTGACTCTGAAGCTGAAAGACAAAATGTACAAACAAGAGCTGAGCCAAGATTATCTAAATATGTCAAAAGGCATCACCCTATTGATCAAATCATCAGAAACAAAGATGCTAGGCCGATGACAAGAAATTTATTGAGAAGTGAATCATGTTTGTTAAGTATGAAGAACCCCAAAATAGTGAAAGATGCATTGGAAGACGATGAATGGTACAAGGCCATGGAAGAAGAGATTCAATAGATAGAGAAGAATGAAACATGGAGTCTAGTTCCTAGACCAGAAGACAAGAATGTGATTGGCACCAAGTGGGTATTCAGAAACAAGCTAGATGAGAATGGTAAAGTGACAAGAAACAAAGCAAGATTAGTTTGCTAAGGATATGCACAAGAAGAAGGAATTGACTATGGTGAGACATTTTCCCTTGTTGCAAGAATGGAAGGAGTAAGAACTCTACTTGCTTATGCTGCATACAAAGGTTTCAAAGTTTATTAGATGGATGTTAAATCTGCATTTCTAAATGACATACTAGAAGAGGAAGTCTACATAGAAAAATCCGAAGGATTTGTTGATGTTAACAATAAGAACATGGTATGTAGGCTGCACAAAGCCCTATATGGATTGAAGCAAGCACCAAGAGCATGGTATGAGAGACTTCATACTTATCTTGTGAAGATTGGATTTGAAAGGACTGATGACAACAACAATCTATAAATAGAGACAGAAAAAGACAAAAGTATTCTATTATCTAAAATATTTGTTGATGATATCATATTTGGAGGACAAGATGCTTTGTGTAAAGATTTTGCAAATTAGATGAAGCAAAAATTTGAAATGTCTATGTTTGGAGAGATCAAATTCTTTGTGAGATTACAAGTATATCAAATGAAGTATGGTATATACATCACTTAGTCAAAGTATATTAGGGACATATTGAATACATTTGGACTAAAGGATTCCAAACCAGTAAGTACACCTATGGTGGCAGGACACAAGTTGTCAAAGAATGATAATTCAATAGAGGTGAATTAGACACTGTATAGGTCTATGATTGGAAAATTGCAATATGTAGTACATAGTAGACCTGTTATGGCATTAGTTGTGAGGATAGTTCCAAGATTCTCTACTAATCCCAGAGAGAATAACTTGATAGTTATGAAGAGAATAATGAGATATCTAAAAGGAACAGAAGAATTTAATTTATACTACAAGAAGAATGAAAATGAGAGCCTACACTAAAGTTGATTGGGTTGGAAACATTAATGATAGAAAGAGCACCAAGGGAGGAGCATTCTTCTTAGGCAAAAGACTAGTTACATGGACTAGCAAGAAACAAAGTTGTACTTCCCAATCTACTACTGTAAGTAGAATATGTTGTTGTTGCTATAAACTACACAAACATTGTATGGATCAAATAGTTACTCAAAAGAATGAAGGAAGAAATCATAGAATCAATGACACTTTATTGTGATAATACAAGTGCTATCAATATATCAAAGAATCTATTGATGCACACAAAGACAAAGCACATTGCAATCAAGTATCACTATATAAGAGAGTTAGTTCAAAACAAAGAGGTGAAGATGGAATATGTTAACTCAAAAGAGAAAATTGCTAATATCTTCACAAAACCATTACCTAAGGATGCTCATGATTATCTAAGAGGTAAACTAGGGGTGATACCCCTATCAAAGGCTATTATGTAAGGAATAGAGGAAGTGCCCTACATCAAACAAGCTGATGTTCAAATAATACAAATTGATGCAGTGGATCTTACTTTAAGAACTGCCTAAAGTAATCATAGAACTGAAACTACAAATCAATCACAAGCAAGGTGACAAGGAGAAATTGAAGAACCTGCTAAAGCTTATATCTACATGTATAAAAGATGCCAAGTTTTTGGTATATGTCTTTGGCATTGTTGTCAAAGAGGGAGAAAGTACATTAAACTAATCATCATCATTAGAAGAGCTTTACTGATCAAATGCAAGAGAAAAGTGGAGAAAGTTCATCATCAGGAGATCAAGAGATAAGAGGGAGAAAGTCCTAAACTAATCTATTGATCAAAGGAGAAAATGATCAGAAAAGAAGAAAGCATATCAAATAAAGGGTCAGAAAAAAGAGTGAGAATTGATCATCATCAGATGGAGCTATAAGAAAGACTTTTTGTAATCTAATCAGAAGATTGAAGTTGCTGATAAAAGGAATACAAGTTTTCTTTTTGGTATTGTCTTACTATTTTAACCTAGTTAGTTTGCTTGATAGTTTGATTGAACAAGATGTTCACCATTTGATTGACTTGGTTGATCAGTTTGGTTTGCCATCAATGCCAAAGAGGGAGATTGTTGATATCTGATTGAAAAGATTATTTGAAAAGAGTATTATTAAGAAGGAGATTGTTGAAGAAGACTGTGTTTCAATCATTGCTTTGTCAGTGATGTCAAACCTACTATTTACTAGTAAGACAATTTCTTATATGATTCAAGTACTATCACTTAGTTGATTTATGAGGACGATTTGATCAACAAGATGTAGCAAAAGCACCTAGAGGAAAGGTTGAGTTATGATTATGTAATGAAGTACAAGGATCAATCAAGATAGTGATAACATGATGTATTGATGATCTACTTAAGGTTACAAAATGGCTAGCTACACTTAGAAAGTTTAGAAGAACAAGTTAAATAAAGCTTATCTACCAAGCTTGATCAAGTGGATAGTAGGTGGCGAGAAAAGTTAGTACAAGCCGAGCAGAAAGTTATTTGGAGCCAAGTGAAAGCAAATTCTAGTGGATGTCGAGCAAGATAGTAGATGTTGAGTGAATTTCAGTTGATGCCAAGCACTAGTAAAATCTAGTTGATGTTGAGTGATGCAGTATGTGTCGAGCATCAAAAGATTGATAATGTCGAGTTGCTACATTATGTCAAAGATCGAAGATCCATCGAATATAAGCTAACAAATTTGTTTTCTTGGAACTCGTGAACTAGGAGGAAGATAAGATTGATGAGCTGGTGGCACAGAATTTGATGTAAACTATTTTTAGGTGAATTCAAATGGATTCTAAGAGAAGTTTCTAGAGAGGACAAAATATGGGGTAGATACATTGCATCCTACCTAATCCATTGAAAACCCTAATTTAGATGATGGATAATGAGTGGAAAAATATTCTAATTTCCTTTATATATGAATGCCTAGTCATGAAGCAAAAGAGTTAGAGAGATTGGTGTCATGTGCGAGAACCTGAGGAGGAGAAGGAATTAAGGGTTTTTCTTCATCAAGTGACCCAAGAGAAATGTCTGCAATGGTGTACTAAGTAAGAAGGCTTAAGGAGATGAATACTTGAAGGGTGAACAAGTTGTTAGAGCTACAAAGTATGAAAGCCAAGCAGAATTGAAGACTAAACAAAGATCTATAATCTATAAGTGAAGTTGTAAGTTGTATCAGATCAAAGCTCTACTGTTACTCTCTAACATTGTATTAGTCTAGGGTAAATCCTTTGGATTAAGGTTGACCTAACAGTCATTGGAAAATCCTCTAATAAGGTGGCATTCCAAGTGAATGGCCTAAAGTTCTCTAACAAGGCTCACTTTTAACAAGGTGATTGAAATCCCTTAATCGGGTCATATTTATCAGTGTGTATTGTAACCTTTAATAGGGTTGACCTTTCATAAGGCATCACTTCAGAGGAGTGAAAATGAGTAGCATGTTACTGGCGGTTTTTCCCAAATTGAGTTTCCATGTTAAATTATTGTGTCAAATGTGTTGATGAATGTGTTGTGTTTCATGCTTTTCATTTCTACAATTTGAGTAGATAGTAACTTGCAAGTTTTAAGTATTCACATATTCATTTGGATGCATGCATGAATATGAATGTTTTATGGGTTCACTAAGATAAGAAAAGTTTTATTTGTACAT
This sequence comes from Cupressus sempervirens, assembly GCA_028749045.1. Taxonomy (NCBI): domain Eukaryota; kingdom Viridiplantae; phylum Streptophyta; class Pinopsida; order Cupressales; family Cupressaceae; genus Cupressus; species Cupressus sempervirens. Next base: position 891,840,555 of record CM053789.1, read on the forward strand.
CTGGACCTTGAATAACTAATTCACCCCCCTCTCAGTTATTCTAAAAGAATTCCAATAGAGTGGACACCTAAATTTGGGCTCTTACTGCTTTGAAGTCATCCCTTGGCATACCCAATATCAAATACCTTGGTCCAAGGTAGCCTTCTTTAAAATAATTACACATATTTCTCTTACATCCAAGATGCACGAAGGCAAGGGGACATGATATGTCTATATAACCCTTTAGGTTTTAACACTGATAAAACACCAAATAGAATAGAAAAGTTAATTTTAGACCACCAAAACCAGGTGTTTGTTAATCTACTAAAAACCACACACAATGTTAGGACAAACACACAAGGTCTTTGTCATATGTCTCGCATTAAATGCATAATTATTTTTTAGCATGATATGATCTTCATCCCACGGTTGCCACAAGCCAGAAAGAGATCATTAGTAACACAAAAATGCTACTCTTAAAGAACTACACATATTTCTCTTCACCCAAGTTCTACAAAGGCAAGGGGAGAGGATATGTCTATATAGCCCTTTAGAATTACAAATGATAAGATGCACAAAACAATTAAAAGAAAAAAGTTCATTTAAGCACATAACCTAGTGTTTGCTAACTACTAAAATGAATACATGAAAGTTTTTAACAAACACATAAGCACATGGTTCTTCATCCAATTAGAAAGGAAATGTGATAGAAAATATGATTTATTGTTCTTTTCCTTCCTAATTAAATCTAAGGGAGAATTGAAGTTCTTTGATCCTCCTACTTAGACCATGTAAAATTTGTTGTTCATTTATCCATTAAGAAAGGAGAATTCGAGAGCATATGAAACTTTGTTGTTAATTAATCCTCCTAATTAGGCTAGTTTAGATGATGCGATATTCATTAACCTCCTAATTAGATTATGTAACTTTGTTGTTCATTTTAAAATTCTCAAAACAAAGAAATTGAACAACAAATAGAGTTAAACTCCAAGAGTGTAGAACTAGATCTTAGTGTGCAAGGAACATTAGCAATAAGAGAAACATTCACAAACTAAAACTAAATTCACATATAAGCTTAGACAAAGAAAGAAAACAAGAAATGAAAACCTCAAAAGAGAAAAACACTCCATGCTTCCTTGATTTTGTAGATGTGTCCTTTGATGTGGATCTATGCTCAATTGCTTGCCCAATTGCTTTAATGGTGGAGATGGGTAATGGCAAATTGGCAACCTTGTGAGCTCTCAATTTGGCATTATAAGGTTAAGATTGGTGACTTTGGTTCTCAAAATAGCATGGTAACTTTAGCTCAAAGATTGTTGTTGAAATGGCTTGGGAGGGGATTCAATTTATAGGCTAAGGGCTTGAGGGATGGAGGGCTAAGATGCAAGGAGAGATGAAGGCTTAAGGAGGGCTAGGATGCACTCAAAGGAGAGCACATGGATTGTGTTTGTTTAGCACCAATGGGAAGGTGACACTTGTCACAAGGAGGATGAGTGTGAGAGGGTAGGGTAAAGGGTTAGTTAAAGGCATGATGAGTAGGGTTGAGTATGTAAGAGAGATGTAAGAGGAATGAGTGTGGAAGAGGGAAGAGTGTGGAAGATGGATGTAAGAGTCATGAGTGGGCTTGTAAGAGTCTTTAATGGTTTGTAAGAGCACTCATGACTTGGTGGTTGGGATTTTTGAGGGGAGACTTTGGTTTGGTTTAGGAAAGTCTTAAACTTGTTTAAGGAATGTGACAACATGAGGGAGTGGATTAGGCTTGGGTTTAGGATTAGATTAGGGATGTTAGAGATGCGCAAGTGGATGGCATTAATGAGGGTGGGTGAGTTAGTGGCTAAGCTTGGTTAGTATGGGTGGATGGGGTGGATTAGGCTAAATGGAGGATTAGGGATAAGTTAGGGGTTTTTAGATATGAGGATTTTATTTATCAAATATATTTATTTAATAAATGGGGATTTTGAAATTAGATAGGAGAAAAAGATTTAATTGATAAATGATAGGTTATTTGATTTATCAATTTAGGACTATAGATGATTAATTAAATTAATCAGCTAGGGGATGGCAAAGGATTAATTAAATAGGAATTTAATTAATGATGCCTTCAAAGATAACTAAATAGGATTACCAAAGCGGTGTAATCAAATTTAGGTGTCTACAAAGAGTACTCCAAGCTTCCATCCTTGGACCTACAAACACACAAGAAGGAAATAACATATTAGTATAGCAAGTTCACGTCAAGTTCACCAAATGTAGGACTAGAAAAAGGGAGAGTGCATAATAGAGAGAACCATAAATCTCATAAAATAAATGCAAACCAATATAATCTACCATAAAGCAACTTGAAATAAAATAATTCAAACATAAAAACCCCTTCAATTTTAGCTCCTATATTCTCCTTTCTTCTCCATAATGGTGAAGTTGATGTAGCTCTTGATTTTAACAAGATGTACCTAAAAAATGATAGCAAGATGATAATGATATGATAGAAAAATGACAAGATAGTGGGAATACTAGGAGAATGTGGCTAGCAAAACAAGTGCATAAGAGCTCAATTTATAGGATTTGAAGGCCCAACGAGAAATTGGAAATTGTCATAGTTCAATTGCACAATTTAGAAAATTGCCATGATTAAAATATTTAAATTAGAAAATGTGCCATAAAATGGCACATTATGACAAATTGTAAGATGTGAATATAAATATGTAAGCACAAGTAGTGGAATAAGTGAAAAATTAAAGGGAAGGTGTAAGAAAGTGTAAAGAAAGTGTAAGAGTTTGAAAGAGGAAGGTGTAAGAGTGGAAGCTAGAAAATAGGAAATGGAAGCACAATTAGTGGGAATGTGTGAGAGTTAGGATTTCTAAATTTAAGAACTCATATTTCCCACAAAAGTTAGAAACTAGAATTAGGATTTTAAAATAATCTTCGTATTCATGAGAAATGGAACAATTAATTAACAAATATTAATTAATTGGAAATAATTAATAAAAGAGGATAAATTAATAAGATGAAATGCAATAAATGATTGAAGACATAGGAATAAAGTATGGATTATTTATTCCTATAAGGAAAATTAGTAAATGATTGGCCAAAATGATGAGATAAATGGTAGGATAACCCTTTTAAACGATTGTGATAAAAATGTAGATCAAATGCGATGATATTGGATTGGACCAACCCAATGATCAATTGATGAAATAAATGACATAAATTAATGATTTTTCAAGGACGCATGACAAGGATTGACAACATATGACATTTAACAGTCACTCTACAAGATTGATTAAAATTGATTGATATGATTGATCGAAATAACATCAAAAAACACAATCAATGCTATTAAATTGATTGGATAAGGACATGATTAGACACTAAAGGACTCAACAATGTCAATGATCAAGTGGATGACTGATGAAGGTGGATTTGATGACATTGAAATAGTTTGGAATTGATTTAGAAATTATTTGCATTTGGTTGAAAATAGTTACAAATGATGAAAACCATGTCAAAAGATGTTCAAGGAATATTGTAAAATAAGTTCAAATGATGATCAAGTTGGCCTAAATATCAAAGTCAGTAAATTGAGAAAATGGGACAAGTTAGGATGTAAAGATGATGAAAGAGGAGGCGTGAACCATTTTTGAGCACCTACAAGGGCTTCTCTTCATGAATAAACTTTAAAAAGGGTCTTAATAGCTTTAATCCTTTCACGACCCTAGTATATCTAAGGAGACCAAACAATAGTAGCAACCCTATAGGGAAACAGTTGATTAAACAGTCGATTATGCAAATGTTGACCGAGTGAGAGGAGTACCCCTATCAGTTGACCAAGTGAAAGATCGAGACCCATGAGTAAACTACTCATTCCTAAACTTTTGGTTGTGAAGCATTTTTCCATATTGATATCAAGAATAGAACAAAGGTTGAGGTAAAATTTAAGAGGTGTACTTTTATTGAGTATAGAACTAATGATTTTGGTTATCATTTACAAATCATTAAGAGTAGAGACGTCATACTTAATAAGAGGGTCACATATAAAGATCAGTTGTAAGGAAAGAAATAGGAACAAGAAAATAGAGTACACAATGTTTTATGAAACCCTAGAAAATATACTACAATTAGCACCAAAAAATATTGTGAAATGATAACAACAACAGGTACCTCAAAATCCCACAAGTAGATCTATCGAGATAAGTAGAACCCATGAACAATTATCTCGCTCATCTTATTATGTACTATAGACTAATTTTAGTGAATCGAAAGGTTATGCAGAAGCAAAGCAAGTTGAACCAAAAAGAAGTGGGAGCAAGGAATGAAAGAGGATACAGACTCTTTAATACATAATCCAGCTTGGAACTTAGTTAAATTTCCTTAAGGTAAAATATCACTACCAAACAAGTGCATTTATAGGTTAACAAAAGAACATGGAGGCAAGAAACAATATAAGGCAAGACTCGTAGGAAAAGGATTTGCATAGAAAAAAGGTATTGATTTTAATGAAATATTTTCTCATGTTGTTAAAATGAATTCAATTCAAACTACTTTAAGTATATTGGCTATAAAAGACTTGTATCTTGAATAATTATATGTAAAGACACTTTTCTCCAATATTAGCATAGAAATGAGCTTAAACAAAAATTAGCAAAGATATTCTTTATGAAGGATTTGGTTGTAGTAAAACAAATCCTTATTATGAGACTAACTAGAGACAACAAAATCCACAAATTAACATTGTCTCAATGTGATTACACAAAAAAGGAGTTGTAGAGATTTCAAAGGCAAGATGTGAAACCAATTAGTACACCTTTGCCCAATCATTTTAAATTGATTAAAGAGACATGTCTCAAGGAACAAGAAGATATGGACTATGCCTCCATGGTTTCAAAATCTTCACCAGTTAGTAATTTGATAAATGTCATGGTGTGCACAAGGCCAAATTGCACATGCAATTGGAATCATGAGCAGATATATGAATGATCTTGAAAAGGAGCATTTGAATTTTATAAAGTGTATTCTCCAATATTCGAGAGGCATTCTATTACAGTTATTATTTTATGGAGGTTCTTATTCTACTCTACATGGATATGTTTCTTCAGATTTATCAAGAGATATTGATAGTAGGAGGAGCACAACATGGCATGTCCTTATTTTAGGTGGAAGAGCAATTAGTTGGATTTCATGGTTTCAATAGGTTGCTTCAATATCCACCACAAAAGTAAACTATGCCATTTCTATTGAGATTAGTAAGGAGATGATTTTGCTACAAAGGTTTATTGAGAAATTAGGCAAGCAGTGGGAGAATATTAGGTGGTATAGTTGTAGTGAAAGTGTCATTCATCTTGTCAAGAATTCTACCCTTCTCTCCAAGTTGACACATATATAGCTATGGTACCATTTCATATGCTTAGTTTTAGAGGATGGAAAATTGATGTAGAAGAAGATATACACTAGTAAGAGTCTTGTAGATATTTTGACAAAGGAAATAACTTAAAAGAAACTAACTTCCTGCTCATTTTTTTAGGCCTTCGAGCATGGTAGAAATGAGAAACAAGACAAGCTCAAGTGTGTTAATCTAGTGGGACTTGCAAGTGCCACAAAGTTTGTCTGGGACCAGTCTCAAGGTCAGAGGTTGTTTAGTGTGGAACCTTATCGATCTCCACATGGGAGATTTTTAGTATATGATGATCGATCATATTGTTGGGATTAAATGTTGGTGAATTTGTCAACCATGTTTTCTCCTAAATCAAATAATGGGGGGTGGAAGGAGGGACCTTTAGGCATAATTTCCCCACCCTCACCTCCAAAGCCAAATGTATATAATTTAATATGGATTTGGCTATTGTGTTTGTAATATGATCTTCATTGGATAATCAAAAGTAGTGGAGAGTTATTTCTCTGGTGGATGTAGAATCTCATGCAACCTTGCATATTACAGACAACATGAAATGATTTTTAAGGAGAAAATCAACAAACCCATAAAAATAGAAACAAATTTTGAAGGCGAAAAATGCAGCTTCGCCTTGATCAAGACTCGGAGAAGTCAGATGCTTTGTAACACCTAGAACAAGTTAATCGGTGTTTCGATATTTAAAAATTGTGATGATGCACTGCTTCCAGGTTCCATAATTGTGACCATTGAATTTGGAATTATGCTCAAGCAGAATATTTGTCAGAGATGTAATGGAACATGTTTCAATGAAAAACTCTAAAAATCTGTGAAGGCATGTTCTTCAAGGCAAAAATACGAAAGACCTAGAAGAATCAAAGAGTGAACCAGAAGAGAGATCCAAAAACCCAGAAGGAATATGTTATCCATTTTTGGATCCATTAGCTTGAAAATCGAGGCACAAAAAAATGAGGCACCTAGAAAAAATGGACGAGCTCTCGAAAAACCCACCAAGAATCTGCAATTAGTGATTCTTTGTTATTTTGTAGGAATTTAGCATAAGATGGAGTGCTTGTGAACAAGGTTATGACCAAATCTGATTTTTCAGGCAATCTCAGGAATCTGACTCAACTCTTTGTGTACTACAAGAGAAATCCTACAAATAAAGACATTGTGAATACTAAACCAACACTTAGTTTTTTATAAAGGTAAAAGAAGGTTGAGAAGAGTGGAAAGGAAATATCCATAGAAAGCCAAGTGTTTCCATAGAATAGAAATATATATCTAGCAGTCCAAAACAAACCAAAGAAATGGTGCAAAGGACAACACCACCCAAGAACTCCTAAGAGCAACAATCAAGAAGAATAAACGCTAAACCCAAACCACCCAAGTGGGTTTTAAAACCAAGATCCCACAACCTTCAAACCAAAAAGAAAAAGCTAGGATTTTCCTTTGCCTCCCTTCTTTTGGGAATGTAGAGTCATATCAGATTGAGGAGGAGATTTCTTAACATGTTTGCCCACAACTAGGATCCATTCCTCTTCCACCTTGGCAACCTCATCCTCCAAATCTTTGAATCCAAGACAATGTTGAGACACAATGACAACACAAAACAAGAACCAACTATAACATAACCAAAAAGAGATGATAGGACAAAAGCAAACTTCTAGGTAGAATTAGGACAGAGGCAACAAAAGCAGTCACCACAACACTTCGTTAGTTAGAGCCAACAAGTATAAAATCAATGATTAAATCAACATCAATTGACGACTTTTGAACAACTATTCAACTAGTAAGGGGTAACTTAACCCTCTTCCAAAGAATTTTATGTTAACTACGTTCAAACTAGTTGTCATCACAAATTGCAAAGAAGCTTCGTATGCTTTGAGTACAACTTGTATAAAATGCATGACATATATCTAGCTAGTTGGATTCTAAAATTTAGAGTATAAGCTTTACTTCACATCATCCATACAAGTTACTTTCATTTGTTAGTATCTTAAAGCTCTACTTTTTGCGAAACAACGTACAAGCATAATCATGTACATTAGCTTCATTCAATCTATACATTCCATACACACACGAACACAAATTTAAACATTTATACCAAAATATGTAAAACTCAACACTCTAAGTTGTCAAAGTTAAATTAATTAGGTTTACTTAAGAATACAACATGATTTGGAAAGCTCGATATAACATAACATTCACAGCAATTGTTAAGGATACTTGTAATAAAGAAAATTAACTATTAAGATTAAGTTCAAATCTCACTTCAAAATTAGGATTCAATAAATAATATATTAAAAAATCATATTCTACAAATTCAATAGTGTAACATGTTTCTCCAATCAAGCCTACGTCAAACAAAATATCATGAGTAAAAATATATTAAAATTTGGCCATTTTCTTAAATGGAAAAAGAAAAAAGAAAAAAAATCTTATCCCCAGGCAAATTTGGCCTTAGAAAAACTCATTCATCAAAATAAAGTTATCTTCCAAGGTGCCTCAAGGAGAGGAAATCTTGTAGTTTAGGAGTTGGTCAGTTAGTATCTTTTTAAACCCCTAACACTAGTATACTAATGTTTATCTTTTGTGTAGTTCATCATGGCATCCTCATCATCCATAGCACAAAAAATTACCATAGTATTGCATGTGCATTTTCAAAACAGGTGTCTTAGGATTTCAAATGGAAGAAGCAAAAGGAGTTCAAGTCCATGACAATGTTGGACTATAAAGAGGGCATAAATCATTAAAAAAATCAAGAATAAGTATAGTAGAGTGCTCCCAGACCCCATTTGAGAAAAACTTAGAAACCGTTCTCAAAACTGAGAACTTTGATTTTTTGAAAAATTGAGCACCTTGTGCAATTCCCTGAAAGTGTGCAAGTGCACAATTTGAAGATTTGGTGAATGAATTATCTCTAAAGGTGTGCAGGTGCACATATCTAAAACATCTAGAGACCCCCTAAGGTCCCTACCACTACCATGGCTTCATTGTCTTCTGCAGCACCTAAGATCACACTCAAACCCATGACTTTTAAGTTCCAAGGAATTCCCAAGAAGTCACACTTCAAGGAAGTAAGGAAAACGTATGAAGCTTTAGACTTATTAACTCCTCAAAAAATCACCCCTGTCATCCAAAAGTTCAAAGGGAAATATCCACACATCATTTTGGTTGAATGTCAACAAGACCAAGATGATGGAAACTGAAAATTGTGGAGTTGGAAAAATTCTCATTTTGGAAAATTATGGAGTCAGAAAATTTCTCACCTTGAAATATTGTGGAGTCAGAAAATTTCTTACGTTGAAATATTGTGAAGTTAGAAAAATTCTCACTTTCAAAAATTGTGGAGTTAGAAAAATTCTCACTTCGAAAGATTATCACTTTGAAAAATTGCGGAGTTAGAAAATTGTTCACTTTGGAAAATTGACACTTAAAAGAATTTTTGGATTTTTGGGTCCTATAACCAAGGTGTGCAAGTGCACATGTGCATTTTTTGAAGGTGCATTTTTCTTAGAGGTGCACCGACAATTTTTGAAGAAGTAGTGTGTCGATAGTTAACTATCAATTGTTATTTTAGAACATTCCATGCACCAGAAACACATTTTGATAGTAGTTCAACTCCCATAAATGCCTAGATAAAGCCAAGCTTCCATTTTTAGAACTCCCAATCTATTCTTATTCTTTCATTATTTTATGTCATGTAAAGGCTCATGCACCCATTAATAGATATAAGCAAGGGTGGAGATATACTTAGCACCATTTAGAGAGTCAATTTGTATGTAATTAACTTTATTTTATTAATTTTTAGCATAAGATTGCATTAGAAAAGCTCTTACTCCTAACACAAAGGGAGGAGAGTATTTCTTTTAAATACATAGATGTAATATGTACTCATGACTGTTATTTTGATGCAATAATATATTCTTTTGGTGCTCTCATTCTAAGTGTAGTAAATCTTTTCGAAGTGTGTTATTTTTGTGAATACATGTTTATGGATAATAATGGGGCCAATGGTTTTATTGTGTTGTTATGATTGTGCGACCTTTTAGTTTTGATGTTTGCCTTATGTTAACAAATTTCGCTGTTGTGACAAATTGGAGAAAGGATCATCTTTGTTCTTTCATATTGTCTTGTCTTGTGTGAGCGCACTCTCTATGGCCTCACGATTTGATGAAATGTAAAACATCTTTCAGTTTATATTGAGTTCCCATTGACGATTGCATCAATGGAGTTGAGGAAGCGTTGCTTCTAATTTTATTGGTTTCCTACCCGATCCTTTTGATAATTTAATTCGCAATCGTGTTGTTACCTTGGTTTATGTCCATTAAAATTTTCTCTTTCAAGTCATTTTCTTTAATCTCTCTTTACTCTATCTTATTATTTACTTTTCTAACACTTGGTTAAAATATAAATTCACATAGTTGCATTGATAAACAACATTCATCATAAAACAGAAAATACCAAAATATTTCTTTTGTGGTTATATTTCAGATAGCAACAGATTGTCCAAGATTGATTCGAACTAGCAAAGGCCTCCTCATGAACATACACATTCATCTTCAATCGAGCGAACACAGTAAGTTGCAAAACCACTCGAAACCTTGGAGTTAGTCCTTGATCAACTTTTTAAGAGAGATTCAAAGGAACCCCTCTAATTCAGCATCGTACAGAACAATAGCTCAACAATAACCCAATTTTATAATTAAATATATAGAGAAATATGTTTCTGTTAAAAACAAAACATCAAGACTTGGATAAGTTGAGATTGGATGATATAATTGTGTTTAGTACAGCAAGAGAGGAGGTTCTTACAAAACTTCCCCAACTTCAAATACGTCGTTTCGGTCGAGTCATAACATTTTTAAGACCCATAATTCAAATTTTATAAATCCAATCAATCTGCTCTTATTTTCACATTTATGTCCTTTGAGGTACAAATATAAGGGAAAGCGAATAAAATACAACAATGTTCCTATGGAATGCATTCGATTGCATACTATCACCACATCTACATAAAAATTCCATGATGTCAAACAGGCTCCTCGGGTATAAAGAATCAACAATAAAAACTTTATGTGGTAAAGAATAAATGCCATAGATTCTGACAAGTCCCTTTCAAACTTCTACTGCAAGAGAAAATCTAGAGGTTATAAAAAATAAAAATTCGCAGCCCCCAATTTATTTCCATTTCTATCACGCAACTTCTTTTCCGTCATGTTAAATTGATCATTCAAGAAAAAACAAAGCGCTTACCCAATGTCTTAATTAGCCGATAGGCTTTCCCATTGGAGTTCACTCCAGCCGGAAGTCGTCTCACATTGGCAAACAACTCTTTGAAAATCTAATTCTTAAAGTGGTTTTCAGATCATAGTTTATGGTGAGTGATCTGTGTATCAAATCTTTACTCAAATCTGATCTGCAAGGATTGTATCTTATCACAATCTTCTCTACAAGGATCATATCTAATCATAAGATTGCCAGATTGCCAGGATCATATCTAATCATGAAATTGTTGCTATTTCTTTGTATTGTCCGATGAAGCTTTATTGGGCTATGTTGCAAAGATTGATGGATTCCCACGACAATGCTCTTCCTCTACTCCCACGCCAATGCTCTCCCATTTCTAATTCTCTCTCCAAAAATGTGTTGATCCAGTCTCCATTAACAAGGTAGTCGTGGACGAGAAAACGCTCATGGCAGCCCTGTTTGTTGTCAAACGGCAATGCCGAAACCATGGAGAGCCAACAAATTCCGATGGCGAAAGCTGCTCATCATCTCCACCTCGATCCAAAAATCGTCGACAGAACACTTCTTCATTCTCTTCACGGCGATCATCTACCCACTTTAATACAAAATTAATTTCTGCCCAAATTTATTTTTGCCCTCTAATTTTTCACATCTTCATTGGGTTGGATCGATTTTCTTAGTAGTCCTTTTTTTTCTTGGTGAAAAATTCTACCGAAAATAGCTTCCTCGCGCCATGACATATGTTCAACGTGTTTTTTGTAAAGCCCCCTTTACGTAGATTTTGCATGCTCCTTAATTATAGTTGTATTATTACCATGGTTACGTTTCCTTATCATAGTAAGCCACTCTTCTCTTGCAATGCACTCCCCACTTGATATATTTAGAATATGAGGTTCTTCTTCACCATTTTAGTATTTATTTTGGGGGTCTCGTGTCTTTTTAATGTTGGAGCGCATTCAATAGAATTTTGCACTCTTCGATTGTGGGACAAAAGATTGTTTTTTATTTTTGTTTATCTATATATTTGGATAAGAATGGATTGATTTTATAGAACAATATTTTCGAAATATGTTTGTTCAGTTGTTTGTTATTGTGTGTTTGGATTGGCTATGGCTATAATAGCCATCATTTGATAATCTTGACTTGTAGACTGTTTTGAGCTATATAAGCTATAATAGCAATGCCATTATTAAGTGATACATTTTCCTTATTTTATTTAATATGCTTGATAGAGCTGGAAAAAGTGACATCATTCTTGGACAAAGGTCACTTGTAAGGGAATAGAAATGTATACTATTGTCAATTCACTTATTCTTCACTTATTCAATTTTGATCAAATTCAAATTCAAGTTGACAAGAACCCAATTATTCTCTATTGTGGTCTTATGCATCATTGTTTTTCTTAAATAAATCAATTCTACTATGTATTTCTAGATATCCTGTGACAATCTTATCAATCTTCAATCCTGTTACATATTGAGATTTTAATTTATTCACACAAGTTTTAGACCAAGTTGAAGATGTATTTGAAGAAGATAATGATTTATGGGAGATGGATAGCCAATACAGCAAAACTTTTGAGAGGCTTTTCTCCACCATTGAAGCAAACCCTTTTCCATAAAGAATAAACTTGTGCTTGTAGAGAAAAATATCATAAGAAAGATAAAAATTTATGATATCATAGTATTACACATACATGACTTACTAAATAGTACATAAGTCTTTTCAAGCATACTAAACTCATACTTCTCCTTCCCACTCCCTTCATTTCTAGTGGTTCGAGCTTCCATGATTAACTATTAAAAAGTTAGAAATAAAAACCTAAAATCATTGATTGATTGTAAATTTATGACTATAATTATAATCACTGGGAGGTAATACTTTTATTTTTGCAATAAAGAAGGAATGTAGTTGTATTTTTATTAATTTTTAAAATGACAAGGAAAATATATAATACAACTTCTCCATGATGTGGCAAAGAACCTTAATAAAATGCCCTTGTGCAATATTGAAATAAATTTGGAAACAAGTACCACATAATGATTTCCCTTAATAAATTTTAATATAATTTTAATTTAAAAATATATATACATTATTTAACTTTAATAAATTTCCAATTATATCAACAATCTTAAATTTCTACTATGTTAATGTTTTTTTATTGTTTGAATGACATAGAATATTATTATAGTCATTATAAATCAAGAATATGATCATATCAAATAAGGTCTTGATTAAAAGTGAAATATTCTTGAAAGAAGAAGACTAATTGAATAATTTAAATGAACATAGCATGGATATTACACAACTCTCAACCAAAATGAATCTTGTCAGTATTCTATTCAAGTTAAAAAGATTAACAAAAAAATAATATTCCTATACTATCCTTTCATCAATTGATGTCAATAGGTGTTAATAGCTTTTAATTGGTCTTGTATTAATGGGAGAAGATTAATAAACTATTTTTTAAATACCATTTTTTTCCAACAAAATCTTAATCATATAATTTAGTAGAATATATGCTATCTCAATATCATACAACTTACATGTTTCAATGTGCATGCAAATCTTATCAAACTTTTAGCTACGACATTCTCATTCTCATGGTTACATGTTAAATACTCGACTTTATGTAATATTGAGTGTGTGACCTCATGAGAAGTTTTGGCTTTGTTAGCATCACCTGGACATGCAATAATTGCTTAATTGTTCCATTCATTTTTATGATACATGGGTTCTTGTCAGCCACTACTCATGAAACATGGGTCAATGAGCTTGACTCAAAACCTCCATATTTGAATCATGATAAAAATATCACAATTTGACTTGCTATGGAAAAAATATCCTATTTATCAATTGATGAGCTTAAGGAGCTTTCTAGTTAATGATTCCTAAGGGACAAAATTTACTCAAGACCTTTCCTTTTATACACTTCCTTATGTAATATGAAGCTTCATTTATGATTTTCAATCCTTTTGTATTTACAATTGAAAAAATATTTCAACAAATGGACATTAAAGTTGTACAATTTCTTGAATCTCTAAAGAGATTATTCATGTATATAAGCCTCTATCTTATATAAAATATTAATTCTATGCGAACAATTTAAAATCTTTTCTTAAATTCGACATCTCTACAATTTTATTTTTAAGTAAAACCTATCCACATACCCCTTGCACCTCTTTCGGGTACAAGTACTAGTTTTATAATAGTTATGGTAACAGCTATACAAAACGACTAAGATTAAGAATGATAAACTTAGGCGGCTCTGCAAGATCACAAATTCGATCTTCCGTTTAATTTTATAATGAATATTTTTGTAGGATGACGTTTGGCAAAACTTTTCTCGACTAGTTGCTGTATCCACCTGGATAATCGATCTGTCTGATTGCCGATTACGTAAACATTTAATTTTTCGTTTTTTTATTGTGCATAATATCATAATATATGGAACGAGGTTGCTGCTAAATCCCCATTATCTTGCATGGTGTTTCACCATACTAAACCAAAATTTGGGAAAAAACTAATTAAATTCAACCTGACTGCAAAAGCCCGATAATGGGCACAACATTAATCGAGACAAGTAATTAAATTTATTATAGAGGAAGATCATTGGCATGAGATGACATGATGTTGTGTTATGATTTCATTGAGAGGGTGCTGAAACTTGGTTATCGAGAAATATGCTACTTCCACAAGTCACTTCATTATGCACTAATGAAAAGGTATTTTTATGCTACTTTTCATTCCTTCTCTAATGTGATAAGGCATATATTCTTAATGGCGCCCACAAAATCAACAGTCGCAAGGATCAAGAATTATGTTCTAAGCCGTCTTCATGTTCTTCCTGATGTTAGACCTAAGACAATAGGTCTTTACTAGTTCTATCAAACCTTGCTTCCTCAAAAAGTTGGTTTATACAGCTTTACTAAAGATTGTTCTTCTATTGTCCTTACTAGTTTTGTCAAACCTTGGTTCCTCAAAAAGTTGGTTTATACATCCTTACTTCAGATTGTTCTCCTATTGACCACGGTTGAGAGGATTCACAAGTGGACAAGTAATCCATCATACTTTGGGCAGCACTTATAACATGCAATGAAATTATAACCAGAAGTAATGACTAATTTAACCTACGGGAGATATCAAACATGAATAAAACTTGAAAAGGAATTTAAATAACATGCTAATATATAATAATAAAATTATTGTAAAGTGATATAACAATACGTTCCAAAATAATTGAAAATTACTTTCGAAGAGTATTCTAGATATGCAAACATAATTAGAATCTTATGCACGGTACAAAGAAAGGAAAGATTCTTACTATTTACATTTAGCAATTGGTATCCACTTATCTTTTTCTATATCTGTTTTGCATTACGGGGGGACAGAGAAGATATCACCGTAGCGTTTATCCACCCAATGTTAGATCGATGACAAATCCCCCCTTGCTCACTTCCTCCTTGAAGCAGGTCTGGACCTCTACAAGGTATTAACATGGTTATGTCAAGTCATATGGGAACTAGTGAACGACCCTACAACCATGGTCAGTCACACCCTATAGCTACTGCTATCTCAATATGACTCCTGATTAGGACTGAATTCAGAGTCTTAAAAGTTGACGGGCACAAGCACGTGGTTAGTGCACCTTGGCCAAAAATTAACTCTACATGGTATCATGTTGTCAAGTTCTCACCCTATCCGACTTCCACCCTTAAAAACACTATAGGCTATCGGTAAGCTTATGGAGAAAGTTTTATTTCTTTTGTTTTCTATATGTTCCGACATTCTAGTCTTGAATTTGAACGTTTTGACCATTCTATCTTGGTTTTTTTAATTAGCTGCTACTGAAAATAAAACAAATTGTTGTATGCTTAACAATGCTATACAACATGCATCTCTTATGCCTATATGCTCATCAGGAGCTACATCTATTCCCTTGAACAGATTTACAGCCACCATGTTAAGGCTACCACAATCATTTCATATAAAGCGTTACTACTTAGAGAGTGTTTGCATCTGCTCTAATTTTGACAGCAGTGGTTTGGTAGTATATATAATCCTTAATTCTAACTCAAACCCATATTTGAATCTTGTTTTAGCAATAATACATGTCTGTACATGATTTCAGCTTTTGAGTGGTAAAAATTAGTGTCTTAGGGAAACCCAGGAATGAAGTGTACCGTTTAAATCTCTTTCCTTTCTTTTGTTCTGATCTCTATCCACATTACTACAGGAATAACTATCATACACCTCTATTTCTTTAGAAAAATTGAACTGCTCAATACAAATCCAGATTCTTGAATTACTTTACTTGGAACAAAAATTCTATATTTTTAGAGCTCTTTTGGAACAAAAATTCTATATTTTTAGAGCTCTTTCTAAGATGGATTAAAGCCCTGCTCAACAGTAGGAAAAATATCCCCATTCCTTAAGCTCAAGTTTCATTTTAAACTGAAACTTGAGCTCAAGGAATAGGGATATTTTAATATAGGGAACTGTAGCACTGAAGCTATTTCTTATTGGTCGAACTGGAAACTTAATATTCTTTCTTACATGCAGCAAGAAACTATTTCGTGTAACTCAGAAGAGTCTATCACTTCCAGCGTAGTATGCTTTTATATCAAACTTACTATCAAAGAAAGAAAGATATATGAAGACTTATTCATGCACGGTTCTTTCTGAATAAAACTTTCCCAATTCTAAACTCAGAATCTGTATTTATACTGCTTTGCATACATAGTTCGTCACTACTAATTACCATGAGAAGCAGTTTTTAAGACACTTATGTGCCTGTGATGAAAGAGTCAAAGCTTGGACTAGAGAAAAGAAGTGCGCTGGCTGCTGAATCTCTGAATAAAAAGAAGGCGATGACTCCTCCAAGACATCAGCTGCAGAATACTATCGCTGCTAGCTATAACACTGAAACTCTTATCCTAATCTCGTTTCCAGCTATAAACTTCCTCTCTTGTGCGAGAATCCAGAAAAACTCTCTGCTTATTTTCTTCCTAAACTACCAAATGCCGTTCCGGTTCAAGAAAAGAAGCTCCCAAGAATGAGCTCCATAAATTCCTTTCTAATGAAAGAACAGAAAGGAGGAGGAATGGTGCGTTCACAAAACCGTTCTCAATATCGATAAGTACCAATTCTATCACATCTAAGTTCGATGAGTTGGCTCTACAATCTTGCCACTATATGCATCGTGGTTGATGAACGGGACTTGAGCACATCCACTTCTTTTAAACGCTGCAGAAGGACTAGAGAACTTTCAATAATATTTCCTCTAGCCAAGGCATTTAACTAAAGTTTATTGATTTTCAAATGTTTCCAAGGTGTAGAGAGTCCATGGGTCAGTATTCATAACATTATTATGCCTTCGAATAATTCTAATTTCAAAATTCTCTTGCCATTTAAAGAAGAGACTCACTTCATAGTTCCTGTCTAATGCATAATGGTTGTAGATGTGTAGATAGGTGAGAATAAGGTTAAATAATTCTAAATTAACATTGTGAATGCATTAATTTTTGTCTAGAAATGCACTTGTGATCTGATAGGATGAATCATATTTTGTTGTTAAATTCTCGTCCTAGAAATGCAATTGTGATATGAAAGGATGACTCATATTTTTTTGTTAAGTTTTCGTGTAATATTATTATATGTTTGGGCATTTAAGCCCAATAATAAGAGGCCAAAGTCCTCAACTATGTATTATTTTCATCTTGATTATCAAATGGAAGTCACACTATTTTTAATCATTAGATAGAGATAAATAGCAGTATAGAACAATAACAACATAAACATATATGCAGAAGAAAAAATGACAGATAATATACAGAAGGAAGAGGAAGAGAGATAAAATAGTAAGATAGAGTGATACCAACATAAGTTGTGTGTGTGTGAGGAGGTGTGTGTGAGAGAGAGAGAGAGAGAGAGAGAGAGAGAGAATTAAATATAATTTTTTTTTAATAAAACAAATAGTCAAAATAAAATCATGGTTATAATGAAAAATTAAAATATATTATATTTTAATTAATGAAACTAAGAATTTAATTTTTATATTAAAACTCACATTTGTATAAGAAAAAATTAAATGTATTGAAATATAAAAAATATTTTATAAATAAAACTAATTGTTTAATTTTACACAATTAGAGAAAGTTTACTATTTAATGTTTTGTATTTTCATTTTTTTATAAAATTAAGTAATTTTTAATTATGAAATAATATCCATATAATTTAATATGGACATTTGTAAATAATAAATAGATGTAATACATATAAATATGATGTAATAAATAAGAAACATAATATAACTATTTAATTTTAATACATAGTTTATAAAAATTTAATAATAATTTACGTATCTTTTAGCATTAAATTATTTCTTTTTTATGGTTATTTCCTTTAGTATTTTTTTTAATTATAAAATATAATTATTAATTTAATATTAAAATATATATTTAAGTTTTATATTTAAGTTTTAAATATATTTATACTAAATGATAAATTGTTTAAATATAAAATATTAATAATAATAAATGATATAATTTACAAATTGTAACACTTATCAATTATACATATTACAAGTACTATTATAAAAAAAAATTAAAAAATAATACTGTTTAATTTATTTTTACAAAAGTAAAATAATAGTAATAATTTAACTACTTTTATTAAAAAATCAAAGTTTTAAAAAAATTATAAATTCAAATACAAAATATAACATATTGAAATTATATTGCTATTAAGAATTAATATTGATTAGACATGTTGTGTGAGGTGGAAGATAAAATGATTGAAAAAAAAAATTTATCAACTTGTCACAAAGATAAAGTTGTAATTAATGCATTCATTAATGCAAGATAAAGTTGTTAGAAAATACTTGAATTTTTGTTGAAGAAAACTAATTTTCTCCCCCACCAAAAATAGTATGAACCAATAGAAAGAATGAAAAATGTGATTTATAAAATAATGAAAAATTAGAAAAAGATATAAACATTTGAAGTTTCATATAATATTTTAAATTTTTTGATTTGATTAGTTAGTGTTAATGTGATATTAGCATGACATGAATGCATAAGTATTCCTGCTTATGGCAAGAACTAATAATATACTCGAACAATGAGCAAAGGTAGGTGGCATCCTATAATATTGAATTGTTAATTGATATCAATTAACTTATGATTATTCATTATAATGAAATTTTAAATGTTTTAATGTTTACTAAGTAAAAAAGTGCATGTATATATGTTTGTAGAAATATGCATTTATATATATGTAATTAATTATGAACCATAGTACCTTGTCCATATATATATATCCATTTGGTAAGGTCGTAAAATATTCTAATGGAACATTGGCACTAAGATTATCACCTAGAGTACCCAAGAAAGGATGGTCCAACATGATGCAAGTCAAAGGCACTACGATTCGAAGACTACATCAAAGCAACTAAGAAACATCAATAGATGACACCCCCCGCCCCCCCCCCACCGCCCCTCCCACCAGCCCCCAAGATCCTGATACAAACCTACATCATCTTAGTAGCACTAGTCCAATTCTAATCAATACTTACCAAGTTTCTGTAATCCAAGCAGCCATGATCATAACCATATTGCACACCCCCCCCCACCCCCCCACATGCCCCTTCCAAGTGATATCTCCTCCCACCTTTCTTGGAGGTTGGATCGTCCCTGCATCCACTTGTTAAACCAATAGTCAATTTGGAATTGTGACATTCCGAGATTGTGATATATACATATGTGCAAGATAAACAATTACATTACTTCCTAATAAAAATGAAATCGTCATGTCATTCCACATGTAATATCTGAACTAATGCATCATGAAAGTGGGAGATAAAAGCAATTACCATAGAGAGTATCATTGAAAATCAAAACCTTGTTTTCGACTTCCAATACTGCATCAGTAAAACAAAACCATGGTTTACATATACCAAAAATCTTTCAGTGCATCAATTCAATAGTAAACCATTGTTTTACAGAAACCAGATACCAATTAGGATGTCAACATAACCAAAGCATTAAGAGTATGAGCAATCAGAAGGGATGTGACAACATTTGGCTCTTGAGGCAAGTAGCTTTCCTAGATGTAGACAAGTGTTGAAGATCGCCTTGGGGTTTAGAATTAGACAGTGGGAAAGAAGGTAGACGAAGGGGAAAAAACCAAGATTGAGAATGATGTGTTAGGTTACATTAGCACAAGTAGATTGGATGAAGCCAAGGTATCAAAGAGGTTCATTGATTACGTCTTTAAAGAACTAGAGAAAACTTGAAGTTGTGCATTTGGATGTTGCATATGTTGGGGTGGTTGAATGAAATGAACAACAATTACATAGCTATTCAAGAGGTCATGGTGAAAATTGAAGACAATGTTGGAACCTGGTCAGTCAATTGAGAAGCACATATCTCATGTCACCTAATCTCCCAGCAGTGCAACTATGCTTTCGACAATGACAAACTCGTTTATGCTCCACAAAGACTCCAAGGGTGCAAAGGAACAAACAAAGGTGCATCTTGACCACCACATTCAAACTATTATGCAAAATGAAGGTAAAATATATTGCTCATTGATGATACTAGGAAATGTGCTAGGTGTAGAGTTCCTTGATGGTGTCAAGGCAATAATGTCACCTGTTACAATGAGTATTTCACAGGCAAGTCCATGCCCTTAGCATGAATCATACTGGATGTGCATATCTTGGTGGGGATTGGCTTGTTTAAATTGCCATCTCCATACCCTACCTAAGGACGGCTGCCTTCTTCACCAAGTTCTGATCCTATTCTACTTTTTTGCAAATGATGTTATTATGTTAGCCTACTCTCCAAAGGGTTTGCAAAGATAGTTGGACAGCCTTGCATCCTTTTGCGAGTTGCAACATTAGCCAATTAATTTGGGAAAGACCAAGGTGATGGTCTTCAATGCATTTAAGACTTCTCACCTCCACTTCTTCTTCAGAGGTTTGGAGGTGGAGATCTCTTCCGCATGCACATACTTGGGTTTCAAGTTCTCCAACCCCACTTTACCATGAAACCCATTTTTCTACCATGAATAAATAAGGGGTGTGGTTCATTGGCCCTCCTCAAGTGACAATGTTTCTAGCACCACATCCAAGACACTTGATCCAAGATCACACTTATGGATACACTTGTGAAACCTATTGTTCGCTATGATTCGATGGTGTGGGGTCCTTCATTGCTAGATTCTGATTGGGCTTCTAGTGAGCGAGATATGATTCTCCTCCTTGGGTGCATCATCTAATGTAAGAAATCCATCCTACACAACATGATTCTTGCAAAGTTTGAGGCTCATCCCTTCAATCTTGAGGTCATCTTTGATTTGGTTTGGTATCTTCATCACCTTTAGGGCTTTGCCGATTCGGGTGATGGGTGAAAAAGATACCTTTACCTTGCCTATTGCTCGTCTAAGTCTATCACTACTTCTCTTGCCTCCTCTAGTCGGGCTCGCAATTGATTTACTAAGACTTCGACCCTTCTTTGGTCCATTGGGATTGAGTTGGATCACCTCCCTTCCAATACTCTTTTGATGCCCCACCTCCCCTCACATCTTCTTCCTCCCCAACAAGAGCTGACTAGGTGCATCAAAGATGACATATACAGGTAGTTCATTCACACTATTTGGATTAAACCCCATGGGGGTCTTCGCCCTAAGATAGCTTTTTATGCAAACTTTCTAAAGCTAAAGGACAGACTCATTGCCTACCCTTCCTACTTATCCCTCCACTAGTCACATTCCCTTTGGATCCCCCTTGGTTCTTTCATAGTGGGATCACATCGGCTCCGATGCAAGATTGACCATCATATTGACAAAGTGCACAAGATCTGTCAACTTTGCAGCATCCGGGAGGTTCAGTTGGAGGAGCACTTCACTTCTTGTTGCCCTTTATATTCGAGATCAAAGGGAGGTTCTATTGCCTCTTCAGATAAGTGTGGTTGCTCTCCACCTTCTTCAGATATACGGACCAGAGGTGCCTTACCCTTTATCTTTAGGAAGCCATTAGGCTCTAGGACCACACACTCCAACACCGACATCCTACAACACCTCAACCCTACCAGCCCATTACTTCCATCTACATAGGGCCACACTCAACACGCAACACCGTGTGTCAAATTGGCCTAGCCTCTTATTTCATATCTGTGAAGCCTAGAACAAGCTCCTATCAGCAAGGACCTTTCTCTTCCAGAATTACTCCAAAGCAGCCCAGGGCTTTGACTGGTCCTATTGTTTATCCTTCAGTTTTGAGGTTCTTCATGGTTGTTCAGATCAGTGGGGTTCGGAAGGGTTTTCTTTTGAACCTCTCTCTTTGTTTTTGTTTTGATTGTTGTTTCTTTCTTTAAGCCCCATTTGGTGTTCCTGCTGCGGGCTGGCCCTTTTTACTGTTCTTGGCAGTCCCTTTGACCCTTGTCTCCTGATTTATCGTATCTTATCACCAACACCCCTGCCCCTCCCCAACTCGACTCTTCGACATAATTCCATGATGGCAATTTTTGCTCTTTGCTAGGAATTATTTGGATGATAATGGTTCTAGGCTGTTGCAATTTGCCTAATACAATTTAGGTGCATGCCACAACAGTTGTCATAGTTTTTTGCATGTTGGCTGCAATAATAAACAGAGATTGTTTTTAGCTACAATTTAAATGGAGTTGTTGCAGATTAATCTGTCTTTTAATGGATAAAGTCTGGTGAACTTCTTGTAACCAGAATCCGTGTTTTAATGTTTTTGGCGGCCCCTGGGTGCCTAAACCCAGATTTACTCACAAGAAAAAAGATAGATTGTTGCTGTATGCTGCATTCTGAAAGCCTTACACCTAAAACTTCAGGATAATATATAATATATAAATAACTCCAAGAATGCATCCCTGCTTCACTTCTATATAAATGAAATCCATAACTAGTCCTCATTTATACAAAGTGTAATATGGAATGGAAAAAATGGGTATCAATCAAGGGCATTCGATTTTCACAATCCATAATGTTGACTATTGCTGTTCTGGATTAGATTGTGTGAGAGATGCTAAAAGCTTACACAATCGAATCCAGAAATGGCAACAGTCAAATGGATACCATCCACATTTAACAAACTTGTGCACATTCAATTCTGGATATGGGAAGGTGGCAATATCTCAATATTGTGTTTTGCCTGCTCTTTCCCTTAAGAACAATTGACAGAGTAACCCACACATTGTTGTTACTTGGTAAACCTACTTTAAGTACCATTCAACCAAAATGACTATGTACTAATTAATTTTGTATTTGAAATTTATTCCTAAACAAAGCATGGAAAATTAACTGCCTGGAATATAACACTTGGATTAACAGATAGTGTGGTCAATAAATTAGTATGTAAAAATAATCATCATGAGAATTTTAATGGTGAAAAACACGGTGAGCATCTCACATGAAGCCATCATGCTTAAATGTGTAAATCTCAGCTCTGCAAGAACAGTACAAACAGAATAAGAACTAGCCCAGCGGCATTTCAAGCATTCTAAGAACATCCTTGAATTCAAATTCACTGGGTTCTCTGTTAAACTGCTCAACCAATTTGTATCTTGAATCGTTCAAATAAAATGACTGCAAATTTTCAAGAAGCTTGCCTGCCTGCAGTAAAGAAAAAAAAAAGGAGCTCAACGCAAAAGATATCTAACATGCCACAAACTTAAAAGTTACATATATTTCTAATAAAAAATGATTAAAAACCACATATACCTCTTCATCAGTAAGCTTGCTGGTAAAAACAATATCTCCACGAACAAGAACCAAACCTTTGCTTTCAACAAATTCTTTATAATATGTTACAGTGATATATGGGGAAGCTTGAGTTCCTCTTGCCTTGTAATCCTCAAGACCGGTGAAAATAATATGAGGCATTTTTGCTGTTCATTTTAAATAGATCAGTTTCATTATTAGGATATGATATTGACAAGCATACACATACAGCTCAGGCTTCCATGTTGACGTAGAAAGCAATGGTGCTGCTTTAAAAAAAAAAGATTTCAGAGAACAAACAGAACATAGTTACTTGTTTGCACCTTACATCCCACCATTTCATTTCCTCTTTTTATCAAAAACACCTGATTTAGAGATTTTAAAAATTTTGTTTCAATAAAAAGATAAAATAAAGTAATTCCTTCACATTTCTGAAAACCCTTGCTGCTCTATCAGCATAGAGATATTATGTGAATCAAGGGCAAATTTTTACCCAAAAAGGAAATAAATGTTGCTTACTATACACTGTAAAAAGAAAAAGAGATAAGTGATGAGAGCTATTTATGTCCCATTTTATGCCACATTTCAACCCATTTCATACACCTCTATATCTATTATTTTATCCCATTTTCCTATCAAATCATATCAGTTACGTTGCTTATGATTAAAATTTAAAATACATAAGAGGTATTTACTATTTAATATAAATTTATGATAAAAATATTGAAAATAATTATTATATTGTTTTTACTAATCAGCATTTGGAAATAAATATTAGAATTTACAATCAACAATGTTGTGATATTGCTATCAGGATTTCACTGTATGATTTTTGAGTTAAACTCATTGACCCATATTTCATGAGTAGTGATTCAACATGAATCCATCTCTCATGAGAATAAATGGAACACTTAGCACTCATTGGATCTAGGTGATGCTCACAGCAGTGAAGCACCGGGACTTCCCGGGAGGTCACCCATCCCAGTACAACTCCAGCCTGAGCGCGCTTAACTACGGAGTTTCCTCCATGGTTAAACCCAAAGCTTGCAACCCCATAATCTGTATCATTAAGTCCAAATTTACTCATCCTAAAAATCTCCCGGTGAGGAAGCGTTCTGAAACAATAGCAGGTTGAGCACTTAGCAGTTTGTGTGAAATGTCCTCTTCATTTGAACAGGGCTAAGTATGGGGCCGGGGTGTTGCGCTCTATTGCTCTATATGTAAAAGTGTTCCATTTATTCTCATGAGAGATGGATTCATGTTGAATCACTACTCATGAAATATCGGTCAATGAGTTTGACTCAAAAATCACACAGTTAAATCCTGATAGCAATATCACAATTTGACTTGCTGTGGAAATTATCTCCTACTTATCAATCAACAATGTGCTTGCTAGATAAGTGAGAGAAATTGAATTTCTTTCCAATTGCTATTTATGTCCACCACTGTAACAAGACTGTTTTTTATATGCATTCACTTCAGCTCATGCTCAAATATTCCCAGTAAAAAATATGCCAGATAAAGACAGTCAGTTTTGCGTTGTAATTTGCAGGCAAATTATGATAAATCACAGAACTCCAATATATGGGTTTTGTCCAAAACAAGTCCTCAATCCCTCGCAGTAAAATCCTCAGAAAATGAAGAATCAAAAGAATATAGGTGGTTTTCTGAAGGCAATGTTTTCTAATTTACTGTTGTGGCCAAAATTCCTCATTGCATGATTATTATATTGTTACGAAATATCAGTATATTGTTAAGAAATAAATTTATTATCTTAAACAAAGAGTGGTCACAAGTCATATACTCTTTCTTAAAAATAAAACAATAAGTCTCAGCCATAAAGACTGAACTGTCATCATCAAAAGAGATTTTATGTTTCATATGTCAAAGCCTCTATAAGCCATCAAATATTCAAGAAAGGAAGAGAAGAATGTATGAAATCACATTATTTAGAAATTCAATAATGTTGTTCTGAGTTGATCTCGAAAATTTTCTGATGATTTTCTTCAACCTGCAACTGGTAGGAAGGTGACCAACTCTTCAGCTGTTGGGTGAATGTATTAGTTTATTTCTCTAAGTGTGTCTTATTATTTCTGCATTATTTGGATTGGTTAAACTGTAAACATTAAAGATAGCTATTGTAATTTGTGCAGTTGGTATTTCATTTCAAATTTTTTTCATATTTCAGATGTAATTCTGTCTTTGTATTAAAGTCATTGTTTCAGAGTTTGTTGTAATTTCTGCACAGTTCCTGTTGCCTGAATAGAATAGAACAGCTCCTGTTGTCAAGAACTGATGGTTCTTGTCACCAGTTTTATTTCAATTAGCAATAGGTTTATTTCAATAAGCTGCACTTCATAATCACTCATCTCACGACTTTCACCCCTTTGTGGCATATAGCTCTGATACCTCTCATAAGTTTACGTTCTGGACTGACAAGTATAGACCAAAATGAAATTCAATATTAAGCATCAATTCTATTGCATTCTTTGCCCCAGTGTTGGCCTATCAATAAGAACATAAGTGTCATCCTTTCTACTTTGGGAAATAGCAAAAAGAAATGTATTGGCATACATCGTTAACATCAATACAAAACTTGCTGAGAAATTCAGACATTTTCATCTCAAACATAATGATGTGGCAAACCTTGAACAAACATTGTTGTATACACAGCTCCCTTCCACAAAGGAATGACAAAATATAAGCTGCAGAAAACAGAATGATCAGTTCCAACAAGCATATAGCATGAAAACCATTCTGCATGTAGTTAGGAGTGAAAATGTTTACCAGGAACTTGTACGTTCTGCTAACAAATAGTACTGCTTGCTTGTCAGAACTGTGCTTATATGACCTCTTCCAATGTGATACTGTAAATATGAAAAGATGCATTAAACCTTTGTTAGTTGATACTGCAGTCAATAAAAAACATTCAGTGGAAAACATATTGACAGGCCCTTGCAATACAAATATACAAAAAAAGCTTAAGGATATTTTCCATTATTTTTTAAAGTTATACTGCTACAATCTTCTTGAAAATTTGAAAGGAATAAAGGTACCAAAGATTCCATTCTCTTCTATGCAAGTAGCTTATATTTAATTCCACAGAAAAGAGTGAGGAATGTCAATTGCATCCGTGTTTCTTTCAGGCAGCAAACAGGAAACAGATGTGGGACACAAATGAAAACTAGGGAGATTTCAAAAGTCATCTTGGTAACAAGAGAGATGCTGGAAAAAAGAGAAATAGTTAACCTGCTTCATTTTCTAAGTAAGACATTGACATGAGAGCACATAATCAATCTGGTTTCAAAGAGGAAATCAACTTGCCATGCATTATTCTTCTACATTAGACTTATGAGGTATCTACCAACTTCCATATCAGTGTCTACACCTGACAAAGAAATGGTGGCTGCAATGGGATGGAATAAATATATAAAGATGCCAAAAGCTGATTTAGAGGTTGAGGGATCATGGGGAAAAGATTTCCCATAACTTAATATTATGAGATTTCACTAAATATAAAAAAAGGAGAGAGATGGTCTGCATGTATGTTTGGTATATTTATATTTTATGTATTATATGAAGAATTAAGTACTAACAAAACTAATGTTGTACAATGATTATACTAAATGGTATATATATTATTATACATGGAAAATATCTACATATGAAAATTTAATTCATCACCAATTTCACATTAGTGTCTATTACAATTATATATGTGGCATATAAAAATACAAAAA
The DNA here is from genome assembly GCA_028749045.1 of Cupressus sempervirens. Classification (NCBI taxonomy): domain Eukaryota; kingdom Viridiplantae; phylum Streptophyta; class Pinopsida; order Cupressales; family Cupressaceae; genus Cupressus; species Cupressus sempervirens. The sequence continues at coordinate 891,867,660 of CM053789.1, forward strand.
ATATTATAGAATTCAGTTAATCTTGCAAATTATATTCTTCTGAATCGGAAAAGAAACCTATTTCGTAAAATTTTGAGATACCCAAATCAAGCAACCAAACCTATAAAATCACGGCTTAACATCCATAAATAAATTATCTCTGCAAGCACCAATGCCAATTGACACGGAATAAAACATTTTTAAGTTCAGCAAGTCATATGATCCAAGAGAACCTTCCACTTTGATGATCTGGAATCTCAAGTATACATGTTCATATTGTGAAGCTCTTACTCCTCTAAGGTTATGTGTTGAGTAACATGGATCATTTTTTGCAAATGTACTAACATTGTCAATGTGATCGATGTCTTCCAAATGCAGATTTGAAAACTCATAAATATGAGAGGAGACATTGTTGGACTAACCACCAACGTTCCCCTTCGGGATTCGTGACATGGCTTAACCGCCTCATGTGTTCTATAAGTCTAATGGTTGTATCGGGCATTGACAGGTCGATCTTTTAGTGCAACAGCAACTCTAACTTGTAACAAATGGTATCAGAGCTTGGTCGCGGGTTCGAATCTCCTCGGGTAATGCTAAGGGGGGGATTGTTGGACTAACCACCAATATTCCCCTTCGAGATTCGTGATATGGCTTAACCGCCTCTTGTGTTCTATAAGTTTAGTGGTTGTATTGGGCATTGACAAGTTGATCTTTTGGTGCAACAGCAATTCTAGCTTGTAACAGACATGTCTCTATAGTTAATCATCATTAGTTAATATATTAATTATATATATAACCATATGTATAGCTCATCTTTAAGCATATATGTAATATTAATATGTTAACCATATATGTAATATATTATTATATTATTATATAATAATATGTAATGTATTATATATATATATATATATATATATATATATATATATATATATATAAGATATTTATCTTAAAGATGATGTACCATCAACAAGTTATCTCATGATAAAATCAATCCAACAAAAGCTACAACCTTAACACTCCCTCTTAGCTAGGGAGGATTTATAGAAGACATTATGTACTCATGAATAAGAAGAGATATCATCTCAGTATAATATTCAATTCACTATGAAGCTAAATTTTTCACCTTTCATAACACACAATTAAAGCAATTTCCATAACTTTAAAAAAATACTGCCTTAAGTATGGTCTATAGTAGTAACTATGATGTCCAGCAAGATCCGGCCCAAAGAACCATAACAAGTTGGTTATCATGGTGTCCGGCAAAATCTGGCCCAAAGAACCCATAACAAGTTGGTTATCATGGTGTCCGGCAAAATCCAACCCAAAGAACCATGATAACAAGTCTACCATTTATAAGATTGCCACCTTACAATGGTTACCTTATGTCTGTTCGTTATCACGATTTCCAGCACTCTATGACAACAATTTAATGAAGTCTACCATGATAACAGGTCTACCATTTATAAGATCGTCATCTTATAATGGTTACCTTCTGTTTATATATGTCAATGAAAGATAGTCACCTTTCATTACATATCATATGTGAAATAGTAACCACCACGAACCCAATCAGAGAGTGGTACAAAAGTTTTCACCTCAATTCTATCTCATAGAAGAATATTTTAAAATAAATTTTACTTATAACTTCTCCTGATAGAGAAGATATCATTCACAAAGGATTGCATCTCAAAAAAATTCCCACTGAACAATGATCCTGGGAAGTCAGGTCCTCTAGTTACTCCCTTAGAGCTCTCTTCGCCTAAAGGATGTTTGTCAAACTCCCTCTAAATCTAATATCAATCTTCTGACTTTCTGGTGACAAGTTATAACTTCCTCATGATGTATACATGGGTAGGCCCATTTAAAATCATGCAGTCACACCATGTATTTTTAGACTCCCTCTAAATATTAACCTTTTGAACTATTATATTGTCTTTGAAGAAGTGTCAGACTCCCTCTTAATGTAAAAGGATACTCATAATCTCAATCATTAAAGATATTCACTTCAGGATCCTCACTTCATAATCTCAATCATTAAAGATATTCACTTCAAAATCCTCACTTTATCCTGATCATCAAATGACTAATGAATCCTTGTCTACACAATATTTGGTAGCATGTGTAAAGTACCAACCTTCTTTTCCTGCAAGAATTTCCTCAACCATAAAAGAAAAAAGACCAAGGCAAATGAATTTTTACAATACATATAGAAATAAAATTTAAGAGAGAATACAAAGAGTAGATACATGTAATTCTCAAAGACAACAAATACTTATCTCCACATGAATGGAACATCTTCCCTTTAAAGATGGTTCAAGTGAGAATAGAACATTGTTTATCATTTACCCCCAACAATGTGAAGTTCCCACTTTTATATTGTCAAACAATTTTGTATCAATTATGAAAACTTATTTCTAAGTTCGAACTTGCTCTTTTCGTCCATTGAAGGTCCAAACATTCATTTAGCTTAATAGTAGAAACAAACATGTCCTTCCAAATAGATGTTACTTCTATTTTAAGCATCAATTCGACTTTTATTTTATGTCTACCATCATCAGATATGTACGCTTGGGATGCTTGCACTGCACCATTTCAAGATTACAAATGTGGCCATGAACTTGGAACCTGATAATAATGTTAAAAATCTTTGTGATCAACATTGCTTGGACATGGAAAATGGGATTGTTGCACTCTACCCGTACACATCCACTCTTTCCATTTCTGAATTTTGAGTTGCAGACTTTTACTTCTCACTTCTCATAACCACGACAAATTGCATTCACACAATTATAAAATTTGAGTTTTTTGTTTTTGTTTTTTTTAATGTCAGAGTGTGTACAACTCATACTCACTTTGTTTGAATAATTCTGTAGACTTATATGTTGGCAATATTACTTCTTTGATCCACTTGCCACAGGCTTCACAATGGCAAATGTTGTATCCTCCAGATAATGCTTTCCTGTTAAGATTGCAGTCCTCCCAAGCCAATGTAATTTTCTAAATCTTTATAATTATGAGAAATTCATGTGATGAACATGAGATTCGTGAAGACTGACTGATTATTATTGATTGCAGGAGTATTTAGAGCAAAATATGATGGGGCAGTTATAAAGGCAGTAACATTGTAGTTACAAAAATTGTAAAGCAAATACAATGATAAATCCGATAATAGCTATGCTAACAACCGCTAGGTGAAGTAAATTGCATGAAGAAGAGATAATCTGCCACGAGGTTGTAGGAGCAGCCATAGGAGCCCATCGTTTGATTTAGATTATATCTTCTACAGTTTGATTCAAATTTATCTCAGTTACCGGATTCGTCCATATACCCACGGATCCAGATTCGGGTCCGGATCCGCGCGTGGATCCGGGCAGGATCTGTAATCCTGCCTGTGGCTCCGTAAGGATCCGCACCCACGCGGATCCTTACGGAGCCACAGGCAGGATTACGGATCCTGCCCGGATCCTTGAAGATCCACGCGCGGATCCATGGCAAGGCCCAAATAAAGAAGCAACAAAGTGGGCCCAACTTCATTTTTTGATTTTTTTTTTCCTAAAGGCCCTAAACCTTAAAAACGACCCTCTAAATCACAATGCAAGTTCATTTACTCTCTATTTTGCTCTCTCATACTTGCTAGTTTGAAGTAAAGTGCTTAGATTCGAAGGAGATCGGTTGTGGAGCTTCAAATACCTTGCAAGAAGTGTTTAAGGTACGCATTTCAACCATATTTTTAAGTTCTTTCATAGATTATTGATTTATTTTTAGTTTTCCAAATTTTCAAGTTTTTGTGTAAGTGTGAAGCATGGTTTTCTTTCATTTTTTTTTTCTAGATTGCAAGAATAGAACAATGAGTAGTCAAGGCTCAGTGGCTGGAGGTGGGGCTGCATCACCAAGCTTCAAAACTGATAAAGGATCTCCTTTATGGAGACACACAACAAGAGTCGCACAATGTCCTGGGGGTGGGGCATACATATGGAAATGTAATTATTGCAACATACAACATAGAAGCTCCCATTCCCGAGTGAAACTACATTTTTTGGGCCCTACGGGGGAAGGAATTCACATGTGTCAGGGTAGTGATAAGAAGGGATTACCAGCTGCACAAATAGCAGCGTTAGCAAAAGAGCAAGATGATGCTGATAGAGCAGTTGCAAAAGAAAAATGTGGTGCTTCCAAAAAAAACAAATACACCAACACCATCATCCGATCAAACAAACACAAGAACACATCTTTTTTTGCCTATGCCAACTACAAATGATGAAGATGAAGACCATCTCCACTCACCCGCAATTGAGGCCCACTAGATAGGGCATTCCAAAATGAAAAGAGAGACATTGCTGATCACAAAATTGGACATTGTTTAATTGCAAATGGTGTTTCATTTAATTTTGCTAGATCACCTTATTTTAGGGAGATGGTGGAAGCAATAAATGATGCACCCCATGGTTACAAACTGCTTGGTTATGAGAAGTTGTGCACTACCATATTACATCATGAGAGGAAAAATGTAGAGGCTCAACTTCAACCAATAAGAGATTTTTGGGTTCAATCAGGTGTGTCTATTATTTCGGATGGGTGGAAAGATTGTAGAAACCGTCCATTGATCAATGTTATTGCTGCATGCCCTAAGGGGGCAATGTTCTTGAAGGCAGTTGATTGTGAAGGGCAAGTGAAAGATGCAGAATTTATTTCACGCATTCTCATTGATGCCATAGAGTCAAAGGGTCCTAATAATGTTGTCCAAGTGGTCACGGACAATGCAAAAGTTTGCAAGGCTGCAGGGATAATTGTAGAGTCTAGATATGATCATATCTTTTGGACACCATGCACCGTCCACTCTCTCAATTTAGTGATGAAAACAATTGGCACCGAAATAGATTGGGTGAAAAGGATATATGAAGAAGCTGAAGAGATTCAAATGTTTGTGACAAATCACCACATGTCACAAGCAATTTTTAGGAGTTTCTCGGACTTGGAGTTATTGAAGGTAAATTTGTATATTTAATATATAATTGAATATTATTGGATTCCACAATTATTAATTTTTGTTGTTGTTTACATTAACATGTTTTAATTTTTAAATGTATTACTAACTTGAGTTTAACATGTTCTTAGGTTGCTGAAACCTGCCGTGCCTCTCACACAATCGTCTTGAGACGACTTGTGAAGGTAAAAGAAGCATTAAAGCATATAGTAATTAGCCCCCAATGGGGCGTTTGGAAGAATTCCAATACAACAAGGGCCTTAAATGTGAGAAGAATGATGCTAGATGAGGATTGGTGGGGTCTTGTGAGTTATGTGTTGGAAATCACCGATCCAATAATGGCAATGCTTCACTTCGCAGATAGTGATGAGCCATGCCTTGGGGATATTTATGATTCCATGGATAGTATGCTGGAAAAAATTAAAATGGTAAGTTTTACGCTCTTTTACAACAATTTTTTATTTGAGAGATATCTAGATTCTAAAGTTTAAATTGACATATTCACTAATTATAATTATTATTCATATTTCATATCCTAGGTCATACAGAGGAGGGAGAATGATCCTAAGGACACCCTTTACAAGAAGGTGGAAAAAATTGTTCATCATTGATGGAACAAGATGACCACACCTTTGCACCTCCTTGCATATGCTCTATCCCCGAGGTACTGTAGTTCTTATCAAATGTTTGTGCTTATTTTATCCAATGTTTGTGCTATTGATATTTGATAGTGTTCAATTGTCTTTTGTTATCCCCAGGTACTATAGTGCAGATGTACTTCGCCTTCCAAGTAGAGTGCCACCATTTAGAGATGCAGAGGTTGCAAATGGGTATAAGAGGGCACTAGCTAAGATATTCCAAGATCCAGAGATTGGGGCAATTGTGAGGAGTGAATTTGCTGCTTTCAACTCAAGTGAGGATTTCCACCCTATTGCCATAGCAAACCAAAGCGTACCTCCAACCTCTTGCCATAAAGGTCCTATCCCAAGTAAGTTTGTAAAATTAAGCTTAAGGTTAACATTCTCAATTCCTTGAATTTATTATTTAATTTATTTATCTTGATTGTTGTATTGATAATTTTTAATTTCTCTTTAGGTTGCCAACTCTTCTGGAGCTGAGCGGAATTGGAGTACTTACTCCTTTATCCACTTAGTCAAATGCAACCGGTTGGCTCCAAAAAAATCATAAGACCTTGTGTTCATTCACAACAATTTGCGCTTGTTGTCATGGAAGGATCCTAAGTACAAGAAGGGGCCCGAAAAGCTTTGGGATGTAGCACCCGAGACTCCTGATTTAGATATGACCATCCAGGATCTTGCTAGATCCACTTTGATTGATGTGGTTGATGAGGAGGAGGATTATGAGTTAACAATCCCCTCTACTACTAGTGGTTTGGGTCCCTCTACTGATACAAATGCAGCACTTGCAACTCATCAGTAACCCTCTAATGCGGATTTTCTTGAAAATCCATTTGATGATTAAATCAAAAACTTTAGTCTTGACTCTTGACTCTTTTATGAGTAAATCATGTTACAAACTTTAAGTTTAATGATCTATATTTTGAATGTTACAAACTTTCACTTTCAGTAATTCAATGTGAATGTGTTGATTTTCTTTATAATCGTGAAAATAGATTAATTATCAATGTCATTGATCAAGTATACTAGATTCATAGATTCATGCTATGAAATGATTTAGTTTTAGAATTATGTATATTTCTCTTATTTTTCAGTATATATATATGTGTGTGTGTGTGTGTGTGTGCACGCACGAATCCTTCACGAATCATAATTGGGGAAAAAAAAAATTCCAAATCCACGGATCCGATTCACGTGCCTGAATCGGATTCGTGTCACGAATCGGCAACTAAGAAATTTATTTATAGGTTTCCTCCATTTGTTTCTGATAAATTGATTTTAAGTGAATGGCCCAAACAAAAAATATTCTTCTAAAAATAGGATGCAAAATTGACGTATTTACATAATATTCAAAAATATGTATGTTTTCAGAATGTAATCTTCATCTGCAACATTTCTACTTAATTCACGGAAGATAATTATTTCAGAATTATTCTGTGAGAATAGAACCTCTGCAACTTGGTCTATCACAGGTAGTAGACAATGATCGATTTTTTCATTTTTTCATTTATAGCCCATGAAAAAATAGATCATTATTTGAAGAAATTTTTTGGTCTTCGTCCATGCATGCTCTTTAGATCTACCTTCTAGTTTGTAAGACTAATTTGAAGGAACTTATCTCCGATACCAAATTGAGTAACATGGATCTTTTTCTGCAAATGTACTAACATTGCCAATGTGATTGATGTCTTCCAAATGCAGATTTAAAGACTCATAAATATGAGAGGAGACATGTCTCTATAGTTAATCATCATTAGTTAATATATTAATCATATAAATAACCATATGTATAACTCATCTTTAAGCATATATGTAATATTAATATGTTAACTATATATATAATATATTATTATATAATAATAAAATAATATATAATGTATAATATATATTATATATAAGATATTTATCTTAAAGATGATTTACCATCAACAAGGTATCTCATGATAAAATCAATCCGACAGAAGCTACAACCTTAACATTATATAATGTCAACCATTTTCTACATAGTTGTTTTACAAATTTTACAGAGATTGATAAAATGGAGGAAGTGAATGATTAAAGGCAAGTGGTTGCAATTCTTGTAACTGGCAAGACACGTTGTAACAAGGTTATTCTTTGAGAAACAGGATTCAAGAATAATCCCAAATGTAGAAATTTTGTTCCATGCATCTAACCTGTAAAGATTCTGCAAATTTTGTATCCTTTGAGTCAGACTTTTACTTCAGTCCTTGATAGCTAAGAATGGTCTTCTAATAATCTGAATATTGAGGAAGTTGACACTTATATATCTGATCCGAAATTATCTACTTCTGCAATATATCAGTATGATTATATTTCTTGAGGATATAGCTTTAATTGTGTAATATGTGAAGAGCACTGAACTTCTCTAATGCCGAGACAATAAGGAACAATCAACCTTGATTGAATGGGAGTATTTCTGATATTAATTACAGTATATTGATACTTAGAGGAGTAGATTGAATTGTTATCGTGTGTCCTCTAACTGCATCGATAACCTCCCTATATAGATATCCTTGCTAAAGGGTATTTCCCTCAAAGGGACATATCCCTTTCTAAACTAGCATAAACTAATTTTCCTATAAGTCAGCAATTTGAAATATAAACACAATAACATCTAACTAACAATGTGTTAGATTAGTTAAGGATTATAATGTTACTTCTTGAGAAGTCACCAGCTCCTAAGGAAAGTATTTAATCTAATGCTAGCCTAATGATATATTAGGGTAAGAAGGTCTAGTGCAATCTACAATTTCAGACCTATATATTGTTAGGTTAAATACCTAACACTCCCTCTTAACTTGATAATCACACAGAGAGATATTATATCTAGCAACATCAATACAGATGAATAAGCAAGAATTAATACTCTATATCTGTCTGAATCTTCTTAGTATGTGTCATCATAGAATACATGATACAATGTCATATTACTAAGCCTGTGATATGACAAATCACTTCTACTAGTGATAATATGCAGGACAAATCTGAAGAGTAATTTAATCTCTTCATTTATCCAAGTTGTGATTCATAGAAACTGGTATTTCTATATCACAAGATCCTAAGTTTAAGATCTACCAGAATACAAGATAAACCTAGAGAATACTAAAATTCTTCCTTTATCCAATTTATGACTCATGAACATAGCAATGTCAACATCACAATACGATGTAAAACTCATCTAGACCTTAGAGTAAAACTCTACTGTTTAGTACATTATCTAAGAGATCATCATCTCTCATAATGTCTTTTATACAAGTGTTCATTATTTTAGAGATCGTCACCTCTTTAAATAATGAATACAAACGGTGGAGCCCATAACAATCAATAGCCTGACAAAATAAAATTATTTTATTAATAATTAAAAGAGTACAAATAGATTACAACTCAACCATACCAAATCTCCTCCTGAAGTGTTCTATCTTTACTCTAGATAGAGGTTTGGTGAATATGTCTATTCTCTGATCTGTAGTGCAAATGTATTCTAATTTTATAGAATTCATGTCTACCACATCTCTTACATAATGGTAAGGAATTTCAATATGCTTGGACCTGTCATGGAAAACTGGATTCACTGAAAGCTTGATGGAGCTCTGATTATCACAATGAATAATCGTAGGATTCATGGCTTGCCCAAATAACCCTACAAGTAACTTCCTTAGCCAAACTGCTTCTTGAGAGGCCATCACTGCTGCAATGTATTCGGCTTCTGTGGAGCTTTGGGCTACTGAAGACTGCTTTCTGCATATCCAAGATATCATAGCTGATCCCAAACTGAAACAACATCCTGAAGTACTTTTTGTCTTTAATACTTCCACCCCAATCTGAGTCGGTGAATCCATGCAAATCTAAATCAACCTTCTCATATTTGAGTCCAAAATTTAGAGTGCCTTGTAAGTATCTCATAATGTGTTTAATTGCAACTAGGTGAATCTCCTTTGGTTCCCACATAAACTGACTTAAGGCATTAACTACATAGCAAATATTCGGTCTTGTATTTACTAAGTACATAAGGGACCCAATCATCTGTCTGTAGAGAGTAGAGTCTATGGAAGGTGATTCTACTGCTACTTCCTTAAGTTTATGTAGACTAGTCTCCATTGGAGAAGACATAGGTTTGAAATTCCAAATTCCAAATCTCTTTGAAATGTTTGATGTATACTTCCCTTGATTAAGTATGATATTGTCAAAATTTTGTCGTACTTGCAATCCTAGGAAGTAATGGGGAGTCCCAAATCTTTCATCTCGAGTTCTCTAGTTAGATCTTTCTTGCACTGATCTATGAGATGATCATCACCTGTTATTAGTAAATCATCGACATACAATATTAAAATTACCATATCATCTTTATCTCTTTTATAATATAAATTTGGATCAGCTTCATTCTTGGAGAATCCTAAGCCGGTGAGACACTTATCAATTCTTTCATACCAAGCCCTAGGAGCCTATTTAAGCCCATAGGGAGCTTTCTTGAGCCTGCAAACAAAAGCATTAGGATCATGAGTTTCAAATCCTTTAGGTTGCTCCAGATATACTTCTTCTAAAATCTTTCCATTTAGGAATGTTGTTTTTACATCCATCTGATGTACCATAGTTGGAAAACTCACCAAATGCAAAAGCTCGCCAAGCCCCCCTAAAAGTTTAATCGGGAAAAACTCGGCGATTTTTAAAAAAAACTCGGGAAAAACTCGAGAACCTAAAAAACCGCTGAAATTTAATGAAAAATACATTTATTTTGCAAAATTTAATGAGAAGATGCATCTAATAAGTTAATTAAAGACAATACAAAAGAAAGAAACGAAGTTTAGATATATATAAATGCATAATGCGTACAAAATTGCATTCTCATGTAGAATGCTCATGGTAGGAAGCAAAATAGTAAATTACTAAATAGTTTCAATTTGTCAAACTAGAAGTAAATACTAAAAGTCTAAATACATCAATACAATGTGACAATGTCAATCACATCTTCCTCTTTCCACTTGCACTAGCAGGAAAGCGAGGGGGTCTAGTCCTAGAAGAAGTGCCCCGCATTGGGATAGGGCATGAGTTGCGTGACTATGAACTCTGTGGGTGTGCCCCCTCGCTCGACGTCCCTATTGACTGGCTCGATGTCCTAGAAGAGGATGCATCTCCTCCTAATGGTAATGCCTGATCCTCGCTTAAATCATCATCATCCTCGTCCTCATCCTCAATGTCATCCATAGTGAACTGAAAATCAATGTTAGCCTCCCCTTCCATGGCCTGCCTCTCCAAATCAACGATCTCATCTGGTGTAAACAATGGACTTGGCTCCTGTGTTGTCCAATCAGAATAAGGATCTATCTCATCTAGATCAAGCGGACCAGGTAGTTCTAAGAGTTGTGCCTTTTTTATGCGCAACTTAAGATTATAGTGCGCATAAACAAGGTCATTAAGCCATTTTTGAGTCAATTTGTTTCTTTTCTTTGTATGGATGGACTCAAATAAGCTCCAATAGCGCTCACAATGGGATGAGCTACAAGGTTGGGATAGGACTCTGAGAGCAAATTTCCTTAAATTGGGGGTATTGCCACCCCAACTTGCCCACCAAGCATCTGCAAAACAAAATTAAAAAAGTTATAAAGCAATAAAAAAAAAATCAAAAGCACAACTTATCAATTAGCAAAATTTTTAAAGTTTGACGCTTTACCTGGTGCTTGAGTAGATCTTGCTCTCTTTGCTAGCATAGAAGAGAACAAAGGACCCCTTGATTCCACATAGATTTGTTGTTCGGTCACAATAAGGTCTCTCTCCTCTTCACTTGATATCATTCTCTCAATGCATTTAGAGAGACCTTCCATGACCTCTCCATTAGGATCTGAGTAGGAATCATCAGCTCTAAAACAAATAGAAAATGATATCAAGTCTTACTACACAACCTCAAAAAGTAAAGTAAAATAAAGACTTATTAAAATCCCAACTTCAAGGACAATCAATTATCGTAGTACCTGAATTTGGGATTGAGGAAGTAGCCTGCTGCATGAATAGGTTGGTGGAGCATATTGTTCCACCTCCTATCAATTATTTTCCAAATGGGGTCAAATCTGAGACTATCCCCGTGATAGTAACTTCTAACAGCCTCTTTCGCCCTATCCATGGCCTCATAAAGACCTCCCATTAGGGATTGCTGCCCATCACATGTGCGCAAGATTAGAACCAAGGGCAAAGACATCTACATTTGAAATTTGAAAAATACAAATTAGTTAATAACATAGTAAGTTATGAATTGATAATGAAACTTGAATAAACTAAAAATATAATGAAGTTACCTCCACAATCTCCTTAGCCTTTGCAAAAAAGCTATCATCAAACACTATTCATGCCACAGCCTCTCCTTCGGGCTTCTTTGAGTAAGGTGAAGCAACCCAATCAGCACACACAAACATTTGCTTCAAAGCCAATATGTGGTCAAGAATACTTTGCAACGTCAAGAAGACCGTTGCAAACCTTGTCATAGCAGGTCTCATCAAATCTTTGCCTTTAGTGGCTTTTCTCATCAAACTGAGAACCCATGGGTGATTATAGATATATTTCGTGACTCGCCTAGCATCTTCCACAATTGGACTCACCCGATCAAGTTTTCCTATGTCCTCCAAAAGAAGGTCAAGGACATGTGCTGCACAAGGTGACCAAAAAAGTGTGGGATGCCTCTCTTGGAGGATTCTACCTAAAAGATTAGCAAAAAATCAATAATCAGTAACAAACTTTCCATATTTAGTATTTACAAATTACATCAAATCTAAATTGAATAATACCATTATCCATAGCATTACATTCATGATTCATATTGATTCAAATATAAAAAATTAAATCTACTTGCTGCCACATATGATGTTGCATTATCTGTGATTATTTGCACCACATTCTCTATTCCCACCTCCATGACAACATTCTCCAACATTAAAGCCAATGTGGCTGCATTTTTCACTTTGTTTGAGGCATCGACAGATTTCCAAAACACCACATCATCTTTGCAAGCAATCAAGAAGTTAATAATGGTTCTACTTCCATCTGTCCACCCATCAGATAAAATGGTGCAGCCATACTTCTTCCACTCTTTCTTTTGGTCTTCTATCAACAATGTTGCCCTACCAACCGCTTTGTCAAGCAACCTACAAAATTTAGGTGTAATATTAAATAAAGTGTTAGTAAAAAATTAGGAAATAAGTTATAACAATTAAGATTTAAAATATAACAATGAACTAAAGTGAATCACAATTATTTACAATTACTAAATAGTAAAATACTAACCTTCCACTCATATCCTTGCGATTAGGCGGCTTGTACCCTTTGCCTGATATTGTCATTGCATTCACCATATTGATCCAATAGGGACTATTAGCGGCATTCATTGAGATATTGTTGAAAAACCAAAAATCAGCTGCTGCAATATCAGTTTGCTCATGCACCTCCTTAAACCATGCAGTGCCCTCTAATGATGGTTGTGCTCCAGGTGTGTTCCTGGGCACAAAATAACCACCTATCCCTGATGGGGATCCGGATGGTGATGATGAAGAAGTAGGAGATGTAGAAGAAGTAGAACCGGTAAATGAGAAATTTTGTTTGCGGATCCGTGGGCCACGAAGAGATCCTGGTATGTTCTCAAGTGCTTCTTCTTCCTCTTGCATATCAAAAGGAGCTCCTTCTGATTCAGCTATGGCTGCCCTCATAGCTAATTTTGCCCTCTCCCTATTCAATTTTTTCTCTTCAGCAGCTACAAGTAGGGCATGGATGAATCTTTTTTCTTCATCAGTTACCTTGAGACAAGGATTTGAGTCATGTTTCTTTATGCCTGCAAGATGGTATTTGAAGCGGTTTATGCCTTCAGAAATAATTCTCTCACAGAGAATGCATATCACCTTCCCAATATCATTTGGATTTGGAGCTTCATAGGCATACCGCCATGCCTTATCTCTTGCATTTTTAGGCCGAGTGCCTATATATCCAGATGGGCATGGTGTTTGTGGCCACTCTTCTTGCAGGTTTGTCATTTTTTTAATGGTTGATCGCTACCCTACACATAAATATATAGAAAAATGAATAAACAAAGTTAGAACTTAGAAGCTAGGGTTTCAAATGATTCAAAGTTTCAAACTTCAAACTTCAACCATATCCTTAGCAAACAACAAACTTCAACCATATCCTTAGAAGCTAGGGTTTCAAATGATTCAAAATGATTTTAAATGATTTGAAAACATTTACAAACAAGTTAACAATAACAAAAACAAAAGAACATTTGTAATAAAACTATAAAAAGTTTTCAAACTATGATAAGATGAACATACCTAGAAAGAAATTTGTCTTCTAAAATCGATTAGAATCCTCTACAATCCACTCAAATCCGCCTTGAATCACTTGCAATCAGCCAAGAATGCCTCCAAACCTTTTTCTCTTCACTCCTCAAGGCTCTAAACAATGCAAATACAAGAAAGAATGAGAAAAAACACATTCACTACTGCTTTAATCCATCACAGGCTGCGGGTGAAAATCTCACCAGTAAATCGCGAGTTTTTATGAAAAACTCGCCGAGTTTTTCACGATTACTCGCCGAATACTCGGCGAGTTTTTACTAGTTTGCCGAGTTTTTAAATCGGCGAGTTAACTGGTGAAAAATTATGTGATGTACCTTCCATCCCTTTGATTTGGCAATTGCTAAGACTGCTCTTACGGAGGTATATCTGGCAATAGGAGCAAAGGTTTCTTCATAATCAATCCCTTCTTTCTGTGAAAATCCTCTGGCTACAAATCTAGCTTTATACTTCTCAATACCACCGTCAGCAACATGCTTTATTTTAAATATCCACTTGGGAGAAATAACAGATTTTCCTTTAGCTCTTGGAACAATTTCCCAAACATCATTTTTCATAATAGATTGGTATTCTTCTGTCATAGCTTCTTTCCAAGTTGTATGTTTAATAGCATCAGAAGGATTAGTTGGTTCTGTTTTGGATAAATCACTCATGTTTGTTGAATAACTAGATAATCTTTTAGGTCTTTTGCTTTCTCTAACTGTTCTGAAAGGTGCAACAAAGTCTTGAGCTACTTCAACTTTTTTAATGGCCCAAAGTGGTCTTTTCTTTGAATTTTCTTCAAGGTTCATATTTTAAATTTCATCTTCGATTTCTTCTAAGTTCTCCCTTTGGGACCTAGATTCACTATTTCTTTCAGAACTAGATAAAGGAGAAAGTTCATTAGAACTTATGACTCTTTTGAATGCAAGATCTTCTTTAAAGATTACATCCCTACTAAGTTCAATACTTTTCTGTCCAGGTATGAAAATCCTATATGCCTTAAATGTTTCACTATACCCTACAAAAATACCTTTCCTCCCAGAGGGTTCTAACTTGGTTCTCTTTTCTTTTAGAACATGGATATATACAGGACACCCAAAAATTTTAAGATGACTTATATTGGGTTTTACTTTAGTAAATACTTCTTCAAGAGTTTTATGTTTAAGATAGGAGTGAGGGCTTCTGTTTTGAATATATACAGCAATAAAAGAGGCTTCTACACAAAGATAATATTCTAAATTTTGATCACAAATCATAGCTCTAGCAGCTTCTATAATTGTCCTGTTCTTTCTTTCTGCTACTCTATTTTGTTTTGAATTATAAGGAACAGTGTACTCCCTCTTAATCCCTGATTCTTTACAAAACCTTTTAAATAGTTTGAAGTGTATTCTCCTTTGTTATCAATTCTAAGGGTTTTAATTTTATGCCCTAAAAAGTTTTCAGTTAATGTTTTGAATTCTTTAAATCTTTGTTGGATTTCTTCTGATTCTTTGCATTTTAAAAAAAAATCCATGTTTTCCTAGAGAAGTCATCTATGAACAAGACGTAATACCATAATCCTCCAAGAGAAGGAACAGACAAAGGTCTACATAAATTTGAATGAATTAATTCTAGTACATTATTTGTTTTTCTAGTACTATCATGAAAAGGACTTCTGGTGTTCTTACCCAGAGCACACCCTTTGCAAATACTTGAGTGGTCTTTATTTAGTTTAAGTAATCCAGTAACCATCTTCTCCATAGTTGATAAAGTTTTGAAATTTAGAAGCCCTAATCTTCTAGGCCATATTTTATTTATATCTACAGCTTCATGAACTAAGGCTTGAATAGATCGACTAGATTTTGTATTCAATTCATACAAATATCCTTTTATTTGACCAATTAACTTCGCTTTCTTGATGGAGGAGTTCTTTGCCCGGGTTAATACTTTTCCATCCACGAATGCAACATTATGCCCATCATTTTCAAATGTTGTAACTGAGATTAGGTTTCTTTTAATTCGCGGTACATAGAGTACACTTTTAAGAAGAAGAGTATTTCCTTATTTTAGTTTCAAAGTACAATTTCCAATTCCTTCAACAGAGTGCTGAATTATCACCAATGGTAACTTCACCGTTAACCTTCTCTAATAAAGAGTCTAGTGTTTCTTTGTATCCCGTTATATGTCTAGAAGACCCACTATCAATCACCCATGCTTTATTTGAAATCTCATTTGATAGTAAGAATACAAAACACGGTTCTCAAGATCATAAGTATCTTCTTCCCTAATAACATTTGTACAGTTTGCTTGTTGTTTGGAATTTTCAGGACAATTAGATCTGTAGTGTCCAAATTTTTCACATTTGAAACACTTTATTTTAAATAGATCTTTCTTGGGTTTTCCATTCTTTTGATTTCCCTTTTTTTTCTTGAAATGTTTCTTCTTGCCCTTATAGGAGCTTGTATTAAGAACATGAAGTTCTTCATCTTCTGTTTTCGATTTCCCTCCTTTCTTTAGTTTTCTGGATTCCTCTTCAAGACAATCGTTCTTGAGTCTGTTAAAATCCGAAAGATTATCTCTAGCACTTATTCCTTTGCAAATGTCTCCCATGAATCTGACAATCCATCTATAGCCATAAGTGTTAAGTTTGTGTCACTAATAGTGGTTCCTATACTTGATAGTTCATCTCTAATGCCAGCAACTCTTAGGAAGTAAGAATTTATCGATTTTCCTTTCTTTATCTGAATGTGATTCAGTTGCCTTCTCAATGCGAGAACCCCAGTTGCATTGTTTACTTCATATGCATTTCGTAATGCATTCATCATATCAAGGCAGTTTGATGTTTTGTAAGCATAAGTACGATATCATTTTTTACTCCATCTAAATGATTTGAATAGCTTTTCTATTTCCTCTACTCCAGATAGATTTGTGAGGTTCAACTGGAGGTTGTTTGGATGCTCCATCAACAAATTGTTTTACATCATTCTCTTCAAGAATCATCATGATTCTGAACTTCCAGGCTTCAAAGTGTTCTTTCCCATCAAACCTGTCCTCAAGTCTGATTGTGTATGTTATTGAAAATAGGAGAGAGTTGCTAGATATATATGAAGTCTGATAACTGAATTTTGCAGAGCCTAGGTTCGACTAAGAGAGCTCTGATACCATGTAAAGATTTTGCAAATTCTCTATCCTTTGAGTCAGACTTTTACTTTAGTCCTTGATAGCTAAGAATGGTCTTTGAATAATCTGAGTATTGAGGAAGTTGACACTTACATATCTGATCCAAAATTATCTACTTATGCAATATATCAGTATGATGATATTGCTTGAGGATATAGCCTTAATTGTGTAATATGTGAAGAACACTAAACTTCTCTAATGCCGATACAGTAAGGAACAATCAACCTTGATCAAATAGGAGTATTTCTGATATTAATTACAGGATATTGATACTTAGAGGAGCAGACTGAATTGTTACTGTGTGTCCTCTAACTGCACCGATAACCTCCCTATATATATCCTTGCTAAAGAGTATGTCCCTCAAAGGGACATATCCCTTCCTAAACTAGCATTAACTAATTTTCCTATAAGTCGGCGATCTGAAATATAAACACAATAACATCTAACTAACAATGTGTTAGATTAGTTAAAGATTATAATGTTCTTGAGAAGTCACCTGCTCCTAAGGAAAGTATATAATCTAATGCCAGCCTAATGATATATTAGGGTAAGAAGGTCTAGTGCGGTCTGCACTTTCAGACCTGTATATTGTCAGGTTAAATACTCAACATGACCTCTCTAATCATTGTACAGAAGTTAGAATACTACAACTTTACACTTACAGTTCTAGCATAGTGATCTCTAGTTCTTATATTTTTCTTAGCCAAACACTATAATATGGTATTTACACTGAATCCTTCTCTTATTTGGCCTTCATCCGTAACACATTAGAATTTACTTTTGGGCATGTTCAAACGAGGCAAGCCTAGGCTTCAAAGCAATTGTATCAGAGCACGCATTACTTCACAGTGATAACAAAACCCAAATCACATCCTTGCAGTATTGGAGTTTCTCATTTGACTCTTTATTAGCATTTTGTATATCCACTCACATGGACTGAGTACAAAAGCTTAGTCTTAAAGCTCCTAACCCCTTATCCTACGTTCCTTCACAATCTCAACTGATGATAAACAAATCCGTCCTATATATGTCAACTTTAGAAATGCTTCAAAGATGAGAGAAAAACACTTTGTAGTGACAAATGAGTTGGGGCAACAGGGCACAAAAAAGAAGACAAAGTCATCAATTAATTCAAATAACTCCCACAAAGTGTTTTAATCCACTCCTGGACCATCAACTTCATCAATGTATTATAATATTTAGAAGTACAAACACCATATAGGGCACAACTAAATTAACTTAACCTTGCTCACATTCTGCAGTAAATCACCTTTCCTATCAAGAACAGCTCACCAATTGCCCCTATAACATTTTACATATCCATAAAGAAATGGTGGCATAGCTACCACATTACTACCAATGGGGATAATCTTAGGCTTGAAAAGGCCTAAAATGATCTGGTAATTATTCTGTATTTTCCTTGCACACTCTTCCACACAAGATGTGAGGAAGGGAAGACTAGATACTAAACTATAGATCAATAATAATAATTATTCAACCAAAATATCTATGCAGCTGAGTTAGAAAAAGCTGTGGTAGCCTCATTTCCCTATAACTATACTCAAAAAATTTCCTAAAATATTAGCCACACTGCCCTAGTAGCCCAAATTCCTGCCTGCCACGAGTATCAAAGTGTAGATTGCACAGGTAAATCACAAGTAAACAATGTTTCCCAATTTTTCACAAATTTTAATGCATTGCAATTTCTGATTTCTGCAGTTAATTGTGATTTTTTCATGAATCTGCTTCTATGGTCTGTTAAAAACATATGAATTTATAGTTTACAAAGATTCATATTATGGAGATCAAAAGTTGCTAGGAAGTGGAACTATTTCCTTAATTGATCTCTCATCCCCTAGTAGTTGTGTAGTGTAACAAATTGTTGATGCATCCTTAATGAGCTAGGGTGTGACTTGGTATACTGCAAATCTCATGGGTGGCAACTTGGTTGTTGTGCTGACATTTATATGTATAAATTGCAAGATCGCACTTTGATGATGCAGTGAGCTAATTTATGAGCTGAGTGTTGCAGTCTTTCTATAAGGTGTGTTGTCCCTATTGAAGCTCCGGTAGAAACTGCGAGTTTGATTGGTGAGGCATGTTTGTCGTAGAAATGATCTCTCAATGTGGTATGTTGTGCTGCTATTGGAGCATGTGCATCATTCCCAAAGGGTAAATACAGTTTTTGTGTTCAGTAAAGTATCTAGGAGGTGATCTAGTGTGCCACAAACCCAAAAGTACTCCAACAACTGCTGCAAGCCATGAGTGTGGTCTCGCTACTACTACCAACACTATGTTTGCTAAAGCCTCCTAGAGAAGTCAACACTTCTTGTAAAGCGAGACTCTTAATTAAATTGAGACTATGAAGCAAGTGATGAGCCTTGATTTAGCTGCTATATGGTGAACAACTTAGCTTGTGTGCTGAGCTGACCTTTCTGACAACTCTATACAAGCATAGAATAGTTCCTAGTGAACGTGGTTTCTAGGATCTAATCCTTTTTACTAGAAATCATTCCTTAGTTGGACAGTGAAATCCAAAGTGATTTATATGCATAGCAAAACGACACAATTGTTGTTTGGTGCCAATGAAGCAAGTGTTGAGCTTGAATTCACATTTGGAATATCAGATATGGTATCTCTTTCTGCCTAGTGTGCCTACTATCACAACCATGCAAAGTGACAATGTAGAGATGCATTTATACCTCGGGTAGTGCAAGACCAATAAAGTTGATAATAATTGATTGCCCCCTGCATTACATCTTTTGTTGTGCATTGCTTGACATGACAACATGAAAAAGATGTTAGTGGTAATCAAATTCCATAGTACCTAAGTTTCTCTTATGTCCTAAATTCAGTCATGTTGTTTAAAAGGGTGCATTACATAAGCTGGAGTATATACCCAACTTTATATATTCCAACAAAGGACGCTGAACTTATCCTTGCCCTTTTTTGAAATCAGAACTGGAATTCAGAAGAGAATTCTACATCAAACACGTCTCAAAGACTATATATAGCTTTTGTGTGTGTGTGGGAGGGGGGGCCGGGTTAGGAGTTGAATTTCATTCCTATTTTCCTTGCATTTACCTTATTTTTAATATCCACCACGAGCATCATCATTCATCTCAAAAATGTAATGTCCCCTTTCTGAAATAGGATTTCATAATAAATAATAATATAATTAAAACATAAAAATAAATAGATATAATATAATAACAAGTTAATAATTTTAATGAAAGGTTAAGAGGCATACAATAAAGAGTTCTGACTCCCTCAGCATAATATACAAAAGGAAGTTCAGTTGGGAGGAAATATTGAGTAAGGAAGAAAGAGGGAACATAGGAAATACGTAAGGACTAATGGAAGAATAAATAAGTGTTGATGATATAGTTGCAGGAGATATCTTTCTCTCCTAAATTCAAATTAAATATATGACTGTTGAAACTGTGGTTGTTGAAGTCGAATCATCTCAAACATTGCAGAAGGAATTCCTATATCGTCATTGTTCTTTGTACCGTCACGAATGACGCTTCAAGTGACATAGGATCCTCATTGTTCAATATATACAAACTTTTCTTTGGGCAGAAGCTTCCAGAATTGTTGTGTATATCCCTAACCAAAGCCCTCATCAAATATTGAAAAATATGACTCTTGAAGGAAACTTCACAGGTGTCAAAGCTGGGATTAGTCATTTAAGAATTTTTGGTTATCCTGTTCATATTCATGTATCTAAAGATAATAGATCTAAACTAGAACCATCAGGCAGGAGAGGAATATTTGTGGGTTACAGTGACTCTTCAAAGGCCTACAGGATCTACATTCCAGGGCAAAAACAAATTCAGATCAGCAGGGATCTCTCTTTTGAAGAGGAAGTAGCATTGAAAAGATCAAAGGGTCTTCCATGGACATAGGCAATGAAGAACAATAGATGTCTCAAGATATGGACATTTATCTTGACTGTTTTAAAAATTAGAGGGAGTCTACTCAACCAGAAGAGACTTTTGATCCAATTGATTCCATAGAACCAACTGATGGGCCAAGTATCATTACTATAGGTAGAAAGAGACCTCTGTGGGTTAGACAAACTATGTAGGATGCAAAAAACATATGCTGCTCCTCATGGTGCTTTTAGAGAAACAAGAGATTGTAGCAATTTTTATGATATGTGGCATTAATGAGTCACATCATTGAGTCTCAGCCTTCTAGCTTTGAGGAGGCATCCAATGTGTGGAGAGATGCTATGACAGAAGAATATCAGTCTATCATCAAGAACAATGTTTGGGATATTTTACCAAGGCCTACAGAAAAACCAATTGTGTCTTCCAAGTGTCTTTTCAAGATCAGGCATGCAGCTGATGGAAGTATTGAGAAGTACCCAAGTAAGATTTGTGGCAAGAGGTTTCTTTCAAAAGGAGGGAATAGACTGTGAGGAGACATTTGCTCTCGTTGCTTGTTATACATCTATGAGGACCAAGGTTGCACGGGTACATGTATCCAAACCCCTGGTATGTGTACTAGGTATTGGTACATGTATCCTGTATTAAGTACTTGCCTGGGTACATACCTCGTAACCGGAAATGCCACATCAGCTCACAATTTTTTTCTCCTTTGCAAAATGTTAAAAAAGCTGCCACGTAGATTAAGATGCCTGATTTTGGTTTCAGTTTATCATTTGCATATCAGCTGGTTGCTTATCAAGCTTAATTCAATTTGAAACTTTGATACAATATTGATTAACATTAAACTATTAATTTTTTTCTGATTTTCACTGTTCAAGTTAAAACTAGATATTTGTTCATTTGCAATATGTCGTCATATGGTTTATGATCTTCCCGTTCATATTTAAAGATTGCCTTCTTTGTTATGCATCTAAAGTTTTAACATTCACCATATAGATTATGACTCGTGACTCATTTTTTCAGGTTTTTAGTTTTGAAAGCTCAATGCCATTGATTCATGACACACATTTTCAGATTTTCTATAAAAGAAATAAAAATAGACCTACCCCCATCTCCTGTTTTGAAAAATACTTGTACCCATACTCAAAGTACCCAAGTACCCCCGTACCCATGCAACCTTGATCAAAACTATTATTGCTATTGCATCAGCTAAATGCTGAAAGCTATATCAAATGGATGTAAAGACTGCATTTCTTAATGGTATGACTGAAGATTAAGTGTTCAACAAACAACTAGACAATTTTGTGATCCATGGGATGAAGTCTCATGTATGCAGATTGAAGGTGTTGTATAGCCTTAAGCAAACACCTTGTGCATAGTATGAAAAGATTGATCAATACTTGATGAGCTTGGGATTCTCCAAGAATGATGCAGATTCAAATCTTTACTTCAAGATAGTTAATAGTGTCATGCATTAGCTTTTAGCCTCTTAGTTTGAAATAGAGGATCTTGGTCTTACACATTACTTTTTAGGATTGGAAGAGTGGCAAAGACCCAATGAGATTATTCTTAGTCAAGGGAAATATACCATAGATATCTTAACAAGATTTGGATAAAGGATAGCAAGTCCATGTCTACACCCATTGAAACAAATTTGAAAAAGTTGAGTGATTTTGC
This sequence comes from Cupressus sempervirens, assembly GCA_028749045.1. NCBI lineage: Eukaryota > Viridiplantae > Streptophyta > Pinopsida > Cupressales > Cupressaceae > Cupressus > Cupressus sempervirens. The sequence goes on from CM053789.1 coordinate 891,890,329, forward strand.
AGCTAGCTCAGATTTGGTAAATCCTACCATGCAAAAACAATTGATTGGACCTTTGATGTATCTAGTGAATACTAGACCAGAAATTTGTTATGCGGTAAGAGCTCTTAGTCAGTTCATGTGTGAGCCAAGCGTATCTTAAGATACTTGCATAACAAAGTGGGATATGGCTTGAGATATACTTCTGATGAAGATCTAAAGTTACAAGGTTATTCTAATTCTAATTGGGTTTAGGAGTGTAACTGATATAAAAGCACCTCTGGATGTTACTTCAGTTTGGGGTCTTCCATGATTTCCTGGTGTAGCAAGAAGCAAAACTTTGCGGCACAAGGCACTGGAGAAGCTGAATACATTACAGCATGTGTAGCAGCTCAAGAAGCAGTGTGGCTTCAAAAGCTTCTTGCAGGATTGTTTGGTCAAGCATTGGAGCCAACTATGATTCATTGTGATAATAAAAGTTGTGTAAAGCTTTCAGTCAGTCCAATGTTTAGAACAAAACATTTCGAGATCAAATATCATTACATCAAAAATATGGTTCTGACAAAAGCAATACAACTCAAGTATATTTGCACTGGTTAACAAAGAGCTGGTATTCTCACCAAGTGCCTCTCCGGAGTGAAATTTGCACATTTTCGAGACAAGCTTGGTGTTGTGGAGAATGTTGCTCTTGTTGAGGAGTTGTCTTAGCATTAGTAATTCTTACTAAGTGCTTAAATGCATATTTCTCTAAGATAGAGAAATATGAGGTGAAAGCTCTCTGAGAAATGTTACGCTTTCCGCTCATGGGAGTAGCCATAGTGGACGTCATGTTAAGGGACTACATGACAACATCACGTTGAGTGACTCTGATGAGCATTTGAGTATATGTTTCTTTCCACACAGGGATGTAGCCATGGTGGACGTCATGTTGAGTGACTTCATGATGTTATCATGTTGAGAGATTCTGTGATAGAAATCTTTTCCACAAATGGGTGTAGCCATTGTGGGTATCATGTTGAGAGACTCCATAACATGGCTATCTAGAAAGATACAGCCCTAGCTAAGAGATAGTATTGATGAAATAGTTGCAGAAGATATCTCTCTACTAAATTGAAATTAAATACATAATTGTTGAAGTCGTGGATGTTGAAGTTGAATCATCTCAGACATCATAGAAGTAATTCCTATATTCTCATTGTTCTTTGTAATCCCACGGTCAATGCTTCAAGTGACATGGAATTTTCTTTTGTAAAGACAAATGCTTAAAGTGTCATAGCAGACTCGTCATTGTCTGGACAGTGAAGACTCTGACTCTTCATGAGGAAGATAAGTTTATACATCTAGGCAACATTCGAATCAGCATATTACGGTTTGATATTCTTGACTTGAGAGATTGCATGTATGGAATATCCCTTACTATCTACAAATTCTTAGATGCTATGATTATTGCTTCAATTGAGCTAGATTTGTATGAATTGTAAATCAGACTTCTACTTTTCCATCAATAAAGTGGTATTTTATGGTTGAGTTTTTCTGTAGTGCCTACCCCTAGTTTACTTTTCATGTTATATTGCCAAATTCTTTTAGGCCAGCTTTTATGTTTGTGTTATGATTTAGTGTTACTTGATCACCTGATTTGATTGATGCTATTTCATACTTAGATTATATATTTGATGAGCTACTTAATACTCAGTTATTTCATGTGTTCATGGTTATTCTTTCGATGATGATGGTTTGTATGTTCATATGGTGATTTCAGTTGTTTCATGATGATAGTTAGATGGATGATTTATATACGGTTCTTATGGTTACTTACCCCATACTTGCATGTGTATGGTGTACATGTATGTTTTACTTTATGGTTGATGTGGTTGAGGGAGGGAGTCGTAGTCACCTGCTAGTCGAGATCTACACGATGTACCACTCCCCGCCATTGACTGTTTAGTTTAGATATATATGCATATGCACATATTCTGCTTTTATGCAGATTACATGTACCAAGCACCAATTTCCGTGAATTGCCAGGATGAGTGTGCCCTATCGCAGTATCTCAATGGTAAAGAAGAGAGATAGTTCTCGAGTCCAAATCCTAACCCTGAGCCAATTGTCCTAGAATATAGGACAAGTATCTGAGTAATGTACCCTTTTGAATTCGTCAAGTGACGTGAATTTGATATTTTGACCCTTGACTTTGAATTCGTACTTTGTCTTGTAGATGGGTTTTCTTATTAACTTTGTGGGTTTGTTGTGATTTTTAGTTATAATTAAATCAAGTAAAGATATTATTAAATGATTTAATTTAACAAAAAAATATTAGGACAAATCAATTTTTAATTATTATTAATTAATTGAGAAATTAATTAAATAGAGAAAATATATTTAAAAATTTAATTAAAAGTCCAAATTTGGCGTAATTATATTTATTTAATTTAATAATAATTAATTTAGAAGTTTCATTTTAATAATGAACTCTAAATATTATTATTTGTTAAATTAATAAATATAGTTTCTAAATACGTCTTATTATTTATTAAAAACAAAGTGAGTAATTTAAATAAACTTTATTCTACTAAAAACGCAAAAAGTATGCACAAAGAATTAAATTAATTAAAATAATATAAGAAAAGGCTTTTGCATCATACATAATTGTTGAAGTCGTGGATGTTGAAGTTGAATCATCTCAGACATCATAGAAGGAATTCCTATATTCTCATTGTTCTTTGTAATCCCACGGTCAATGCTTCAAGTAACATGGAATTTGTTTTTGTAAAGACAAATGCTTAAAGTGTCATAGCAAACTCGTCATTGTCTGGACAGTGAAGACTCTGACTCTTCATGAGGAAGATAAGTTTATACATCTAGGCAACATTCGAATCAGCATATTACGGTTTGATATTCTTGGCTTGAGAGATTGCATGTATGAAATATCCCTTACTATCTGCAAATTCTTAGATGCTATGATTATTGCTTCAATTGAGCTAGATTTGTATGAATTGTAAATCAGACTTCTACTTTTTCATCAATAAAGTGGTATTTTATGGTTGAGTTTTTCTGTAGCGCCTACCACTAGTTTACTTTTCATGTTATATTGCCAAATTCTTTTAGGCCAGCTTTTATGTTTGTGTTATGATTTAGTGTTACTTGATCACCTGATTTGATTGATGCTATTTCATACTTAGATTATATATTTGATGAGCTACTTAATACTCGATTATTTCATGTGTTCATGGTTTTTCTTTCGATGATGATGGTTTGTATGTTCATATGGTGATTTCAGTTGTTTCATGATGATAGTTAAATGGATGATTTATATAGGTTCTTATGGTTACTTACCCCATACTTGCATGTGTCTGGTGTACATGTATGTTTTACTTTATGTTTGATGTGGTTGAGAGAGGGAGTCGTAGTCACCTGCTAATCGAGATCTACACGATGTACCACTCCCCGCTATTGATTATTTAGTTTAGATATATATGCATATGCACATATTCTGCTTTTATGCAGATTACATGTACCAGGCACCAATTTCTGTGAATTGCCAGGATGAGTGTGTGTTGGAATCTGAAAAGATTAATAACCCAGAAAACTAGTGCAAAGAGTAAATATCTAAACTATGAATGCAAATGATACAAAATCAAAATAGCATCATAGAGTTAGTCTCCAAGAGAGTAATGCAAATGTTGGAAGTAAAATAGCATTAAGAGGATGCAAAAATAAGATATGCAAATACAAGCCAGGTAGCATGCTTATATAGGCTAGGAAGAGGGAGGAGGTGGCAACACCAACCAATGAGGAGCAACCATCTATTGGACTAAAGATAGCAAATTATCTTCCCAAGATAGCTAATGGATGCTCACATGTAGGAAGGTGACACCTCACAACCATTCACCTAATAAGACATGCTTTATTAACCTAAGCGAGATTATTAAAAGTGTAGGAAAAACCTATCAAAATAGGAAAAATAAAAAATTACACTAACACCCCCCCATAAGCGAAGCTTAGGTGGATGTAGAAATGGGTCCCGGCAAGTCAAGCCTGATGAGGTACCCATGTACATAAAATTCCCCCAAAAGAGAGAGAAAAGAGACTCCCCAAAGAAAATTAGGACTCCAAGTGAGAGGAAGAGGCCCCCCCAAAAGATGAAGCATCCCGCACCTCCAGCAAAGCTTGCAAATTTTGTCTGGTTGATCCACTTACATCGAACAAGTTTTCTTCCCTTAGGAAAAGGGGCAAGATCCCAAGTGTGGTTCCTCATCAAGGAACTATACTCTTCCTGCATAGCTGTATCCCACTCAGAAATACCAAAAGCCTCATGAAAGGACTGTGGATTTGAGGCAGTAGCAATGAAGATATGTAGAGCATTTTGGAATTGTAAATGAGTCTGCTTGGTGTCTGATGGATCCCCAACCCAATCACCTGCAAACTGCAAGGTCTGTCTAGCCCAAAGTGGACCAGAAGATGGAGAATCTAGAGGAGAATCATCAACCTGTGAATGATGACTAGGAGAGGAAGGAGGTGAGTCCTCTGAATCACTCTCTGCATCAAAAGTGGAGGTAGAAAACTGCTCAAGTGAATTTGACCAATCAGAAGATCTATCATGTATTCCAAGTGACTCCAATGTCAAAGTAGAAGGCAACCCTGTGACCATGCTCTGTTGGTTAAGCTGATGCAAGTAGTGGAAGTTAAGATGGCCAAACCGCTCATGCCATAATCTTCTCACATCATTAAAGTGAGTGAGTGAAACAGTTAAAAGAGGATCAGGAACAAAGTGAGAAAACATATAGAGTCTTGACTGATGATCTGCTCTCCCAACTGCAATTGTAGAATCATTGTGCAACTCACGTATCTCCACTGAATCAGGAGTGAACTCAACCCGCTTGCCTAAACTTGTGTGAGTGATCTGGTGTACCGATAGGAGATTAGTTGACAATGAGGGTACATAAGCAACATCATGGAATGTGCCATCCCCCACATCAATAGACCCTCTCCCACACACCTCAATAGGAGTGTTGTCACCCATCAACATTGAAGGCATAGTACATTGCTCCAAGGATGCAATTTCTTCCTTAGATGAAGCCATGTGGTGTGAAGCACCCGAATCAAGAACCCAAGTGGATGGTGAGGAAGCAACTGCAAAAAGGGCCTTGCCCTTTCCTTTCCCCTTGCTGTTTTCTTTTTCTTTGTTAGACCCTTCATTAGAACTTTGTTTGATAGACTCAAGAACACTGATATTATTCTTCTCAAGAATGTATGTCAAGTGATCAAGTTGTTTCTGCAAACATTTATGTTCATCATGACCAGGTCTTTTACAATAGACACATTTGACCTTTTCTTTCTTAGGCTTATCACCCTTGGAAGATGGTGTATCAATAGTTTCTTTTGAAGAAACCGACATCTAATCCTTCTTCTCCTCGCTATTCTTTTGTTTCTTATCCTTACTATTGTTGTTACTACTTTGTCCTTGTTCTTTTGTGCCTTGGTTGGCAATCAAGGCATGTGACTTAGAGGACTTAAGAATGCCCGTCTGGATTAGCTTGTCCTGTTCTCGAGTGAGATTGACAGCAAAATCATCTAAAGATGGCATGGTGAATTGAGTACCAAGTGCACCCTTAGTAGCATAGAAGGTAGAGACAAACACAAAATATTCTGAACTTAGCTTAGAGAGAATACTAAGAATCAGTTGTTCATCTTTCTTTTCAATTCCACATTGTTTTAACTGCAGCCTTAGTGATTTCAATTTGGTGAAGAAATCTTGGATTGTGTTGAAATTGCTTGGACTCAAACTAATTAATTCATTTTCCAACATATGACCCCTCATTGAATCTTGTGTGCCAAATAGTGTTTCTAGCTTTGTCCATACTTCATTTGGTGTATCCAAAGACTCAATGTGAAATAGCAAGTCAGGAGAAACAGACAAACACAATGTTCCAAATGCCTCATCACATTTGTTAAACCACTCAGGCTTATCTTCATCTTTAGCAGGTTCAGTTTCAAGTCCCATAGTTATCCTATTTAATCCAGCTTTCCTTAAGTGAATTGTCATGCGTGATTTCCACTCAAAGTAATTGTATGGAGTTAGGATGGGCATATTTGTTTGATCCATGATGAAGAAATGCAAAGAAGAAATGCTAGAAAGAAGAGAACCCAGCCACGACAATGCCCCCCCCCTCTTTACTCAATCAAAGAACCCCCCCCAAAGAAATATGATTTGGCACTTTATTTTAGTGCATTTACAACTACCACTAGAAAGAGATACTTAGTGGTCTTGATTTCAATGCATTACAAACCCTCATGAAGAGCATATGCTAAAAGTGAAACTTGGGCACAATAATCAAAGAAACGAATAGCACCACTGCAATCTACTCGAAAAATCATGCACTTTCAAAAAAAAAATCGCCTCGATACGAGGTCGTATGAGAAAGTTATGATCCTTCGAAGTTTCCAAAATGAGAACGGTGCACAGTCACGGCTGAGAATCTACAATTTCTGAAGAATTCATGCATGAAAATCAAAAAACAACTCCACTAGTGGATAGAGTACAAAAAAATAGCCAAGTTCATAACAAGAATCATCAAAATCAGAGCCCGTATGAGCAAGAACAAGACATTTGAAAACTGTATTCAAATCTGCGACTGCCAACGGAGAGGGGTATGGCTGTAGCTTTGCATGCTCGATTCTGAAAAAAATACAGCTTGCATGCAAAATCTAAAAGATACCCAGATGGTTTTTTGGGGCTGCGAACAAAACCCAGAAAGCATTTTTCATGCTGATGTACAGAAGATGTTGTTGTAGTGTAAATCAGACGCCTTTAACAGTAAAAAACGGCTCCAAAAATCAAGAAACGACCCCAGCAACCAAAATATGACATGCAAATGTTGGATCAGCTTCCTAAGTCCATCAATGGCATGCTGGAACCTGCAATACTGATTGAAAACTCCAAATATGCAAGTTGGTTGTCAGATTTGAGATTGAAACCCCAGAGAAAAATCGTTTTTGTCAAAACTTTTCTGATTCTCAGGATTATCCAAAGATGCAAGAGAAGAGCATACTTTGTTTTTCAAAAAAACTACAATAAAGTTTATTTGCCCTCCCCGAATCTCTCAAATAAGGAAACTAAAATCTACTCTTGCACATAGAAAAGCTCTGATACCATGTTAGAATCTGAAAAGATTAATAACCCAGAAAACTAGTGCAAAGAGTAAATATCTAAACTATGAATGCAAATGATACAAAATCAAAATAGCATCATAGAGTTAGTCTCCAAGAGAGTAATGCAAATGCTGGAAGCAAAATAGCATTAAGAGGATGCAAAAATAAGAGATGCAAATACAAGCCAGGTAGCATGCTTATATAGGCTAGGAAGAGGGAGGAGGTGGCAACACCAACCAATGAGGAGCAACCATCTATTGGACTAAAGATAGCAAAGTATCTTCCCAAGATAGCTAATGGATGCTCACATGTAGGAAGGTGACACTTCACAACCATTCACCTAATAAGACATGCTTTATTAACCTAAGCGAGATTATTAAAAGTGTAGGAAAAACCTATCAAAATAGGAAAAATAAAAAATTACACTAACAGTGTGCCCTATCACAGTATCTCAATGGTAAAGAAGAGAGATAGTTCTCAAGTCCAAATCCTAACCCTGAGCCAATTGTCCTAGAATATAGGACAAGTATCTGAGTAATGTACCCTTTTGAATTCATCAAGTGACGTGAATTTGATATTTTGACCCTTGACTTTGAATTCGTACTTTGTCTTTTAGATGGGTTTTCTTATTAACTTTGTGGGTTTGTTGTGATTTTTAGTTATAATTAAATCAAGTAAAGATATTATTAAATGATTTAATTTAACAAAAAAATATTAGGAAAAATCAATTTTTAATTATTATTAATTAATTGAGAAATTAATTAAATAGAGAAAATATATTTAAAAATTTAATTAAAAGTCCAAATTTGGAGTAATTATATTTATTTAATTTAATAATAATTAATTTAGAAGTTTCATTTTAATAATGAACTCTAAATATTATTATTTGTTAAATTAATAAATATAGTTTCTAAAAACGTCTTATTATTTATTAAAAACAAAGTGAGAGTAATTTAAATAAACTTTATTCTAATAAAAACGCAAAAAGTATGCACAAAGAATTAAATTAATTAAAATAATATAAGAAAAGGCTTTTGCATGTTCGTGAAACCGAAACCCTAAGAGCAAAAGATTCTTTATTAGGAAATTAGAGCTCATTTTCCGCACAGGTTTGGAGGAGCAATTTCTGGAAAGGGTTTCAAGAGACGAGAATCTTACATTCTTTGAGCATCCATCAAATTTAGCATTAGATCAAGGTAGGAATTATGTTAGTTTATCACAGTAAATCTCATATTGTTTCTCTGTCTTCTTCATGCCTGTAAACGGATTTTGTTATGGAAATTGTAATTTTAGAATTGAAACCCTTGTTGGATTTTTTGATCGTTCTTCAATGGTGAACCTTCTATGAAAACGAATTGAAAACCTTTATCAAAAGCTTGTAAATTTAGAAAATAATTCACGAGTGTTTGAATCACAAGAAATGGATATTAATTGAATAAAATTTAATGGTTGATACTATGTTTCTTATCAAATCTATACTAGAATAGTATTAAATAAATAAATATATATATATATATATATATATATATATATATAATATTACCACAGTAATAAAATTATTACTGTGGTAATAACTTTTTTTACATGGTTGGGTAATTCGTTTGAAAATTTGTTAAAAAAAATTATAATTTTTTTTTTTGGGGTGGGCAGGGGCCACCCCCCACTCCCCTTCTTCCCTCCTCTCTCTCACACGTGGCTACAATGGAAACCAAGGTTGTCGTGCGATCAATGACTGCCGCAACAGTCGAGGCTACCAAGGCCGCTAGGGTTGCATGGCAGGCCCACCCCTTCATTAGGGGAATTTTCATTTTAAATTAAAGTTTTTTTTTTTTTTTTAACTTTTAAAAAATAAAATAATATATATTATATATATTATATTACTATTACATTAATAAGTATTATAAAATATATATTTTAATTAAAATTTTATTATATAGATTAATATTATTATTTTGAAAAAAAAATTAAAATTTGTATTTTAAATTTAATAAAGTGTAATTTAACAAGATTCTAATTACTTTTATTAGTATTAAATTTTATTTTGTTGGAAATTGTATTATGTATTAAGGGGACCATTATTGGATTGTTGGATTATTTGAAATATTAAGTAAATGGGATATTTTTGGGTGGAGTTAAATACAAGAATTTTTCCACATAGATCCTCATTTGACTAATATAAATATATACTTATTTGGTGAACATAAAAGATTAAGGTATAGATATGAAGCTTTTATTTAGATCGATTCCACCTGGAAACCCTGTCGCAAATTGGAACTTTGGAGAATTACTATAGAAAACTGGAATGATTAACTATACTTGTTTTAATTAATTGATGCGATGCTATGTTTCATGTTTGGGTTTGGGGTAAACCTAGTTTTGACCAGTTAGGTATGTTTACCAGAGGCTTGAGAAGTGATGGACTTATGATGTTGTTATGTAAATGTTATTTGGTCACAATCTTTTTATTCCCAACCATTGTGATGCATTCACGTATTTCTGTGATGAGGTTTTTGATCAGTTATTTATTAGTGTTTTCCCGTTGTTTGTATAGGACTGAGATGAATATTGTGATTTTCTAAGTGTAACCTATGAGTTTTCAATCAGTTATCTATTGGTGTTTTCCAGTTGCTCGTATAGGACTAAGGTGAATATTGTGATTTATTTGGTGTAACCTATGAGTTTTCGATCAGTTATCTATTGGTGCTTTCCAATTGCTTGTATAGGACTGAGGTGAATATTGTGATTTTCTTGGTGTAACCTATGAGTTTTCAATCAGTTATCTATTGGTGCTTTCCATTTGCTTGTATAGGACTAAGGTGAACATTGTGATTTTTGAGGGTAGGTTATCTATGTGTATGCTGGGAAGTGGCTTGCAATGGAGGTCGGAGCCCTAAAGAGGTTGCCTGGGTAACCCATTGTAAGTTGTATTAATAAGTGATAACATTTCATTAAATGGGTTAAAATGAATTAACAAAAGTCAATATTTTACCTCGCCCATGCCTTGAGTGCTAGTACAGGCTAGGATTGGAGTAGAGAGGATGCTTGGTTGCGACCTTGCCTCATTAGTATGTCGTGTCTGTATGAAAGGATACTGATGCCGCATAGAATCACTAGGGGGCTGGAGTCCAGAGAGGCTACTAGTGTAACCTTAGAGTTGGCTAATGCGATGACACTTGCCCACATGCATATTAGGTTTCCTATGTGTCTTTGTTGCCTCAGGATTAGATTTTACTTGTGTAATTGGTACCTTTGAGATAGATTGCTATCAAGATTCCTTGTCCTAGATTCTTCTTATGATTTTTGGATTGTTATCTATTTGGGACATGAGATTATCTCCTTAGCACGGTGGGAGTGGGCCATTTAGGTTCCACGAGGTCGGGTGGTAGTGTTTCTTATACCATTGAGATCTGACAGTTGGATGTCGTTGCTAGATGTACTTGTGTAGCTGTTCTATTATTCTGATCTTGTGATTATGTTCTATGGTCATAATTTGATTTATTGTACTTCGATTATTTGAGATCTTAAGAGATGTTGTATCTTATCTTAATGTATATTCTTTTAGCATTTCATACCCTGTGACTTGTATAGAGGATGATTATGCATGTTGGATTATGCCATGTGGCATCTTATGTACTTGTATATTATTTCATTTGCTTTCATACTTATGATTATCTTATGATGTGGACTTTGATATGTATCAAATTTTATCTTAATAAAACTTATGTATGTGATTCAATGTCATTGGAACCCTTGAGAGATGTAATTGTTAATATATTGCTTATGAATGTATGTGAGTTATTGCTTCGGCTATGTTATCTCTTGTTGTTCTAATCTTTAAAAAAAAAATGTTTAGCAAACTTAGTGACATAATAGGTTATTTTCTTTTGGGTTCCCTGGCAAGGCGTTATATTTTCTCCCTCATGTCAAAGGGTTTTTCACAAGGTAATTATTGTGTTTTGTGTTCACTATTTTTGTTTTGTGCTGCTTATTTTCATTTCTGATATAAAATCAGACAAGAAGAGAATAAGGCAGTAACTCTTTCTAGGGTAGCAATGATGAAGGGTTGTGACTCTTTCAAATGGTATAATTATAGAAGGTTGCGACTCTCACAAGGGGTAGAAATGAAGAAAGATTGTGACTCTCAAAAGGTGGTAATAATGAATGGCTGTGACTCTCTCGAAGGGCAGAAATATTGAAGGGGTGCAAATCTTTCAAAGGGTGGCAATTGTGGAAGGTTGTGTCCACTGCAAAAGGGCAGACATGATGAAGAGGTGTGGCTCTCCCTCACATTAGAATATATAAAGGGGAGAAAGGTGCATTTTAGGAAGACGTCCAATAGAGAGATCAATTTGGGAGATAACTTATTACTCTCAAAGCACAAAAATGGAGGTTGGGGATTCAAGTCTTGTGAAAGGTAGTGATCCTTTCACCAATGAAGAATAAAGGAGAACACTACAATCACTGAAGGGTCACTCGTGAATCCTTCATTCGTCCATCAATCATTAATCCCTCAAGAAATCAAGAAAACAACCAATCAACAAGATCAAAAATAAAATTATCAAATCCACACCAATCATCACTTCGCCTTGGGATCAAGAAAACAGACAATTGAGCAATCAAATCAGCATCATCAAATGAACAACCACTCAATCATCACTCATCAATAATCAAATCAACAATCATTCAATCAGCATTCTCTAAATATATCAAAAGATCGATCAAGGACAAAACTGGTATAAGGAAATCAATCTAAGAGAGCATTCTGATATAAGGGAATCAGATTCAGATATACAACAGCGTATAGCAGAAAATCTGAGTTAAGACTGGTATGCATGAAAGGGTATAAGTATGCCTAATGTATGTGATAGTATGCAATTTAAGTGATATGGATATGCATTTATTATGCTCAATGTATATGGTAATTTGGATGATATTATGCTGACATATGTGATATGAGTTGGAGTCAGTAAGATAAGAACATGCAGTTTGCCAGCTCCTCCGCACTAAGTATGCCAGCCCAAGGGATGGAATTGATCATAGTTGGACACTTGTGCCTCTTGAGGTCCAAGGTGCCATTTGATTACCCGAAGGAGTGAAATTGGTCGTAGCTGGAGATTCCTAACACTTTTGGGATGCCACAAGGGATGGAACTGGTCATAGTTGGACATTCCTTCCACTTTTGTGATAAGGGCAAGTTGTATTGATGTGAATATCATGTGCTCTCAAGCTTAGTTGGACTAGACAGTTTACGGGCACCCTCTTGAAGCTCTTACCAAGATTACCCCAATTAGGGAACATTACAAAGGAGCTCCACAAATGATATAAGTTGTATCATATGATTGTATTTTTTTTTTTAACTGTAGTAGGAAAGATATGTTTTACAGATTAGGTTGGAATTGTAATAACTTCAAGGCAAAAATTAGGGCATCAGAAAAAGAAACGTTACAGAAAACATGAGCCAAATTTTCTCGAATAAAACAAATCAATTATCTACAATTTTGCTATGGACCAATTGTTGCATTGAGTATATGAGTGAATGTCTTCTAAAATGAATTGCATATGATTAAGTTAGAAGTCAAATCCATGTGGGATCAGACAAAATAGAGCTACCCATTTCAACACTTCTATAGCTCCAGCAACCCAATGTTGATAATCCTAAATGATATAGACTTTTGAAACTCATCAAAGCTCCCATAGGCTTGCAAGTCACAAGTCATGTCACCCTCGATGCATCCTAGAGACTCGGACTTGCACTTGGCCACGTCTAGGTGAGACTCATTAGACTCATCAAGAAGTCACTTGGACTCGACCAGACTCAATTTTTTTTTAAAAAGCCTCAAATTTTTGATGTTTTTTTTGTTTGTAGGCATGTCCCTAGAATATACACAAAATATAACGTTCAACTCCCCATCTTTATTTTCAAGTTAGTTACTATTTAAAAATATATATACATTAAATATAACATTTAAATCACATTTCAATATATCTTTTTCCTCTCTTGTACTTTTATATTTCATGCATATATTGGCAGGATGTTCTAAGAGTGGGTTTTAGATCTCATAAATTTTCAGACTTGAACAAATTTCAATAATCAACAAGCTCCTATCAGCATTTCTCGCTCTCTCTATGTTTCACTCACCTTATTTACCCTAAACTCTAGACCTATCTCTCTCCCTAGCACTCTTCCTCTATCCCCTACTCTAGCTCTCTTTGACCCTCGGTGTGATATCCCCTTCCATGAGTAGAAATTAATAATAAACAATTAAATAAATATATTAAAGAATATGAAGAGTTATATACTAAGGATTTTGATGAAGGATTGCCACCCTTTATCCTTCTCATATGACATGTATAAGGTTGGCAATCTATAGGATGCAGATCCATTATTGTAAAAGGATGATATGAATCTAGAAGAATGATTATAAACAGATTTTAACTCTTCACAAGGAAGAGATCAAGAAGGAAATGGATCTTATATTAGTGGTGTGTGTCTATATTGATAGTAATTTAATAATAATAATAATGAGAATAGATATATATATAGAACCTATTACAATCTGACTTAGAGAAGAGAAATACTAATATCACCAAGGAGGGGCTTTTATAAATCCAAGCAATAGATCTTTGTCCAAAGATTGGATAGGGGTCAACATTCTGTAAGCCTTGAGGGGTACAGACTTGGACCTGTAAACTTCGAAGGAATCCATTGTGAAGTTGGTGTCTAGACAACTTGGATAACACTTGGTGTCGGTGAGTTGGAATAGTAATAAGATATTATCAATGATAATAATTTGAACAAATAACCAAAATCAAATAAGATAAATAACTAATCCTATCGAGGGACATTACAGTCCAAACCCTAACTGAGAAATTTAGGTTAAATTAAGTAAAAATCCAAAAAGGGGCATTACACTCAAGCTCTTACAAGAGGTGCTAACCCCAATCTCATTTTGGTGTTGCCCTCAAACCCCCATTAAACTATAAGTCTAAGCAAGTAATAGGTCAATGATGAATTGTGATCTTAAAAATCTTAAAAATACATATTTCTTGTTGCAAACCTGTACATATTTCATTGTTGAAAAAATATTATAGCTACTACATCATCAAGACTTGCCTTAGACGTCTTTGGTGCAGGATTCTCTAAACATCTAGGCCATGCACTTGTAGTTATTGTTTTGATATTCGTTTTAATCATTTGGTGTCATACATTTCATATTCTATGAGCTTTGTTATACATTTGGTAATATTTTTATATATCTAAGTGTGTTATTTCCTTAGGTTACAATTTGAATTTAAACTTATGGAATTGATGCATACTTGTCTATGCGACCAAATTAGTCTCTATTTGATGATGTTACTATGTCTTTTAGGTTTATTTAATAAAAAATGCATGAGACAAGTTTTAAATCCTTAAGAATCTCTAGATTTCTTGGGTTTTTCACTTTGTTAAGTCTGCACCGAAGTTTTCTCACCAAGTTTCAAAGCATAAGGCAAGTCATCCTCATTGAGTCTGCTTTTCAAAACTTAGCCTAGTACCAAACCTGCTTCAGTTGCAAAGGACTTCATGAGCCTCCAATATTTCATCCTATGCTTCTACAGGGAAAATTGTTGGTATAACTGATTAATGATGAGATTATTGGCACAATTAATGAAGAGATTGTTGCAATGATGTTACATGATGTGTTGATAAAAGATTGGTATAGATTTGACAGGAGGTAAATCAGTTATTGGTTGTCATTGATGTCAACTCTTTGCCTAAGTGTTTTACAGGATAATGATTCAATAAATCATGAGTTGCAGTATGAATTAAGTGTTGCTACCATATAGGAAGGTCAAGATATGAGTTATGATGTTATGTATATGATAGCACCTATTAATGTGAAGAACTGAGTAAGTTATGGTCATTGAACTCAAACCAGGTAATTGCTAAAACAGCGAGTGACAGACAGACAATTGACTTGAATGTTACTTCAAACCAGTGAAGAATTGGTTGAATCGATCATAGGATATGACTGTTAATGATGTCAAGATGATGTGGTTAGGATAGCACCTTATAATGTGCATAGGTAAAGATAATTTGATGATTTGGAAGAGATGCTGACAGTAAATAGGAACAAATAGGTAAACAAGAACAAACATGTGAATTGGACAAATAGGTAAACAGGATGAACAATTGAACAGGTAAAGTTGAACAATTGGTAAAGATTTTAGGGGCAATTGTAAGAATCAATTTGTTAATAGGATCAATGATGATTTTTGAAGAGCAAGAAGGTAGTTGCGTAATTTGTGGAAAGATTTGACAACACATTAATGAGGTAATGCGATCAAGGAGGATTCTTGAAGAAGTTTCTATTTGGTCAAAACGGTTTATGAGCGAGATCAATTTCCAAGGTGAATTGTAATTGTGAGTCGACGCAGTCAGAGGAAAATTATCTATGGAACTTGATTTGGATCATTGGAACAAGGGTTTGTTAAGGCGGTGAAAGGAAGTTCTATTTAATGGCAAAATAAAGAAGAAGAGAAGTTGGTAATTGCTGGTCATGGAATTGGAGAAGGTTGCAATCACAGAGCAAGTACAAGAATGAAGTGTGATCAAGCCAGAGAGGAGAGTATGATATGTTGAAGAGTTATTGAGCTCAATTGGATCTAGTCATGCAGGTAGTGCAAATCGCAGATCATTTTCTTTCTATCACTCTCTAACCATTGTAACAGCGAAATCCCTTAATTGGGTGGATCCTAACAGGTCCCTATTGTAAAATACTGTAACCAGGTGGCATTCTTAAAAATGATTAAAATCCTCTAACCAGATAACTCCTAGCAGAGTAAAGACTTTAACAGGTGTATAGGTGAATCCCTTAACAGGATAGCACCTAACAGTGTTTTTTGTAACACCTAACCAGACAAACGGACAAGCTCCTCATAGAGCGTATTGCACAAGAGTACACAATTTGTGTGGATCATCTCACACCGTGGTTTTCACCCAAATTGAGTTTCCACAGGATACATCTGGTGTCTATACTTTGTGGTTGATTTTCTTATGATTGCATCTTGTTTAATGTTCAATTTACCTATTGTGCTGATTGAATGTTTAAGAGGTTAAAATTGAGATCAGTGAACTTGGTAAGATTTTGTTTAATTTGGTGTTTGACCTGGATGTTTTTCTACGATTTCAACCCAAAATGAGGTGTTTTTCTACTTCCACGGTCTCTGTTGTATAAAAGACATGAACCTCTTCCCATATCCCTTTTCGTGTTTCCCACCTACCTGTTCCACACTGAAGATATGCATATTAGACTTCGTGGAAACAATGAAAATCTTTGACCTTCGCACAATAATGGCATCTGAATTAGTTGTTCACCCTCTAAATAAGCTAGAAATCTTGCTAACAAAATGCATATACAACTTTATCTGGAATTGAATTAGGGTTCGTAGGACTTAGCATTGGGGAGAAAAGGTCAATATGCATACCTCGTTCCAAACAGCAGATAGTTCCTCCGGTGGAATATTTTTAGCTCTCTCCAAATCGATTATGGACTCTAAGCTTTTTGGGACCAAAGCTGAGTAGCCTGTAGCAAATTTTGTACCTCTATCGAAGCCCAAGCTGCCCCATTTTTTGGCATCCCCGGGCAGATCGTTAACTCTATTACTCTTCTGACAATGTAAATCAGGAATGAATGAAATTTTCCCATAACTATCAGTACTTCTGTTGATGTGACGGGCTTTCAATTGATAGCGAAAGCACCTGCTTATAGTTAACATTGCCAAAACGAAGCACAACTGAATATTTTGAATAATTTGTTTGAAGGCGGGAGTAGCGGCTCTCGATTTGTTACCGTTCCAAGATTCGATTTCCCGGCGATAATGCCTAATATTTGTGATCTTTTATGGGCATCTTAAGGCGCTTAGGATCGGTTCCACCGAGGATCCACGACTTTGGGGTACTGGGGTAAAAAACAAATCGTAGAGGGAAAAATAGAAATTTAGTTATTACATTTCTCTTACTATATTTTGGGTATAGTGCAACGATATGCATATGTATCACTCTTAAATAGTCTAAATCCACTATATTTTCTTGATTTGTGTGTCATCCATGCGTAGAGGTCATGTTAATCTTCTCTATATTGTTCCAATTTTATCGGATGTTTCAAAAGAGACATCCACTATATTTTTATTTATTGTAAATAGGTGCATATAAGTTGTACTGTAGACGACACCATATTTAGCGACTAGTTTTGTAAGGTAATTATTTTGTTTTTGGAATATTGCTATTACGATTTAACTGTGTAGTTTTTTAGTCAAACTGATTGAACCATGTATCATGAGCAATGATTCACGTATGAATCAATCTCTCGTAAGAATAAATGGAACACTTAGCACTCATTAGATCTAGGTGATGCTCACAGGGGTGAAGCATCGAGACTTCCGAGGAGGTCACTCATCCCAGTACTACTCCAGTTCAAGCACACTTAACTCCGGAGCTTCCTTCGTGGTTAAATCCACTCTACTTGCAACGCCATTTGCAAAACCTTCACTAAGTGTTTTGTCTTATAAACCATTCATTAGAAAGCCCCTTAAGCTCAGTATTCAAATACTTTTAAAATTATATATTTATTTAAATAGATAATAATAAAGTGGTTTTAGAATGTGTATCTAAAATTAGTAGTTCAAGAGGGGGAAGGATGTAGTGAAGGCAACAACGAGCGAAAAATCTTTGCATACAAGAGGGATGGAACTATAGTTGTGGTCCTCGATACAAGTGGTTATTCAATAGGCAATTCCAAATTGTCTTTTATCCTTAAACACAAAGTAACCGAAGAGTTGGCAATGCAAATGTAGAGGATCAACTAGATGGGCAGCAAGTGGAAGAATTTCAAAACGAGCATGGGCAAGAGTATCACAATAAAAGGAGGAAATGAATATTGGTGGATTACCCACAAATGGTCATGAGACACTTGATTTTAAACAGATAGAAAAAAATGGAGGCCAAAGGTGTGGCAAAAGGGTTTGGAATCAAGAGTCTCTGAACGCCTGCACATGGAACATGTCGTAGCGACTTTAATGATGATTGAAAACTATAAATTGAGCGTATATGTAATTTTTTTAAAGCTCGCGCATTTTCCTTAAATGGGTAGGGTTCTGACCTTCTTTTGAACAAATCTTAGCTTGGTGTGAGAAGCATGTAGGTAATAATTGCTCTTAAAATTCTTTCACGTGGTATTTTTCTAGTCATTTTCTCTATTGCAAAGGATTAAAAATGGGTTATCTATAGTGGTTGGTGTTTTATTGAAGGCAAGGGTTTATATTTTGTTGATTGGACCCCCAACTTTGATCCAGAAAAGGAGAAGCTTAAGGAGGTTTCGATCTGGCTAAAAATGTATAATATGCCAAAAGAATATATTGCAAACAAGCTTTGAACCTTTTTGAAGATTGTGGAGGCGGTAGATAGGAAAGATTTGTCTATTTACCTGCACATACAATTTTTTCGACAAACGTTTACCCTCTTCCTAAGATTTTGAAGATTAGGATTGGAGAAGGCATATGAAAACAAAATTTAAATCAGTCTTGTGCGTTGATTTGGGGGGGGGGGGGGGAATTTGGAAAATAAGAGTGGAGAATCTAGTGAGGAAATGGATAAAGGGATAAACCTTGATAAAGATGGGTTAGAAAAGGAGATTCAAAATATATCAAACAAAAGGAAGAAGATAAATTTGGAAGAATCTATGTTGAGTTGCATCATTTTCTATTCCTTGTCAAAGTTGAGCATGAAAGATATGGCTTTCAAATTTGAAACAAACAGGAAAGTGGAGATTCTATCCATCCTTGAAATGAACTATGGATGCCTCAAGATGGGGGGTGAATGGGTTCAAGTGACTACTGAAATGGTGCTAGGTTAAGATATAGTGGAGTTTGTGTCTTCAAAACAATAGGAAGATGGGATTATGTTATTTACATAAAAGGGACCAGATGACAATATGGTTTCCTTCTTGGAGAATAAAAAATAATTTTAGGAAGATGCACATAAGTGAGGGAATTGGGAGCATTTTTTGAAGGAAAAATATATTGTAGGGAGAAGGAATGTCTATAATCCCCTGGTAATTCAATTCATAAGAGAAGTTGTGACATGGTAAATGACAAGATTGAAAAACTATCTTTTGATATAGAACTTTAGCAGGCGGTGGCAGATTCTGTGAGAGAATAGATAACTGCAAGATGTGACAACCTGACAAGGATTATGGAAAAGTTTGAAGGTTTTCAAGATATTTTGATTTATCTAATTCAAAACTTGGAAAGCTCTTTTGAGGGAGTATGGAATAGTAGTGGAGATATAGACTTTGACTTTGAAGGGCCAGATAGGAGGGTGTGGAAATTGATGATTAATTTGGTTTTTCAGATATTCTTGATGGTTTGGAGTGTACATGATTGAACAACTACCATCTAATGTAGAAAAGAAAAACATGTGGGAGAGGAAGAAGCAAGGGCTAAAATCTACCCAAATGAAATTAGTTGTGGCAGGCAATACAACTATTTAAACTAAGCTCTTGAGATTGGGAAAGGGATATGCCCTTTCTTGAGAGCAATGAGGCTTCTATCGTGGAATGTCAAGGGTTGCAACACCCCTGGCAAAATTTGCTTGATCAAAAGATACTTTGATCAAATGAGGTTGGCGGTTGAATTATTTCAAGAAACTAAACTTGATGTTAAGGAGTAAAATATTTTCAAGAACGGTTCACAAAATGGAAGAGTTGCTTTATACAGTTTATGAGGGCTTTGAGGGGTTTGGGTATTCTTTGATTTGATGGAACTATTGAGGTAGGAATCAAAATGGTGAGTAGATGATTGATTTGGGTAAAAATTATGTCCAAAGAACTTATTGCAATGTGCCAAGCCATTAATATCCATCAATCCAACAATCCAATTCTCAAAAATCAGGAGTAGAAGAGAGTAAAAACACTCTTCACAATAACCCCAATGATTCTTTTATTTTGGGAGGTGATTCAATGCTATTTTGAGATCATCAAAGAATAAAGGAGGAATGAGATGGATAGGCAGAGGTCAAAGGGATTTTGATCAATTGTAAGCCTTAATAGGCCAACTTTATTACTGTAGTAGTGAAGCATTATGGGTGTTATCCCCACCCCAATTTACCTTCTCCTTGGAGGGTTTATGAGTTATCAAATATTATGTCAAAGTGTTATGGTTTTGTTGCTTTTTTTGCTTTACATTCCATGCATGCAAGTAGATTAGTTAATCTAATAAAGTGGGATTAAGAGAAAGAAGTTTTAAGTGGTTCTTGATGCACCCCTCCTCCCTCCTAGTCACTTGGTCATCATCACATTTCCAACAATTGGTATCAGAGTAGGGTTCTCTTATCAGAAGTGTAATAGCTTGAGAGAAAATATTAGAAGCCATAGAAGTGTACAAACTAGAGAAAGCCATTGAAAATGAAAAGCTAGATCTACATGTGGCCATGGAACAAATCAAGAAACTAAAGAATCAACTCTCTCAATCCCTAAAAAGAATAAAAGACTTAGCAATACAAATGAATGACAATTTATACACAGAAGAAAGAATTGAAGACATTTGCAAAGAAAGAAGTTCAGAAAAAGCAGATGCAGCTATAGAAGATCTACTTGGAAGGAACCTCATTCTGCAAGAAGAAGTAAGAAAATTGAAAAGAGAATAGGAGATTCATTCAGTTAGGATATGTGAAGTTATGAAACAAAAGAACAAAGCTAAAAATTATAAAGAGACAACAAATGAAGACAAAATATTACAAAAAATGATAGACTCAAGAATGATCTTAGAGTAGAAAAAGAAACCAATGAAAGTATGATGAGATCACAAGAAATCATGAATCAATTGATTGAACTATCTCAGAAAAGACACAAAGGGAAAACAAGATTGGGTTACACTGAACAAGGAGAATCATCACAACAAGGAGCTCAAAAGAACAAAAAGTCTACATGCAACTAGTTTTGAAAGATAGGATACCCATCAAAAAAATGTTGGAGTAATGGAAGGTCAAAATTCAATGGAAAATGCTACAGTTTCAATAAGCTTGGTTATAAGAGCAAGTGAATGCAAAGACAAACCAAAGTTTGAAGGAAAGTTTGTTACATGCAACAAGCAAGGTCATAAATCCCCAAAGTGCAAAACAAAGCAATGGAACATTGGACCAAGACCCGAAGCATTTATTAGTTGGGATTACAACACATGGTACAGATGTTATCTATGTGGAGAATATGGACACATTAGAGCAAACTCTATGAGGACTCACTTCAAAAAAAGGAATCCTACCAAAAAATGTTATGTATGCAAAGAACTCAGTCATTTGGAAAGGAACTACATGAACCAAGCTACTATAAATACTAATAAAGAAAATAAAGGAAAGACCAAGATTGATGAGATCATGACTCAAAGGAATCAACAATGGGTAAGGAAATCTCTAGAAAGCCCAAGTCAAAACTTTGAAGTTGTTGATACCCAAGTCAGTGAGTTGGGTGATTCAATCACCTATGAGTAAGCATACAAGGAGACCACTGGAGTTGTGAACAAAATAAGATCCTACATCAGTTCTAGTAAAGTAAGCAAGCAAGTCCAAATCAACATATTAGATGCACTAGGACAAATGGAAGAATTGTGTTCTAACTGAGTCAAATCTCAATTATAACCAATCAAGGTTAGGTTGTATGACTTAACCAAGCAAAGTCAGGTTGGTAGCTAGTTCTAACTGAGCTTCTTGATACATGAATCATGTCAAATTCAAGTTTGAAGACCTAACTGAGTAATTTCACCTACCATAGTATGAAGCATTTATGAGGCCCTACAAATTGAAACTTTGATAAAAGTAAAAATCAAAGGTTTATTATTTCACCTCAAATTCAGAGGTCAAACTATGTAGAGCATTCTTCAAGCCCCCGAGTGATCTAGAGTGAATTTGTTAATGAATTAAGTTTGCAAGCAATTTTACTATCAAGTTTTCTTCATCAACCAAGCATTATGGTGGCTTCATCAAGCACAAAGGTCAGGAAGGGTTCTGAAATGCTAGTTAAGAACACAATTCGTAAAGCACCCAAATTTAAATTGTATCCTACAATTACTAAAGACAAGCATCCCAAAGGAGCACACTTAGCCATTCCTCTTAAGGTACTTCTAATTCATGATGTAAGGATGTTTTGCCACTATTCAATTCAAGAGTTAGGTAATTTTGAGCTAGACTAGGGATACAATGTGTGTGTGTGAGAATGGAGCATTGAAACTCGAACACGAGCATTTGGAAGTTAAAGGTTTAACCCACATCCTTCATGTGCCGAGGAAATTTCAAATAAAATGGATTAGGTTTATATTGAACCGAGTTCACCACATGACCTTCTGGCATGAGCAACTAGTCACAATCACCAAGAAGATGATCCATTAAGTTACTAGTTATCCAATAGTGGAAAAGTCCAAGGCAACCAAAACCCTAGCACGAGGAGAACTAACTAAGCAAACCCTAGCTGAATGGGATGATAGAGGCATGAAGCTTAACAATGTCACTGATATGGAAATCAAATTTGGAATTCATGTCATAGCCCACAAGATCTACAATTCAAGTTGACCCAACAATGTTCCTTGTGAAGCAGCTGACCTAGCATACAATGTGGTGAAGAAAAATTTGTCATTTGATCTTGTTGAGTTGAGTTGCAACGTATTTAGTTGAGTAAGAACATGGAGAGCATCTGAGCATCCAAGAACAATCCATGTAAGTTTGGATCTCTTTTGATGTGTTTATTTTTCTATGTACAAAAATTATTTCCATCCAAAGGAAATGTTCTATGGAGCAAGGACACACGCATTATATTAGATCAATGAATTCATTAGTGAAATGGGTGAGAATTTTGATGGCATCATGAATGCATATTTTGAGAACTTCAAGGAGAAGATGCATAATAGGTTTAGGATCCCTAAGCAATTGGTTGATGATTATGAGCAAGACATTTGTTTCCTAGTTGATTGTGACATAGTTCATATTCAAGCAGTCAGACCTAGGATTGCATGGGTGAAACCATTGGGTTATGAAGTTAACATTGATGAAATAAAATACATCATTAAAGCCCTTATCAATGAACCAATAGATCCTAAGGCTACTTATTTTGGAACCTATGAAGAAGCCAATACCAAAATCTCACTTGAAATTCAAATTCCTCAAATTTTGAATAGAGGAGAGAAAATGATGGAAAACCTCGAGAAGAAACTTGGGAAATATGATACTCATCTCATGCTTACCGAGGGTAAAGGTGATGATGTTGAAGAGGAAGAAGAAGAGGAAGGTGATCATGAAGAAGAAAAGGCAGACGAACCTCCAAAGAAGACAGAAAAGACTGCATCAAGAAAATCGTTAAGGTCTTCTACTTATATGCTTATTGCCACCAAGCCTAGGAAGCCAAGAAAGAAAATGAGGCTTGATGATGATGGACACTCCAATCATCTCACTAAAGAAGCTCCCACCAAATTTTGAGAAACAATTGAAATCAATGAGGAAGGAAGTGGAATGATAGGATTCAAATTCTTCAAATATGATTTCGAAAATAAGGAGGAGTAGAAATAGATTAAAGATGCATTAGCGATGAAAATGGCTAGATGGAAGTATGACCCCATTGAACTAAAAATGCATGCTCCTAAAACCTTACTGAAAATTGTTTCTCAACACTAGACTAATGTAATCAAAATAAAGAAAGACATTAGAGAACAAACTCTAAGGAAGCTAATTTCAAACTTCTTTGAGAAGGAATTGAAGGAGGCAACATCAAAATATGAAAACAAACAGACTTCTAGATTCAAAACTTTTCAGATTTTTTCCAATAAAATTGAAGATGTTGTAAAGTTCACATTCAATATGTGGAAAAATATTTTTGATCTAAAAGAAGAGGAAAATCTACCAGAGGTTCATACCATTGAAGAGTCTAATCCTGAGAAAATTGCAGTAGAAGTCATGGTGTCTCTTCCAACCTCTCCATCAAGCTCTGAGTTAATCAAGGCAACACCCAAGCTGGAGTCAAAAGAGTTAAAAGGTGAAGAAAAGAAAGAAACTCTTTCATCCACCCCAGTATTAACCGAGCAACAAGCTCTAACTACTCCCAGGGCAAGCCTAACCGAGGAACAACCTATCAAGAATGAGGATGCAGTTGAAAAAGGAGATAAAGAAGACAAGATTCAATTAAGCATTGAAGAAAAGATTGATGGAGGCAAAGGGAAAGAAATTATACCTTCATCCGCTACCAAGGTCAAAGGAAAAGAAAATATTATTAATGATATTAACCTAGATGAAGAGATTGTGTTTCCAAATTAGGACCAATCTAATCTTTCTACCGAGAAAATGGACCTAATGGGTGAACTTTGGAAGAAAAGAGCCAAGCAACAGAAAGGGAAAGAAGCAAAGTCCTTGAGGACATCAAAGAAATATTTTTTAATACATTGTCTATAGAGGTAACTGAAAAAGTCCACATCATTGAACAATTAGTTGAAACTGTACATAAGTTCAATGAAGATATAGATGGTCAAGACAAACTTCTTGAAAAGGCTGAAAGGAAGTTTGAAAATAAAGTTTTGGAAAATGTAGCACAGAAAATTGCTATTGACCAAGTAGAGTTATCCACTCTTATTGCTACATTGGAGAATGTTGTAAATAATGTTGTGTCCTTATTTGTAAAATTTAGTGATACAACAAACTTTACCAAGGAAATCAAGGATAAATTGGCTAAGATTGATATGGACTTGAAGGCTAATGCTAGTCAATTGGCACTTAACCTGAGTTCTAGTTCAACTCATTTTGAAAAAGTCATATTTTTGACAGATCTTCAAGCATAATTGTTAAGAGAAGAGGCCAGAATAAGGGCAACCTTGACAAACATTCAAAGTATGATGCTTCCCCATTTCGATATTATGCTAAAGAGAATTGAATGTGCAAAGACACTAGTAAAAAATACAAACCTTTTAGTGGCAGAGCATATGATGGATTTATTAGTTGAGCTCCAAATAGATCTGTACATCTTAAAGGTATTGCAAGATAACTAGGATAAGGCCATGTCTTTAATTTTTACGGTATGTCATGATTTCCTTTCTCATTTTGGCATAACCTTGTAAATTTTGGCATTTGTAACAAAAACAAGGGGGAAAATATGTATAATTTAGTAAGAAGAAAATATGTACAACATAATAATTGTATAGAAATGTAAAAAGAAAAGCAAAAAAAAATTGAAAAATAAAAAATAGAGTTTTCAATTCAAACCGGCAGAACAAAGCACATACATAGGGGAAGTTTGACTGAAAGATGTTGATTAGAGATTTTGTGCATGAAAATTGTTTTTGTCACTAATGCCAAAGGGGGAGATTGTTGACCCTATGGCAGGACATATTTTTAATTAGGGCCAAAACACTTAGGCATCATGGGAAGTCAGTATAGCCCGAGCTACCAAATAGAAGAATGTTAACCGAGCTCATGTATAAACTAAGCTAACAGTGGCAACAAAGCTCTAGTGTAAACCAAGTTAGTTTAGCATTCTATTTTCAAAATGAGAACTGAGCAGGCATATCAGTGTGAACAAAGCCAACTAAGTTTTTCGAGTGATCAATGTGAACCAAGCATCCAGAGTCAACTGAGTGCCAGAGTCAACCGAGTTGACAGTGTTGCTTGAGTGTCTCCATATCATTCAAGTAAGCTATTGGACTTGAGCATCAACATTGAGCCGACTTGGTAATTGTTTTTAAAACTATTGAATTGTTATTATAGCTAACCTAATGCAGAGTTACTATTTGGTTCTATATATATATATATATATATATATATATATATATATATATATATATATATATATATATATATATATGGAATTTATCTTGTTTCATCCAAATGATATCATGAAGTTACAATTATTATCATAAGTGAATGTGGATAATGGAAGAGCATATTGATTAGGAGGCTATGAAGAAATACAAAGGAAAAGTAGAGACTCATCTATCACAGTCACGTCATCACTATAGGTTGGAAATATAAGAGGAATAACTAAGAGGGGAGGAGTGAATCAATCACCAAAAAATTAATTTCAAGTCTCTTAGATGTCAATACAAACTTCTTACAAGTCCAAATCCTTGTACAACTCGGTTAGAAATAGATAAACACTCTAGCTCAGTTAACAAAGTAATCTTGAGATATTAATGTGTATTAACCTTTAGTAGCTTAATTAGAGAAACATAAAGCAATAAGCAAATAACATGAATGCACGAGACACCAAGATTTAACGTGGAAATCCAATTTGGAAAAACCACCAATGCAACTAGTTACAACTTCTCACTCTTATGAAGTGAGCCTTGTTAGGAGCCAACCTTGTTAAAGGTTACAAAACATACTATTAAGTGTGATCCTATTAAAGGATTCAAATAAATCTATTGGGAGTGGCCTTATTAGAGGTCTTAAAACTCTTCAATCTAGAAATTCCATATTGTTAGAATATTTACAAATAGTCTATTAAGAGATTTATCTACTACTACAATGGTTAGAGAGTGACAATGATTGACTTGATAGACTCAACAAAGATCCAATGGGGGCAATTTAGCTATGGGGATTGCCTCTAGTTTTCTAGGGAATCTAGATGAAATGAGCAGGAGCTTGGTAGGAGGAATTTTCGTAGATGAAAATTTAGTTGTGGGTATTGCCTTTGGTTTTCTAGGGAATCTAGATGTTGGGAGTTCAAAGGGTTTTGTAAGGAATGCAAAAGAAAATATTGGTAATGGAATATGTGGGAGCTTGGAGCAGGAAGAAGACAAAGTTTTGTTGGTCTTTGGCTCTAGAAGACTTGGGGATTTTGACTGTTATCAATCTGATCCTTTGACCAAGATCCCTGCCCTCTTAAGGGGCCCATTGAAGAATATCTCGAAAGGGGAACCTTCTTCGGTTGTTTGTAAGAGTTCTAAAGGATCATGTATTGGGGAGCAGAAGGAGGAGGATGACGAAGAGAGTTAAAGAAAGTGGTTTTCTTTCTTTGGAAAAAGGTTAGGAGGAAAATCTTCTTTCCCTCCCATTACTTCAAAATCCTACTAGGAAAAAGGTGAATTTCAAATTTTTGTCCTGGACTCGATATTAGATCATTCTATCTCTACTATGGAATTAACCCTAGTTGGGAAATTTCTGGGGGCTTGACTAGATATTGAAACCTTAAGAAAAATGATTAAAAGGAAATGGGCTCTCCATGGTCAAGTGGACATTGCTTTAATGATGAAAGGTTTTTTCTCCTTTTTATTTACTTGCAAGGAGGATTTGATTATGGTTTTATGTGGTGTACCATGGTTATTTGGTAGTACTTCCTTAATGATTAAAAAATGGAAACCAAATATGGATCTATCGTATTCTTTCTTCCTTACTACTCCAGTGTGGGTAAGACTCCTAGGTCTCCCCCTTGAGTTTTGGCATGAAGAAATTTTCAAGGGGATAGTTGGCTCCTTTGAGAATTGATGGTTATTGATAATATAACTACATCTAGATCTAAACTTCTATGTGCTAGAATCTATATCAAAGTTGTGCATCCAAAGGACCTTCCTTAGAAGGTGGAAATTAATTCAAAATTGGAAAGTGGACTCAAGAAGTATTTTTTGAAGATCTTCCTAATGCATGTTTTGTTTGTCAAAAAAAAGGGTCATTTGGCAAAAAATTGTCCATTGAAACTTAAAAACAAAAAAAGGGTGGTGAATGTGGAAAAGAAGATTCTGTTGTCACAAAAGCTTGCACCGTTGTCCAAATTTTTACCTAAGGAAAACCTCATGAAACATGGAAATAACCTCAAAGCTGTGGGACTTGAACTATGAGGTTGAGTCTCCAAAGAAGGTCGACTTCCTCTACTATTAGGATGTACTTAAACTATTCTTGAAGAAAAAAGGGAGAAGGAATACATTAAAGTAACTACCTAATCTATTCTAAAGAGGTGATGCATCAAAATAAGGTGTTCAGACTAGTCTCTACCCATACATGCACAATACTATTATTATGATAGTCCAAAGATATATGAATTCAAACTTGATTTAATCTGTAAACTACATAACGACTAGACAACCACATGAGTGACAGAAGAAAAATTTTCTTTGCTTCTTATCATTCATGGGCCAAAGGGATACATAGAATGTAGATTATAGATGTTCATAGTACGTCAAAGAGACGAAGACAAGCTTACATAGTACGATGACGGTTGAAAGAGATAAGGCAGAAAGTCATATAATTCAAAGGCAAAGAGGGAATTTACAATAGCATGCTGAGGCAATACTAGGGGAAAATAGAGAAGATCCGACCCTAAGAAACAGTAAAACATTTGCCTTTATAGTGCCAACATAACTTGGATAACTTCCCTCATAAGATAAAAATCAACCACTACAATCAAATCTTTAGAGAATAATCACTGCATAACTAAAAAGATCTAATTATTACATAAATCCATACATGAGAGGATGATTTCTTCACCAAAAAAATCTCTGAGAAGTCAGGAGTGACGGTCATTAAATCTCTGACTAAATGAATGGATCAACAGATGGCAGTGGAGTATCTCTTTGCATTTATCAAGCCCAGGTATCGATGAAAGTGGTTACAGGGGATCAAAAAGATCAGATTCATCATTCAAGGAACTACTTCCGCTGCCACCAACTTACTAAATCAACCATGACTTTTGGTCAGCTAAGGTTTAACCATTAAGTCTTGCTACATGGACCAAAAATTTCTTACCATTATGCCACTTTGTCAGTGATTCAATCTTTATGCCTTGCATTTGACCATTCATGATCACAACCTCGTCACCACCTTCCTTTAATAACCGTTATAGCTTGTGAAACTACAATCCACTAGTCATCTCTACCTCACAACTTGCTCTTAGCATTCTTTACTAACCATCGCAACCTTGTGAAGGATAAGATTTGACTTTATCTACACTATCACCACCTTAATTTGATGTTCCTATCTGACCCTTGCGACCAAGAGAAATAAAGGGAACCACTCGATCGTGACCCAAAACTTAGCCCTTTCTTAACCTGTTGTGATCATGTGCTTGTCATAGATCTAAAAAGATCTAGTGGTGTGAAATGTATCTTGAAACACTGAAGGCTTACCCCTTTTCATGTTGTTGCAACTTAAACCATAGCATGTCAATATAACCATACAATCAGGTGAAAGCAAAGCAAAGTGCACCTCCACCACCTTAACCTTAGTTAGCACTTAACCAACTACGACTATGCGAATCACATGATTGCAACTTAAAAATATCTTAAGGCATAATATGAAATAAGGAATATTGCTAATGCTAAATCATTTCATAAGAAACCCTAGGTGACCGTTGAAATAGATTATTATTTGAATTTGATTTTCTGGTGGGAGGGTATTTTGGTTAACATTTCTAGTGACTCAGAGGGGATGCACGCTTGCTTAGCACATGGCCAGTGACCATCAAAAGATCCATTGGGCTATGGAGTTTCTAAAACCATAAAACTCATCAAATTTATCATTTCTACTACATTCTGAGCCATAACATGCCTTCTTCCTCTGCTACTTGTAAAGACTTAGAACCAAAACCCTCTACTACAAAATAGAATGTGTGCTCGTGCACTTCTTGAAAAATAGGAAAGAATAGGAAGGAAAAACTACTCAGACTATGTACATGAAAATTAATTTCCATTAGAAACAGGGCTTAAGATATATTCTATTGACTAGAATAGGCAAGATTTCACCATTAGGTTTGCTCGATTGAAAAGCATTGGCTTTCTTACAACCGATAATCACATAGGGACCACTCCATAAAGCATCAAATTTTGAATGCCTCCCTACCTTTGCTCTGTCTGCATCTCATTTCAACACAAGATCACCTTCCCTTAAACTTCTAGCCTTAGTCTTCTTATCAGAGCTCCTTTCATCTTTTGTTGATGTATCCCTAAGGTTTGTAATGCTTGACCTCTTTTTTCCTCTAGCTCCACTAAATTTGCCATTCTTACAAACATAACATCATCTTCAATTAATTCTAGCTGATGAGCCAACTGAAGGGCAAAAAACTCCAATGAGATAGGAAGCCTAGCTTCCCTATCATATACCAACATGAAGGGAGAATTTCCTATGGCTCTCTTGGGCATTATTCTATCAGCCCACAGGGCAATTTTCAATTTCTACTGCCAACACCTCTGACTATCTTCAATAGTCCTCTTGATGATCTTGATCAAAATCTTATTGGATGACTTGGCCAATCCATTACCCTAAGGGTAATAATTAGAGGATGTGCTCAAGTAAATACCACGATCAAGTACCCATGTACAAATCTAAGCTCCTATAAATGATTTAGCATTATCTAAAATAATAGTTGAAGGGGCACCAAACTTGGTTGCAATTCCATCAAGGAATTCAATGACTAAAGATTTTGTGGCATCCTTTAATGCTATTGCCTTTGTCCATCTGGTAAAGTAATCTATAGTAGCTAGAATCCATTTATGACCAGAGCTAGAATGAGGATTGATGGGACCAATAAAATCCAATTCCCATTGAGCAAAGGGTTGGTCAACATAGATAGGATGAAGTGGAAGAGTTGTAAGTCTCTGCTTACCCAAGAAGAAAGCACACTTCTCACACTTCCTTACATGTTTGTGGAAATCATGGAATAAGGATGGCCAGTAGTAACTAGCTCTCATAATCTTCATTGTAGTAGTTTTTTCTAAAAATTGATCACCATCGGGCCCATCATGAAGCTCTTTAACCATTTTCTCTGCTTGACCCACATCAATGCATCTTAACAAGGCTCCATTGAAGCCTTTCCTAATTAGAACACCATCGACTATAGCATAGGGGATGGACTATAGTCTGAACTTTTTTTTTTGGCTTTATCTAGTCCTTAGGGATATCGATTTCTAGCTAAGAAGGTCTTTATGTCATCTATCCAACTCCTTGGATTGTCATTTCTTGCCTCCTACTGTTCAGTCAACACCAAGGCAACTTCCTCATTTGGCTCATGAGATGAGATCATCTGTTTGCACAATCCCTTCCCCCTTATTAGTTTGGTAATCTGAATATCTACACCATACTCCATTACCTTGGTGATCTAACCAACTATTTTCTCACTAATGTCTTTGCTCAATAGGAAGTCCTTAACACTTGCATGTGAAACCGACAAATAGATTTTTTTATGAGATAGCAGGTGTCTAAATTTCTTCAAGGCTCTTATGATTGCAAGGGCTTGATTTTCTACATAGATGTACTTATTCTCATACTCTTTTAGTCTTTTATTAGAAAAAAAGCAATAGGTTGCTCTTCATTTTTATCATTTAATTGAGTCAAAACAATAGAAATACTTAATTTATCCCCTAAAGTGTACATAATGAAATCTTTATCAAAATTAGGATTGATAAGAGTATGGGTTGAAGCTATGGTTGCTTTGATTTCTTTAAAACTTGATTTCCCTTCCTTGGTCCATGAGAAGGCCATATTCTTTTTTAGCATAGTTGTGAGAGACTTCACCATGGTAGCTAGGTTAGGAATAAACCTTCTCACAAAATTTATTCTACCGAGAAAATTGTGCAGACCTTTCTTGTGACTAGGAAGAGAAAGTGCAAATATTGCCTTAGTTCTTTCTGGATCAATAGTCAGACCCTCCTTGGATACAATATGTCCTAATAAATTCCCTTTATTAGTGGTGAAAACACACTTTCTTGGATTCAGAGACACCCCATATTCTCTACATCTTGTAAGCACTTGTCTGAGATGACCAAAATGTTATGCTACATCTTTAGAATACACTGTGATATCATTAAGGTAAACCAACACAAATTTTTCAATCATATTTTTGAAGTCCATCTCCATTTCGTTTTGAAATGTGGCATCTGCATTTGTTAGTCGAAAAGACATCTTGCTATAGGCATAGGTACCCCATTTGGTAGTGAAAGTAGTTTTGTATATGTCAGCTTCCTTGACTAACACCTAATTATAACCTGAGAATCCATCCAAGAAGGAGAATCTCTCTAAACCATTGACCTTGGACAATATTTTCTCCATGGAAGGGAGAGGATGATGATCTTTTAGGAAGGCTTGGTTAAGACCCCTGAAATCTATGCACAGTCTAATTTCTCCATTCTTTTTCCTAATAGGGACAAGGTTTGCCACCCAAGAGGAGTACTTGATAGGGAAAATGATATTGGCTTCAATCAATTTGGACAACTCATTTCTCATTAATGACTCAATCTTGGGATTTACTGGTCTTTGTTTTTGCTTAAAATGCATGACATTATCCACTAGATCTATAATATGTTGAAACAAACTAGGGTCAAACCCCCTTAGATCATCATATGTCCAAGAAAATATATCATTAATTCTTTTCTTGCTCAGTTTTAGAACATGCTTTTCCCATTTATAACATCCTTCCATTAGCAATTGTAATTGGTGCATGGTCTCCTTTGTTTGCAACAAGATTCATGCCTTTTTCCCTCACTTGGTTGTCAGGATTGAAGACACTCTCTAATGTAATAAGACCCTTAGGTAACTTGTTGGAGCTGAGGTTGATGACTTGATCACCATATTGGCCATGTAATCTCGATTGATTTCTATCTAATAACTTTGCTTCATTCTACAAGAAACTCACAATTTGTGCATCAAATTCAAAGATCTGCCAATTAATATCATTATCAGGGATGGCAGGCTTGACCACCATTTTAATTTTCTGGCACTTCTCATCTTCGAGGCTCCTTGGGACATCATAAGATGCATCCACTACCATGAGTTTGCCAGCATGTCTATTTTCTCTTCTATGAATGCTTTGAATATTAAATGCAGTGAAACCTTGAAGCAAATCCCATACTCTATGTTTGTAAGATTTGAGCAAACCATTCTAAGTAACATTTTGATTTCTCACTTGATTTACCACCAACTCACTATCTCCATATACCCTTAATGCTTGAATTCCTCTTTTTTGAACAAGTAAGAGACATCAATGCTTCATATTAGGCCACATTATTAGTACAACTAAACTAAAGCCTAAATGAGAAGTA
Source organism: Cupressus sempervirens (assembly GCA_028749045.1). Classification (NCBI taxonomy): domain Eukaryota; kingdom Viridiplantae; phylum Streptophyta; class Pinopsida; order Cupressales; family Cupressaceae; genus Cupressus; species Cupressus sempervirens. The sequence goes on from CM053789.1 coordinate 891,923,482, forward strand.
GTACCTTTCTAGTGTAGGAGAAATCAACATCACACCAGCCCCCAATCCAATTTTATTTCTTGATCCATCAAAGTACATGCTTCATACCCCACTTATATCTTCTTTGGTTTCATTAAGTTGGGGACCAAAGCACCCTTTTCAGATATGTAGTAGGTACCAAGGCTTGTCTCTAAGGTTTCTGATATAGGATCAAACTGATATGTATTGGCCCACTCATCTAAGAGGAAATTAGGTATCTCAGCTAAAGAAGTGGCAGGATCATTCACTGTATCATTTTCATCTGTTTCTAGGATGGTTCAATTCATATTAATGAGATTGGTAGTATAAGACTCAATATGATGAAGGGCTAATGGTTCTACTCTAGTTGAAACTTTGGTTCCATATCTAGTTCTAAAAAAAATATACAACCAATCAGAAGATATGTAACCACCTATCTGAGTGGTAAAATCACTTGAAATAAAAATGGCAAAATGCGGCTTAACCTTAGTAATCGATATATCTTGAACTACAATACAACCTGGGCATTCATGTAAGGCCATTTCAACATTTCTAAGGATTCTAGCAGTCTTGATAGTACTACCATCTAACTGCAACACATCTTTAACAATGGGTTCATATTTCACTTCCAAAATATCAACGACACACTTGGGCATTATTGAACTATTGGCCCCTAAATAAATCATGTAGTTGTGGACTAGCTTATCTCCTATAATTAGAGAAACATAAAATGTAGGAGGCCTAAAAATTTTGCTTATTTCTACCTCCTTTGATGGTTGTATCAAACTCACAACATTATCCATGCTAGATGGCTGATCTCTGAGTTCAATGCTTTCCAACTCCTACTGCAGTAACCTCCTTTGTGATGGTATAGTAGTTATAATGTCCCACATAGAAAGGTTCATGTTCATCTTCTTCATCTACTCTACCACACTAAAAGGAGCATTATATGTTCTAGTGGGAGCCTTGAAAGTAGAAGCTTGAGGTGGGACAATTTGTAGGTTATTCACATTATCTTTGCTTTCACCTTGCATTTGTTGCTGAGAAGCATTGGTAGGTTGATTTGCATTATGTCACTGGGAAACTACTTGTATATGAGGCACTGCACTTGATGTAGAAGTCTGATTAGGAGGTTGAGGAGAAACCTCTTCCATAACTCTTCTCTTGCTCCTAGTATTGTAAGCACTGGATTCCTGCTTTACATTATCGTGTTCTTCCACTAGATGATTCATGAAAAAGCAACCATCCTGCTAAAAGGTATCAATAGGTTGATTACCATTGTGTTGCTAAGAAACTACTCGCTCTAATACAATTAAAGCCAAGTAAGATTCTACCTTGTGACACGTGCAATATCCATAGGAGTAGTTACAAGAAAGGTAAAAATCTTGATCTTGGGTAAGGTTGTTTTGAGGGACTAAGGCCCTATTTAGGTTGGTGTTTGAAGAATGGGGGTGATTGATAGGTCTATTCTAATTGTGAGGGTGGTTGATAGGTCTATTTTGATTGGGAGGTCTACCATGAATGAGACCTTGACTCTAGAGTTGGAGAGGCTTATTATTTTGAGCTTGCTTTTGAGACCTCGCCCCAACCCATCGTAGCATGGTTGATACATTATTATTTTGATACTCATGACTCAATATGTCGAGACACTATTTGATGAATTGAAAATTATTATGCTATTTTATGATGTGGGATGCTTTACTTTCAAATATTTTATTTCATCTTTTAAAGCTTTATGAACATGTATAATGATGAAGTAAATGAATGCAAAACTAACACTTTGATTATGTGATTTTAATGATTGAGAATATGAGTAGAATGAGGTAAACAACTGATTATTAGAAAGATGGATGTTTTAAATTATGTGATTTTCCTGATATGTAATATACATACATGTAGGTGATTTCTTGAACTACTGATGTGTGCAGGATATTTAGCTAGGAAACCTAATGGAAAGACGGGACTGAACTAATTTGAACTCAATCTCTAGTTTTAGAGAGAAGTTTGAAGATTGAAGGGAAGAAAGGAAAAGCTCATCTCAAACTTGTTCATTTTACCATAACCTCATTGTGAAGGTAGGAGTTCTTCATCTCTTTTGTTCATGTTGTTCATGTTGTTCATGCTTGATTCATGCATAAGTCATTGTGTTTTTCATTGTATGCTTGTATGTGTGTTGAATGCACTTGGGAGGGATTGAAACATGTTTCTTGGATGTCTTTCTTGTGTTTTGCTTTGAATTTTGAGGGATTGTATGGGTTGTTTGGCATTACTCACCTTTGGATAGGGAAGAAGTGGCCATGTATGGGGGAAGGGCTTTAGTTGGACTCCAATAGTGTAGAGCCTCTTCTCATGATGAGAAGAGGGAAAGAGGGTAGGGTGTTATGGGCCCCTACTTGTCATCAAATACCAAGTTTTGGAATTTTGAAAATTGAAGGAGTGGAAGAATGAAAATCCTTGTAATATTGGCCTCGAAAGGGCATTTGTGGAAGAATGAAAATTCTCAAAAAAATTTTAGCCTCAAAAGGGCTATGTTGAGGTATTGTGATTGACGTCTCCTATTGGGAAAATCCACCTTCTCCCTAGTCTGGTTCAATGTTGAACCTATTGTGCAAAATCACGATGGGGATGCATGCTTGATTTGTTCTTCATATTATGTTTGTTTTTACCTTCGGGTCAGTTCTCATCTTCTCCATGATTCCCTTGATGCACTGAAGATATTGAAAAGGATCCCTTGTGAAAGACCTAGAAGAGAATTCAAATTGTATGGTAATATTATGTAAAAAAATAGATTTAAATTTGATGTTGGCAAGGATTTCGGGTTTTCTTACTGGTTATTTCTCAACGGAGCCTTGAACCAAGTTAATTAATAAAAGAGAAAAGATTGAGCAACTTTCTTGCATTGTATCTTATGTTAATTCAATTCATGGATATGTGCAATGAAGGATAGAATAAATGATGATGTTTTCAAATTATGCAATCTTCAAGTTTCAATTATGTTAAGGAAAAAAAAAATTGTTATGTTGAAATTTAAATCCAATTTCATATGTATTAGGAGATACAGTAAATCTCTCATTGTTGATAAAACTAATTGTTCAACCATCTTGTTAAACTATGCAAATAGTAAATCCAAATTGATAAGAAAAGTATATACCCAAGTTATAAAATTAATTACAAAACATAAATTGACACAAAAAAAAATACACCTCCTTGTCATAAAAACCTATAAGACACAAAAATATGCCTCTTAGAAAATTAGGCAAGTTAGAAAACCTTCACACTTCAAAAAATATATACACTCCCAGGAGCTAATTGCTCTCTGGAAATTGTATGAGAAAATTTTAATCCCCTTGGAGGAGCAATAGAGTATATTCCAATTTGATTCTTTTTAAAAAATCTATTATCAAATTATTTAAATATAAAAATAAATAAGTTTGGTTTTAAAAGCAAATATATATGCATGAGAAATACCTTTTATCCATAAACTCACCTAATAAACTTTTTAACATGACTTCTTTTGGTAAGCGCATGAGAACAATCCTCCTTAGATTGCATTGGGATTTAACGCCATTAAGAGCCCTGACTATACGAATGGTATTAGAGGGCAAGTTGCTTTAAAATCTAACAAAAAATAAATAAAGACTGGATCAATTCTATTTGCCTGTGAACTCTCCTTTCTAGCATGTCGGTGGTTGACTTGGGATTAGGTGCCTATGACATTGTCAGTCATTATAAATATCTTGCCAATAAAACTTTAGAGGGGATAGCTCATTTTATAGCACAAACCTTGGGATTCAAATCCCTCTTTCTTTTCCCCCATCACACGGTTGCATGCAGTGTGGATGGACGTAATTGTTAAGTTTAAAAACCTTTCTATTCAAAAAGAAAGAAAGAAACCAACTTTCGTTTAGATTCGCCCCCCCCCCCCCCCCCCCCCCCCCCCCCCCCCCCCCCCCTCCCCCCACGTACCCACCTTGGTCAATGAGCCACCCTATTCCTTTAGTGCAGAGTATTTGGCATGGACTGTATTGTATAATGCTTTAAGTGCTAGCATGGTAGGTTGGGTGGGGTTGTAGGTGCTTTAAGAGCAGTAGGATTCAGTGGGAGGGGGGAAGATGTCAGGGATGTGACGTTGGGGTGGGGATGTAGGCATAGGGTAGGTTAGTAATTTAATTAGTTTAGTTTTTTTTTTTTTTTAAGTTTAAATTTAAGTTAGTTGAAATTTAAGTTAATGTTAAATTAAGTTAGTTTTTTATTTTAAGTATGAGTAGATTTTAAATTAAGTTAGTTTTGAATATGAGTTAGTTTATATTTAATTTAGTTTAAGTAATTTTAGTAAGTAGTAATTAGCATAGGTAAATATATTGGAGATTATTTTGAGTGGTTAGTTAGAATAATATTCGATTTATAGTTATTTTAATAATTGAATATTTTAGTGTTAGAATAATTTATTATTGGTTTGTAATCAGAAAAAAATAGTTTCTATTATTAGTTAAATACATTGTTTAAAGGTTAGTTGATCTATGTAATTTGTTTAAAGAGATAATTTTAAATATCTTTATGTTAATAAAAGTTTTGTTAATGAAAATCCTTGTCCTACTTGATAAAGAAGATCAATTATTATGTTTTTTTTAAAAGAAGGATTATCTTAGTATAATTTAGTTTAGATTTTAAATTATTTAATTTTAGATATATTATTATCTTTTTGAAATATACTTTCTTCTTTGTAAGTAGATTATCGATTTAAATAAATTGTTATTAAAACAAAGTTTATGTAATTAAGTGAAAGATGTAATTTTGGTTAATGTGTTATTTTAGACGATTCAAACAATTAGTTTTATAATAATTGGACATCCAAATCAATTAGTTAGATTGTTATTTGATATTTCGTCTAATAGATTATCATTGATTAAAGTTAATAGGTCTTAACATTTTTGTAAATTAAGTTTTACTATTGTTCTAGGGAGGTAATATTTTAAAAAAATTATTAAAACTAATAAGGGGTTAGGTCTTTTAATTAAATGAAATTAGTTGTTAAATTTAATTAATTGATTTAACAATGAACAATCTATTCCTATGTGATGTGTTCAAAACTTAATTGTAATCTTAAAGTATCGATAGGAGATTGTGTATCCGTCTTCAGAGTATCTTTGTTTTATTTAAATTTAACCTTATCAACTTAGTGCATTTAAGTTTTTTTAAAATAAAATTGGTGTTTTTTTGCCCTCGTATTTTTGGGCATGGCATTTTGGTATCAGAGCCTAGTTTCAACACTAGGAACCTTAAACCATTATGCTTCTGAACTTAACTAAACTTTGATTGTGTAGGATGCCTCCTGTTACACGAGGCAACCGTCAAGGTAGAGGTCGTAGGGCAAGAGGTGGTAGAGTGAGATAGGAGGATGGACCACCACCTCCACCACCAAACTTGAATTAGGATATTTTGGATGCCCTCCAAACATTGATTGGCGTAGTCTAGCAGAGGATAGCACCTATAGTACAGCCAGGGCAGTAGACTCCTGAAGGGGAAGCATAAGATCCCAAAGGAGGCGGGGCCAGAGGTAGAGAGAGGAGTAGGAGTCCCCCACCGAGGCAGGTGGAGGGACAGGGTGAGCATGAGGGTGAGTCGATACATCAGAGAGGACCACCGCTTGATAGACCTCCTAGAGATATAGGAGATGATATCAGAGAGTTGATACGACTCGGACCACCACTCTTTACCGATTCCACAGAGGGGATAGTAGCAGAGGCTTGGTTATAGAGTCTTTAGAGGTGCTTTGGATTAAATCCTTATGGGAGTAATCTGAAGGCACATCTAGCAATTCATCAGCTGAGAGGTGATGCCTCCAATTGGTGGCATTAGGAGGAGATTATAGGAGGAGTGAGGATAGATAATCTCACACGGGAGTCATTCTTGGAGAGATTCAGAGAGAGGTACCTGTCTGAGCACTTTTAGATAGAAGCAAATTGAGGAGTTTCATTCATTATATCAGAGGGGTCTCACAGTAGCTTAGTATGAGAGTATATTTCTTGAGCTCCTTCCATATGTTGAGTACATGAAGGACAAGAAACTACAAGTGCATCGATTCATCATGGGCCTGAATTTCTCACTCCAAGGTCCAGTTTGTTTGGCCTTCCCTACTACTTTTAGATAGGTAGTTGAGGTAGCACTAGTTGTAGAGGATACTCGAGGTAGACAGGAGTCACAGGATCAGTCTTAGAACTGAAACTCTACCCAGCAGAAACCCCCTTGGAAGGGGAATAAGAACTACACAACAGGGTCCTCTAAGGGCCAACAGTCCCAGTAGCAGAAACCCTCACAGGGTTATCAGGGCTCCAAGCCCAAGTAGTGGCAGTCACAAGGTCCCAAGCAAGATCAGAAAGTACAGGCCCCACAGTCACAATCAGTGAAGACTCATCAGTCTTCTAGGGGTGGTTTCAGTGGATCTAGCAGGTCAGGAGGCCCACAACAGTCTAGATCATAGGGTGCATGATCTTATACTCAAGGACCATGTTACACTTGTGGTGGCATGGGTCATATAGCTAGAGAGTGTCCACAAGGATAGTCATTTGGTGGTTAGAGAGGGGCATTTTTAGAGCTAACAGTTGGTGACGTAGGTAGATCCCACAGAGTTTTTGTAGCGAAAACCACCAGGCTGAGCATCAGGCTATAGTTATCGAGGCTATAGGTATTATACATGGTAGCATGGTTACTATTTTATTTGATTCCAGAGCTACTGACTCATTTATATCTCCATATGTTGTGGAGTGTTGCGGGCTAGTGGCAGTTAGACAGGATGTTAGTTGGGAGATAGAGTTAGCCTCAGGAGCCAGAGTGTCAGTTAGTTCCATGGTGCATAGTTGGTCGATGTAGATTGGAGACATATCCATGATGTCAGATCTACACATTACCCCTATAGGTTCTTATGATGTTTTCCTTAGCATGGATTGGCTTTATGTCCACAGCGCCAAGATGGATTATCGACAGAAGAGGGTGGAATGTGTGGATGAAGATGGTATCTCTAGAGTGATCCTTGGGGTAAAGAGACCCATATCCCTTTGTACGATTTCCACTATGCAGCTTAGATGATGCATGCGAAAGGGATGTCAGTTGTTCGCTATCACCATCAGTGACAGGGAGGAAGATTCAGAGGGGGAGCCATCCCTCGATGATTTTCCAATCTTATAGGAGTTTTTAGATGTGTTTCTTTCAGAGCTCCCTGGTAGGCCTCCACCCAGAGCAGTGGATTTTCATATTGATCTTGTGCCAGGAGTGGAGCCAATATCGAGAGCACTGTATAGGATGACTACTCATGAGCTTAGTGAACTAAAGATACAGTTGGATGAACTCTTAGAGAAGGGGCATATTTGACATAGTGTGTCACCTTGGGGTGCACCAGTGATCTTTGTAAAGAAGAAAGATGGATCACTAAGGTTGTGTATTGATTATCGACAGTTGAACAAAGTAACTATCAAGAACCAATACCCTCTTTCCAGGATTGATGACCTCTTTGATCAGTTGTAGGGTGCTCAAGTATTTTCAAAGATTGATCTTAAGTCAGGTTATCATCAGTTGAGGATTGTGGATAGTGATATCCCTCAGACTACATTCTGTACTAGGTATTGTCATTACGAGTTCACCGTGGTACCATTTGGCCTCACGAATGCTCTAGCTATATTCATGAGCCTCATGAATGGAGTATTTCATACCTTTCTAGATAAGTTTGTGGTTGTCTTCCTTGATGACATTATGATATATTCTCGTGATGAGAAGGAGCATGAAGAGCACTTGAGATGGGTATTGTAGAAGTTGAGAGAGAATCATTTGTTTGGTAGCTTGTCGAAGTGTGCATTTTATAGGCTTGAGATACATTATTTGGGTCATGTCATATCAGGTGATGGTGTCTCAGTAGACCCATCAAAGATTAGGGCCATCATGGATTGGCTAGCACCCACCAGTGTCACTGAAGTGAGGAGCTTTATGGGACTAGCAGGATATTATCGACACTTCATTACAAGATTCTCTAGATTGGCTCACCCCATCACATCTCTTCAGAAGAAGGGAAAGAAGTATGAGTGGATAGAGAAGTGCGATAGATCTTTCCAAGAGCTCAAGAGAGCGCTCACGAGTGCACTGATTCTTACAGTACCAAATCCTTCTACAGATTTTGTGGTGTGCACCGATGCATCTTTGGATGGTATAGGGGCAGTCCTTATGCAAGATGGACGATCTATTTCCTTTGAGTCTAGGAAGTTGAAGACTCATGAACTCAATTACCCTACTCATGACCTAGAGCTTGCAGCAGTGGTTCATGCTTTAGTGAGGTGGCGACACTTCCTTCTAGGTCATAGATTCAAACTTCATTCTGACCACCAGAGCTTGCAGTACATATTTACGCAGCCAAACCTTAATGCTAGGCAAAGGAGGTGGATGGAGTTCCTTTATGAGTACTATTTTGATGTTCATTACATCAAGGGAAAGGAGAATGTAGTTGCAGATGCCTTAAGTAGAAGGCACCATGAGCTTTCATCTATGACTACTAGCATCGATTTGAGAGAGCAAATTCTATAGCACTTGCCATTAGATGAGCTTTATGCAGAGGTTAGTCAAGTGGTGCATTCTCAGAGACCCTTGGAAGGGAAGTATTCAAAGTATTATTTGGAGTTCGATGGGCTCTTGCATCATAGAGGACGTATGTATGTACCTTCCATTGGGGGTTTGTACGAGCTCATTATACTTGAGGCTTACAGAGCACCTTATGCAATGCACCCCGGTGTTAAGAAGTTACATGCAAATCTAAGGCAGTTATATCATTGGTCAGGCATGAGAGTGCAGATTGCTAACATAGTTGCGAGATGCCTCGAGTGTCAGAGGGTGAAGGCAGAGCATCGTCATCCTGGTGGGCTCCTTCAGCTCATGAGATTGTAGAGTAGAAGTGGGATGCTATATCAATAGATTTTATTGTTGGTCTCCCCTTGTCGTCTCATTGCCATGATGCCATTTTGGTGACAGTTGACACGTTGACCAAGGTTGCCTATTTCTCACCTGTGCATACTACATACATAGCACGAAACATAGCTCAGGTGTTTTTGCAGGATATTATCAGACTTCATGGCATTCTCCTTAAGATCATCTCTAATAGAGACTCCTTTTTCACTTCTTCTTTTTGGAGAGAGTTGCAGGCAGCATTGGGAACTAGGCTCAATTTCAGCATAGTGTACCATCCTCAGATTGAATGATAGATCAAGCGTGTGAATCAGGTTTTGGAGGACATGTTATGTATGTACGTGATGGACCATTAGGTCAAGTGGGAGGAATACCTACACCTTGTCGAGTTTGCCTATAACAATAGGCACCATGCCTCCATAGGCATGCCACCTTACGAGGCCTTGTATGGGAGACCTTGTAGGATGCCCTTGAGTTGGATAGGATCGAGGATTTAGTATCTATTGGTCCTTAGTTAGTTAAGGAGATGGAGCAGTAGGTGACCCTAATTAGACAACACTTGAGAGAGGCACACGATAAGCAGAAGAAGTATGTTGATGCGAAGAGGATTGATCGAGAGTATCAGGTTGGAGATAGATTTTTCTTAAGGGTGTGACTACACAAGAGTCTGATTTGATTCAGGAAGGGCTCTAAGTTGGCACCCCAGTTCATTGGACTATTCAAGATCTTAGAGAGGATAGGACTAGTTGCCTATCGTTTAGCCTTGCCACCTAGCCTGTCATGCATCCACGATGTGTTTCACATTTTGGTACTTAGAGGTTACATTTATGATGAGTCTCATATTATAGATCGGGATGCTTTGTAGGTGGAGTCAGACGACCAATTAGCATTGGAGCCTATTCGTATTATTGCCCAATGGACCCTAACACTTCGAGGTTGAGAGTTGTACCAGGTTAGGGTCTAATGGGATTATTATGATGAGGTTATGGCTTCATCGGAGGATGCGATCTCAGTACCCATATCTTTTTGATGAACTCTAGGAAGAAGTTCATGCCTAGTGGGGGAGGATGTGAGGCCTCACCCCGACCCATCGTAGCATAGTTGATACATTATTATTTTGATACTCATGACTCGATATGTTGGGACACTATTTGATGCACTAAACATTATTATGCCATTTTATGATGTGGGATGCTTTACTTTCAGATATTTGATTTCATCTTTTAAAGCTTTATGAACATGTATAATGATGAAGTAAATGAATGCAAAACTAACACTTTGATTACATGATTTTAATGATTGAGAATAGGAGTAGAATGAGGTAAACAACTGATTATTAGAAAGATGGATGTTTTAAATTTATGTGATTTTCCTGATACGTAATATACATATATGCAGGTGATTTCTTGAACTACTAATGTGTGTAATCAGTGTGTAGGATATTTAGCCGAGAAACCTAATGGAAAGACGAGACTGAACTCTTTGCTAATTTGTGCTAATATGCATTGTCTTTCTTTGAAGGTTGTTAAATGGTCTTAAAATTCTCCTAGCTTTTGATAGGTCCCTATTAAGTCTTTAAAGCCTAAAAAAATTAAATTTTAGTACCCTAGGGGTAAGGGTATGGGTTGGGAGTATTTTCCACTTCCCTAGCCTCTTTGGTTGACTTTTATGGTCACTCAAAAACCCTATTTTTGGTTGATTGTGAAAATTGATTGTCTTCTTCATGAGTTGGTGACTTAAACTCCACCTTGAGGTTTACCTAATGTCTAGTTGAGTTAGGATCATATTTAGAGGCATTTTTGGAGAATTTTTGGTTGTTATCAAATCTTTAGTTTTAGAGAGAAGTTTGAAGATTGAAGGGAAGAAATGAAAAACTCATCTCAAACTTGTTCATTTTACCATAACCTCATTGTGAAGGTAGGAGTTCTTCATCCCTTTTGTTCATGTTGTTCATGCTTGATTCATGCATAAGTCATTGGTTTTTTCATTGTATGCTTGTATCTGTGTTGAGTACACTTGGGAGGGATTGAAACATGTTTCTTGGATGTCTTTCTTGTGTTTTGCTTTGAATTTTGAGAGGATTGTATGGGTTGTTTGGCATTACTCACCCTTGGATAGGGAAGAAGTGGCCATCTACGAGCGAAGGGTTTTAGTTGGACTCCAATAGTTTTAGAGTCTCTTCTCATGATGAGAAGAGGGAAAGAGGGTAGGGTGTTATGGGCCCCTACTTGTCATCACATACCAAGTTTTGGAATTTTGAAAATTGAAGGAGTGGAAGAATGAAAATCCTTGTAATATTGGCCTTGAAAGGGTATTTGTGGAAGAACGCAAGTTCTCAAGTTTTTTTTTAAAGCCTCGAAAGGGATATGTTGTGGTATTGTGATTGACGTCTCCTATTGGAAAAATCCACCTTCTCCCTAGTCTGGTTATTGTGCAAAATCGGGATGGGGATGCATGCTTGATTTGTTCTTCATATTATGTTTGTTTTTACCTCCGAGTCAGTTCTCGTCTTCTCCATGATTCCCTTGATGCACTAAAGATATTGAAAAGGATCCCTTGTAAAGGAACTAGAAGAGAATTCAAATTGTATGGTAATATTATGTTAAAAAATAGATTTAAATTTGATGTTGGGAAGGATGTCGGGTTTTCTTACTGGTGCTTTCCCGACAGAGCCTTGAATCAGGTTAATTAATAAAAGAGAAAATATTGAGCAACTTTCTTGAATTGTATCTTATGTTAATTCAGTTCATGGATATGTGCAATGAAGGATAGAATAAATGATGATATTTTCGAATTATGCAATCTTCAAGTTTCAATTATGTTAAGGAAAAGAAATTTTGTTATGTTGAAATTTCAATCCAATTTCATATGTATTAGGAGATGCAATAAATCTCTCATTGTTGATAAAATGAATTGTTCAACCATCTTGTTAAACTATGAAAATGGTAAATCCAAATTGATTAGAAAAGTATACACCCGAGTTATAAAATTAATTGCAAAACATAAATTAACACAAAAAATATATATACACCTCCTTGTCATAAAAGCCTATAAGACACAAAATAATGCCTCTTAGAAAATTAGGCAAGTTAGAAAACTTTCACACTTCAAAAAAAATATACACTCCCAGGAGCTAATTGGTCTCTGGAAATTGTATGAGAAAATTTTAATTCCCTTGGAGGGGCAACAGAGTATATTCCAATTTGATTCTTTTTTAAAAATCTATTATCAAATTCTTTAAATATAAAAATAAATAAGTTTGGTTTTAAAAGCAAATATATATGCATGAGAAATACCTTTTATCCATAAACTCACCTAATAAACTTTTTAACATAACTTCTTTTGGTAAGTGCATGAGAACAATCCTCCTTAGATTGCATTGAGATTTAACACCATTAAGAGCCCTAACTATACAAATGGTATTAGAGGGCAATTTGCTTTAAAATCTGACAAAAAAGAAAGAAAGACTGGATCAATCCTATTTGCCTGTGAATTCTCCTTTCTAGCATGTCGATGGTTGACTTGGGATCAGGTGCCTATGACATTGTCAGTCATTATAAATATCTTGCCAATAAAAATTTGGAGGGGACAACTCATTTTATAGCGTAGACCTCGGGATTCAAATCCCTCTTTCTTTTGCCCCATCACACAGTTGCATGCAGCGTGGATGGACGTAATTGTTAAGTTTAAAAACCTTTGTTTTCAAAAAAAGAGAAAGAAACCAACTTTCCTTTAGATTCTCCCCCCCCTCCCCACCCCCACGTACCCACCTTGGTCAGCGAGCCACCCTATTCCTTTAGCGTGGAGTATTTGGCGTGGACTGTATTGTACAACCCTTTAAGCATTGGCATGGTGAGTTAGGTGGGGTCACAGGCGCTTTAAGCGTAGTAGGATTCGATGGGAGGGGGGAAGATGTCAGGGATGTGACGTTGGGGGGGATGTTATGCGATGTAGGCATAGGGTAGGTTAGTAATTTAATTAGTTTAGTTGTTTTTTTGTTTTTTAGTTTAAATTTAAGTTAGTTGAAATTTAAGTTAATGTTAATTTAAGTTAGGTTTTTATTTTAAGTATGAGTAGATTTTAAATTAAGTTAGTTTTGAATATGAGTTAGTTTATATTTAATTTAGTTTAAGTAATTTTAGTAAGTAGTAATTAGCATAGGTAAATATATTGGAGATTATTTTGAGTGGTTAGTTAGAATAATATTTGATTTATAGTTATTTTAATAATTGAATATTTTAGTGTTAGAATAATTTATTATTGGTTTGTAATCAGAAAAAAATTAGTTTCTATTATTAGTTAAATACATTTTTTAAAGGTTAGTTGATCTGTGTAATTTTTTTAAAGAGATAATTTTAAATATCTTTACGTTAGTAAAAGTTTTGTTAATGAAAATCCTTGTCCTACTTGATAAAGAAGATCAATTATTATGCTTTTTTTTAAAAGAAGGATTATCTTAGTATAATTTAGTTTAGATTTTAAATTATTTAATTTTAGATATATTATTATCTTTTTGAAATATACTTTCTTCTTTGTAAGTAGATTATCGATTTAAATAAATTGTTATTAAAACAAAGTTTATGTAATTAAGTGAAAGATGTTATTTTTGGTTAACGTATTATTTTAGACAATTCGAACAATTAGTTTTATAAAAATTGGACATCCAAATCAATTAGTTAGATTGTTATTTGATATTTTATCTAGTAGATTATCATTGATTAAAGTTAATAGGTCTTAACATTTTTGTAAATTAAGTTTTACTATTGTTCTAGGGAGGTAATATTTAAAAGAAAGTTATTAAAACTAATAAGGGGTTAGGTCTTTTAATTAAATGAAATTAGTTGTTAAATTTAATTAATTGATTTAACAATGAATAGTCTATTCCTATGTGATGTGTTCAAAACTTAATTGTAATCTTAAAGTATCAATAGGAGATTGTGTATCCGTCTTTAGAGTATCTTTGTTTTATCTGAATTCAACTTTATCAACTTAGTGCATTTAAGTTTTTTTAAATAAAAAATTGGTGTGTTTTTGCCCTCGTATTTCTAGGCATGACATTGATGCCTTTTCAAAGTCACTAGCTCGTTCCCCATCTTTTGCATTGCTTCACTATTGTCTTCCATCTTCCTTTCTTGGTCTTGCATCCTCTTTTCTACATTCTGCATTAGTTTTTGCATCATGGCCTCAATCCTATCAACCCCATCTGAGGATGTGGAGGCTATTGGAACCACAACAAGAGGTTGATTTACATAGGAGACATGAATATGGGCCACAATAAGTTGATGATTAGGCATGTCGGGGAAGAAAGGCATTGGGGGCCTTGGAGCTAACTTTCCTTCCTATACTAAAATATACTTTTCTCTTATAGCAATCTCATAAGCATTTGGCAGAGTGTCACCTCCCATAGATTGTAGAGTGGTAGAAATATCACTGTTGAAAGCTTTGAGATAATACAAGAATGCATTACCAGGAGAGGGCTCTACTGTAGTAGATATCCTATCCTAGACCTTTTGAGACCTATAATTGACATCAATCATACACTCGTAGGGATCCCTCTTGATAGTTGTTAGTTGTTCCAAAAGTGATAGACGATCACTTTTGTCCTCGAAATGTTTGCATAAGGCTGCCCCTAATCTATTCCAATTAGTAACAGAGTTGTGAGGCAAGCCTCTATACCATTGTAGTGCCTTTCTTTTTAGGGATGAGGCCATAAGCCTAACTTCTACATCATCCTCGATGATGCTATGAATATTATAAACATCAAACACCTCCTAAATATGTTCAATAGGGGAGATAGAGGTTTTTCCAGTAAACTTAGGTACACTTTTAAGAGCTGATACTTTTATGTCATGCCTTTGGGCTAATAGGAGGGGGCTCCCACCATTGAATGTGGTGAAAAAATGAGCTCTAGCCATGTAAACAAGTGATCTATTAATATGAATAGATGGTATCCTTGGTTGAGACCTAACAACAGGAGGAGTGGAGATAGATCTTACAGGGGTATGTGTTACTACTGTACTCCTAACTGGTGATAAGGATACCCTAGCCTTTCTTCTTGAATTTGAAAAAGAAAGCTCTTGATATTGAAAGCTAACTCTGGATGATGTTCTCTTATGTTTCTTAGGCATGAATCATGACAACTTTGGTCTAGTAACTAGATTGGTTTTGAAAGTAGAGTCACCAAGTACCTTTGAATAGCGGGCCTTTGAAGGCTTAATACTGAAGGCAATACTATCTCCTCAATATGAACATAGGATCTTTCTTCGATGCCAATGATCTTTAAATATTTAAATATGATGTCCCATCGGGTGTGCCAAAAACTATCGTCACAAAAGCTTTCACTCTTGTCCAATGTCTTACCTAAGGACAACCTCATGAAACATGGAAACAACCTCCAAGCTATGGGACTTAAACTATGAGGTTAAGTCTCTGGAGAAGGTCGACTTCCTCTACTATTAGGATGCACTTAAACTATTCTTAAAGATAAAAGGGAGAAGAAATACATTAAAGTAACTACCTAATCTATTCTAAAGAGGTGATGCACCAAAATGGGGTGTTCAAACCAGTCTCTCCCCATACATACACAATACTATTATTATGACAGTCCAAAGATATATGGATTCAAACTTGCTTTAATCTATAAACTACATAAAGACCAGAAAACCACATGAGTGACACAAGAAAAACTTGCTTCACTTCTTATCATTCACGGGCCAAAGGGATACAAAAAATGTAGATTATAGATGTTCACAGTACATCAAAGAGACAGAGACAAGCTTACATAGTACGATGACAGTTAAAAGAGATAAAGTTGAAAGTCATATAATTCAAAGGCAAAGAAGGAATTCATAGTAGCATGCTGAGGCAATACTAGGAAAATAGAGAAGATCTGACCCTAAGAAAGAGTACAACATTTGCCTTTATAGTGCCAGCATAACTTGGATAACTTCCCTCATAAGATAAAAATCAACCACTAGAATCAAATCTTCAGAGAATAATCATTGCAAAACTAGAAAATCTAATTATTGTGTAAATCCATACATGAGTGGATCACTTCTTCACCAAAAAAATCTCTAAGAGGTTAGGAGTGATGGTCATTAAATCTTTGACTAAATGAATGGATCAATAGATGGCGGTAGAGTATCTATTTACATTTATCAAGCCTAGGCATCGATGAAAGTGGTTACAAGAGATCAGAAAGATTGGATTCATCATTCAAGGAACTGCTTCTGCTGCCACCAACTTAATAAATCAACTATGACTTTTGGTCAACTAAAATTTAACCATTAAATCTTACTACATGGACCAAACATTTCTTACCATTATGCCACTTTGTCATCAGCTCAATCTTTATGCCTTGCGTTTGACCATTCACTATTGCAACCTCGTCACCAACTTCCTTTAATAAATATTACTGCTTGCAAAATTGTGATCCACTGATCATCACTACCTCACAACCTACTCTTAGCATTCTTTGCTAGCCACTATGACCTTGCAAAGGCTAAGATCTAACCATATTTGCACCATTGCCACCTTAACCTGATGTGCTTATCTGACCCTTGCAAACAAGTGAAACAAAGGGAATTTCTCAATCGCAACCCAAAACTTAGCCATTTCTTAACCTGTTATGATCATGTGCTTGTTGTAGATTTAAAAAGATCTAGCAGTGTGAAATGTATCTTGAAACACTGAAGGCTTGCCCCTTTTCGTATTGTCACAACTTAAACCATAGCATGTCAATATAACCATGTGATCAGGTGAAAATAAAGCAAAGCACACCTCCTCCACCTTAACCTTAGTCAACACTTAACCAATTATGACTATGTGAATCACATAATCATGACTTTAAAATAGCTTAAGGCATAATATGAAATAAGGGATATGGCTAATGCTAAATCATTTCATAAGAAACCCTAGGTGACTGTTGAAACAAATTATTATTTGAATTTGATTTTTTGGCAAGATGGTATTTTGGTTAATAGGTTCAAAAAAGGGTTTGGAAACCTAAAGTCTTATCTGGAGAGGTTATTCAACAAGGCTAGAAAAGTGAAGAGATCCTTACATCTTAGTCTAATAATAGGAAGGAGATGTTGAAGGATGAAGGGAAGAAGACCGAAAATAATGAGGAAATTCTTCTACCTACTATAAAGGAAAATGGGGAATTTGAAAGATCATAGAGCTAGTTGGTTATTTATTAGAACAATGTTGATGACCTAGAAGAGGTTGAGGATTTAGAGGAGTTTGAGGAAGGAGAAATCTTGGAGGAAAGGAATAGATAGGTGGATGAGAATAATATTATGCAGGATTTACTGGATGAAGGAAATCACATTCTGTTGGAACCTCTATGTGAAGAAATACCTCCCCATGGATGTGAGATAGATTCTAAATTTTTGGATTAGATATCTAAGAAGGAAGAATCGAAACAAAAATAGGGACAAAGGCAAAAAGTTGATAATAAATCTAATCATTTGCTTGTAGGAGTAGCTACTTGAAGAAGTAAATTGGAGATAGAATCTCTAAAATCAAAATTGGATGTTGGAACCCCAGAGAAATCTGGCAAAAAGACTACCAAAAAGAGGAGAGAAACAAAAAGTTTGTAGAATATTGTTGATGGAAAGCAAACAACTATTATGGATTTTAACCCTAAAAACTAATAATGAAAATCATTACATGGAATGTAAGGGGAATGAATAGTATCCATAAATCAGATGTAGTTAGAAATGTTGTAAGAGAGCATAAACTTGATATGATGGCGATCCAGGAAATAAAAATGGATAAAGGTAAAGCTTAAAGTTTGAAATCATTCAATAACTATTGTATTATGGCAAGTAGTTTTGAAGAAGCCTCAGGTGGTACTCTGATAATATGGAAAAAATCTATGTTTTCTGGTACCCTAATGGATACTAATAAGCACTTCATTATGGTCAAAATACAGAGTTTATCTCAGGGTAACTATTGGTATATAGTTAATATATACACTTGTAATAATAAAAATTCTAGAAAAAAGTTTTGGGATTCTCTTTCTAAGCTCAAGAGTTTAGATTATAATGGAAAATGGTTACTTCTGGGGGATTTTAATGTTCCTGTCTATGAACATGAAGAAAAAGGGGGAAATTCTAGTCAATTAGAAGGAAGGCTAGATCTAATGGATTTTATTAATAAAGAAGGTTTAATGGATTTGGAACTCCAAGGTATTGACTTTACTTGGAATAATAAAAGAGTTGGAAATAAATGTATTCAAGCTCACTTGGACATAGTTCTTATCTCTCTGGATTAGACTTAAGTTTTTGTTTTCTTTCTTAATGTAATACAAAAGATTACTTTTGACCATTCTCTTCTCTTTTTTAAGGCTAAATCTATTAATGTTAGGACAAATTTCTTGTTCAAGTTTGAGGAAATGTGGATGTTGTTAAATACAGTTGGTTAATTGTGTATTGTATTTGATGTTACACAAAATGTCATATATTTACAAGTTAGTGTTTGCTAAGACCACTCAGGCGATGAAGACATTTTTTTGTGTCTTCCAAGCATTCTAGTATTTGCCAAGTTCAAATGATAGTGTATGCCGAGTTCACTTGGGCATCAAAGAAAATTCCATAGAAGTTGAGTGTTAACTGATCTCACTTGGGTAACCAAGGAAAGTTGGATGGAACCACTATTAATCAAGTTCACTTGGTTACCATTGAAAGTTAGCGAAGATGTAGTGTTAATCGAGTTCACTTGGTTAACATAGGAAAATCATTTCTGAGTTATTGTCTAACGAGCAAGGTCAACTAACGAAGGATTTTCTTGTTTTGGCATATTGAGTTTAATTATTTTTTTTGTTGGTTCCAGTCGACTGAGGAGATGAATATTAATTATTCTAAAATATATTCAAGTTGACTTGATAATGTGTAAGATATAAGGTCAAGTTGAGGATTGAATGTGGAGAGTGAATGGAAGAATAGAAGATGCTAAGAGGAAACAAATTAGAAGGATAAGGAGAATATCCTTGAGGAGTTGTAAAGATACGTTCGATCAGGAAGGATCAAGTATTTGAGCTAGAATTGAGATTTGAAATCAACAATATAGTTGCATCAAAAATTAGGTCATCTCATTATTACTCTCTAACCATTGTAGCAGTGATCTAAATCTCTTAAGAGAGTTGGCTTAACAACTTTTTATAAATCCTCTAACAAGGTGGCATTTCTAGATTGAAGTGTCTAAAGACCTCTAACAAGGCCACTCCTAATAGGGTGATTAAATCCTCTAACATGGTCACACCTAACAATGTGTTTTGTAACCTTTAACGAGGTTGGCTCCTAATAGGGCTCACTTCAAAAGAGTGAAAACCAATAACTAGTTGAAATTGGTGGTTTTTCCCAAATTGGGTTTCCACATTAAATCTTAGTGTCACTTGTATTTATGCAATTTCTTTCATGTGTATTCAACTAAGTTAATTAAGGGTAATTAGAGATAATATCTTAATATTTGCATGTTAAGCATTTTCTGAGTTACAATTGTTATTTCACTAGCTAGTGAGTTAGAACATATTATCAATATTAACCGAGTGCCTATGTGTTTGTCAAGCAACAATGTTTTTTAGTAGTGTTTATGTTATGTGCTGACATCTAAGGGATCTAGGATTTATTTTAGTGGTAAGTGATCCACCCCTCCCCTCTCAGTTACCCCTCTTATATTTCCAACAATTGGTATTAGATCTTTTGGTGCTTGGAGAAAAAGTTTCAAGGACCTAAGCTAAAGATCAGGATGTCTTATAGAAGAGAGATCCCCAAGCTGAACAAAGATAACTTTGAGTCATGGCAAGAACTTATGAATTTTCACTTGGCAACCATTAGTGATTCAAGTTTGAAATAAATGGAAAATGATTACAAGGCTCTTACTGGAACATTGACTATGAAGGAGATTGTTGAAAAGAAAAATTATAACATTATGATGATTGACATAGCATTAGCTCTTAACTATGTTGAATTTGATGAGGTCAAAGGATGTGCTACTGCTCATGATATGTGGACCAAACTGAAGGATATCTATGGAGGTGATGATAATGTGAAAAGAGCCAAAGCAGAAAGCTTGAGAGGTCAGTTTGATCAGATGAAGATGAGAGAGGATGAAAACATTGCAAAATATGTTGAAAGAATCAAAGCTAGTGCCAATACAATCAAATCCTTTGGAGGAATAATTGAAGATGTGATAGTGGTAAGCAAGGTACTCAGAACCATTCTTCTTATATATGCAATTAGAGTGTCTATTATTCAAGAAATGAGATGTGATCCAAATAAAAAGATAAATTTGGATGCTCTAGTTGGAAGATTGACAACATTTGAACTAGATAACCATGATAATTATACTCCTAGTTCTAGCAATCTTGAGTTTTCATTTGAAGCCAAGTTATCACTCAAGAAGAAAGCTAACAATTCTAAAGGAAAACAATATGAAAGTTAAGAGGAAGACAATTCTGATAGTGATCTCGAAGCCATTAAAGCATTACTTGTAAGAAGGTATCCCAAAGGCAAAGGAAAATACAAAGGTAAAATTCCTCTAATCTATTATTCTCATGAAGAGGTTGGTCACATAGCTGCAAGGTGTCTAAACAGAGAAGACAAGGATGAAAAGAAGCACAACAAGTACAAAGGCAAGAGGGATTTCAAGAATTTCAAAGGCTACAAAGATAAAGGTAAGAAGTCTTGTTTTATGGCTAAAGATTCAGATAGTAGTGATGATGACGAGATGTTCTATATTGTTGTAAAAGATGAATTTGATGATGAAGAAGATAAAATGGCACTTACCTCTCATGTTAACAAAAATGATACATGGATTATCAATAGTGGTTGCTTACATCATATGACTAGTGACAAAACAAAGTTTGAACATATGGAACATTATGATGGTGGAAGTGTGAGGTTTGGAAACAATGAACCATGTGGCATAAAGGGAAAAGGTTGTATCTCACTAGCCAATGAACTTAGATGTGATAATGTTTATTGGGTTGAAGGAATAAAGCATAATCTACTGAGTATGGCACAGTTGAATAACATTGGATTCAAGGTAGAATTCATGAATGGGAAGGCCAAGCTACTAGGTGGAAAAGGAAATCTAGTTGGATCTGGTAAACAAGCAAAAGGTAACTTATTCTACCTAGATCTTAGTAAAAGTTCATGTTTCATTGCTCAAGTAGAAGAAAGTTGGTCATGGCATAAAAGGTTGTGTCATGTGAACTTTGATAATATAATCAAGATAAGCAAAAACAAAAGAGTGAGAGGTATTCCTAGTTTGAGGAAACTTGATATGGGCCTATGCAAAAATTGTCAAATTGGTAAGATGGACAAGACAAGTTTCAAAAGAAAGAACTATCATTCTAAAGAAGCCTTAGAGTTGGTTCATATTGATGTATGTGGACATATTGGAATTGAAAGCTACAGTGGAGATAAGTAATTTATTCTTTTTGTCGATGATTATTCTAGAATGATGATTGTAATGTATTTGAAAGATTGGTCTGAAGCTTTTCAAAAGTTTAAGTGGTATCTGGAAAGAGTAGAGAAGGAAACAAGAAAGAAGCTGAAGTGTTTAAGATCAGATAGAGATGGTAATTTCATTTATAATGAGTTCAATAAATTTTGCACTGAAAGAGGAATCAAAAGACAAGTATCAGCCCCTAGTGCACCACAACAAAATGGTATAGCTAAAAGAAGGAACAAATCTGTCATGGATTGTGCAAGAACTTTGATGATAGAAAAGAACGTTGCAATCAAATACTAGAAGGAAGCAATCAGTACTGTAGTGCATACCTTGAACAAAGTACATCTAAAGAAAGAATCAAATCAAACTCCTTATGAACTATGGTATGGCTACAAACCAAATGTAAGTTACTTGAAAGTATTTGGTAGCAAATGTTATATTCCAAAAGAGACTAGTAAAGGAAAATTTGATGTCAAAGGTGATGAAGGCATATTTCTAGGATACTCTAGTAGAAGTAAAGTATATAAATGTTTGAATTTGTCTACTCATAAGATCACAGAAAGTGCACATGTGAGAATTGATGAGTTTGCAAATAAGAAAGAAGAAGAGAGCAAAAAAGAACCTAAGGATTACATAAAGTTTATTTATTTTGAACCTGATACATTGACAAATCTAATTGGAAGTTAGGAGAGTTGCTACCAGTGCAACCCAAGTCACAATTAGAGGCTATCAAGTTGCAACCAGAGAAAACCAAGTCTGAAGGACCTGAGTCATAGATAGTAGGACCCGAGCATGATGTAGAAGATCATTGCGAGGCAAGTGGAATGAGTTCTAAATCTAAAGTACCTGTGTTGGCAAGATATGTAAGAAGGCACCATGCACCTAATCAAATCATTGGAGATAGGTACAATGACAAGAAACAAATTGAAAGGTACATGTTTGCTTACTAAATTTGAACCTTGATCAATTAAAGATGCTTTGGATAATGAAAGATGGATTGAAACAATGAATGAAGAGATAGAATAGATCGAAAGAAATAAGACTTGGACTCTTGTTCCTAGACCTAAGGATAAAAATGTAATTGGCACAAAGTGGGTTTTCAAAAATAAGTTGAATGAAGATGGAGAATTTTCAAGAAACAAAGTGAGGTTAGTATGTAAAGGCTATTCTCAAGAAGAAGGCATTGATTATGGTGAAAATTTTGCTTCTATTGCAAGATTAGAAGGTGTTAGGAATTTACTTGCTTATGCTACACATAAAGGATTTAAAGTTTATCAAATGGATGTGAAATTTGCATTCTTGAATGGAATTCTTGAAGAAGAAGTTTACATAGAATAACCTGAAGGTTTTGTAGATCCTAGCAAAAAGGATATGATTTGTAAATTAAACAAATAATTTTACGGTCTCAAGCAAGCTCCCATAGCTTGGTATGAAAGACTTCAAAACTACTTGATAAAGATTGGTTTTCAAAGGAAAAACGATAACAACTTGTATATCAAAGAAGGACCAGACAAGAAGATTGTATTGGCAGAAATCTTTATGGATGACACATTGTTTACTGGAAATGATGACTTGTGCAAAGAGTTTTTAAAAGAAACGAGTAAAGAATTTGAGATGTCCATGTTTGGAGAGATAAAATTCTTTGTTGGATTGCATATTCAACAGAAGAAATATGGTATCTACATTACTAAAAACAAATATATCAAGGAGATACTAAAGAAGTATAGAATGGAGGATTCAAGATTAGTTGGAATACCTATGTCTACTGGACATAATCTTTCCAAGAATGATGATTCCAAGGAAGTAGATCAAATCACATATAGATCAATGATTGGTAAACTGCAATATGTAGTTCATACAAAGCCTGATATTACATTAGCAGTTGGTATGGTGGCAAGATTCTAAAAAAATTCTAAAGAAAATCATATGATGGAAATCAAGAGATTCATGAGGTATCCAAAGGGTACTGAAGGCTATGGATTATGGTACAAGAAAGGAGGCACTTTAGATTTGAAAACCTTTGCAAATGTTGATTGGGCAAGAAGTATTGATGACAGGAAGAGCACTAGTGGTGGAGCATTCTTTCTTGGTAAAAGACTACTGTCTTGGACAAGTAAGAAGTCGAATTCCATTTCTTAGTCTACAATAGAAGCAAATTATGTTGCAACAGCAGTTAATTGTTCCAATGTTGTTTGGTTCAAGAAACTGTTGGTAGGTATGAAGGTAGAGATCAATGATCTAGTAGTTATCTTCTATGATAATACCAATGTAATTAATATATTGAAGCATCCTGTGATGCATACCAAGACCAAGCACATTGCAATAAAATATAATTTTTTGAGAGAATTGGTGCAAGATAAAGAGCTAAGATTATAATATTTGAATACTAAAGAACAAATTGTAGACATATTCACTAGGTTGTTACCTAAGGATGCATTTTTGTATCTAAGAGGTAAGTTAGGGGTTATTCCCCTATCTGAAGCTCACTAAATGAAGTTTAGTGATGCATCAACTAGTGCATGTTGAAGAACAATCAAGTTGATGCAGTATTGAAAAGGGAAGATTGCATAAAAATCAATACATGAGGTATAATTCTATTCACTGAATATTGTCTTTGGCATAAAACGTCAAAGAGGGAGAGTTTGTTTTCATATTCATAGATTTTTTATAAAGAGGGAGAGTTCTATGATGAGGGAGAATTCACAGAGATGTAAAGTGGAAGAACTTGGTCTGATATCAAAGAAAGAAAGTTTGCTATCAGAAGAAGATGTTAAAGATAGAGTTTGCTAACAGAGGGAGAAACTGAAGGCAGAGGGAGTTGATACTGATAGAGGGAGATCTCATGGATTAGAATTAGAATAAAACTAAGGATATTTTCCTTACTTTATTTTACTCTAAAAATTTCATTTTATTATGACATTTTGTGTTGCCATCAATGTCAAAGAGGGAGATTGTTGAATACAATTGGTTAATTGTTTATTGTCTTTGATGTTACACAAAGTGTCATATCTTTACCATTTAGTGTTTGCCAAGCTCACTTGGGTGATGATGATAGTTTTCTATGTCTACCAAGCATTCTAGTTTTTTCCAAGTTCAAATGTTGAGTTCACTCAGACGTCAAAGAAAAGTTCATAGAAGTTGAGTGTAACCAAGCTCACTCGGGTAACAAAGGAAAGTTGGATGGAACCAGTGTTAATCGAGCTCACTTAGTTACCAAAGAAAGTTAGTGAAGATGCAGTATTAATTGAGTTCACTTGGTTAACATAGGAAAATCATTTTTGAGTTAGTGTCTACTGAGCAGGGTTGGCTAACGAAGGATTTTCTTATTTTGACATATTGAATTTAATTATTTTGTTTGTTGGTTCTAACCAACTAAGGAGATGAATATTAAATATTCTAAGATATATTCAAGACAACTTGAAAATCAGTAAGATATAAGTATAAGGTCAAGTTGAGGATTGAATGTGGAGAGTGTATGAAAGAATAGAAGATGCTAAGAGGAAGCAAATTAGAAGGATAAGGAGAATATCTTTGAGGAGCTGCAAAGATACATTTGATTAGGAAGGATCAAGTATTTGAGCCAAAATTGAGATTTGAAATTAGAGATACAGTTGCATTAGGAATTAGGTTATCTCATTATTACTCTCTAACCATTGTAGCAATGATCTAAATCTCTTAACAGAGTTGTCTTAGCGATAATTTGTAAATCCTCTAACAAGGTGGCATTTCTAGATTGAAATGTCTAAAGACCTCTAACAAGGCCACTCCTAATAGGGTGATTAAATCTTCTAATAGGGTCATAGCTACCCATGTGTTTTGTAACTTTTAATAGGGTTAGTTCCTAATAGAGCTCACTTCAGAAGAGTGAAAATTAGTAAGTAGTTGTAGTTGGTGGTTCTTCCCAAATTGGGTTTCCACGTTAAATCTTGGTGTCACTTGTATTCATGCTATTTCTTTCATGTGTATGCAACTAAGTTAATTAAGGTTAATCAGAAACAATATCTTAAGATTTTCATGTTAAGCATTTGCTGAGTTATAGTTGTTATTTTAGTGGTTACCAAGTTACAACATATTATCAGTATTAATTGAGTGCCTGTGTGTTTGCCAAGCAACAATCTTTTTTAGTAGTGTTTATGTTATGTGCTGACATATAAGGGATCTAGGATTTATTTTAGCAGTAACCAATTCACCCTTCCCCTCTCAGTTACTCCTCTTATATTTCCAATAGATGCAACATCCAAATTTTGATGCTTTACTAGATAAATGGTGGAATATCAATATTGATGGAACGACTCTATTTCGAGTTGCTTCCAAACTTAAGAATGTGAAAAAAAGAGTTAGAGAATAGAATAAGAAGTCTTTTGGGAATATCTTTGAGAGTAAGTAAAACCTAAAGGATGAGCTAAAATTTATCCAAGAAAGAATTTAGTAGGACGGTTATTCGAAGCAAACGGTTAAAGAAGAAAATGAAAAACTGGTAAAATACCATGACATTATTTCTAAAGAGGAAACCTTTTGGAGTTAGAGGTCTAGATTTTTTTTCTTGAAGAAGTTGATAGAAACATTAAATTTTTTCATCTTACTACAATGAAACATAGAGCCAATAATTAAATTATAAGCCTTTCTAAGGGAAGAAAGAAAATTACTAATGAAATTGAAATTTCTAAAGAAATAGTATCTTATTTTTCTTCTTTTCTTACTTCAGACCCTAATGTGGATGGTACAAGATAGATTGAGCTTCTTGAAGCTATTCCTCACGCAATTTCTAATGAGAAGAACAAAATCTTTATAGCTATTCCCAATGGAGAGGATATTTATAAAGTAGTGTGTTCCTTTAAAGGAGATAAATCCCCAGGTCCAGATGGTTTTCCTATGTTTTTCTTCCAGAATGAATGGAAAGTGGTAGGTAAAGATGTTTATGATGCAGTTAAAGAATTATTTGTAGCAAAAAGAATGCTAAAGGAGATTAATTCTACTTTTCTTTGTCTTATTCTACAGAAGCATGGAGTTGCCTCCCCTGATCAGTTTAAACCCATTAGCCTTTGTAACTCAATTTACAAAATCATCTCTAAAGTTCTTACTTTAAGGTTATTGGTTATCCTTCCTAATCTTATATTTGAGCAACAAAATGGGTTCATTCCTGGTAGGCAAATTTTGAACTCAATAATTTCAGTCCATAAAAATATCCACTCTTTATCTTTGTCTAATAATTAGGGTTTTATTATGAAAGTGGATATTGCTAAAGCTTATGATAGAGTTGACTGGATTTTTCTTCAAAAGGTTTTACTTTCTTTTGGTTTTAATGATTCTCTTATTAAGCTAATTTTGCAGCTTGTCTCTACCTCTTCTATGGTTGTTTTAGTTAATGGGAGTTCTTCTGATTTTTTTATACCTCCTAGAGGTCTGAGGCAAGGTGATCCTATTTCTCCCATTCTCTTCACTATTATGGCTGATAGTCTTGGCAGGTATATTGGTAAAATGGTTTTGAGAGGGGAAATTCAAGGTGTGAGACCTACTTCACATCCTCTTATTTGTTTTCATGAACAATTTGTGGATGATACCATTTTCTTAGGAAAAGCTAATGTTAGGGAGCCTAGAAGTCCTAAAAAGGCCTTTAATATTTATTCAACTATTATTGGGTAGTTGATTAATTGGGATAAGAGCTCTCTATTTTTTTATCAATACTCCTACTCTTAGACAAAGGAAAATTGCAAATATTTTAGGGTGTTCTATAGGATCCCTGTCAAGTACTTATATTGGTCTTCCTTTGGGGCTTAGTCCTTCTAATACCTTTGGGGAGGATCTAGTAAAGAAATTCAATAAGAAATTAGTTGGATGGAAAGGTAATATGTTGAGTTAAGCAGGTAAAGTTACTATACTTAAAGTTTGTCTTCAAAGTCTCCCAACTTATGCTCTGAGCCTCTTCAAGATTCCAGCTAAATTCACAAATGCTATTGATAAAATTCAAAGGATTTTTTTATGATCTGGAACTAAGGAAAAAAAGTGAATGGCTCTAATAGCTTGGGACAAGGTCTATAAATCTAAGATGGAAGGAGGTTTAGGTATAATATCTATTAGAAGTATGAATAAATATTTTTTGGCAAAAAAAGGATGGAGAGTGTATCATGATGATAAGGAATGCAACTCAATTTGGAAACATAAGTACCTTTATAATGCTCCTTCTATTTCTAACTTCTTATCCTACCCAATTATCCCTAGTTCTTCTGCTATTTGGGGTGTTGTCCAAGGAGCTAAACATATTTTTGAATAAAGGTTGTAAATGGAAAGTTGGAAATGGATGCAAAGTCAAATTTTGGGAAGATGAGTGGCTCTTGGATCACCCTTTGATAGATGATTTTTTTGATATTAATTCTATAGAAATATGTAAATAGGTATTTGGGGAATTTGTAGAGAATTATTGGTCTATCAATGGTTGGGTTAATATTGTTGAGTTTAAATAAAGTTTTTCCAGTATTCAAATTTCTCTTAATGCTTGTAGCCTTTATCCTAATTAGGAGGATATAATCGTGTGGGGATTGAACCTTGTGGTTATTTCAAGGTCTCTTCTATGTTTAGATATGAGGATTAGGTCAACTCCCCCCTGTGGCTAGAGCTTGGATCAAGGGTCTAATCCCTAAAATCAATATTTTCTTTTGGACTATGCTTCACAAAAAAAAAAAAACTCTAGATAATTTGCAAAGAAGAGGTATTAATTTAGTGAACATATGTTGTCTTTGTAAGATGGATTTGGAAGATAGGAATCACCTTTTTATGAATTGCAGATTTAGATAGAATGTTTGGGCTTCCCTTCTTCAATATTAGAATATTTAGTGGGTTCAGTCTAATAATATTGATGTCTATTTTCAGAATTGGACTTGTCCTGTTAAAGGTGTTGAAATTGGTTTTCTCTGGAAGATTTATCTTCCTCGTCTTTGTTGTGGTATTTGGAAAGAAAGGAACAATAGAATTTTTAGAAGTAAAGAAACTCCTATGTGGGTTGTGGGTCAAAATATTATCAAAGCCATTAAAGAGATTTTTAGATCTTAGAATAAAAAAAAGTGACAAAGTTCAAACAATAATTCCTATGAATGTAATAGGAACTAACACAAAATAGGATGACCAGAGACAATATGTGAAATGGTGATCCCCTCCTTTGGAATGGTTGAAAGCTAATTTTGATGGATCCGCTAAAGGAAACCTTGGAAGAGCAAGGTGTGGTGGAGTTCTAAGAGATCATTATAGTAGAATGGTGGATTTTGTTGCTATTCCTATTGGTCACTCAAATAGTCATAAAGTTGAGGCTACGACAACTCTATATACTGTTAGGTTGGTAGCCGAATCTAGATATAGGAACTTATGGCTGGAAGGGGTTCTTTGAATATTGTGAACATGTTGAATAACAAGATTTTGACTACATAGAATATTGATGGCAGTATTATGGAAATTAAAGATTTAATTAAAAAATTTGACAAAGTAATTATAACCCATATATTCCATGAAGGCAATAAAATGGTTGATTAGATAGCAAATAAGGCGGTCATTAGGGATGCTAAGATGACTTGGCATGATTACCTCAACAAGGAGAGTGAGTTGATGATGATTATTAATAATGATACTTCTAATGTTATTAAAGGAAATATTACTTAAGATTGAGTGATTTATTATGACAAGTGATGGTTTTATTGTGGATTGTTTGCATATCTCTAGGAGGTCATCAAAAGTATTTGGCACATTTTAAGGGTGAAAAGTTGTCTTGAGATAAAACATACCTTGTTCTCAGTTGAAGTTACCATTTTCCAAAAAAGTTGTAGAGCAAGTTGCGCTATGGGTAGAGAGCCAAGGAAATAATAGTTGTCTACCTGCAAGGAATGGAAGGCAAAATATGTGGTGTGGGAGATTCTCCAGAAGGGAAAAGTGATGATGTACATCAAGAAGTTACATGGCTACAAGCCCCATTTCTTCAAGAATTGGATTGAGGAAAGGGTTCCTCTTCATGGGGTTATAGTGAATATCGATTGAGGGGTTTATTGCTGAGATAAGTGGTCTTCCAATGGGGGGGGGGCTAAAATTTAGAAGGGAAAGAAACATATCGAATGTAACATTCAAGAAATTTACAAAAAATGATGTCGAGGAGAAAAGGCTTGTGAAGAATAGGGACTTCTATGACTAGGACCAAATCAAGTTAATCTAGCAAGATGTCTTATCTTGCATTGACCGATTTTTCATTCTGGATGAAAGATAAAAAAGGGTGCATAAATTTCATTTTGTGTTTTAAAACTATTTCTAGTATAAAGATAGGTTGTCCTTACCTTTTTATTTGAAATTCCCTCTACTACATAGTCTTCAAGCCCATAGGAAGAAGGAAACTAGACCTATACTTCATGGAGGTCTTATTTTATTAATTGAAAATTACTATAGAAATAATGTAGTAAAGCTTTTAGCTATAGTGGAGCAGAAGAGAAAATTGGTCACTAGTGAGCCTCATCAAAAGATGAGTGCTAAGAAAATAAAAAATAATAAGGTTAAAACCAAGGAGGGTTATAATGATAGCAAGGGCACAAAGAAAAATATTAAGATGGAAAAACAAAGAAAAATAATGAGGAAGCTACAAAGTCTAAGAAAAGTATAGATGATGAAGATAACATAGAAAATGGGGGCTTTTAGCTATAACCTGGATGGGTGTTTTGGAAGTAGGGGTATATTAGTGGCTAAGAATGAGGGGGAAAGTAGCAAAGAAAGGAACATGGAGTAAAAAATGATTTCAAAACCCTTGGGGCAGAATGATGGGAACCAAAGTGAAAAAACTACACTTGCTAAAATAGATAATATTGATGTTAAGAGTTTGATGGATTCTGAAATAGAGTCTGATGGATTCTAAAATAGAGAAGAATGATGAAGGAAAATCCCTAATCATTAAAATTAGTGCCTAAATAAGGAGAATAAGAAGGAGATAATGGAACAAAAGGGTTTAAATATTGAAAATCAGCTCCATCTCAAGGAAACCCAGGAAATAATGAGTCCAGGAAAAAGTCTGATGAAGAGATTAGAGATGAAAATAATTCGGTGAAGTTGTCTATCCTTCAAAAAGCCAAGTTGAAAGCAGACACTTCCCTCCAAGTTGACTCCTAGATCTACAATGAAATAATGGTTCTAAAGAAAAAAGGGAGAAATTCAGAAACATCTAGATCAAGAAAAAATGAAGAGAACCCAATCAGAAATCAAGTTGGGAACATCCCTGAGAAATTAAAAGAGTATAATATGGAACTTCATAAATTGGTTAAAGATAGTGGGAAAAAAATTGAGAAGGTGACTTCCAATTTATGTATCACAACTGCTAGTATAGGGAAAAAGAGAAATGAGAAGATCATATCACCTTATGCTATTGCTATCAAGATACCTAGTGGTTCAAGAAAACAAACAAGACAAAGTATGAAGAAAGCTATTGTTGAGGCTCTTGGTCCTATTGTGGAAGAAATCCTATAGAGTAATACAAAGGCTAGCAAGGAATTAGCTAAGGTCATTAAAGAACTAATTTAGTTGCTAGTGTTTGGTCCCTAGTTGGGTTGTTGGTTCTGGTCTTCTATTTTTGTTTCATTTCCAACATCTTTAGTTATTTACTCTAGGTTCTAGGACCTTCTAAAACTTGGGTTTGAACTATGTTTAGTCCTTTTTTTGGTTTCAGGTCCTTGTAAAACCTAGCTTTTTAATGTTTAGTTATGAACTTTAGGTTTCAAGTCCTTGTAAAACTTGGTGATCCTTCTCACTTATCTTTTGTTTTTGTAAGGGGTTTTGAGTCCCCTCAAAACTTACTTTTTCATTAATCTAAAATAATGATTAACCTGATTGATGAAGTAACTAATTTGTAGATTTAGATCACTGTTCTAGATTATCCTTAGGATACTCACTGATTAGAATATTCTTTGCAGCTCCTTGGATGTTCAGTCCTTAATCAAATATCCTTCTTTATTCACATCTTATTCTCTTCCACTACTTCATATTTCAATCCACAACTTGACTTTTCATATATATGAAATCCCATGTCAAGTCATCTTGAATATCTTCTTCAAACAAATAATTAATATCCACTAGGTTGGCTTGCATAAACAAAATAATAAACAAATTATTATGTTATCACTCAACTGACATTGAAACTGTGTCAATTGGTTAACACTGAGTTCTTATGGTAACCAACCTGACTCAATTTATACTAGAATCCTTTACTGACTGACCTAACTCAGTTTACATTAGATCTTTGAACTTAGTACCTTTTGAATTCTGCTTGACTGATACTAGAGTCTTCTGAGCTCAGTTACTACTAGCAATAGAGTGTGACATTTAGGTAACATCAATGACAACATACAATTGAATAATTGATTTCAACAATCTCCCTCTTTGGCATTGATGGAAATACATGTCATAAGAAAAGAAAACTTAGAGTAATAGAATGATTTATAGAATTTTATAATATCCTTAGTTTCAATATGATTCTGAATGCATGTGAACTCCCTTTGAGATTCTCCCTCTGACATCAGACTCTATCTTATCAAAATCTCTTTCTTATAGGTAACTTCCTTTGATTCAAAAAATAATCAATCTCTTCCTTAATTCTTTTGATATGAGCATGTTACAATCTCTTCCTCTTTGACATCAAATGCCAAAGAATTCATAAAGTGAATATGCAATGTACCTGATATAATGATTCACATGCAATAAGCTCTAAAATTCTTGCATCAATTTGATAGATCTTCAATATAGTTTAGTTGATGCATCACTAATCCATACTCTAGTGAGCATTAGATAGTGGAATGACCCCTAACTTACCTCTTAGATACAAAAATGCGTCCTTAGGTAATGGCTTGGTGAATATGTCAAAAAATTGTTTCTTTGTGTTCACATATTCCAATCTAACCTCTTTATCTTGAATTAATTATCTCAGAAAATGATACTTGATTGCAATGTGTTTTGTCCTCGTGTGCATCACTGGATTCTTGGATATGTTAATTGTACTTGTGTTATCACAATAGATAACCAATAGATCCTTGATTTCTTCCTTCATTCTTGACAACAATTTCTTGAACCAAATTATGTTGGAACAATTAACTGCTATAACAACATATTTTGCCTTTGTTGTAGACTAAGAGATGAAATTATGCTTTTTTCTTGTCCATGATACTAACCTATTTCCAAGAAAGAATGCTCCTCCACTGGGGCTTTTCGTATCAGCAATGCTTCCAACCCAATCAACACCAGTAAAGGATTTCAACTCAAAGTTTCCTCCTTTCTTGTACCATAGAGAATAGCCTTGAGTGCCTTTTAGATATCTCATAATCCTTTTGACTGCCATCATATGATTTTCTCTAGGAATTGCAGAAAATTGTGCAACTATACCGAATACTAATGCAATCTCAAGCCTTGTGTGAACCACATACTGAAGTTTCCCAATCATGGATTTGTAGGTAGTCTAATTTACCTTCTTTGAATCATCATTCTTGGATAGCTTATGTCTAGTACACATAGGTATTCCAACTGGTTTGGAATCTTCCATTCTAAAAGTCTTTAGTATCTCCTTGATATATGTTAACTTAGTAAGATAGATGCCATCCTTCATTTGATGAACTTGCAAACCAACAAAGAATTTTATCTCTCCAAATATTAACATTTCAAATTCTTTCCTAATTTCTTTAGAGAATGATTTACATAAAGCATCATGACCTATAAATAAGATATCATCCACAAATATTTCTGCTAACAATATCTTATTCTATGCTCCTTCTTTAACATTCAAACTATTGTTATAATTTACTCTTTGAAAACCAATCCTTACTAGATATCCATGTAGCCTTTCATACCATGCTTTGGGAGCTTGTTTCAAACCATATAAAGCTTTGTGTGATTTGTAGAGCATGTCTCTTTTATTTGGATCAATGAAACCTTTAGGTTGATCAATGTAGACTTCTTCTTCCAAAATTCCATTTGGGAAAGCTAATTTTACATCCATTTGATACACTTTAAATCCTTTGAATGCAACATATGCAAGTGGTGTTCTGACTCCTTCAAGTATAGCAACGAAGCAAATGTTTCTCCATAGTCTATATCTTCTTCTTGAGCATATCCTTTACACACTAGCCTTTCCTTATTCCTTGATACTTCACCATTTTCATTCAATTTATTTATAAATACCCACTTTGTACCAATTACATTTTTTTTCCTTGGGTCTAGGAACAAGAGTCTAGGTTTTATTCCTTTCAATTTGCTCAATTTCTTCATTCATTGCCTCTGTCTAACTTTCATTATTCAATGCATCTTTAATAGTTCTTGGTTCAAATTTAGTAAGCAAACATGTACCTTTTATTTTGTTCCTTGTCATTACGCCTTTTTTTTGATCTCTAATTATTTGTTTAGGTGCATGATGCCTTCTGACATATCTAGCAAGTGCATGTTCCTTTCTTCTAGATTTTGGACTTATTTCACTTGGTTCACCATGCTCAAAGGTTCTATGAAATTCTAAACTCTACTCAAGTTCCACTGTCTGAGACTCAATTTCCTTTGATTGTGACTTAGGTTCCTTTTCTGCTAGCTATAACTCAAGTTACACTAATTATTGCTCGATTTTTTCTAGTTATAACTTGGGTTGCATTGCAAACTTAGGTGACTTGGGTGGTGCTATCTTTTGTTGCCCAATCACATTTGATTATACCTTTGGTAAAGTATCAAGCTCAAAGCAAACAAAGTTTTTGTAGTCTTCAGGTTCGTTCTTGCTTTGTTCTTCACTCTTTTCTCTAAACTCATCAATTTTTACATTTGCACTTTCTATAACCTTATTAGTAGCAAGATTCAAACATTTATATGCTTTTCTCTTGTTGGAGTAGCCTAGGAATATGCCTTCATCACTTTGTGCATCAAACTTTCCTTTCCTTGCCTCTTTCAAGATACAACATTTGCTTCTAAATACTTTGAAATAATAGACATTAGGTTAATAGCCATACCATAATTCATAAGGTGTTTGATCTGTACCTTTCTTTAGTTGAACTTGGTTCAAGGTATGAACTAATGTGCTAATTGCTTCTTTCCAGTATTTGGTTGCAACATTTTTCTCAATCATCAAAGTTCTTGCACAATCCATGATGGATCTATCCTTCTTTCTGGTACTCCATTCTGTTGAGGTTTACCTGGTGTAGATACTTGTATTTTGATTCCTCTTTCATTGTTGAATTCATTAAATTCATTAGAGACAAATTCTCCTCCTTTGTCTGACCTTAGGCATTTTAAAATCTTTCTTGTTTCTTTTTCAACTCTAGCCAGATACCACTTGAACTTTTGAAAAGCTTCAAATTTGTCTTTCAAGTACATTATTGTCATCATCCTAGAGTAGTCATCAACAAACAAAATGAACTATTTGTCTCCACTATAGCTTTCTATACCTATTGGTCCACAAAGATCTATATGAACTAGTTCCAAGACTTCTTATGTATTGTAATTTTTACTTTTGAAGCTAGTCTTCGCATTTTCCCAATTTGACATTGTTTGCATATGGCCAATTCAGGTTTCTTTAGTATTAGAATACCTCTTACTCATTTTTTCTTACTCATGGTAACCAAATTATCAAAATTTACATGACACATTCTTTTATGCCATAGCCAAGTTTCTTCTACTTGTGCCAAAAAGTATGAACTCTCAGTAAGATCTAGATAGAATAAATTACCTTTAGTCTAATTTCTAGTCCCAACTAGGTTTCTTTTACCATCCATCAATTTAGCTTTTCCATTCATTAATTCTACCTTGTATCCAATGTTGTTCAACTGTGCCACACTTAGACAATTGCATCTTAGTCCTTCAACCTAGTAGGCACTTTCACATTTGAGTCCACCAGTTAATGCAATGCATCCTTTTCCTTTCACATAACGCAACTCATTGTTTTCAAATCTAACACTTCCACCATCATAATGTTCCAAGTGTTCAAACTTAGTTTTGTCACCAATAATGTGATGAGAACAACCACTATCTATTATCCATGTGTCATTCTTGCTAACATGAGAAATAAGTGCCATCTTTTCATTATCCTCATCATCTGATTCATCTTTAATAGAAATATATATCATGTCATCTTCATCATCACTGTCATAATATTTAGAAATATAACAAGATTTCTTACCTTTGTCTTTGTAGCTTTTGAAATCTTTCTTTCCTTTGAACTTGTTGAAATTTATGTCATCTTTGTTTTCCTTATTTGGACACCTTCTTGCAAGTAGGGCTTCAATAGCTTCAAGGTCATTATCTAAATCTTCATCTTCTTCACTATCAGTCTATTTTCCTTTTGAGTTTCCCCCCTTTCTACCAAGATTTAGTTTGGCTTTGAATGTTGATTCTATGTTGTGAGAGCTAGGAAGATAGTTATCAAAGTTATGAAACTCAAAAGTTGTTAATTTTCCTACTAGTGCATCCAAAGTTATTTAATTTTTGGGATCACATCTCATTTTTTGAATAGCTGAAACTCTAATTGCATGAATAGGAAGAAGAGTTCTTAATACCTTGGTGACTACTGTAACATCATCTATTTTTCCTCCTATAGCCCTGATTGCTCTCACGCTTGCTTTGATTATTTCACTGTATTTTGTAATGTTTTCATCTTCTCTCATCTTCATTTGATCAAACTGGCCTCTTAGACTTTATACTTTGGCTCTTTTCACATTGTCATTTCCTCCATGGATTTTTGCTAGTTTTTTCCACATGTCAAAGGTAGTAGAACAATCTTTGACTTCATCAAACTCTGAATAATTTAGAGAGAAAGAAATATCAATCAACATTGTATTGTGATTCTTCATGTCCACCATCTGATCCACATTTAGACGCTTTGGAGGTGTTGCATACTAATTCTCTAAGAAGTACAGACCTGTATCTCCAATGATTCCCAAATGTATCTTCATGAGTTCTTGCCATGCTAAAAAGTTATCTCTGTTAAGCTTGGGATCTCTCTTATGTAAGAAACCTTGATATTTAGCTTAGATCCTTGAAACCTTTCCTGTAAGCACCAACAAATTTGATACTAATTTTGGAAATATAAGATGATTAACTGAGAGGGGAGGGGTGGATCAGTTACTACAAAAATAATTCCAAATCCCTTAGATGTCAATACAAACTTCTTACAAATCCAAATCCTTGTATAGCTCAGTTAGAACTAGCTAAACACTATATCATGGTTAACAAAGTAATCTTGAGATATTAATATGTATTAAGCTTTAGTAACTTAGTTGTAGAAACATAAATTGATAAGAAAATAACATGAACACATGAGAAAACAAGATTTAACATGGAAACCCAATTTGGGAAAACCACCAATGCAACTAGTTACAACTTTTCACTCTTTTGAAGTGACCCTTGTTAGGAGCCAACCTTGTTAAAGGTTGCAAAACACACTAGTAGGTGAGACCCTGTTGAATCACCCTATTAGGAGTGGTTTTGTTGGAGGTCTTAAGACACTTCAATCTAGAAATGCCACCTTGTTAGAGGATTTACAAAAATGAATGTTAAGTCAACTCTGTTAAGAGATTCTTCACTACTACAATGGCTAGAGAGTAACAATGATTGACCTGATTGATGAAGCAACTAATTTTTAGATTTAGATCACTATTCTGGCTTATCCTTTGGATCCTCTCTAATCAAAATATTCTTCGTAGCTCCTTGGATATTCTACCCTTAATTAGATATCCTTCTTTATTCACATCTTATTCTCTTCCACTACTTCATATTTCAATCGACAACTTGACCTTTCATATATATGAAATCCCATTTCAAGCTAGATTGAATACCTTCTTTAAATAAAAAATTAATATCCACTAGGTTGTCTTGCATAAAAAAAAATAAACAAATTATTCTAGTGTCACTTGGTAGACACTGAAATTGAGTCACTTATTTAACACTAAGTTCCTTTGGTAACCAAAGTTTAGACTGGAATCCTTTATTGACTGACCTAACTTAGTTTACACTAGACCTCTGAACTTGGTAGCTTTTGAATCTTGCTTAGCTGATATTGGAGTCTTCGGAGCCCGGTTTCTACTAGCAATAGAGTGTGACATTTGTGTAACATCAATGACAACATACAAGTGAATAATTTATTGCAACATTATATTATTCAAAGGATTTTCATCAACGCACAAA
This sequence comes from Cupressus sempervirens, assembly GCA_028749045.1. Taxonomy (NCBI): domain Eukaryota; kingdom Viridiplantae; phylum Streptophyta; class Pinopsida; order Cupressales; family Cupressaceae; genus Cupressus; species Cupressus sempervirens. Next base: position 891,961,036 of record CM053789.1, read on the forward strand.
GTTGCAAAGAAGAGATCAACTTGTTGATTCATCCTAACAGGTGTATCAATCTCAAATCCTCTAACTAGGTGGATGTAACAATCCTTATCGAATCTCTTAATTGAGTGCATACTTCATTGTATTATATAAATCCTTTCACAAGGTGGACCTAGTAGTCCTACTTACTCTTAAGTGAGTAGATCACCAAAAGTGATCAATTGTAAGCCTTAACAAGTCAACTTTATTACTACAGTGGTGAAGCATTGTGGGTGTCATCCCCACCCTAATTTTACCTTCTCCTCAGTAGGGTTTTTGGGTTACCAAATATCATGTCAAAGTGTTGTGGTGTTGTTGCTTTTATTGCTTTATGTTTCATGCATGCAAGTAGATTAGTTAATCTAATAAAGTGGGATTAAGATAAAGAAGTTTTAAGTGGTTCATAATTCACCCCTCCTCTCAATCACTCAGTCATCATTACATTTCCAACAAGGATTATCCTGGAGGATTTGAACAATACTTTTTTTATTGTACTTATTCCTAAAAAGGAGAATAGAATGAACTTTGGAAAGTTTTGCCTAACATCCTTAAGCAACATGATGTTAAAGATTATATTAAAGATGATTTCCAATAGGTTGAAAGGAATTTTAAAATCTATTTAATATAGTGAACAAAGTGGTTTTTCCCCAGACAATTCAATCTATGAAGGGATTGTTGTGGCCCATGAAGCAATTATTCGATGGAGGGTGAGACTTAAAAAATGATGATAAAGCTTGACATCAAAAAGGCCTATGATGAAGTGAATAGGGTTTTTTATTTATTGAAAGTTTTGGATTTAGAAAGGAGTGGGTTGAATGGATTGAAAGTTGTCTAACCACTGCATAATTCTCAGTCCTGGTAAATGGTAGTCCCCAAGGTTTCTTTGAGTCCAATAAAGGTACCTCTATACCTATTTTTGTCTATTGTAATGGTTGAAACTTTGGATAGGTTGATTACGAAGAGGAGTAGGGATGAGCAATGGAAAGGAATTAAAATTGTTGATGGTGTTGACCCTCTTTCTCATTACAAAATTATTAATTATACATATTTAATGGGGGAAGCTAGTGAAAGAGAAGTAATCCTAGTTAAGACAACCTTAGATTTAAATATAGAAGAGCCCATTGTCAGAAGATTAATTGGAGTAAGTTTGAAGTTTAATTTTTCAATAATGGTAGATAGATGCAAAGAAATATTTGAACTATTTTTGGAATGAGAGCAGGGGCTCTCCTAGGTAAGTACCTGATAGGAAAAGTATAGATGGGTCCAATGTTTTCACCTAGGAAATCACCTAATCATGCTTAAGGCATCCTACTATCCTTCAATGCAATGTCAAGGCAAGTTGCTCGATAGAGCTCCTACAGTTAATTCTTCTACACCATCTTATTTTTGCTAAACCTAGCCACGCTTCTAGCCTCCATAACACAAGGAACTTTATAGGGGTGTGGAGGTAGTTATCCTAGTCAATGGGGATGGATTTTATCAATCTTGTAATCATTGAGTTCAGTCTTCCTACCTAATCTCATAATTAGGCTTAAAAAGGCTACTAGGCCTATTATAACATTAATTAGCCCTCCCAACTTAGTATTTTGGGATTTTCTCCTTTAAGGTAGTAACAACCCTCAACTTCCTCAGGGTTTTAGGACACCCTTTTTAGAGTACTTTGAGATTCCTATGGTTTTATAACTTCAAGTCCTTGGCCTTTACCCAAACCCAAATTTAAGGGTTTTTAGGGTTAAACAACATTCCAAAACTAGTTGTGAAAGAATGGATTTCACACTCCTTATAATGGACTTGTGGAAACTTATTCCAAAGCCTATATCATCTTCATTCACTCTAACACATCTCTTGACTGTGCTTCATGAAAATATTACCCTTGCAAGTTTTCACTTATTATAGGACTGCACCTAGCCAGGTATGTTCCTAACTTGCCTAGGGCTTATCCCTCAAAATAAAAATCTTAATCATTTTTCTTCCTACTTGATATAATACAAAATTTAGGGAGTCTACTAGCCATTCCCAAAGGGCCATAAGATCTTCACTGTGGAAATGATGGTAGGACTCCGTTTTCTTCAACCCACTAAGTCTTGACTAGTAAACTGATGGATCTTAGTTATTTTTATATTACACAATTAAAAACTCCACAATGTAGACACTTAAATATGATTAAATCATTTAAGTAATCTTATTTTGTCATCTCCTCAGACATTATTGATTGAGTATTTAGTATTTAATTAATTTATTGCCATCCGCTAGTTAATTAATTTAGTTATTTTACTATAGTCCAATTGATAAAATTAAATGACGATCAAAAGTCTAATTATCAATTAAACCCTATTCTCCTATTAAATTAAATAATTGCACTATGCCTATTTAATTTAATTCCAAATCTCCTTTTGAATTTAATAAGCCATTTTAAATCAAATCCCCAACCTCTAACTATTCCTAAATCCCTATCATCAGCCAAATCCAACCAATGCACCCATGCTGACCTTGCTTAGCCAACTAATTAACCCACCTCATTAATGCCACCCACTTGCATTTTACTAACATGTCACTTGCCTCCTAAATGCCCTCCTAAGATAAGCCCAATCCTTTCCTTGAACATGTGCACAACTTCAAGCAAGGGTTAAGAATTCCTAAGCTAAAGAAAAGTCAAACTCCCATCTCATCCTTCTTACATTCCTATTGAAATGCATCAAAGCCTCTTACATAAACATTTAAAGCTTCTTACATCTCTCTTCCACACTCCATCTCACTCATAACTCCTTTGACCATCTATTTTTCCCATCCTCTCACATCCAATATCCTTGTGACAAGTGTCACAAGGCTATGGATTTGAGAAAGCACAATCCATGTACTTCTCTCTCCTTAAATCCTAGCCTTCCCTCATTTGTCATCCATCATTGCATCTTGGACCCTCTCCTTGTCATAATTAGTTCACTTTTTATGCAAATTTATAATGCTCCATTGAGAATAAAAATTATCCATTACACCCTTACCTTGTCAAAATCCATCTCCACACCCCTACTTTACAAAATACCCATACTCCATTTTTAAAACTAGCTTGAAGCTTGATAACACTTGAGCACACCTCTTTTAATCTTGGACAAATCCAAACATCAAGGATACATTTAGAGAGGTCACCATGCTTGGTTTGCCTTCTCTTTCTTTGTCTCCTTTGTCCTCTCATAAGTGTGAATCTCAAGTTTTGTTGTGAATATTTTGTTAATCTTAGTCTCCCTTTGAAACAATGATTTTAGGTAATACATTTTGGCACACCCAATAGGATCCTATATTTGGGTCATTCTTAATAATTTTGTGTTTTCTTTAACTAATCCAAAAACCTAATGTATTATGTTATTTTGTTTTGTGTGTTAGGTTTTTTGACTTTGTTTGTAGGTCATAGGTACCAATAAGGACAACACACTTCCAACCATCTCATTCTCTTTTGCACAACAAAATCCACAAATTTTGTTTGTTAGTGATCCCGTGGCCACAAAATTGAGGTACATCATTAGTGGGAATGTGAACCCATGAATGCTGAATCAATGTTAAAATTTGTCCTATTTGACACATGGCCATTTTTTTTCTTTCCTATATCTTCTATTTTTTCCCTCTAATTTTTTACATGCACGGGAATACTTGTATGATATAGTGGGATCACATGTCCATCTTGCAAGATTGCTCTATGTAAAACTCAAAGATAGGTAGTTGTAACTAGTTTTATTTCCTCAAACCCATGAATGGACATGTCAATGGAAACCCTCCTTGAGCTCGCAAGAATGATGCTTTGTAGAATCGCTCTATGAGTTTTCATCCCCGACCTACATTTTTTTTACAGTTGTATCCTATTGTCTTCACTAGTTTTTAGACCATGTTCACACAAGTTTGACCACATTCTCACATTGCAAGATTGACTATTGACCTCCACGGGATCATTATCTTTCAAACTAATTGATTTTGTGAGGATTTCTCAGGGAAATATCTTGAAGACTTGTCAAGTCTGATTTAAAATTTATCCTCACACTATCAATTTGGGTTTAAAATGAAAATTTTCACAACTCTTGAGTGCATAAAAAAATCAAATAATCATCACACTTCAATTTTTGGGAACTAAAATGAATATATCTTACAAACTATTGCAAATGTTTTAAAGTTGATCAAAATCCAATCTTGAATGATGGAAATGTGAAAGAATGAATATGATGCAACACTTTAATTTGGAAAATAAAAAGAACATTGCAAAATCAAAATTAGTTCAATTTGGCCTTAAAATGAACACAAATAAATCTTTAATGCTTTAAATAATAATTTTCTCTTATTCCCATCTCTTTTGAAGCTTTCACGAACAATTTACTAAGTTGATTCGATTTCCTTTTGTTGATGCACGCTGTCAAGTTGGAAAGAACACACATGTTTAAACACAAGTGTCTTCACAAAATAGGGAATCCAAAAGATTTAAAAGATCAAATGAACCCAATTTTCTTGTGTGTTTTAAAGATGTGTTTTTAAACACATCTTTTGAGCTATCTTTTGTTTCCTTACAAAGTAGAACCATTTACATATGTGACACATGTGTTAGCAAGATCATTTACAACAACCTATGAGTGCTTCTAGTGAGTTCATCATCATTTGGGAAGTGTCTCCCCTTTAGATAGAAGCTCAAACTAGTAAATCCCTATCGTAAGTATATAAATGAGAAGTAAGGTGAACTATTTTCTCCATCTAAACAAGTTTGAGTGATACATTTTTGATGGTAGTATGAGGTGGGAAAACTTTCCCACAATTTTAGCATGGTCAGAATAGACTCTTAAGTGACTCATGTGTGTAAAACCATTTGACATGACTCCATGGATCTAATTATGAACCAATTAGTAGCTACCCTCTTTATCTTTGGTATGCTATTTGTGGTGCAAGGGAAACAACATCCCCAAGGTTACTCACCATCATGCTCCCCTAGTAGAGGCATAAGGCTACTTGGATTTCATCCCCAACAGTTGTTGTCCCCAAAGAAGGGGGACTTCTATTTTCCATGCCTTGAACATTTTTTGATATGTATCATTGTCGATCAAATCTTGTATCGACTCACCTCTTAGATTGAGAGGGACATATTGCACTAGAATAAGGAGACATCAAGTTGTGGGCCGTGGAATAACATATTGAAGCCAATTTTACCTTAGGGATAAAGTGTGCTTAAATTGTCTACATTGTCGAATGACCTCATGAAAAATAGTTGTAAAAACATACATAATTGGTTACTATCAAATCCTTTGGCTAAAGAGGTCACTTTTTTGTCTCTCTCCAAGTTGCTTTGTCCTTTCAGAGATTGTTTGCTCACAATATGTCCTTTCAACTATAAAAAAGGTCTTATCCTTTTTTTTCAAAAATGGTTGTTAGCAAGTCCATTCACAACAACCCTGGGTCTAGTTTGTTCCATTTTACCTCTTACTTCTAACTTAAGCTATTACATCATCCATTGAAAATCATTTTTTTACCCACTTAAACTCATTTTCTATCCAAAAAATTCATGTTTTCCAACCTAAGTAAAGGGCATACTTAATGTAATCACTATCTTAAACTAAAGTTAAGATAAACTTAGAGCCAATTAGTGGAAACCTCATGTCAGATCAACCAAAACCTAAGTTTTAAAAGGTCAAACTTAAGCAACTAGCAGTGTATAGAGAGATAGAAGCTGAATGCAAGAAACACATACCCCATCCAAGACTTGCTAAACTATACAAAATTGAGAAAGAAGGTATTGAGGTTTCCCTATAATCAGAGTGGGATCAAAAAATTCAAAACATAACTCTAAGGCATGGAGGTAGTGAGAGATTCATCAACTACACTAGCTACACTCAGTATTAGGATTTCATAAAGTAGGGGTGTGGAGATGGATTTTGAACTAGTAAGGGTGCAATGAGTGATTTTGATTCTTAATGGAGCATTATAAGTTTTCTTAAAAAGTGGATTGATTATAAGAAGGAGAGGGTCCAATTTATAGGCCAAGGATGTGAGGGTGGAGGGCCAAGATGAAAGGATGGATGAGGGATGGCTAGGATTCAAGGAGAGGGAAGCACATGGATTGGGATTTATCAAATCCATAGCCTTGTGACAAGTGTCATAAGGAGATTGGATGTGAGAGGATGGGAAAAATGGACGGTCAAAGGAGTTATGAGGGAGATAGAGTTTAGAAGATGGATGTACAAGGCTTTAAATTTTTTTGATTAAGTAAAACAAGTTTTACAGGGATCCTGAAACCCAAAAGTATTACAACATATCAAAAATAGAAATATTCAGAAAAGTCCAGCATAGACGAAGTAGCTTAACAAAAGCCAACCATAAAAATTGGCTTGTGGCTAGGAATAGAAAACCAGCAAAGCTAGAACAAAAAAGAACTAGCTACATTAGGAAAGAACAACAACCTAACTATCAATTCTCTTTATCGAGAACCTGCAGGGATTCTATAGCTTCTATGGTCTTCCTATTGTTTGCGTCCTCCTAGTTCTAGTTCTGAACAAGGTTTTAAATGTTTATTTAAGAGCCTTTAATGCATTTGGATATTAGGAATGTAAGAGGAATGAGATGAGAGTTTGACTTTTCTTTGGCTTAGGAATTGTTAACCCTTGCTTAAAGTTGTGCACATGTTTAGGGAAAGGATTAGGCTTAGCTTATGAAGGGATTTAGGGGGCAAGTGACATGCTAGTAAAATGTAAGTGAGTGGCATTAATGAGGCGGGTGAATTAGTTGGCTAAGTGAGGTTAGCATGGGTGAATGGGTTGGATTTAGCTAATGATAGGGATTTAGGAATAGTTAGAGGTTGGAGATTTGATTTTAAATGATTTATGTTATTCAAAAGAGGACGTAGAATTAAATAAAATAAGCATGGTGCAATTATTTAATTTAATAGGAGAACAAATTTGTAATTAATAATTAGACTTTTGATTGTCATTTAATATTATCAATTGCACTATAGTCAATTAACTGGATTAATTAACTAGGGGATGATAATAAATTAATTAAATACGAAATATTTAATCAATAATTCCTTAAGAGATGACTAAATAAGATTACTTAAATGACATAATCATATTTAGGTGTCTACATTGAGGGGCTTATGCATGGAAAATTTTGAGGTGATTGATTTTAGTGGGATCATTTAATGGTTCACCTTCAAGTGTTGATAGTTGATATGTTCCTAAACCAAACGATGTAACAAGATATGGACCAATCCATGTAGGCTCAAACTTTCCCTTCTTCTCATGGTCCACTTAGACTTTAGTAGGTCTAGTTGCGTGAGTTTGGCTACTCTGTAGTCTTCATTTGATACTTGTCCTTGCAATGATATGCACAAGGAGGGGAGTTCAACCTCAATAATAGGATGACTTTGACACTATAGACCAGGGAGTATGGATTTGTGCATGTGGATGTATGGAATGAGGTATGATAAGCCCACAGGGCTGGATTGATTTGCAAATGCCAATCATGGCCAAAATCATTGACTACTTTCTTAAGGATTCTGAGTAGGGTTTTATTAGTTGCCTCAGCCTAACCATTGCCTTATGGGAAATATGGGTTGGAGAAACAATGGTGAATGCAGAGGGAGGTGCACAGATCTTCCATATTGATGTTTTTAAAGTTACCTCCATGGTCTGTAAAGATGGTAGAAGGTATGTTGAAGTGATAGATAATGTTGTAGACGATGAACTTGGAGACTTGAACTCCGCAGATGTTAGTAAGTGGAACAACCTCAACCCACTCAATGAAGTAATATGTGGCTGTGATGATCCATTTGTGGCCATTCTAAAGAAAGCGGGGAAATAACACCAACAAGGTCAAACCCCCAACATGCAAATGACCATGGTGGTGCAATGGGTTGAAGGTTTTGTGCTAGAGCTCATATTAGGTTAGCATGCTGTTGATATGGTAGACACTTTTTGACAAATTCATAAGCATCATGCTTAGTAGTAGGCCAATAGTAACCTACTCTTAGAATTTGTTGTGCTAAGACTATACCACTCGTATAAGCACCACAAAGTCTGGAGTGCACCTCTTTTAATGATATGGCAGCCTCATTTTAGTCTAAAAATCAAGAAAGAGTATCATGTTAACCTTGATAATATAGGGTATTAGCTATGATAGTGTAGAGAAAGACTTTCTAAATAAGGTTTTGGCATTGGGTTCATGTGAGCTGAGGGGAGATGATACCATTGGTGAGATAAGTGTGAATTTCATGGTACCACAGTGATTGGGGACCGACCAAGATGCATACTTGTGTTGATTCATCATTCTTGTATGTAGGCTCATGTAGTTGCTCAACTAGGAATTCATATTGTGTGGCCTCTCATGGGATTTCTAAGAGTGATCCAATAGTAGCCATTGCATCTATAGCTTTTCTCTGCAATCTAGGTACCTATGTAAATTGGAGTTTGGCAAAGTTTGGCTTTAATTGGTCAACCAATTCTTTATAGGTTAGCAACTTTTCGTCCTTAGTTTGGTATTCATAAAGAACCTTCTTGATTATCAATTTTGCTAGAAGTGCACCTAACACTTTTGGAGTAGCTGTTATGTATAGTATCAATGGTCACCCAACAACTGATAGAACTAAGATAGGTGGATTGGCCAATTATTGCTTGATATTCTCAAAGCTATGTTGACATATAGGGTCCCATTTGAAATTGTTATATTTTTTGAGCAGATGTGTGAATGGATAACATTTATCTACTAGCTATGAGATGAACCTTCTTACTGATTGCAATTTACCTTGGAGAGTTTGAAGCTATCACAATGTCTTGGGAGGAGGCATGTCCATGATGACTTTGACCTTCTAGGGGTCAATATTGATGCCACACCATGATATAATAAACCCTAGGAGCTTCCCAGATGTGATGCCAAAAATGCATTTCTTGGGGTTAAGCATCAGGCATTACTTTGCTAACTAATCAAACACTTCTTTAAGGTCAAATAGGTAATCCATGACGTCAACAAATTTGACCAAGATGTCATCTACATAATCATCAAGGGTTTTGTGGATGAGGTCATGGAAGATGACCATCATAGCTTGTTGATAGGTTGCTCTTGCTTTATCTAACCCAAAAGGCATCATGTTGTAGTAGAAGGTTCCCCAAGGGGTGGTGAATGTTGTTTTATGTTGATCCTCTTCTACTATCTGTATTTGATTATACCTAGAGAATCTATCCATGAGGGATAATAGTTCATGACCAGTCATGAGATCCACAATCATGTCGATATTGGATAAAGGACAAGCTTTGTTGAGGTCTCTGAAATCTGTGTAGATTTTGATATCACTAGAGGGTTTGGTGATGGGTACCATATTGGAGATCCAGTCTGAATAGTCATTTGGGCAAATGATCTTTTCTTTGAGCATCTTTTCTAATTATGCTTTGACTAGTAGAACAACCTTGGAATGTATATTTTAGAGTTTCTACTTGATTGGCTTAACCTTTGGGTCTACTACTAAATGGTGTAGCACCAATTTAGGATCTAGTCCTAGCATGTGCTGATAAGATGATGAAAATCAATCAATATTTTTTAGAAGTATCTTAATGAGAAGGTCTTCTTGATCTGACGGTAAGGAGCATGCGATGTATGTAATTTTGGGTGTTTGACTAGCTTGGTTTCTTCGGCTAGGATTGATGATACTACATGCTTTTGATCTTGTGGGGGATGGATGAAATCTCCATCTTCAGGTGCCTTAGAGAGGTTTTCACCATTAGATATGTCCTTTATTATTATTATTATTTTTTGAATGATCTGATAGCACTCTATAAGAGTTTTCACTAGGTAATATATTTTTTTTTTTTCCTTTTCTTTATTTTTATCACTTTTGCAATTGGAGATCTCATCCTCCCTAAAGTAGCCCTTTGGGTCCAACTTGTAGACATAAGATGATGGTGGTGGTGGATATTTGTGTGGTATTTCACCCACTATGAATATGAGGAGTGCGTGTTCAGTAAAAAATTTGTCAACATGGACTGTACACTTGGTTGGTCCCAATCAATTAGTTTGGGATAAGTGAAGGGAAGGTCTATGAGGTTGATGGATAGTTCATAGAGCACAGAGGCTCCTAAGATGATTTTGTTAAAGAAAATATTTTCATAAGCCTTCTTTTTAACTTCTTTAAGGATGTCTTTGACTTCAACGGGTTGGCTTTGGGTGTTTAAGAAGGCATGAGCATTGTTAGTAATGTCCCCAATTCTAGGAAGTCCATAGTCTAGACCTTTCTTCTTCTCCTCCTTGTATGCTTCTACCAGTTGTCTAATGCCTGAATCTTTGCATCCTAAGCCACCTGCTTGATAATCCCACTATTTGGTAGCAAGTTGGTGTGAGCACGGATATTTGTGTTTGAAGTAGTCAAGGAGTTGTTTATCTTTTGGAGGTGGGTCTTTGTATAACCATGTGTTGATGTATGGGGTCATGTCTCACCCATTAAGGATCTATTTGGAAACAAATGTGGTGGATCCAAGTTTCTTAAGCTAAGGAGATGTATCTTTTTATGGTCCTTGATAAATTGGTGCCCTTGAGTATGTGGGTCAAGAGGTAAAGCACAAACAAAAAATACATCTGAGAGATTGTATTCACCACAACCTTGGTAGTTGATCTTAACAGTAGAGAGTGTGGAGGCTAAGATGGTGTCAGGATCATGGTAGGTACTAGAAGAGTTGGTGATGGTGGTGCCAATATCAATTCTAGGGTAATTATTATCATAGGATGCTTCTCCTGCATTACAATATGCAAAGGATTTTGGATTGGCATGGATGGTTATCTTAGTGCCATGATATAGAAATTTGATGCATTGATGATAAGTGGATGGAATGACCTTCATAGTGTGAATCCATGGTCAACCAAGGAGGATATTGAAGGGTAGGTTAAGATCAACTACATGACAAACTATTTCCTAAGTAGCAAGCCCAACTCTGATAGGCATCAAGATGGTTCCTTTGGTGGTTTGCTCCAAGTTGTCATAGGCTTTGATAATGATGACTTCATTTATGATGTCTACCTTAGTGTGTCCAGCTTGTTTAATGAAATTTAATGTATATAGGTGTAAGGCCAATACATTATCTATCATGACCCTCTTAAAGGTGAAGTCAAAAACTATGATTGATATGCAAAGTGGAATGATGTGATCTGGTTCAACTACTAGGATATTAGAGCATTTGAAGGATAATGCACATGAGGTGGACAAATGGCCTACCAAATTTCAAAATTTCATAGCATTGATATTAGTAGGGATGCGAGATTCATGAAGCACACTATCAAGGATTTACTTATAAAGTGGACTAGTGCATAGGAGATCTAGGATATTTGGCTTGGCATGTTCCCAAGGTGTTCCAGAATATTGTACTATAGTCCTAGCAGGTTAGGTGTAGATGGCCCTATGATGTTGAGTCAAGTTCTTTGTGTAGTGACTACACATTAATTATTAGGGCCTTTAATATTGATTACATTAATAGAAGGTTCCACCTTAGATATCTAGCCAATCAAGCTACCATAGTCTAGGTATGTGGAAGTGTAGTCCTATGATCTACCATGATTATCACCCTGCTTGGTTTAGGTATTGTTTATTTGGTCAGTGTTGCTGGTATTGTTGTTTTGTACAACACTTTGTTTGTATTTTTATTGTTTTTTGGTGGGAATGCATTCTAATAGATCAATAGTCTTGTGTTGGGGGAGGCTTGTCCTCCTATTGTGTGGTGGGAATACATTTTGATCGATCAATAGTCTTGTGTTGGGAGAGGCTTGTTCTCCTATTTTGATCTCTTTTTGGTCAATGATATTTTGTACATAATCCTTGAGTTGCATGCATTTGAGGGTGAGCTTCCCTTTGACACAATGAAATTTGTAAAACTCATTTTCTCTATACCATGTTGCCTTAGGTTGAGTTTTATCCAGTTGTTATGTTTGTGGGTGGCAAATAAGATTATCTTTGGCCAATTTTTCAAAACTAATGTCGAGTGGTTCCCCTAGAGGGGTTTATACTCGGGGTTGTCTTTGAACCCATGGTTTTGGTTGAGTTGTGATAGTGATAGAATTGTTTTGATTTGTTAGTGCTTGGTGACTAGGTGCTTGGGTGGTGTGTTGATATTGTTGTGGTAGAGGTTGTTGGTAACTTTTTTGATAGCATACATTCTATGACTACGACAACTATTTTTGTTGCTGCATTGGTTTGTAAGTAGTGTTTGATGTGCTAGGCATTGTACCAATCACTTGAACATGTTGGTTGTCAGTAACACCATCTGTGATGACATTCTTATTCTTGTTCCTATATCATCATTTGTCATTATATTTACCTTGCTCTTGGGTATTTTCCTTGTATATTTTGATGACTCCATCTTTAATGAATCCTTTATTGAGGCACACACCCTTTTCCTTGATGTCTTTGAATGTTTTCAAGAAATTCATAACCATGTGGTGTGCAAGACTAGGGTGTGCATTGTTAATGAACATTTTGACAAGGTGGTGCTTAGTTATAATACACAAGATCCAGGTTGTGAGAGTTTTCCATCGTTGTATGTAATTAGCAAGGCTTTCCCCTCCTTTTTATTTGGTGTTGAATAAATCTAATACGTATAACTCAGTCTCAACTAGGTGAGCATATTGGGCCACACAAGCTTCTGAAAAATCAACAAAGGTGTTAACTATGCCTTGTGGTATTTGACATAACCATTCAAGAGAGAGACCTCCAAAATTTTTAGGAAAGAGGTGCATGAGGAATGTGTCATGGTAAGCCACTTCTTGTAAGTACATATAAAATTCCTTGACATGTGTGATTGGATCTCCTTCTCCCCTAAATTTATCAAATTTAGGGATTTTAAAGTGTTTAGGAAAAGGTGTCATTATTATAGCTCTATCAAATGGATATGGAAAGACATTTTTGAACTTGAAGGTTTTGGATTTAGCTCCATCTTTTAGTGCTTTTAGGGTACTTTTCATATCTTCTCATTCGAGGATAGCTAGTGTTATTGCTGGTGCCCCCAATCGCAGTGCCCCTAGTGTAGGGTATGTATCAAATGGAGTGGGTGAGTATGGATGGATTTGGTGGGTATATTGCGGTGGGTGAAATGTAGATTGTACTGCTACTAGGATGAGATTTATTAGTTTTTGCGAGTGGCAGTTAGATATAATTTTGTGCTTTTTGGATTTGGTTTTGGTAGTGTGGTTGTTATGGTGGAGGGAAGATGTGGGACTATTGTTTGGTCAAATGATTATGTATGGAAGTTTGAATATGTGGCTATTGTATTGATTGCTATTGGAAGGGTGGTGGTGGTGGATATGTTGGGGCTACATGTTGGGATTATGCCCTTGGTTGAGGTGGCAATTGGGAGTTGTAGGGAGCCAAATAGTTGGTCTAGGAAAATGCTCCTATTGCTAGCAGTGGTTGTTGTGGTATTGTTTGGCCGCTTTCCAAGGGTGGCATGGCAAAATAATTCATGATAATAGGTGCGGGATTGATTAAGGATGGTGGTGGTGGTTGAAAATTGGTCATGAATGGATTGTTGGTTAAGAGACTTGTAGTCGGTCCTTGTGATAGTAGAAAAGTCCAAGGAACAAGTGGAAATGTGGTGATGGTGTTTTGAGTGGGAGAAAATGCATTGATACTAACATTAAGTGTGACAAATGGTGGATTGCTAGACCCTGATGGTGGCATCCTTGTGGTGTACTGAGGTGTTGATTGGATGTTCTACTAGAAGGTATTAGCTACAACACTAGTGGTCATATATGAGGTGGAAGTGGCAACTTGGGGAAGGGAAGGTACAATACTACTAAGTGAGGAGGAGGTGGACTACAAAATTAGAGTAGTGATAGTGGAGATGTTTGTAGATGTGAGTGGTGTAATAGTGGTATGCTGGAATGTTCTGTGGACCAATGATTGTGCTATGGTGGGTTGGTTACTTTATGGGATGGAAGCACTAAATTTGGTGGATGGTATATTTGGATCCATGAGTTCTGGTTGTAATGTTTGATGTCCTCTTTCTAGTATGAAAAAAAGGTTGTTAGGATTAGATGGACCAATGGGTGGTGGTAGTCTATCAAATAAGGGATGGGCAGGATCTGATATGTCTAAAGATGGTGGTCATCCAAAGCCAAAGGCGCCAACATTGTTCTCTAAAAGTTTCCCATGATGGTTTCTATATTTCTATATATGATAGCATTGACAAGGGTTGTGTCCCCTGGTTGATTTATAAAGGCATCTATGTCTAGTGGTGAGGGACACATGTCTTCTAGATTTTGTTGGGGATCAGGCATGAATGTAGTGGATATTGAGTTTGGTTGTGGGTTAGCCAAGGTACCACTATTACTAGGATCCATATCTTTATTCTTCCTTTTGTTGCAACATGTGATAGTGTTGGAAGCATGAATGCTGATGTTACTTCTATGGGGGAGTATTGTAGAAACATGATCAAATCATTATCATGATGATATGTTACATTCATGACTCTATTTGTCATTGATGTCAACATAGCAACTTTTAGTGGTATTTGACATAAGAATAATGATAAAGATCAAGTTGGTATGGAAAAATTGTTGAGTATTTTCACTAGTGAGGTTAAAGGGAGATACTACTAAGTGTCTAGTATATGTAGCTAACCTCGGGTGTAAAAGATATTAAGTCTAGAAGAAGTTATAAATTTTTTGGTGGAAATTGTTCTAAGATAGAGTTTACAAAAGCATGTTCTAGTAAACTTGTTATATCTCTTAGTAGAGTTGTTATTTTGAGAAGCAAGGTTAAAGGAATATAGAATGCATGTTTTTGATGATGTGGCTAAGCTCTATAATCATAATATTACACATATAGAAAGTTATTCAAGTTACAAAGCAACTAATTGATGTTATTGCTAAGTATAACATGTTCTTAATGAGGTCCTATAATAATTAATTGAGAAGGTTTAATAGACGACTCAAGGAATCATTTTATGGGTTTGGTATAAAGGAAAGACATTTTCCTTTGTTATGTATGAACAATTGCATGAAGCACAAAGAGTGAAATAGAAGAGAAACAAGTTGATATGTGAGGATAAGTAGAGTAGAGAAAAGTTGAAGAGAACTTCATTGTCAAGGTTTTATTTAGAGATTCAAGGTTTGATATTTGGATCCAAGGTTTGTGACCTAGCTTACAAGGTCTAATAGTGATTGGTCTGGTTGACAGGATAGAGAAAAGATGATAAAGTATAGTACAAACAATTATTCTACAAGGAATAGTTGAGAGATTAGTTGGACAGTAAAGTTCAGTGGTCTTGCTCTAGAAGTTGTTTGGATAGTGGGTCCTTCTACCTTCTACAACTCCTAATAGGGCTGACAGAACTCCTAACAGGGTTGACATAACTCCTAACAGGGTTGGAATCTCCTAATAGGGATTCAAAGTCTCCTAATAGGGACTCTTATGTACTAAATGTGCTTATAGACTCCTAAAAGGGTGCATCCTCTAACAAGGAATATATATATTAGTATATCTTTATGGGCATCATTCCCATTGGGGTTTTCCCTTTGATCAAGGGTTTCCCTAGTTAACAAATTTGGTGTAATTATGTATGTGCATCTTTTTATGGTTTCTATTTACTTTGGTTGCATGGTTAATATTAAGGTTGATCAATTTTTTAATTGGATAACTGATTCACCCTCACTCTCATATATCTTGGTGGTCTATTATTTCTAACAGATAGGTGACATAAAATGATGAGGTTCTTAAGATGTAGGATGCGTTGATGATATGTGTAATATGTGAGGAGATATTTCCTAATGAAGAATGTGATGAGATGTGTGGATTTCCTAGGATGAGTATGTATGATGTTCCAAAGGATAATGGTAGGATTTTTGAATTCTAAGTGTATGATGCCTAAGATTTTTAAAAGGTTTACTGATGTGATGCCAAGTGTATAAGAGATGTTGTCCTCTTATGCAAGCTCAAGATGTGGAGGATATGTCAACTTTAGGGTAGACTAATGACCCTATGGAAGACGCATGATGATAAAATGTGGGACTACACCTATAGATCAAGATGATGAGGAACATAATTTAAAAATAGTTAGACTACCCTAGAGAATGCTTGGTTAGAGGGAAAATCATGAAAAGATGATGGATGCAGGATATATGATGGACAAATCTAACAAAGTAACATCAAAATGCTCATGTGGAGGATGGTAGTGATGAAGGACTTTGATCTATGATTTGCGTGGGGTAGGGATGGATTTATAAATGTATGATCTAAGGATGATGGATCTAAATAATGCCCAAGGGCAATGATGACCTATAGCAATAAGTTTATGACATGACATGTGCAAAGTATCTGTGGAAGAAGAAGAACTTTAATCAAAGTGGGTGTAGCTAGTGTAGTTGATGAGGCTCTGATTGACTCTATGCCTTAGAGTTAAGTTTTGGATTTTTTGATCCCACTCTGATAATAAGGAAACCTTAATACCTTTTTTCTCAATTCTGTCTAGTTTAGCAAGTCTTAGATTGGGTATGTGTTTCTTGTGTTCAACTTCTATCTCTTTGTACACTACTCATTGCTTAAGTTTTTTCTTTTTTAACTTAGGCTTTGGTTGGTTTGACATAAGGTTTAGACTAATTTTCCCTAGGTTTAACTCAATTTTGGTTTAAGGCAATGACTATTTTAAGTATGCCCTTTACTAATTAGATTGGAAAACATGATTTTTTTTGGATAGAAAATGAGTCTAAGTGGGTGAAAAAATTCTTTTCAATGGATGATGTAATAGCTTAGGTTAGAGGTAAGAGGTAAAATAGAACAAACTAGACCTAGGATTGTTGCAAATGGACTTGCTAACAACCATGTATGAAAGACAAGGATAAGACCTTTTTTTATAGTTGATTGGATGTATTGTGAGTAAACAATCTCTTAAAGGACAAAGCAACTTGGAGAGAGACAAACAAGTGATGTCTTTAGCAAAAGGATTTTATAGTAACCAATTGTGTATGTTTTTACAAATGTTTTTCATGAGGTCATTTCACGATGTAGATAATTAAAGCACACTTGATCCCTAAGGTAAAATTGGCTTCAATATGTTATTCCACAACCCAGAACTTGGTGTCTCCTAATTCTAGTGCAATATGGACCTCTCAATCTAAGAGGTGAGTAGATACAAGAGTCGATCAACAAATGATACACATCAAAGAATCTTCAAGGCATGGAAAAAAGAAGTCACCCTTGTGCAGGGGCAATAACTCTTGGGGATGAAATCTAAGTACCCTTATGCCTCTACCAGGGGAGCATGATGGTGAGTGATCTTGGAGGATGTTGTTTCCCTTGTACCACAAATAAAATACCAAGGATAACAGGGTAGTTACTAATTGGTTCATAATTAGATCCATGGAGTCATGCCAAACGATTATTACAGGTGTGACTCACTTAAGAGTCTATTATGACCATGCTGAAATCATGGAAAAGTTTTCCCACCTCAGACTACCATCAGAAATGCATCGCCCAAAATTTTCCAAATGTAGAAAAAAGTTTATGTTTCTTCTCATTTATATATTGGCTGGAGGGGTTTACTAGTTTAAGCTTCTATCCAAATGGGATACACTTCCCAAAGGATGATGAACTCGCTAGAAGCACTCCTAGGATATTGTGAATGATCTTGCCAACAAATTTCAGTACATGTCTCACATATGTAAATGGTTCTACTTTGTAAGGAAACAAAAGATAGCTCAAAATATGTGTTTAAAGACATATCTTTAAAATATGCAAGATAGTTGGGTTCATTTGATCTTTTTAAGCTATTAAATTCCTTATTTTGTGAAGACACTTGTGTTGAAACATTTATATTCTTTCTAACTTGACAGTGTGCGTCAGCAAGAGGAAATCAAGTCAACTTAGTAAATTGTTCATGAAAGCTTTGAAAGAAATGAGAATAAGAGTGAGTTGTCTTTTAAGGAATTCAAGATTTTTTGTGTTCATTTTAAGCCCAAATTGAATACATTTTGATTTTGGAATGTTCTTTGTATTTTCCAAATTGAAGTGTTTCATCGCATTCATTATTTCACCTTTTAGTCATTCAAGATTTGAATTTTGGTCAACTTTAAAACATTCACAATAGTTCATAAGATATATTCTTTTTAGTTCCCAAAAATTCAAATGTGATGATTGTTTGATTTATTTTTTATGCACTCAAGAGTTGTGAAAAAGTTTGTTTTAAACCCAAATTGATGATGTCAGGATGTATTTTAAATCATATTTGGCAAGTCTTCAAGGTCCTTCTCTAAAAAATCCGCACAAAACTGATTAGTTTGAAAGATAGCAATCTTGTAGAGGTCAATAGGAAATCCTATGATGCAGGAATGCGATCAAACTTGTGGCAACATGGTCTAAAAATTGGTAGTAAAACTATAAAAAAAAAACACGAGTCGTAGATGAAAACTTAGAGAGATTCTATGAAGCATCATTCTTGCGGGTTCAAGGAGCATTCTCGCTGACATGTCCACTTGTGGGTTTGAGGAAATAAAACTAGTTATAATTCCCTATATTTGAGTTTTACAAAGAGAAATCTTGCAAGAAAAACACATGATCCCGCTATATCATATAATCATTCGTGCAGATGTAAAAAAAAATGACGGCAAAAATAGAAGATATAGGCAAGAAAAAAAGTCCATGTGTCAGATAAGACATATTTTTACATCGATCCCACATTTGTGGGTTCACATTCCTACTAATGATATCCCTTGAATTCACAGTCACGAGATTACAAACAAATACAATTTGTGGGTTTTATTGTGCAAAAGATGGTTGGAAGAGTGTTGTCCTTATTGGTATGTATGACCTACAAACAAAGTCAGAAAACCTAATACACAAAATAATAAACATAATACATTAGGTTTTTGGATTAGTTAAAGCAAACACAAAATGATTAAGAATGACTCAAATACGGGATCCTGCTAGGAGTGCCCAAATGTATTACCTAGAATCATTGTTGCAAAGGAAGAATAAGATTAACAAAGCATTCACAACACAACTATAAACTTGCACTTATGAGAGGATGAAGGAGACAAAGAAATAGAAGGCAAACCAAACATGGTGACTCTCTAAATGTATCCTTGATGTTTGGATTTGTCCAAGATTAAAGGATGTGTGCTCAAGTGTTCTCAAGCTTCAAGCTAGTTTCAACAATGGAGTATGGGGATTTGATAAAGTAAGGGTGTGGAGATGGATTTTGACATGGTAAGGGTGTAATAGATGATTTTGATTCTCAATGGAGCATTATAAGTTTGCATAAACAAATGGATTGATTATGAGAAGGAGAGGGTCCAATTTATAGGCCAAGGATGTGAGGATGGAGGGCCAATATGCAAGGATGGATGAGGGATGAGGGAAGGCTAGAATTCTAGGAGAGGGAAGCATATGGATTGTTCTTTCTCAAATCCACTTCCTTGTGACACTTGTCAAAAGGAGATTGTACATGAGAGGATGGGAAAAATGGATGATCAAAGGAGTTATGAGGGAGATGGAGTGTGAAAGAGGGATATAAGAGGCTTTAAATTTTTATGTAAGAGCCTTTAATGCATTTGGATAGGAATGTAAGAGGGATGAGATGAGATTTTACTTTGCTTTGCGTTAGGAATTCTTAACCCTTGCTTAAAGTTGTGCACATGTTTAGGGAAAGGATTAGGCTTAGCTTATGAGGGGATTTAGGAGGCAAGTGACATGTTAGTAAAATGCAAGTGGGTGGCATTGATGAGGCAGGTTAATTAGTTGGCTAAGCAAGGTTAGCATGGATGAAAGCATTACATTTAGCTAATGATAGGGATTTAGGAATAGTTAGAGGTTGGGGATTTGATTTAAAATGAACTATTTAATTCAAAAGGGGATGTGGAATTAAATAAAATAGGCATGATGAAATTAATAAAATTTAATAGGAGAATAGGTATTTAATTAATAATTAGACTTGTGATTGTTATTTAATTTTATCAATTGAAATACAGTTAATTAACTAAATTAATTAACTAGGGAATGACAATAAATTAATTAAATACTAAACACTCAATCAATAATGCCTTAGGAGATGACTAAACAAGATTACTTAAATGATGTAATCATATTTAGGTGTCTACACACACAACTTATAAACTATGTACATAATGGTAAAATGTTCTAATCTAACACACCAAAATCAAAAACTTGTGGAATCAATCCATACAACATGAAATGCACTTGACTGTTATGTTCGAACAATAAAAATATTGACTTCCATTAAGCAACTTTCTCCAAAATTGACTAATCATCCATATCTTCTGATTTGGAAGGTCTTTGTAATCAAGATCCAACTTTTCCAACCACCTGGTGGCTATGGATAAGCACCTACAACTTGTTATCCCACTTTTGCAAAAATTGCTCCAGAAGTTGTCAAAGTTGTAAAGTTGCATCTTGACAACTTTTTCAATATTTGGATAACATCTAGAATTTGTTTTTAGCAACTTCCTCCCCAAGGTAGGAAGATACAAAAAGGTGGAATGAATTTATTTAGGCCTATTCCAAGCCATTCCAATCCAAATTTAACTCTAGTTGCCTCTTGGACCCTATTTGCCAACATTTGACAATATTGCCAAAATTATGACAATATTGTGCAACTTTACAATTTCTCACTAGAACTTTCACTTTGCTTCTCCAACATGCTCAAAAATACTCAAAAGACACCCTAGGTCTACTCTAGACCCTTATTCACACTTTCAACCCTAGATAGAGTTTGCATACTAAAATTGGAGGACTTAAGTTCTATGTGCTCCTACATCATTCTCCCCTAATGAAATGAAAGTCCTTATGGGACTTGAAGAGGGATAAGGGTGTAATAAATACCCTAGTTCTTGAATTCAATGTCAAAAATGCATGTAGCCTCATTTTCTAGCTTTCCCTTCCATTTATAAGGTACTCCATATAGGTCTTTGACCTAGTCTTATTGGAAACTCTAGAATTCAATATCTTGTTAGTGTGGAGCTTAGTGTCAGGAGATTTAGGGAGTGCCTTTGCAATGGATTAAAAATCAAAATCAATAGGAGTGGTGGTTAGATTGAGGTTCTCATAAGCCACCAAATATGCAACATTAAAAATAGGAGACAATCCAATGTCTGGAGGTAATTCTACCTTGTAAGCATTAGTACCATACTTTGCCATAATTTTGCAAGGCCAATTCTCTTCATCTAGAGCTTATGTCACTCACCCTTCTCGAGTTTAGTCTTATTGAAATGGACCATGACATAGTCCCCTACTTGAAATTAAACATCTCTTCTCTTCGTAGCAGCTCTCTACTTCATCTTGATGGTATTCTCTATAAGAGTTTGTTTTACCATATCATGTACCTCCTTCATGGCCAAAGAAAAGTCTTTTGCAACATAATTATCAACTAAATAATGTTGGAGGTCCCTAAGCTCACATATTCCTTTAGGGTGTATACCATAGACCACTTCAAAAGGGATTTTCCTTGTGGTTCTATTGACATTGTCATTATAGGCATACTCTACTTACAGAAAGACTTAATCTCATGAATGTACATAATCCTTAGTAAGCCACCTTAAAAGATTCCCTAAGCTCTTTTTAACTACCTCAATCTGACCATCAATTTGGAGATGATAAGAAGACCCAAATGAGAGGTTGGCTCCTAGTTTATGCCATAAAGTCTTCCAAAAATGGATCATAAAATTGGTGTCCCTATCTGACACAATACTAAGAGGTAGGCCATTAATCCTAACTACCTCCTTCAAAGACAAATTAGCAATAACACATGCATGATGAGTAGTTTTACATGGCACAAAATGGGTCATTTAACTGAATCTATCTACTATGACATATACACTGTCAAGCCCTTGCCTTGTTTAGGTAAAACAACCACAAAATTCATGCTCAAGCATTCCCAAGGCTAGTTAGGAATGGGAAGAGGTTTATACAAACCTATATTAGTATAGTGAAATAACTTGCACAATAGAAGAAATAATATGAAATATTATATAAATACTTGATAATAACTAAGAGTAATAGGGCACTTCAAGTAGGCAACCTCCAAATATCTCTAATGAGAACACACTTCACAATATGATGTTGAAATAATACTCACAACCTCCTATATATACTTAATTATGCTTAGGTTGAGTAGACACAACCATACATAACACCTAGGTTGACCTACCTACCTAAATAATAATACAATAATGATAAGATGACTTAATTAAGAATTAAGATAGCAACAAGTTGAGTATTTGTAACCCTATATGCACCAATATTAAGGGCATAACATGCCTCCTCTCTTGAAAGAAGCACTATCCTCAATGCTAGTGAAGTGTGGATTCATTTGAATGAACTCCTCATCCTCCCATATGGCCTCTCCAACTGGTAAGTTCTTCCATTGGGTGAGATATTGAGTCAGGGTTTTGTTCCTCAACTTCTTCGTGTGTGTTTGAAGAATGCACTCTGGTACCAAAATTGTTCTTCCTTCTTCATCAATTTCTGGTAGTATTGTTTGATTAAGAATATTTTTCCCAATTAGCTTCTTCAAACAAGAAGCATGAAAAACTAGATGTATCTTTGTTGTTGGTGGAAACTCAAGCTTGTAGGAAAGACTACCAATCTTTTTCATGATTTGGTATGGTCCATAATATCTTGGAGACAAATTATTATTGTTTTTTTGTTGTTTCATTGAGATTTTTTTTATAAGGCTGCAATTTGAAGAAGACCTTGACCCCAACTTCAAAATTTCCTTCACTACGATGTTAGTCTACTTGTCGTTTCTTTCAATTTTTTGCCATAGCTAAATTCTCCTTAAGTCCTAAAAGTACTTGTTGTTGATGAAGCAAATGGTCCTCTATTGCCTAAACTCTTGGTGACACCTTTAATGATGATGTGATGGAAAGAGGATGATGTCCATAAAGTGCCAAAAGTGGAGACATTTTTGATGAGCTATGAAAATAAGTATTGTACCACCATTCTGCAAGAGGTAGCCAATCTACCCATTGAGATTTTTTTTTTGAAGTGAAACAACGTAGATATCCTTCAAAACATTTATGAATAATCTTAGTTTGCCCATCTGATTGAGGATGGTATGAAGAACTATGAGCCTATTGAGTACCAAAAGATGAGGATAAATCTTTCCAAAAGTGACTAGTAAAGATAGGATCACGATCACTAACAATAACCTTAGGTGTACCATGTAGGCTTTGGATATTCTCCAAGAAAAAAATTTCCACTATACTTGCTATAAAAGGATGTGATAATGCAATGAAATTTTCATATTTAGTAAGGCAATCAACTACTACAATGATGACATTATGACCTTTAGATTTGGGAAGCCTTGTGATGAAGTCCATGGATACCTCTTCCCAATGTTGGCTAGGAATAGATAAAGGCTGCAAGAGACCTGACATCTTAATTGTTTCCTCCTTATTTATTTGACAAACCAAACATTCAACCACAAATTTTTGAACATCACCTTTTAGCCCTTCCCAAAAAAAATCTTGCTTGACCGAATGATATGTCTTCAAAAATCCTAAATGACCACCAATTGAGGACTCATGTAGTTCTTTGAGAATCTTGTGTTTAAGAGTGGAATTCTTGTAGAGATACAAGTGCTCTTTATACCAAAGAATATCCCCCTTTAAACAAAACTTATCTAAACTACTAGGGTCACTTTTTATTTGATGGATGAGATTACTTGTTGCAACATCATTTTGCCACTCTTCTTTGGCTTCTACCACCCAATTTTCTTGTAATATTGAAAGGGCACACAATAAGGCTTCATATTTTTCATCCTTCCTAGAAAGTGCATCGACCACAATATTTTCCTTCCCTTTCTTATATACAATTTCAAATTCATATCCCAACATCTTAGTGACCCATTTTTGTTTCTCTTTTGATGATAGTCTTTGTTCCAAAAAATATTTTAGGCTATCATGATCATTCTTAATCTTGAAGTAAAACCCATTAAATAAGGCCTCCACTTTTTAAATGCATAAAGGATTGCTAACATTTCCTTCTCATAAATAGGTTTGAGTTGATTTTTACCTTTTAATTGATGACTCTAAAAGAAATTGGTTGGCCTTCTTGCATGAGAACTGCTCCTATCCCATTTCCAAAAGCATCACATTCCATAATGAATTCCTTCGTGAAGTCTGGAGTGGAAAGCACTAGAGTTGTACACATAGCCTTCTTTAATTGCTCAAATGATACATTAGCAGATTCATTCCAATGAAAATAATCCTTCTTTAATAGAGTGGTAAGGGGTGCTGCTATATGATCATAATTCTTCACAAATCTTCTATAGTATCTTGTCAATCCCAAGAAACCCTTCATCTTCTTAATATTGTTTGAAATAGGCCATTCCATGATAGCCTTAATTTTGTTAGGGTCCACCTTTACTCCATGTGAAACTATGTGTCCCAAATACTCCACCTCCTTAAGACAAGAAGCACACTTGGATGGCTTAGCATATAGTTGATGATCTTGGAATAATTGTAATGCTTGATCTACATGCTACAAATGTTCTTCCCAAGTCTTGCTATAAATTAATATATCATCAACAAACACTAACACAAAATTTCTCAAGAACTTCTTAAAAATAGAATTCATCAAACTTTGGAATGTAGACGGTGCATTGGTAAGATCGAATGGCATCACCAAAAATTCATAATGGCCCTTATGAGCTCAAAATACTATCTTACAAATATCTTCCTCCTTAATTTGAATTTTGTGATAACCCAATCTAAGATCTAACATGGTAAAATACATAGCTCCATTTAATTCATCTGGAAGATTATTGATGACTATAATAGGAAACTTATCTTTAATGGTTTACTTGTTGAGCACTCTATAATCTAGACACATGTACCAAGTGTCATCCTTCTTATCCACCATCAAAATAGGTGAGGAGTAAACACTTTGGCTATGCCTGATAATTCTTGCCTCTAGCATGTCCTCAAATTTTTTTTCTATCTCACATTTTTGTATGTGTGGGTACTTATAAGGCCTAATGTTTGGTGGCTGGCTCCCTAGAACTAGTTGTATGGCATGGCCATGATCCCTCTTAGGAGGAAGTCCTTTAGGAATATCTCCAAGAATCACTAAGTGATGATCAATTATTGCTTGTAAATATGGATGAGTAAGAGCATTAGATTGAGAGACTTCTAATGAACATAACTTGGCCACAAATCCATCCACACCTTTCTCAAGAAACTTTTGCATTTGATGAGAGCTTACCATCTATGTGGATTTTTCCTTCAATCCCCTTAGCTCCACTACCTTTCCTTTTGATTGAAATTGCATGAATTGTTCTTGGAAGTTCATCTCAATTATTCCCAATGTAGTAAGCCATTGTACTCCCAAAACAATATTCACTGCACCCTTGGATATCACATACATTGGGGTATCAAGTTGATAAGTTCCCATGGATAATTTGATGCTATGACACTTCCCTGAACAACTAATTGTGCGCCCATCTATAATCAAAACTTGAAACTCTGGGGCTGGATATATAAAACAATTTAGAAGAGTTTCCAACTTTTTATTGATGAAATTATGAGTACTAACTAAGTCGATCAACACTGTTACTTTATGCTTCTTTAAGAAATCCACTACCTTGAGGGTTTGTGGTGCATTGAAACCTGAAAGTGCATGACAAGAAATGATTGGTTGAGAATCATGTGATTCCTCACTTGACTCCCTATCATCCTCTAATATGGGCTCATCCTCTTCTTCCTCACTTGGACCTTCAATATAGAACAATTTCTTTTCACTACATTTATGTCCTCGACTATATTTGCTATCACAATTGAAACACAACCCTTTTACTCTTTTCTGCTCAATTTTCTATGGAGTCAACCTAGTAGGTTGAGGAAGAGAAGGTGTTGAATATCCTTTTTCTTTTGTCACATTAACCCCTTTCTTTCTAGGAATCAATAACTTCTTCTTTACCTTGTGTACCAATATAAACAACTCATTTATTGAGCTGGGACAAAACATGCATACCTCATATTGAATGTGATCCTTGAGACCACCCAAGAATAAATCATTCAAGTTCTCCTCTATAATTGTATCCACTCTTAAGGATAGATTTTGGAATTTTTGAATATAATCCTTAATTGATCCTGTTTGTTGAAGCTTAGCAAGTTGGCTAAAGAAGTTTTCTATCACACTATTGCTATATTGTGCTTGGAGTTCTTCTGTAAAAATTGACCACGATATAGTGAGACCCTTTTTCTTCCTATGAGTACAAAGCCAATGATACCAAATGAATTGATCTAGTTCTAGATATAAGGAAGCCATCGTGACCTTTTGTCCATATGGGATTTGATGTACTTCAAAAAAATTCTCCATTTGATTTATCCATGTTAGAGGATCCTTGTCATCAAATTTGCGCATATCCACCTTTGGAAAAAATTCCTAGATCCTGTAGGATTATTAAAATTTGTGTCAATATTAGTTGACTTGAAGGTTTGACCTTGATTTCTTGAGAGCTCCTTCCTTTTTTCATTCCTATAGGTGCTTAACATGCTTCGTATGTTTGATATATCTCCTCATAGGTCACACATATCCCTCTTAACCTCTTCCTTAAACTTACTCAGTTCCTCATTGGGATTACTATCCTCTATTGCTTCCCAATCTTGATTAGAGGATTTTCCCATTGTGGTAACATTCTTTTTGCTTCTTTTTGAAGGCCCCATCATAATGGAAACCAATATTTTTTGAAATAAATCACACAAATGAAACGTAAATTCTCTGATTTTAATTTCTTTTTTAATACTAAAACTTACTAGCGCCAAGATACCCTTACGTGGAAAAAATCCCCATAAAAAAATAGCAAATTTGCTACATTGAGAGAGAATTTTCCTAATTTTGTCATATCTTGCTTATTTTTTAAAAATTTCTCCAAGCTTTTAAATTTAGGCTACTGTACTATGTATTTAAAAACCCAATACAAGTTATACTACGATTTAGTAGGATGTGAGAGATATGAAGATCTCAATAAATTGTGTAAAAATAGTAATTTTACAATAATTTTCTCAAATTTTCTCCAATTCCTCTAAATTTTGGACTATAGCTTCTTTAATATGGTCTTCAAAAGCCCTTCAAAAATCTTTGAAAAATTTGATCAAATCTGAATGTTATGCTCTTCCCAAAATTGTCCCAATGTTGAGAAAAAGTCTTGCCTCAATGGTGCCAAGATCATGTTCTAATGCCATTTGTAATGAAATAAGTTGCACAAAAGAAGAAATAATATATAAATACTTTATAATAACTAAGATTAATATGCCACTTTGAGGGGGAAACCTCCAAATATCTCCAATGAGAACACACTTCACAATATGATGTTGAAATAAGACTCACAACCTCCTATATATACCTAATTATGCTTAGGTTGAATAGACACAACCCTACATAACACATAAGCTGACCTACCTACCTATATAATAATATAATAATAATAAAATAACTTAATTAAGGATTAATATAGCCACAAGTTCACTATTCATAACCCTATATACACCAATATTAAGGGCGTAGCAATTAGTAGTTACTTCCTTTGCCTTTTGACATACCATACATGTGTCCACATACCTCTTCACATCCCTACTCATGATAGGCCACTAATAGAACCTCTATACTAGATCCAAGGTTTTATGGATCCCAACATGTGCACTCATGGCACCATTAATTAGGTTCTCTTTGATTGAACCTCTTGGAATACATAATTTGCTCCACTTGAACAATAGCATAGCCCTTCCTATAAAGTGAAATAAAAAAACTCATGATGAAAATGATTATGGAGATCAACACAAAATTTATAGGGTTCAACAAATTCCTCATCAATAGAATACATATCATTTAAGTTATCCAATCCCATAATTCTCAACTAGATTTCTTGGATTGTCAAAAGCCTTATGCTTAGGGCACTTGTTAGCTAATCCTTTTTTATGTTTGATGGTGAAAGTATAAGCTTGAATGTATTCCACCCACTTCATGTGCATGTGACTTAGCTTATCTTGGGAATTTAAGAAAATTATGTTTGATTATCTCTATAGACTACAAACTCTTTAGGTAGTAGGTTATGTCTCTTCCTGTACTAGAGCATAAAGTTCCAAATCATATGAAGAATATTTCCTCTTATCTTCATTGAGCTTCTCACTATGAAAAGCAATTGGTTTTCCTTCTTGGTTGAGCACTACACTTATAGCTAGGTTAATAGCATCACATTCAACAATAAAAAGCTTTTCAAATCTAGGCAACACTAACACAAGTTGGGAGGCTATCTTCTTCTTCAATGTTTCAAACCCATGGTCAGCTTGCTCATTCCATTTAAAGTTTTCCTCTATACCCCCCTTTATAGTGTCTAGCATTGGGGTACAAATTTTAGTAAACTTTCTAATGAATTTCCTATATAATTGGGCTAGTCCATGAAAGCTCCTTACCTTAATAGCTATCTTAGGTGTTGGCCAGTTCACTATGGCTTGCACCTTGTTAGGATCCAATTTGAGAGTTCCTTGAGAGATGAAAAAGCCCAAGTACATAACCTTATGTTTCATAAAGTCACATTTCTCCAAATTTATTGTTAGTTTCTCATCATGCAACCTTGTTAAAACCAAATCCAAATACCTTATATGTTCCTCCCTGGTGCTACTAAAAATTAAGATATCATCAAGATACACTACAACAAACTTACCTATAAAATCATGTAAGACTTCATTTATGAGCCTCATCAATGTGGAGGGGGCATTAGTTAAACCAAATGGCATTACAAGCCACTCATATAAACCCTCAATGGTTTTGAATTTTGTCTCTCATTCATCACCCTCCTTAATCCTTATTTGATGATAACCACTCTTAAGGTCAATTTTAGTAAAATAGTTAGCCCCTGCTAGGAAATCCATCAAATTCTCAATTATAGGTATTGGAAATCTATACTTGATGGTAATTTTGTTGATATCCCTTGATTTAGTGCACATTCTTTGAGTACCCCCTCTCTTAGGCACTAGCACAGTAGGGACTACACAAGGGCTCACACTTTTCTTGATTAGGCCATTATCTAATAATTCTTTTACTTGTTTAGCTATTTCTTCATGTTGATGAGGTGTCATCTTATAAGCTACCTTATTATGTAGGGATGCTCTAGGTATAAAATCTATCTAATGACTAACAGATCTCTGAGGTGGTAGGGTGGAAGGTTGACCATCACTTATGATCTCCTCAAACTGTTCTAGAATATCTTGTACTTCCTTAGGTAACTCTATTCTACCCTTCACATTCTACTCCATGGTTTTTACATTCTACTCCATGGTTTTTACAAAAAAGGCATAGCCTACTCCTTCTCTTTCTTTCATAATGTTAAGGAATTCCTTATCTCCTACCATAAGGACAGTGGGTCCCTTCATCATCTATTAGAGACTAAATTGTAAAAGTTGTCCCATATTTCTTAAAATTATATGCATTTGTCTTGCCATCATGTATGGCTTCCCTATCAAATTTACATGGCCTACTTAATAGGAGATGACATGCATCCATGGGTAGGACATCACATAATACTTTGTCCTTATACTTACCTATAGTTAACTCTACCCATGCTTGTTCACTTACTACAACATGTTGCCCTTTCTTCAACCATGTTACCTTGTAAGGATTATCATGAGCTTTTCTTTCCAATTTCAATTTAATCACTCTCTCCTCATATATTATGTTATTAGTGGAACCTAAATAAATTATAACTCTACATACCTTATTTTGCACCTTGCATTTGATTCTAAATAATGATCTTCTTTGGCTTGGCTCCTACTTACCATGTTCCTTGATTAGAGTCCTTCTGATCATAAGATTTTAACCTTCTTCTGAGGTCAAAGGTACTATTGAGATGTCATTTTGCATGATGATTAACAACAAGAATCCTTTTGAACTCCTCTCTTAAAAAGCTAATCTAGGATCAACTCCAAGGTTTTGGGTGATCTTGCGACCTACTGGAATCCACTCAGTTGAAGATAAATGTTTTTGTTCGCAAGGAGTCCTTTGCTAGTTCAAACCAATTTTAGATAAGATGTTTGATCTACTTTCTATTTCAAAAAGTAACCATAAAGAGATATGTTTTTGATATTTGTTGTTTTAAGATGAATGCAATATAACAATGCAACTATATGAATTCCTAATTTAACCAAGTCTTAGGAAAGAAAATAATAAAGATAAGGTAACAAGAGATAAAATAAAATAACTTGAAAGGGAAATTACTAACATACATAAACCATGGTAACAACATGTCTGCGAGTTAAATCATTGAAAAGATCAGATAGGAAACCAATGAAAATAGGAGCAGCACTTCCTCAAATCCATTGATGCAATTTTTGATGGGAACTTAGTATAAACCAAAAAAATTTTCACTTCTCATCGAATCTCAAGGCCATAGAAAGTGTGCTCATGCAAGAGAAGAAGCTATGTAGGAATAATAAGGTGATCTCTTCTCCAACTTGGTATTTCAGCAAAATTTGTCAGCACATGACAAACACTAGTACTAAAATGTCACACAATAAAATCAAGACAAAAAAACCATTGGCTCCATTATTATTCATGAACAAAAATTCACAAAAATAACACACTCTGACAAGAATAACTACACTCAGAATGAGAGCACCAATAGCATATATTATTGCATCAAAATAACGGCCTGGAATACATGTTACATTCCTTAATTTATAAGAAATCATCTCCTCAATTCGTGTTGAGAGTGAAAAATCTCTTTATGCAAACATATTCTTCTAAATTAATAAAACAAATCTAATTATATACAAACCGACTCTCCAAATGGTGCTAAGTAGGACTCTACCCTTTCTATCAATTAATGGGTGCATGAGCCTTTACATGAATTAAAACAATAAAAGAAGGAGTAGATAAGAAGAAGAAAGTTGTAAGAGGATTTGAGAGTCACTATAGGATCTAAAAATAGAAGCTTGACCTTCTCTAAGCATTTGTAGGAGGTAAACGATTGTCACAATGTGTTTCTAGTGCATGGAATGCTCTAAATTAGCAACTAGTAGTTAACTGTTTGTGCACTATTAACTTTCAATGCACTATTACCTCTTCAAAATTGTTAGTGCACCTCTAGAATAGCACACCTTGCTAGCATGTTCCAAAAATCCAAAATTTTCCCAAGTGTCAAAATTGAAATTCTAGCTTTTGGGTTTTCTTCCCCTTTATACTAGAGCTATGTCTGGATGTTTTCTCTTGAATTTCTATATAATCTCCATCACTTAGGTAGCATTTGGAAAATACAAACCTTCATACTTCTATTTTACTACAAGTTGGTAATTACTAACTTTTGTATGCATGGCCACAAAATTGTCAAGTTTAGTTTTTAGCTCCAACAATACCTCTTCCATTCTAAATGCTTGTCTGGTATTTTCTTCTGATGAAGCATCTTCAAAGGTTTTTTAGAACTGTTGGATAACTGATTGCACTGAAATGAGTTTGTCCTTTGACTCATCTTCAAAAATATCAAAGTAGGCATCATTGTAATACTTCTTAACTTCCAAAATATGCTCTTGTGTTTGATCCCTCAGCTTTTATATCCCCTCATGTAATGTCTCCATTACTTTATTATTAGCCACGATTTTATCTATCCAATCCTCAAATTTATCAAGCTCTTTTTCCAAGTACACCTCCATGAGTGTACGATACCTTTGACCTTTTATTGATTAAAGTGCTTGAAGGTCTTTTCCCTAGGTATGCACCTTATCTATAAGCCCAAAATCTTGGTTCAATATAGATAAAAATTTATTTGCACTAGACTAAATATGGTTTAACAGGTTTAGATTACCCTATATTATTTGTACACCTTTATCCTCAAAATTGTCATGCCATTTTTGACATGCACCCAAAAACGAATCTACCCGTACACTCCCCTTATCTCTCCTCTTTAATGCCATAGTAAGAGTAATCTCTACGTGATATTGGTCCAAAGGGCTTACAATTTCATGTAGATAGCCTCTTAGAAGCTCATTCTATTTGCACAACATTATCAATTCAGACTCATTTCCATCTAAATGCCTGAACACTCCTTGATGCCCATAGTGATCATTAATTTAGTTGTGTCTACCATGGGATTTACTACTAGGAATTCTTTAATTTGATAGTCTTTACATGTCAAATATTCAATATCACCATGTGGAGGAGGGATGGCTATATAGGCAAGTAAGTTCTAATCTTTATTCTTCATTATGAAGGCATATTGTTGTCCATCACCCATAGGTGTCTCAAGCTTCTTGGTTACTTTTATTAGCTCATCCATAATCTCCTCAAAAGTCACATCCAATTGCCTGGTTTAGTGCCCATGGGAGGCATGTATTGACTAAAGAGGAGGTTTGCACTGTTGGCCCTTTCCCCTTATCACTCCTTTCAAGAGTCTTCTCCTTTTGAGAGAGATCTACAATGGGAGTCCCTATATTTGTTGTACCTAAAGTCCTTGCCTTTTTATCCTAAGAAGTTTTTTGAGGTTCTTCAAGTATCTGTCCCTCCTCTGATACTTCATTGGCTGATATCTATTCAAGATCTTCTTCATGCACTGCTCATTCTTCTTCAGTGATAGGAGGGAGAGGAGTGGCTGAGCCTTTGCCCAAAAAAGATAAGTCCTAAAATGATGGTGGTGGTGTACCTAGAGACCCTTGTGGTAGAGGTGGCATTTGGTTCCAATCCTCTCCCAAAGGTTAGTTTATAGGAGTATCTTGTATCTTATCACCCCCCATTTCCTTTCCCATAGGCATAAAATCAAAATAAAAAATGTTGAAGACATCTATTTCTTACCCTTCCTAGTCATCAATCCACTACTACTACTCATCTTTAGAAATGGTAACCCAAATAGGTTCCTTAGGAATAAATGACAACATTGTAGTGGAGCTTCTTCTTCTTATTCCTTGAGTAGCCCTAACCAAGTGAGTCCTTTGACTTAAGGGAAGATTATCCTCTTCTTCTTCTTCTTCATTGTTAGCTTTAGGGATTATATCTAGAACTGAAGGAATGGGAATAACTTTCTTTTGTAATTTCCCCCTTTATGTCCTTTTCATAGTAGGCCCAACCTTAGCTTTCTTAGTAGCTGAAGGAGTGGCTTCTTCCTCTTGGCCAGGTGGTGACACCTCTTGTACTTCCTACTTTTGTTCTTGTTGCTATTCCTATTCCTATTCCTATTCTTATTCCTATTCCTATTCCTGTTCCTATTCTTATTCCTATTCAGGTGGAGGTGCTTGTGCAGTATCTTGGGCTTGAGCTACCTCTTCATCTTGAGGCTCTTTAGTTTTGGGCTCAACTTGCTTTGGCGAATCTCTTTTTCTCTTATTCTTTCCTTTATCTTCTCTAAATTACCCAAGATCCCTGTCATGTTGATATACTATTTCCAACCTAGCTAGAGATTGATTAGGGAAAGTTGGTACTGTAACTTTTGTACCTTTACCCTTAATTGGGCGTGTTGTGACTTGAAAGGTAACAACTTGGCGAATTGGGTCAAGGTTAAAAGGTTTCTTGATCAATTCCTTCATAAACTAAATTATGTGCCTAGCCCTGTGGTTAATATTTGCATTCTCATCCCTATCAATCTCTACATTCATAATTGGCCTATCATATATCCTGCCATAGTTATACAAGAGATCAAAGACATCTTGAGTGGCTTGCTAAACTATCTTGAGTAGGACCTTTATTTTTAAGGCACTTCCTACCAGATATAGAGTCATCCTACAATTATCCCTTATCTAGATATCAGTCATCTGTTGCATTCATCCAATGATCTTTTATAGTATCTTTGTGCACAACTGCTTCCCTGTGAAATGCTAAACTCTGCTAATATTATAAAAAAAGGGTTAGGGGAGTTGTAATCTTCTAAAGGATATTGATCCCACTCTGAATCAAGAGTCATAATCTCTTGCTTTTTCTTTATCTAAAATGTACTTGTAGTAATAGGCCATACCCATGTCTTCTTCTACTATTTTCTCACTCTGTCATATGCAGATGTGAGCTATCTTGTAATCTCTAATAAGATTATACCTCAATAGTTTCTTTAGATTGATCACAGTTCCAGCTACCCTTAGGTAGGTGATTTTTTTGAACTTGATGTAGTAGGTTCCAATCTTTGCAATCCTTGCTGCTACCTCTACTGACATCTTCTTAGCATAGTCACCCTCTATACTGTATAGGGCCAAGCATCAACATCTTGCATGCTTCCCTTCTTGTACAATCCTAGATAGTTAGTTGTCCTTGCCACCAATAAGTACACCAAATATATGTCATGTAAAACTTGGGGTCAGCTTTAACTTCTACCAGCTATTCATCTAAGCTTTCACTCAGTATTGTGGCCCAATCAATTGGCATTTTGACTGTTCTAATGGTCTCTTTGAAATGGACCATCTAGATGTGAAGATGCCCAGCTACCAGTAGACCCAAGATTTTTCTCAAGAGTACAATAATAAATCTAACATCATCCTTCATATATCCCTACTCATGTCTACCTTTCTGGCTTTGCATCCTGCCAATGTTCTATCAATAAAAAATGATGATTGTATGATCTCTGTATCCTTCTTGTCATTCTCCCTATACCATCTTTTTGCTTGATGATAATTTATCTTCACATATTTATTAGTTCTAGGGAGATGGAATACTTTCTGAATATTCCTAGGTCTAAAGTCCAAGACTATCCCCCCTGTGGCACTTTTAATGACTCTTTCTTTAGACATAGTTTTTGGCTAGAGTCATAATGAGCTCAGAAGACTGTATAGATGTGGGATGTGATGTGACATTTACCAACCCTAATATGATAAGTGCTGACACTATTGAGGATCTCTCTTTAGGCTTATTACAAAGTATAAGAAATGCATTCTAGTCTGTGTCCCAACTCAGTATTTTTGATCTCCAAATGTCCATCCTAAAAACATGATTTCTTTGGTGCACCTTGAAACTTGAAGATAATGGGTTTTGGAGCAATCTTTTTAGCAAGTGAGATGATGAGGAAGCCATTTTATCTACACAAAATAAAAAATCATTAGTTTAGAGAGGTGAAAATTAGACCCTAAATAAACCCTAATTGCCAGAAAATCAAACCCAAAACACCAAAACCTAGTAAGACCACTCAAAATCCCCCTTAATATCTTTGGCATGCAATTTAGCACACCTTGTGCACCTTGATAGGTGAAATTAATAGCCTTTAAATCTTCATTTTTGTGCACAATTGTGTACCTATGCAAGTGCACACCTTGACAAAGTGTGCACATGCATCTTCCATGTGCAAAGGGAGATTTGAATTGGTTTTTATTTTACTAAGTGTGGGTACATGCACACCTTGATGGGGTGTGCATGTGTGAACCCTTACTTAATCTTAGTGCTAAGGGTAAAAAATGGTGTACAGATGTGCACCTTGACAAGGTGCGCATCTACATACCATTATCTTAGGAGTTTTTGGTTAAGAGTTTGAAAGGAGCACACATCCGCACCTTGGATAGGTGTGCATGTGTGCCGCTTTCACTTAGGTGTTTTACATTTTGTTTTATGATTTGTGTTCTTTATGGTTTTTAGCACAAATAAAGGTGCACACATGCGCACCTTAAATTGGTGTGCATGTGTGCACCTTTGATGACTTGTGTTGTTTGTTTGTGTATAGGTGCAAGTTGGCACACCTAGAAGGGTGCAGATGTGCAATCTTGGAATGAGCAGAGAAAATTATGAGAAGAGGGGAGGGGGGTCCTAGGCTATTTTCAACCCAAGGTAGTACACACCCTTTGGAGCTATGCACTTGTGTTGAGATGGGTGTTGCACACATTGCATAATATTGTTATTTTATTATTTTATTTTGTTATGTAATGTTGTGCCTAGATGGACGTGCAACATGTAAAGATTCCTATGGAATATTTTTGATGAGTTGTATTGTAACATTGTGATAATATTTCATGTAATTATTTAATATTGGAGAAAAAAATTAAATGCCCAATATTAAATGTGGGGTCAGTGGGTTAGGTAGCACATGGTTTTAGCACATGGTTTATGTAATACCACTTAGTGGTTTTGTGGGATTTGCTACTATATAAGCAGCCACAAGGGTAGTTGTTGTAGAGAGAGAGAGAGAGTGACAAGGAGAAGAAAAAAGGCAAGAGTCAAGCGGGACAAGTCTTGACAGGTTAGCCAAGGGAGCATTTGTGAAGGTTGGAAGCATGGCATGGGATGTGTGGATTCATGCTTGTTCACATAGTTTGCTCGGTTGTGGCTATAACCATGAAGGCTTCCATGGTTGTATGGCAATGGTATTTTTTGCTGAATAATACATGATGATGGATGCTTTTGGAGGCTGGGTTTTTCCCTCAATGAGGGTTTCCCAGGGTATATCTTGTGTCACATTTTGTGGGTATGTTGTCTATTCTCTTGCATGTGGATTTTAATTCCGTGTTTATTTCAGATCTATTATGGGTTATGTGGAAACAGTTATATTCTTTGTTGCCAAGTTTCCTTACAAGTGGTATCAGAGCTATGGTTTTATTATTGTAACCCTAGATTGAATCCATGGGAATGCATGAGAGGATAAAAGAAAGGGCAAGATATATGAATGATTTATTGCATATCTAAGGGTTTTGGATTTGCTATTATGATGGGATGTTAAAATATTTGGGCATGGAAAATTGTTGGACAAAAGAATTTTTTGGATGTTTCATTTAAAATGAGGGTTTTGGGGGGTAGCTTGCATAAATGACCTCCTGGGTAAAAAAAGACCTCACCATTGGATCTAGGTTGACATTTCCATAAATTTTAATATATAATATGCCTTAGTTTGGCCATGTTCAGAGGAAATGAAAGAGTTTTTTAGTTTCAGCCTATCATGGCCGTCAAATTTAATCCCTACAGAATTTTTGTCACTGAAAAAAAAATAAAAAATGAAAAATCGTACTGAAAATGGTAAAAAGACTGTCTTAGTAAAATGGCCATAACTTTCTCTCAGAATATCGAATTTCAGAGTTCTTATAGGCGTTGGAAAGATAATTCAGAGCACTACAAGATGATGTAGGTTTGGTTCTATTATTTTGAAATTTTATCAGGTTTTAAGAGCCCTAAAGTCAGATGTTATTTATTTTGAGCACGGATTAGGGCATAACTTGGGCATACGGAGTCAGATTTTGGACTTCAAGTAGTCAATGGAAAGCTCTTGGAGAGCTCTACACATTGGTTCAGATTTGGTGCAGGCTTGGCATGATTTATTTGTTGATATATTGATCTAAACAGTTTATAGGTATATTTTGACTATGGTAACATTGTGAGTTTATGGCATTGGAGATTTAAGATTTGATGTCATTGTATACTTAGTTCATATTGGTCTCATGATTATATGGTTATCAGTGTTTGGTTTGGATATGTATGATGGCTTGTTGGATCTACAAGTTGTGCAGTGTTGTAAGCGGTCTATACTTACAGGTTGCATTTATGGCTTGGTTATGGGTTGGCTTTGCCCATTGATCTTTCATTATTGATGAATATTTAGATTGGTGGCTTGGATTTGGGTTGTCTATGCCCTAAGTCACATGATTTTATCTTCATGTAGAAGGGATGAGATGTTGTTACCAGGTACAGTCATGGCAGAGGATTGTGGTTGACTATGCTGACAGGTTGGACATATTGAGAGCCAGATGCTCGGTTCATGGATGTGATCATGGTATCATGGATTTTGGCATGACATGATTGGTTATACAGGTACATCCTTGATGTTCATTAGCTTGGATTTCTGATTTAGTTATGGTGGTATATCTTCTTGGTTGAGGATCATGGTTATTTGGTTTCTTTTAAGGAGCTCATGATGTGCACTTTGAGTTCTTTGATAGTTTGATGCCTTGGTTGATTCTCATGGTTAGAGGATGGGTTTTCATCATGATGTCATGGATAGCTTGGATACATGGTTTAGTGGGAGCTTGTGACAGTGATGAGGTGACAGTGCATGATTAGTTCCTGGTTTGGTTTATATCTTCTTGGTTTCAAGAGGATGGATTTTATGATGCCATAGGTGACTTGGTACCACAGTTGAGTGGGAGTTGTTGGCATTGATTTGTTTATTGAGTGTTTGCAGATGTTGGAGGTTTGTCTTAGATCCTGTTGCTGCAAAAGCATCTTTGACATTTGCATGGTGCACTTGTTATCTTCATTGTGTTTGAAGATGGTTAGATCTTGAGGACTCATGGAGTTCTTGGTTATCTTCATGGTATGTGGAGATGGTTCTTCCTTGTATGTGGAGATTTTTTTCTTCATGGTGTGTGGAGATGGTTGCATCTTGAGGACTCACAA
Organism: Cupressus sempervirens; assembly: GCA_028749045.1. Classification (NCBI taxonomy): domain Eukaryota; kingdom Viridiplantae; phylum Streptophyta; class Pinopsida; order Cupressales; family Cupressaceae; genus Cupressus; species Cupressus sempervirens. The sequence goes on from CM053789.1 coordinate 891,999,326, forward strand.
GGTTCTTGGAAAAGGTGTGGTTTATGCTTTTATTTGGCATGTTATCCTTGGTATGAGGATGGTTTTATTATTATGTCATGGTATACTCTTGATACACGTTTAGAGTTGTGACATGTTATGGTGTGTTCATGTGGAGCATGTTATCTCTTTAGTTGAGATGGTTTAGATCATGTTGTCATGTTTATGTTCCTGAGGCCATGGTTGGAACTTTGACATTGATCTTGGTTTAGTTTCTTGGTATTGAGTACACTGATCATAAGCTGGATACTTCATGATATTGCTATGTTGCATTTGGAGTTGGCATGGATTGATTGGTTATAGGTGCTCATGGATACTTAGAGACGGTGGTGACGCTGATTTCTCTTGGATTAGAGAAGTATTTGTTGGGACGATTGATGGTTTCAGCAGGAAGTCCGAGGGGTAGTCACCTGATATGGACTTGAGAGGAGATTGTTCTTAGATGAGTCTTGGTTTGAGACTTAGGTATCTTGATGAGCATTCTCATTCCCCACTCTTGGTCTACTCGGTGGTTTGCTACTTGAGAGGTATAGCCCATTGTTTCTCTCAGCTGCATTATATTTATGCTTGTCTTTCATGGATATGGATCTTGAGCTATGGTACATGAGTTAGTTCTGGAGGGTTCATTTGAGAGATGGTTTAGCATTGGTTATCTCCATTTGCATATGTTGTTATGTTGGTTGAGTTTGGGAGATGGTTTTATTGGGCATATTCCTTGGATTAGGAATGGTTATTCCTTGGTTTAGGAATGGTTATTCCTTGGTTTAGGAATGGTTTATTGAGTTTGATCTTCTTGTGAGAGGCTTACATCCATGATTAGATATATGGTATGGTTTGGGTGTTGTTGAGGCTTCTTGTTGGGGTTTTATGGAGCAGATCATACTTGCACAGTTTACATCTAGAGGTGTGTGTAGAAGGACATGATACAGGTTATGATTTGCATGGTTTCTCTGGTCTTGGTTATCTTCCTAGATGTTTAGTTTTGCCTACATTGGATTTGAGATTGGTTAGAGATTGTGATCACTGGTTTGTGCTCATGTATGTCATGTGAGAGATGACATGGTTATTCCTTTATCTCTTTCCTCTGTTGGTTGTGGTAAACTTGGGAGAGCATTGGAGACTTGTTATGAGAGTTGTTCTTGCAGGATATCAGTTTATGTATTGTGGATGTCCTTGATGCTACATGGATTCACTTCTTTGAGATGTGTTGAGTGGATTGGTTATAGATTTGACATTATCTTTTGTAGTGGGAGCTTCTTGGTATATATGTGGCAGGTATTTCTCTTGAGGCTTGTAATTGCAGGTTATAGAATGGATATGTCGGTGATATGAGATTCACTTGTTATACCTTTGAGGTATGGATAGTTGGATGGGTTTGGCACTTGCTGTGGGTGCTATTTCAGCTATGGATATTTTGATAACTACGGATACATGTGATTACCTTTGGATCAGGTTTTTTTGTGCTTGGAATTTTAGTTGGTACAAGATTTTATGATCTTCTAATGCGACAGGTTGGGTGGCTTTCTCTTTGGATGGCTTCTATGTATGTCCAGTGGGAGTGGCATAATAGGAGGTGAGATCATTCATGTTTGAGATGCTGGATACTTTGATTTTGTTGCGGGTACTAGGATGGAGCACTTGGTGTATTTTGATCCATGATGGTGGATGTGTTGGGAGGGATTGTTCCCTTGTTCATTTTGTGTGGCTACGGATTGACCCTATGCAATGTATACAACAAGTGGGAGATTGTTGAGATGGGTGTTGCACACATTGCATAATATTGTTATTATTTTATTTTGTTACGTAATGTTGTGCCTAGATGGACGTGCAACATGTAAAGATTCCCATGGAATATTTTTGATGAGTTGTATTGTAACATTGTGATAATATTTCATGTAATTATTTAATATTGGGGAAAAGAATTAAATGCCCAATATTAAATGTGGGGTCAGTGGGTTAGGTAGTACATGGTTTTAGCACATGGTTTATGTAATACCACTTAGTGGTTTTGTGGGACTTGCTACTATATAAGCAACCACAAGGGTAGTTGTTGTAGAGAGAGAGAGAGTGACAAGGAGAAGACAAAAGGCAAGAGTCAAGCGGGACAAGGCTTGATAGGTTAGCCAAGGGAGCATTTGTGAAGGTTGGGAACATGGCATGGGATGTGTGGATTCATGCTTGTTCACATAGTTTGCTCGGTTGTGGCTATGGCCATGAAGGCTTCCATGGTTGTATGGCAATGGTATTTTTTGCTGAATAATACATGATGATGGATGCTTTTGGAGGCTGGGTTTTTCCCTCAATGAGGGTTTCCCAGGGTATATCTTGTGTCACATTTTGTGGGTATGTTGTCTATTCTCTTGCATGTGGATTTTAATTCCGTGTTTATTTTAGATCTATTATGGGTTATGTGGAAACGGTTATATTCTTTGTTGCCAAGTTTCCTTACAACCTGCGTATGTGTGCATCTCAAAAGGAGTGAAGTGAGCACTTGCACATATAGTAGACCTATGCACCCCAGATGGATGTGCATGTGCACTAGGTGCTCATGAGTGACCTTTACCACTAAAAAACCTTCAATCTCTCAAAATTTATCAATTTTGGCACCTATGTTTCTTCAATTAGAGGACAATGTTGAATTCAAACCCCAAGTGGACTTCCAAGAATGATTTAGGCCTTGGACTAGGGGTCTGGGATAAATAAAATTATATTAGGGGGTTCCAATTTCTAGGAGAAATGGACCGTGTGTTGTGAAACCACAATAGTTACTTCACTTTCTTTTCCACTATAGCTTTTTTCTTGCACATATGCTACCCTCTTCTCTCCTTGTAATGAGCTTGACCCCTTTTTTGGACATCTATAGATAGGATGGTCATATTGATTACAAGTATAACACTTCATTGTGGCAAAGTAGGAAGGTTCTCTTCCTTGGCTGCTTGACCTCCCTCTTGAACTATTTTTTGGTCATCTACCTCTATTAAGACCACCCCTTGAATTGGTTGATCCACTATATTCAATGAGTTTAGCTTCTCCTTATACCTTAGTCTCTAGAGTTCTACCACCAAACATCCTTCTTTGGCCTCTACCATCTCTTCCCCTGCCTCTACCTCTAGAGTTATATTCTTTGTTTTTCTTAAGATTCTCTTCCAATTTAAGGGCTAATTGATAACACTTGTGAACTATGTTAGGACTGCATAATTTAATTTCTTCTTGAATATTCCATCTTAACCCATTGATGTACCTAGCTATCTTGGTGCTCTCAACCTCTTGCACATTGGATCTCAAACATAACTTCTCAAACTCCTTTGTATATGTGATTACATTATTTTCCTTTTGCTTCAAATTCTATCTCTTTATGTGTAATTAGACTTCAAAGTCCTTAGGAAGATAGATTTCTCTTATCTTAACCACCATACCTTTCCAACTTTCTAGAGTTTTATTACTCTCTGTCCTCTCATCTTGGATAAACTTCCACAATGTTAGAGCAGGTTCTCTCATCCTTGCCTTTTCTACCTTTACCTTTTGGGCTTTTGTGATGTTCTCACCCTCAAAGTAATTCTCCATTCCTTCTGTCCACTCCATGACATGTTTTACATCCATCTTGCCACTATAAAATGACACATCTTCCAAGGCTTTTCCACTTAAGGCCTTGATTTCTCCAAGGAAAGGTTCCCCAATTAGAGATAGACCAGGGGTAGGTAATTCATATCACCTACTTGAGATTTTCTAGCTCTTCCTTCTTAGTGACCTTGCTTTTCACTTAGTTTTGGGGACTACTTCCTCAAGTTTTGCTTCCAAGGCTACCAACTTGTCCCTCAGCTCTTGGTTCCCATCTTAGTAATCCTACACTTTCTTTGCCAATTTTGCATTTGTCACCATCATGGATTCTCCAATGGATTCATTTTATGACACTCATCCTTACTCTTGCCAAGTAAATATGCTCTGATACCACTTTGATAGGAAAAGTCTATATGGGTCTAATGTTTTCACCTAGGAAATCACCAAACCACACTTAAGACAACCTTCTATCATTCAATGCAATATTTTCAAGGCAAGTTACTTGCTAGACCTCCTACCATTAATGCTTCTAAATCATCTTGTTTTTGTGAAACCTATCAATGCTTTTGGCCTTCATAATGCAAGGAATTTTACAAGGGTGTGGAGGCAATTATCCTAGTCAATAGGGATGGATTTTATCAATCTTGTGCTCATTGAGTTCAATCTTCCTACCCGATCTCACAATTAGGCTTAAAAAGGCTACTAGGCCTATTAGGACATTAATTAGCCCTCCCAACTTAATATTTTGGGATTTTATCCTTTAAGGTCTGAACAACCCTTAAATTTCTTAGGATTTTAGGACACCCTTTTTAGAGTACTTTGATATTCTTAGGGATTTAGAACTTCAAGTCCTTGGCCTTTACCCAAACCCAAATTTGAGGGTTTCTAGGGTTAAACAAAATTCCTAAACCAGTTGTGAAAGAATGTATTGCAACCTCCTTAGAATGGAATTTTTGAAACTTCTTCCAAAGACTATCATCTTAATTCACTCCAATAACACATCGCTTTATTGTGCTTCATGAAAAGATCACCTCTAAAATTTTTATCACTTATTACATGACAACACCTAGTCAGGTATGTTCTTGACTCACCTAGGGCTTGTCCTTTAAAATATAAATATTCATAATTTTTCTTCCTGCTTGATATAATACAATTTACATGGAGTTTACTACCCATTCTCAAAGGGACATAAGGTCTTAACAATGGAAATGATAGCAGGACTCCATTTTCTTCAACCCACTTAGTTTGGACTAGTAAATTGGTGGATCTCAGTTATTTTTATATTAGACAACAAAAAATTCCAAAAAAATTCTAAAATATGTACAAAATGGTAAAATGGTCTAATATAACACACCAAAATAAAAAACTTCTACAACCAATCCATACAACATCAAATGCACTTGACTATTATGTCTAGACAACAAATTATTAACTTCCATTAAGAAACTTTCTCCAAAATAGACCAACCTTCTCTCCTAATTTGGAAGGTATCTTGTAACCAAGATCCAAATTCCCTAACCACCTGATGGCTATGGATAACCACCTACAACTTATTATCCCACTCTTGCAAAAATTACTCCAAAAGTTGTCAAAGTTGCATCTTGATAACTTTTGCAATATTTGGACAACTTCTACACTTTATTTTTCCCAACTTCCTCCCCATGGTAGGAAGGTATGAAAAGGTGGATTGAATTTATGTAGGTCTATTCCAATTCATTCCAATCCAAATTTAATCCTAGCTACCTCTTGGACCCTATTTGCCAACATTTTACAATATTGACAACATTGTGATAATATTGTGCAACTTCACAATTTCTCACTAGAACTCACAGTTTGCTTCTCCAACATGCTAAAAAAGACACAAAACTAACCCTAGGTCTACTCTAGACCCTTATTTATTCTTTCAACCTTAGATAGGGTTTGCACACCAAATTTGGAGGACCTAAGTCCTAAGTGCTCCTGCACCAGTATCTCAATATTCCTTTGTCATGGGGGACTTCTAAAGCTTCTCTTTGGAAGGATTTTGGGGACAATTGTTTCAAGAAAATATAAGGTTGGAAGAGAGATTTTTTAACCTCATTGAAGAAGATTCTTATGGTCAAATTGATTATATATGTAATCCTTATTTTCTTACTGATGTGTACGAAGATTCCAATGAAAGTAATTCAAAATATTGAAAGAAAGATAAAGAAGTTCTTTTGGAATGGCTCATATAATGAAGACAAATGGCCTCTCCTAGCTTGGAAAGATATTTGTAAAGATCAATAAGGTGGTGGGGTTGGGATTAGGGATTGACAATTGATGAATATGGCTCTTGGTGTGAAGATTTTTTGGACTATTTATACTATTGTGGTCTCACAACACATGCCCCATTCCTCACTAGGAATGAGGACCCCCTACTTTTTTTTTAAAACTCTCGAACTCACAGTTTGAGAGTCAAGAGAAAATATTTAAAAATCAAAAGTGTTAGAGTCATAAAATTTAAAAACCCAAAAAAAATTAGAAATTAGAAAAAAACAAAAAATTGAAAAATTGGAAAAAATATAAAAATATAATTAAAAAAAAAAAAAAATTAATTAAAAATTTCACTCAGGAAAGTGCTTGCATGCGGGCAAACTGCACATTGCATGCTAGCAGGCTCATGCTGAAGCACGCCGCATACTCCACCCATTGTGCAGGTTAGAGAAACCCCCCAAACCCTTCACACTTCACTTCATTTTTTCATTTCACATTTTTCAAACAATTGCAACGAAAGGTATGCCACACTCTCATTTTGTATGGTGTCGTGGACCTTTTTTTGCACCACACAATGAGTTCAACACCTTCGACGCCCCACCTTTGGCACCTCCCTAAACCCTACCACACTGCATGGGAACCCCATAAATGGCACCGTGCACCACTATACTCTGCGCTCTCGCCATTGGCATGACACACAAAACTCACATAATGGCGCCATGCGCTCAAGCTTGGCACCATACACAAAAATCACATAAGGGTGCCACATGCCCAGCCTTGGCGCTACCCACAAAAATCACATAAAGGTGCCACATGCCCAGCCTTGGCACCATGCACATAAAACTCACATGGGGCAAGACATACTTGGCCTTGGTGCCACTCGTGCCCAGCCTTGGTGCTGTGCATGCCCGATTTGCATGCTGTGCACCCAACCCTTGTGTTGCATCAAACCCTTTGTTCCTAATGCGCCTTCCAAACCCCACACACAAATTATTTTTAATTGATTTAATTTTTGAAAAAAAAAAAAAAAACTAATTTAAAAAAAAAAACCCAAATTGGGCATTTTTTTCTCCTTTATGCTTATTTTAATTCATAGCTTTTATGTTTTATCTTTGGACTAATAAACATTTTTTCTCATAGTGTGTAGGTGATTAAATGGTGTCCACATTTGGAGTAGCACCCAAACCCTCGAAGTCAAGATTTCATGGTGACCATGCAGAAATCTGAGATACTAACTTAGGGCACATAGATCTAGGAGAATTCCTCAGAATTTGCAACAAGCCAATAGAGAGATCAGCCTTGGTATCCACATTGATCCATTCTGGGTTGGTGAATGCAGCATCACACCCCATATTAGTATAGTCATTAGAATTGATCATGGCCCTGGCACAATGTTTTGTTCCTGAAGAAAGGGTCATCAAGAGCATCATAGGGGAAGTTGTGTTGGACCTACAACCTGAAAACATTGAAAGGGTCTTTCATATTCTGAGAGCTTATCAATTCATTAGGCTATCATATAAAGAAACTAAGAGACGGTATAGGGAACACCAATAGGAAGTGATTGACATTATTTAGTCCTCTTACCTCATTGAGAAGCCTCCTCAGGGAAGAATAATGTGCAAAGTAGATATGAATCAAGGATACATGAAAGAAGACATTGGATACTCTATCATTCTCCTTAGTAGAGTCATGGGTTTACCCATAGTTGGTCACCTTAGCCCCTTCATGGTCAACTTCATTGAGACCATCAGCCCGACAAAGATACCATTGGATTGGGCCACCACACTGAGTGAAAACTTGTGTGAACAACTAAGGATGGTGAAGGACAAGAAGAAGTTTTACATGACTTCTTACATGGTATACTTGCTTGCAACAAGGGTGATAAACTATCTTGATTTGTATAGGAGAGGTAGTATGCAGGATGGCAATTCCTGGCCATACATAGTCTACCCTCAGCTGGTGAAGAAGAAGCTCTTAGGACAAAGCAAAGAGTATAGAATCATGAATGATGCATTCATTTTTGTGATTATTCAATTCATTTAGGGAGACTACGAGAAGAGGTTATCCAATGAGGCCAAAGAAAAAGTTACAGCTCTCAAAGCCTACTTCATCCAGTTAAAGATGTTCACATATCTTTGAGTAGCTGGTGCATCCATCAATCCTAAGAAGCTCCTAAGATATCCTAGTCACAAATTGGTGCTGTTGGAGATTTCTTGGAAAATTGAGTCAGCCTATGAGAAAATAAAGAGTCAACAGAGACCTTTTTGGGCATTGGCATTGGTCATTGGACCATATCAAGTGAAGAGGAAGCAAGATATTCTATCCTTCGAGTGGGAGTGGGAAAACTATCCCCTTGAAGAGTAAAACTCTCCCCGACCCTGTTTTGACAATGTTGGGAGAGTGGAGAGTCTAGCAGGAAAGGACTTCCATCATGAGGATACTATTGAAGATCACTGGATGAATGCCACAAATGACTATGATGTCTACATTAGGGACTATTGTAGGATGACTTTGTATCTAGCAAAAAAGGCTCTCTAGTTGAACATCCCAAATGAAATAAAGCAATAAGATTCTAAAGAGTTACTGGACCCCTTGTTCAATGTTGACAAAATTTGTGAAAGACCCATCATGAATCCTGAGGTTGATAGGAAGGAGGCAGATGATATTAATCATCGAGTGAGGCATGTCATTAGAATGATGAAGGATTGGATCAAGAAACCTTTTCCACTTGATCCAATTCCTAAGACAGTAATATTTCATGGACATGCCTACTCAGAAAGAGGTAGAGGGAAGAAAGTGCAAATTCCTACCTTCATAGCCCACTCTCCTATCCAGCTAGAGACAATGTACTAGCTTGATCGCCCAGTTGGATATTATCATCCTCCTGAAAGGAAGGGAAAGAATAAAAGAAAGAGGACCTCCCCTTAGAGGATTTAAGTAGAACAAGCTATAGAACAGACACCTCATCGACAACAAAAACAAAGTGCACAAGGGTTTGATGATACTAGAGCTACTCAAGTCTAGGATAAACCTCAGTTGCCTCCTATTGTGTCTAGCCAACCAGAAGAGCGTGAGATTCCATAGACCTCCATTCCTCCTACACAAGAAGAGCCATCTTCTCCTTCTACCTCCAAGAAAAAAAAGAAGAGAATTAAGATTCAAATGAAGAAAAGGCAAAGGATCATTAGAAGATTAGTGCCTAATCCATCTATTCCTGAAAGCATTTTGGAAGGAGACGAAGAGGAGGAAGAAGAAGGATCAGAAGAGGAAGAGGAACAAGTGCCCCTATAGGGGAGAACTAGGCTAGCTAGAGCCATAGAGTTGCAAAGGAGAAAGAGTGCCATAGGTACCTTGCCATTCACTCAAGCAAAACCCTTAGAAATATCTTCTTCAGAAGATGAAGTACAGTAGTGGGTGGATGAGAAAAGTGAAGAGGGCGATGCTATTTTCTCAATGTTAGATTATAATTTCATGTCCGTAGGTATAGAATTGATTGGGGATAAGATCAAGGACACCCTATAGGTGAACCTCAACAAGAAGACTAGATGCAAATACCACCAAATACACAGGGCCCTGATCTTATTCCTCCATCTCCACCATGAGTTATAGTGGTAGAACATCGCTTGGTGACTTCTCCACCTCATAGTTTAGAGGAAAAGTAGGTTTTGAAGGAGTCATCATCAGAAGAGAGACCGGAACAAATGGCTACTGGTGCAATTTTAGAAGGACAAATGGTGGAATATTCCCAATCACCTTCCCAAGACATTGAGGTTCAAGCTATAGGATCCATTGAGACTAAGGATACAAAAGGGGAACCCTCCCAATAGGAGACAATTCTAAGCAGGAGCAAAAAAGGGAAGGATGTTGTAGAACATACTCCTTCATCATCAAGAGCTAGGTCCTCAACAAGATGCATCCCTAGATGGATCTAAAAAGAGATAATGAGGAGTACTAAGCCTCAATTCCATGCTTCAGAGGAATACATTTGTGACATTACATAGAATTTGAATAAACTTGAGTCTCCATCACACAAGGCAACACCATTGGCATTTATCACCAGCATAAGGAACTAGGATTTATTTACACAAGTGGCTCTCCCTCTTGAAGGCACAGATGTAGAAGGCCTTAGCCTTGAGGATTATGAATTGAAAGATGTTATGTTGGGGAGGCCTACATAAGATTCAGCCTGACAAATGATGACTCTGGGAGTCAAAGAGGTCTTTAAGCATATGGAACAAGATGAGGCCAAACTCCAAGCACTCTGAAGGTAGGTTGAGATCCTAAAGGGATATCTAGCCAAAGTAGTTGGTCCTCTAGATCCTGAACACCCTGAGGAAACCTTGAATGCTATTCTTAGAGAAGGGGGAGGTGCACAACTTGATCCATTTTTGAAGGCTTGTTAGGAGTGGTGAGAAAGTTTTGAGGAGAAAGGTGTTATGATCATAATAGGGAATTTGAAGTTACTGCATGCTATGTAGGAGAACGTGAATAAGATCATAGCAATTTTGAAGTAGGACTTTAGTATTATGGATGAAGTACAGGCCCAGAGTAAGGATTTGCAAACTCTACAAGCCATAAAGGGCCAAAGATACTGGGTTTTGATTGATGTATATACTAGAGAAGAATTAGATATGATTGATGATTGGATAGAGAAAATAGTGGATAGCAGTAAAGTAATGGAGACATTACATGAGGAGATTCATTAGCTCAAGGACCGAGCCTGAGAGCAAATTTTGGGCAGAGAGACATTACAGTGATGCATGCTTGGATAATTTTGAAGATGAGCAACGTGAAAAGTTGTTACCGATAGAGAAAATAGTGGAGAATTTTAGGAAGATTATTGTGAAGGTTTCTAATGATGAGGATATCCAACAAGCCTATAGGACAGAAGAATCCTTGTTAGAATTGGATACCAAACTTGAGGATTTTGCTGACACCTAGATTGAGGTAGACAATTATAGACAGAAGGTAAAAGACAAATATGAGGTTTTAAATCTTTGAAATGCTGCTAAAATTTCTGAGATGATAGAGAAATTCAAGGGAAAACATCCAAACATAGCTTTGGGATGAAGAAGAACAAAACCCATATGCCAGAATTTCAATTTTGACCCTATCGAGGTCCGTAGCTCCGCAGCTTCGCAGGTACGTAGGTTTGTAGCTCTACAATTTAGAAGTGCACCAACAGTTAACTATTTGTTCCAAAAATAGTGCTTTCCATGCATTGAAAACACATTATGACAATAATTTAACTTTGACACATGCCTAGTAAAGGACCAGCTTCTATTTTTGGCACCTCCAGATGCTCCTAGTTTGACTAAAGGCTTCCTCCGATTTCTTCTCTCATAATTTCTTTGTTTTTGACATGTAAAGGGCTCATGAATCCAATTAATGAATAAAATATGGATGTAGTCCCTCTAAGCACTAGATTAACTATTAGATTGTATATATTTAGTTTGTTTTAATGTTTTAAAAGCATTTTAGTGCATGAAGATATCTCTCTCTCAACACAAATTGAGGAGATGATTTCTTATAAATACCCCATTCTAATATGTAACAAGGGCCACCATTATTATGCAATAAAATTATGCTTTTGGTGCTCGCATTTGGAGTGTAGTAATTCTTGCCTGAATGTGTCATTTTTTTGTGAATTTTGTTCATGAGATTATGATTCAGCAAAAGGTTTATTGTGTTATTTTTGGTTGTGTGATCTTTTAGTTCTGGTGTTTGCTACAGATTTACAAATTTTGCTGATGTATCTAGCTTGAGAGGAGATCATCAAATTGTGTCTACATAGCTTTTCATCTTGCATGAGCACACTTTTCCTGGCCTTGTGATTTGATGAAACATGAAATATCATACGACTGTTAAAGTTTCTCACTGATGATTGCATCAGTGGATTCTAGGAAGCGCTGTTCTTGTTTTCAATGGTTTCCTACCGATTTCTTTGAAAGTTTAACTCACGATGTTTTGTTTTTTGTAGCTTATTTCTGTTTAGGATTTTAATTTCATGTTATTTGTTTTCAGTTTTGTTATTTTCTTTGCTAACCCCTTGATAGAATATGAACTCATTTTAGTTGCATTGTTAGATTGCATTCATTGAAAAACAAAATATACAAAAACACTATTCTTTTGTGTGTTATTTTGAGACAACGAACATATTTTATTTCATTCTGAGATCAAAACAAAACCAGCAAAGGCCTCCTCAAAAAAAATCACATTTATCTTCAACTGAACAAATTTTGGTATGTTGCAAGACAAATACTGAACCTTGGAGTTGATCCCAAAAGATTAGCTTTTCAAGAGAGGAATTGTGCAATGGATTCCTGCCGTTGACCTTGGGCATAATGACCACCCAACATATACCAACCCAAAAATCTTATGTGTTAATATAGTAAAAGAAAATAATTTGGATATCATGGATAATGATAAAATTATCACTATTTGTAGCTCCATTAAAAGGTTCTTTTGTTTGGAATTTTATTCTAGATTTTTGGGGGGAAACCATGTTGAAGGAAGTGGGTAAAATTAAACTTTGAGTATGATTAGGCTACACATAACAACATGAATAATTTTAAAGAAATAAAATATATGAATACTATTGAAGAAATTAATTAAAAATATCTTTTGAAGATTGTCTACTACATTTTCTCTTTGTTACATATGTTTTTTTACTCAAAATAACCAAGTTTGTCTTCATGATAATTTCATAATTGTATAATGTGTTTACTAGTTTTCTTTGAGGAAATAGTAATAAGGTAAAATGTTTAAAAATAAATAGATTGAGTATTAAAGATGATTCAAAAACTAAAAATATGTCAAGTAGATAACAAAAAAGTAGTTCTTAGCAAATAAATAGCAAATCACTTTGTTCTTCCTTGACTGTAGGAACTATCAATGAATTGAGGTACAATGGCTACAGGAACTCTCAAAGAAAAAAGTTCCAATGGTTGCAAGAATTGTCAAAGAATAAAATTCCAATGGCTGTAGGAATAGTAAAAGGATAGAGTTCCAATGGATATAGGTTCATAGTCAAGGAACAAAGTTTCGATGGCTATATGAACAACCAAAGATTGAAGTTTTTACGATTCCATCTAGTTTCATATTGATGGAGACACAACCCAAGAATAGAATGGACACAATAGGAAAGGGAAAACTTTATTAACTATGAAAATATGCTAATAAACTTAGTGCGGAGAGAATAGACTCCAAAACATGCCCTATGGGCTTACAATAGTATAAATCTGGAGATTATTTCTTCTTCCAGTACCTTCTCTCAAACTCCACTCTGAACTGCCTTTTACAATGCCAAATATGTTCTTAAATAGACCCCAAAGGGTTAAGGATTAGGAATAAATTCTAAAAAGTGCTAGTTGGCATCCACCGCCAAAATGGAAGGCTCCAAAAGTCATTTTAGAAGTCGGTGCAAAATTAGAAGAATCCAAAAATGGTAGCTGAACTTTCGGGAGGCATAACTTTTGAACCGTAGCTTCGATTGACAAACCGTTTACATTTTTGAAAAACTCTCAGAGTTCTCTATAGCCCTATGGACTAGCTTTGCTCCTCCCCCATTTTTTAGGCCTATATGAGGTCATTTAGTGCCTCGAAATTGACTTTGAAGCATTCTGAGGAGGTCTCCAAAAATTGAAAAATTGCGACAACTTTCAAATTGTGTAGCCTTTTGACCTGATTCTTTTTCTGGAATGTTCTAAATTACAATTTTAATAATCCCTCCAATTTACACCTTCTAACTCACCATAATTATGGCTCAATTACATAATCCTATTTTTTTGGCATATACACATATCCTAAGGTGCTTAAAAACTCTAACCCAAAACACTAATAGTGGAACTGTGAGAGTTGGAACCTTTATTTGACCCAAATGGGTATCCATAAATGAAAACACATGAAACAAAAACTATGTCTAGGTATTTTTTTTTTGGGTGAAACAGGATTGCCCTTATACCTCTGGATGCTCTTGCATCACATATTGAGAATGCAAACAATTCACCATGAAAATAACAATACATGATGTATGATTTAATTGATCTTTGATGGAAGATTAAAATTAAAACATATACATGCCAAATAAACATAATGAATTGAGTAAAAGAATTTGAATTAATGAATTCACAACTCATATAATCAACACAGAGGAGAACACCTAATTTGAATTGTATTTTATTAACTTTCATAATCATTATCTTCATATATTGAATCACTTAGCAAAAAAAAGATTCAACAAAAAAAAGAATCTAATGCTAAAATTTGATTTTCTCTATAATATGCTATACAAGGCTCATAATATCTCCTATACCTAACTAAGACCAAACCCTATGCATATGATTTTAACAAAAAAATTCTCAACCCCTTCCTAAGTGATCTTGAAAACCCTTTTATACAACAAGGATTGCAACAAGAAAAGGGTCACTTAGAGTCCAAATGAACAACTTAAACAAAAAACAACAAGCTCTCAAGGAAGAATCGAGATACTAGACAAAACTGAACTTGACAACTGCCATCTAGTTTGAAGAATCTTTATTTGTAATTTATTTTATCACAATGTAGATCACCCATAACCATAACAAAAAAATAAATGTGTCTATTTAGATAGTTATATTACTTGTGATGACCACAAATGCCATATCATGCCTCCCAAAATCTTTAAAAAGAACAATAATAATGCTTTAAGAAGACCTCCCTCGATTCAATGTCGCATACCACCTAGAAATTCCATGTGGGCCAACCAAAATCTCTAACTTCATGTAACTACTCAATTGAATCCTTCAAGCATCTATTATAGCTCTAGCATCAACAATTAATTTAACCATATCCACTTTAACTTAGAACAAATTGTCAAGAACTTGAACAAATTGTCAAGAACTTCATTAAAAACATGGATGTCGATATCATTTTTCATACTTAACATAGTCTCAATGTTAATTATGATGAGGTAAAACTCACCTAACCATGTGGTTATCTTCTTCAATTCCACTTCCTTATCATGTCCCTGACACATAAACATTATGAGTACCAACAAAAATATTTGGGGGTTACCCTTTATCATCTGGTCCTTACCCTTGAAGAATGCAAATTGGTGTTAACCATATCCCTCATGTCCTTATGTTTAGATATATTATCAAGGAGGTCATCCTTGTTGATCAAACCCATTTTCAACTTCTCCATTGTTTAATTCCTTCATAACCATAAATTGAAGAATGGTTCTAGAAACCTTACAATACCAATACATATTATTTTTTCATCCTTTAATGAAACACAAGAAACATGAACAATTCCCAACTTTGACTTCAGTATATCAACCCTATGTTGTAATACCTCAATAATACTCCAACTCCAACAATATTATTTTCTACCTCTTATTCCTTAACTCCTCTAACATATTCTTCTAGTTTTCAACTTAAATTATTAGGTACAGAAATATCATTCATAGGAATAATTGCAACCGCTCTATTAGTTGAAATTCTATTATCACTAATTTCATGGGTCTTAGAAGATTTTAAAGTTGTAATTTTTTAATTTGACGTAATAATCTTCTCATCCAACTTGGTAAATAGAATTGACCGCCCTTACTATTCTTTAGATATCTTGATGAGATCATTAAAATAATTTGCACCCCTCCTCTCTAAATATTCTATTTTTCTCATTCAAAAGAGACAGGTGCATCATCATTTTGGCAACCTCATTGGAAACATTTTGAATATTCTAAATCAATTTTGTTCGCTATATCTCCCCTTGTACATAAATGAGGTGAGGATTTTGGGAAGTAGGATCCAGAGACCATATATCCAATGTCTTACTTTAAGGATAAAACCTTGATCCTCTAACAAAGTCTCAATACTTAATTTTTTATCTGAAAAGCTCATTCAATTGCCTCCTAGTTTGGTTAATGATAAATGAAGACTACATATCCCACCCTAGTAGAAACAACATACCATTCCTCTTTACAAAATCCTTGCCCTAATCAACACTCATATTGTGATTATCTGGGTCAAATTTCTACAAAGCATTAACTAGTTCTTATTTCTTTTCATTTATTTCATTCTATTAATTGAAACCTTTTTCAATTAATTTTCCTTCAATTTGAGAAGGGAGTCTTTGAATTCATCAGTTTTGTCAAATTCATCACCTTCAAGAGATCTTTGTAACAAAAAAATCTTATTATTTGTCTCTTATCAAATCTTTGGTGTTGTCACCTAATTCTTCTAGAGGGGATTCTTGAGCCTCGATCAATCTCTTCCTTAAATCCTAAAAATACTTGCCAGTTTTAGGAATCACAACCCTAGAAAAGTCTTCGATAAGTTGAGAAACTTACCCAACCTTTGTCTCTTGAGTGTTGACCTTTGTGATGATTATGCCTTATCACCCCCTCCAATAATCTGAACATAATCTGTTTTAGTAGGTACAAGACCTTGGAAAGATTCCACATCATCAGGATTAATCGTTTCCTTTAGCCTATGACCTTTGTTAGCTGCACATGCCATCAAATTTGCATAATTATCAATCATTTTGTCAATCCTCTACAAGAAATCTAATTCAATATAAAAATATTTAAATTTTGGACCATGTTCCTTGAGATCATCTTCAACACTGGTAAGATCATCCCACATTGTTATTCTCTTTCCCACTTATTCCTATACCAAGAAGCTTCTAATAACATCCTCTCCATATAGAAGTTTATGATTGGTTAGGTCCACAAAATTCATCTCCTTCAAGATTACCTTCATAAAACCTACTCAGTCACACATTCTATCTCTTCCTCTCAATATCTTGTATTATCCTAGGAACATATTCATTTCATCTAGTGACTATTTTCCTATAGTAAAATCCCCAATAACCAATAGTCTAGGGAGGAAGTTGCCTCTCTCTTTTTAGTAGACCTAAATACTCTTATTCCACCAAGGTAAGATACCATACAAATTCTACAATTCCTACCATTTAGGGATTGAATTTAGGAAATATATGGGGAGGCATAGGACAAGAAAAAACTCTTACAATAGTGAAATAATCAAATAGAAAAATATTCCCCCACGTGTGCTTGTATGGCCAGTTATATCCATATGAAAGGGTCTAATTAATCTCCTCAGCCTATTAGGAATACTTTCCTTTCTAGTCCCTAGTACTATCTTAAGGGGTTTAACAATCCAATTGTTAAAATGAAAATAAGAGGAAATAGGGGTACCACTTTTCCAAATTCTAGTTCATAGCTAGACTGGCATATCCATGCCCATATCCACTTTCATCAAATTCAACTCTTCATTTGTAATGTCAAAATTATAAAATTAAATTGCATGCATGAGAATGGAGTAATGCCTGAAATCTACCTCAGTAGGATTTTGGTGAATTGCCACCATGTCATGATGTATTCTCTTCACCAAATAGCAAAAATATTCATGTTATTTTTTAACATGAGGGTCTTGAATGTTCATCTCCATCATTAATAAATCTTATGTCATGATCCATGCCAAGGACCTTGCCAAGTCAATACACTGTATACCTCATGTAACTTTAGAACATGTCTAGTTGAAATGGTGGTTCAACATTGTTTGGGATGGGGACATGCCTTTTACTAACCCTTGCCTAGGCATCACTTTAGTTTTCAACACAACCTTATGATGGTAATAGTGGTTCCTCTCCTCAAAATTAATATCAATACACAGGGTGCCACTAATTTGAAAGGCTTGTATAAAAAAAGCTTCATTGGTTTTCACCAAAGTAGACTTATCCATTTTTCTTATTATTTTGGTTAAAGGGCTATACAAATTTTCCAAGTTCCTAACTAGTTCCACATCCATGAATGCATCAAGCATAATTAACTTTCCCAAATTTAGCTCCCAAGGGTTGCATACAGTATTCCAAAAGTATATAGATAGGAAAGCACTAGAAATGGGATCAATAGTGATATCTCCATATTGATAGCACACATCTTTGCATGTATGTTCATTTACGAAGAGATTATTTTAATTCCCTAGCAAGAGCTACACAAATTATCCAAAAAAATGATTTCTTCTTTGCTCCTCCAATTGCTTTGGATCTAGTTTTGGTGGTTGGTACTACAATTGTTGATTCTCAAGAACTTCTATTGTGAATGGTTGATAGATCAGCTAGCAACTTAATCTCCGGCTCAACAAAATGAAAAGTTACATGTTTATTGTCTTGGTTTTCTAATAGTTAGATTGTAGAAATATTTCATCTTATTGAGCCCAAATGAAGATAAGTGTGCTAAATTCAAGTTTTAAAAGAGCCTACAATCTATTGCCTTTTAAATTATTTTATGATTTTTGTGTCCTCGACTCATCTCAAGCTCTGTCTAACACTTAAGATTTTTGAAATTTGACTTCTGACTCAAACATTATGGTAGGTTAATGAAAGGCTCCAAAACACATATTTTCAATGGCAACATTAACCTTTCAAACTTTAAGAGGTTGTAATACCCCTCATTTTCTATCATTGCAGACTTAATTTTTAAAATTCTAAATGACTCTTCTATAGACGTGTTAGCCCTTATTTGATATATGAAATGCAATGATTTGATATTTTGAGTAATTGATTTCGCTAGGTTGTAACAATTTCCTACTGGTAGTGATGATGCTCTAATTTCTCTTAGTCAGTTAATGAAATTACTTATATGATGATGCCATATGGTGTGTCTTACAAAGATGTTTAGTATGTCCTCACAATGATGAGATATTCATGTTAGAATGTGATGTTATTTATATTTAGGATTTACTATTATGCTTACCCCATACTTGCATGTGTATGATGTGTGTGTGTGTGTGTGTGTGTGTGTGTCTATTTTATATTTATGTTTGGCGTACTTGATATGGTTGAGGGAAGGAGTTGTAGTCACCTGCTAGTTAGGATCTACATGATGTACCACTCCCTGCCATTATTTTTTATCTTAGATATATATGCACATGTACATGATTGTATTTTATACAATTTTGTAGGTACCAAACATTGACTTCCCTAAATTGCCAGGATGAGCATACCTTATCGCAATAACTCAATGGTAAGAATGGGGAGATAATGTTCAAGTCCAATCCTAGCCATAGCCTAATTACTTGTCCTAAGAAGGAGGAAATGTATATGACTTTCCACCATTTTTAAATCCATGAGTTTATATTTGTCTATGCTATTTGATTTTCAGTTTTGGTTAGTTTTGGTAATGTTGCTTTTATGTGGATTTGACTATGTGATTTATTTGGTAAATGATTTAATTATAATATTTGGGTTAATCATATAATATTGAAAATTATTAAATGTTATTTGATAAAAAAGAAAATATTAAAATTTGAGAATATTTAATTAATTAAAAACTAATTAAATATGTGCTTTAATGTAAAAGTCTAATTTAAGAAGTTGGATAGAAAGAGAATTAAAATATTAAAAGATTAAAGATTTAATGTTACTTTATTATAATTATTTAATTAATAATAATAAAAATAGAGTTTCATTTAAATGACGAGCTTTAATTATTATTAATAATTTAAATAATAAACTATGCTTTAAATAGTGCTTGCACTAATTAATAAAGTGGAGGAAAAGAAAAAAAGAAGAATATTTTAATTAAAAGGTTATTTAAGTGTACATGAAAGGATTAAATGATTAAAGTAATGATTATTTAATAATGTTAGTTGCTTTAAAATATTGGAGAATAGAAACCCTAGTGAGGGTTATGGTTCTTTATTAGGGGGTTGATAGTTCATTTCAGGGACACACAGGTTTCATGGAGGAAAACTTGAAATTAGAGCAAAAAAATTGTTGAACGTTTTGGAGGGTTTGGATTTGCATGTGTTCATATATTATCTCAGATTAATTTCCACAACAAATCAAGTTGTGATATTGCTATTAAGATTTAACTATGTAGTTTTTGAGTCAAACTCACTGACCCATATTTTATGAGTAGTGATTCAACATGAATCCATCTCTCATGAAAATAAATGGATTACTTAGCACTCAATGGATCTAGGTGATGCTCACAAAGGTGAAGCACCAGGACTTCCCAAGAGGTCACCCATCCCATTACTACTCTAGACGGAGCGTGCTTAACTACAGAGTTTCCTTCATGGTTAAAACCACCCTCCTTGAAACCCCATCTGCAAAACCTTCACCAAGTGTTGTTTCTTGTGAACCATTTATTTGAAAGTCACTTAAGCTCATCAATTGATAAGTAGGAGATAATTTCTACAACAAGTCAAGTTGTGATATTGGTATAAGGATTTAACTGTGTAGTTTTTTAGTCAAACTCATTGATCCATATTTCATGAGTAGTGATTCAACATGAATCCATCTCTCATGACAATAAATGGAACACTTAACACTCATTAGATCTAGGCGATGCTCACAGAGGTGAAGCATCAAAACTTCCCAAGAGGTCACCCATCCTAATACTACTCCAGCCTGAGTGCACTTAAAAACCTAGTCACATATAATGCTTATTACTTCAATGTATTTCTTTTTGGATAAAGAATTATGTTGTATATTTTGAAAAGGAAAAATTATTAATCAAGAAAACATGACTACAAAAAAACTATAGAAAATTATTATGACTGTATTCTTTTAAAACCCTTTCTAATATAGGAAAATTCAATTATAGAAAATTGGAAGAAAATAAAAAATTGAACACCTATGGTTTCAACTTTAAATTTTCTATTAGAGCCATGTGATTGTCATGAATTTTTTAAATAAAGATAAATATTATTCTTACATCTAAAATAATTTAGTTGCAAAATTTATTGGTAAAAACAAAAGATTAATTGAGAGGAAAACATGTTGTAGCTAAATTGATGCATGCATGTGAAAATAAATATACTAAAGATAGAAAACTTATTATATTATGGTTGCATGACTTGAGAGATCAAAGGAATGTGAAAATAGTTATTGCATGTTTATTTTTATTTTATAAAAATATAATATAATTTTCAAATTTTAATTAATTTTTTTTTTTAATGACTATTTATAAGTTTCAAAAATTTTAAAAAATAATTTAAAAAAATAGTTCAGTCAACATTGAAACATGTTAGGTTATTTCTCTTGGGTTCATGAGTAGGGCATTACATAGGTTAAGGTACGAAGTTCAAAACATGTGTTTCCTCTCTAAATATTAACCTATCACCCCAAAAAGAGTTAAGGAAAACTTCCCAAATGTGCATTTTGAACGTTGAACCTTAACCTCCAAAAACCAAACGGTTAAACGTGAGGCCCAAAACACATGTTGTGGAGATTATTCTTAATATTCTTTTCCAAATTAAGAGGTTAAATATCAAGGGTTTAACTAACCCCAAGGAAAGCCAAAGTTGGAAAAAATACAAACATCTTCTTAGGTGAATGCAAGGAGACATTTGTGAGATGTTACAGAGTCGAAAAAACTCCAATCAAACTCCAAGATCTATTGACATGGAAATCAGATACCATAAAACTCATATTTACAAAATCAGGGAGCATAGATAATGAAATAATGTTTGAATTGTCCCATTGAACATTCAAGAAAAGTAAAATTTGTCAACTAGTGGAAAATAGAAATGTACTGATACATACAAAGAATTTATCAAAATGTCAAGCTTTATGAAGGAAAAGTTCATGTTGCATGGCTAAATATAAGAGGAGGCGTATTTCATGTTCAATGTTGATGTTCTGAGGAGGCAATCATCCAAGGAACTTGGTCTGATGTGAACACAATTGGTGAATGTAAAGCCTAATCCACGATCTCAACCACATCTTTATTGCCTGCAGTAGAAGTTAGAAAGATGTAAACAATGTCAAAGATGCTCTAACCTGTACATAACCAATGCAGTATCAACCAAGCATCTTAAAGTGCAAATGGTGATTTGAATCACTGTGATATATATAGAGCATATAAGCATTAACATGGCATGATAGAATGACATGTGAGCTTTTATATTACATACTTGACAAATGTGCATGTTCAAATCTAGATACTCAATTAATGAGAATGATGTGTTTGAAACAATGCCTCTACTAGGTGTTAGATGTGTAGAAAACACAATTAAATTCTCCTTAAGAGTTTATCGCCACCTTGGTTGAAGAAAAACCAAACTACAGGATGGTGAAGGAATTGACAAGTTAATCAGGCTATCTAGCCTTTACTGTGAAGCTCTTTGCGAATGGATGTGATGGTACATTCCTAGTTACTTGCTTATGTGGTGATATGGTAGACTTAGACCCAATTTTCCTTATTTGAACAATTGGTTAAGTATAAATTAAGTTGATTATCTTAATGTTGTGGTTAAATAAACTATGTGATGCATTAATTAATGTGATTTAAATGATTAATTTGATGTATAGATGTATATTTATGGGGATGTTGCATTTATTTCTTATATGATTATGTTATGTTGGTTCATGATCTGATGTTCACGATTATTTGAATGGTTTTTGTATCCAATTGTATTATCACATGGATACTGACTTTTTTCTTGTTGTGAGTGTCTAAGTGGATGTAGGAACCTCGAGATGAGTGTGTGGTCGAGTTAGATAAGGCTAGCTTCTTAAAAGGGGATGATCAGATACTTGGGCAACCCACACACCACTTAGACCCTTAATGTTGAACTCATTTTGAATTGGCATTTTATTTCTAGCTAATTCCCTGTTTGATGAATTTCTCAATTCTTAAAGAAATATAGTAATATATATATGCTCATGTTAATGGATATTGGGTTAAATGTTGGGTAATTGGAACATGTAGGTAGTGTGAACTATTCTATGTTAAAAAAAATTCTAATTACCTAGACAAGAAAGTGTTATTAATTGTTGGAATTAGAAGAGATTAAATTAGTTACATGAGAATTGAGGGTAGGTTGACCAACCATAAGGGATGGAAATCTCATTAAGTATATTAATTAGTTAAAAACATATTGACATCTATGGGGAGTCTTAAAAAATAGCATAGGAAATTGGGGCCTTGTTGATGAAAAAATTGGGCCAATTACACCCAAGGTAGGAATACAACCTACGATTATGACTCATAAATGGGGGAAAAAATGAAGATGAGAGCACGAGATGGCTAGACTATGCCAGAAGATTGGAAGAAAAAAAATCAATAGGAAAACTTTCATCAATGATTAAGATTAGGTTCCCTAATTATGTTGTTTTTCTTTTCCTTGATTTATGTTCATATAAGAAATGCATGCAAAGTATGGAGAATTTAGCTTCTTTAAATAATCTAAATATATCTATGTATCTTTTTCCATTTGGTGATTAGTGTAAGTTTAGACTATGAATGAGAAATTTTCTTGTCTAAAAAACTTAATACTGCACACCTTCATTGTTAATTCATTGAAAAGGGGATTAAACATCAACGTAGTTAACCCTCTTCCTCAAAGTGCTAGACTTTACCCCTGTTAGCCAATAGGGTTCCTTTTTATTTTTTTGTCGTATT
The DNA here is from genome assembly GCA_028749045.1 of Cupressus sempervirens. Taxonomy (NCBI): domain Eukaryota; kingdom Viridiplantae; phylum Streptophyta; class Pinopsida; order Cupressales; family Cupressaceae; genus Cupressus; species Cupressus sempervirens. The sequence goes on from CM053789.1 coordinate 892,022,553, forward strand.
TCCCATTTGAGCAGAATTTGATAATGCATTAAGGAATACATTGCATTCATTGAGTGGAAGTTCCTTATGATGGTAAACCATCAACAATAGTCAATGTAGGGGATTAAACTTAATACTGCACACCTTCAGAGTTAATTCATTGAAAAGGGGATTAAACATCAATGTAGTTAACCCTCTTCCTCAAAGTGCTAGAATTTACCCCTATTAGCCAATAGGGTTCCTTTTTATTTTTTTGTTGTATTTCCCATTTGAGTAGAATTCTGTAATGCATTAAGGCATACATTGCATTCATTGAGTGGAAGTTCCTTATGATGGTAAAACATCAACAATAGTCAATGTAGGTTCCTTATTTTCATTGTAGCACCAATAATTTCAAACCATTACCTAAACTCATCCTTGGGTTGATATGATGGGTGTCCATAGAGATGTAACTGTAGAACTTAACATTATCTAAAATACATCCTTTGCTATACTACCTAACATAAATTACATCATGTCTATAGAGTTGCTTTGTGATTTGAGGCTCACAACAATTCATCAAAGGTTATAGATTTACCAATACCATGTGAAGAAAAAAAATAAGTTGTGCCTTTGTATTAACAATATATTTTAGAATTAAATTTCCTGCTATACAATAGTAAATTGAACCACTGTTTGACCTTGATACACTCACGATGGATGGAAAACATGGGTTATTTGCCTATTTTATAGTCCTAGAAGTTAGAATGATTCAATGCCTCTAAAAGGGAACAAATTGCTGAATGTGTTACTTCCATCTTGTGCTAGCGGAAATGAAACTAGTTTTAAACAAATTGGTTAATAAAGTTATAAAATCTTAGATGTTGCACTCATGTTAATGGAGCCCAATTTTTTTAAGATGCCGCCAAACATGAATTCTCATTATACCTAAGTAATGCAACTCAAAAGTTAACACACACATGTGCGCACACACAAACATAGACACACATGCACATGCACATGCACACAGATGTGCACACACACATGCACACACACACACACATGCACATGCGCGCACACACACACACACACACACACACACACACACACACACACACACACACACACACACACACACACACACACACAAGGGAACTAATGTGTCTAATTTACTTCATTATATCTTTCAATTATAATATGATCTTCTTATAGATTAATGAAGAGAAAGTTATTACTTCTATTACATTGACTATTTTTAAATCTTGTTCAATAAATAGTACTGATTTATGAATGGTGAGTCAATTATCTTAAAGTGAAAATGATGAATAAAACATTGTGTCAAACTTTGGTATAAACCCTTGTTTCTTTAGCATTCCAAATTTAGAATATTGTGTTCACATGAATGTCTTCTAACTGCATACTCTTGTATAATAGTTCCAACTAGAGAAATTGATGCCAATGTGTTATTAGTACTAAAAAATGACACATTTGCTAACATTGTGATCTCTGAAGTCTCCTTTCCTTTAATGAATGAGAGCCTTCTTTGTGTTGTATTGTAAAGGAGTACCATGTTTGAAGTTATTAACTCTAAACATAAGATGCGTACAATAATTTATTTCACGATTGTTGACAACATTTTGAGCTTATTCTTGAGTGTGTGTGCATTTAGTTACCTTATGGTTGGGTGCAATGTGGAAAATTGGGAGGGAAAGATGGATACATTATGTTTTATTTCTTCTATCTACCAGTATTGATTGAATGGATTCATTATGTTGATTCTTAATGGTCACCTTATTTAGCATACAATAATTGATGTACAACCTTAAGGTACCATATTTCTTCTTAATGAAGACAATAGGAGCTCCCCATAGTGATAAACTAGGGTGGATGAAACCCTTATCTAGAAGTTCCTATAGCTATGTACTCAATTCATACATTTTTGTGGAGGTCATGCAATACAAAACCTTTGATTGAGGTTTTTCTCTTGGCACAAGATCAATAGAAAAATCAAACTCTCTCTTAGGAGGTAGTTTGGGTAAATCATCTGGGAACACATCTTTGAATTCTTGCAAATTGGAATAATCCTCTAGATGAGGTGGTATTTCTTTGATGTCCTTGACATGTGCCACATATAACTGACATCCCTTTCTCCTTGTCTTCTTTAGTTGCATAGTAGAGATTTGTCTTAGTTCAAGTAGTCATTTGACACCATTTAGTATCACTAAGTGACCTGAGCCATCGAGACATTCAATTACCTTATCAAGAAAGTTAACTAAGGCTTTATGTTCACTTAACCAATTTATTCCTAAGATGACATCATATGAGCCCAAAGGAGCTACATATAAGTTGATCTTTGTTTAGAAGCTAGGGAGTTCCAACTCATTGTAGAATAAGCATTGCTCTACCTTGCACTCATCCTTGTTACCATATTCTAAAGTCTAAGGTTCAACCATATAACCATACCTAATAGGTATTTTAGCTACTTTCTTAAGGTCTACAAAGCATTTAGTAGGACCAACATCAACTAGAATTGAAATAGGGTATCCAGAAAGTGTACTAGTCATATGTATAGGATTGACCTAATAATTTTCTTGCTTGTGATCAACTGCAAGCCCATCCATGTAAGTGTTTGAAGTTATTAACTCTAAACATAAGATGCGTACAACAATTTCTTTCACAATTGTTGACAACATTGTGAGCTTATCCTTGAGTGTGTGTGCATTTACTTACCTTATGGTTGGGTGCAATGTGGAAAATTGGGAGGGATAGATGGATACATTACATTTTTTTTCTTCTATCTACCAGTATTGATCGAATGGACTCATTATGCTATGTTTCTTCTTTCAACTAAATTTGGTTGTTTTAAAATGCTTGGCCAAGATATTTCATTTATGCATGTTTAGATATGTCATACTTTACTTTTCTGTATATGAGTAGATATGCTAAGATTTCATTCCTTCATATGAGTAGATGTGCTATGATATATTTTTATTGCATATAGGTATGGTGTTATGTTTTCCCCTACCATATTCTATGTTTAGGCTACTTAGACATATGTAGAAAGTAGTATGTTACACGACTATACTGAATCCATTCAAACCTCTTATTCTGAGTTTCTAGGCTTCTCATGTTAGGGTCAAAAAATTATTCATGTTAGGAAGGACTCTAGGGGAGCCAAACACTCTATGGTTCGCATGGCTAAAGCACTTGGGCCACATTCCCATCTTAGATAGCAAATGAATGACTTCCAATGGCTTTGGAAACTAGATCTTATAGAAGGACACATGTTCAAAGTATCTTGTTAATATTTCAATGATATATTGTAAACTATCATCCTGAGATGATAATTATGATGTAATTATGTAAATAAATAATTTATCTTTAATGATCTTGATGTAATTGTTAAAACATGCATTTTGATGGATGTATGATGTGTAGATCAACATCTCAACAATGTATCATATTTATTTTGTGAAGGTAACTAATTGTCAATCTTGATTAAGGTTAATGAAATGGTTTTGACTTTTCAACTAAGGTTTTCTCTTAATTTTTATGCATTCCAAGAATTTTTATGGTGTGGCATTTGCTGACTAGGACATGTTTCTTACATATGGTATTAGAGTTGTGTTTAAACCCTAGGGCCTTGGGCTACTATTCTGATTTGTGCGAATCTGTATGGGTGCTAGTGTTGAATTATCACATGGCCATAAGAGCTAATTGAAGGGGTGGATCTAGCAATGGTCCACAAATTGATGAACCTAATTAAAGGATGGATTAAATATTGGCACTATTGAATTAGCAAAGGGATTTGTTACAACAATAAGGATAAATGATGGATACCTTAGAGCATGATGTTCAAGGTAGACACGCTAAGGAGGAGGCAAGGAATCAAAATGAAGATCACCAGTTAGAGGCCTTGCACAATAATGAGGAACATAGGAAGAAGTGTGAGGAAGATCAGTTGGCTGATGCACTTAGGGGGTCATAGGAAGAGTAAAAGGCAAAATCTAACCACTAAATTACTGTAATTAATACTGATAGGGTGCAGGTTGCTATTGACTTGAGAAAAGACCTTAAGAAAGTCACTCCACCCACATTTTATGGAAGAAATTTTGGAGAGGATGTAGAAGCATGGATTACCAATATGGAAAAATATTTCCTTGTTCGAAACTGCACTGGGAAATCTAGGGTAGTTTGGGCTACATTTCATTTGATGGGTGAGGCATCTATGTGATGGCCAAAAAGAAACTTCAGCATGGTGAGGTAACTTGAGAAGAATTTTTTCAACTATTTTGAAAAAACTGGTTATCTTAGTTGTTCTATGACAATAAGTCATCAGATTTTTACAAATTAGTATAGGGAAACTGATGGGGACACGACCCAAGAACATAATGGACACAATAGGAAAGGGAAATTTTTATTAATTCTAAAAATATGCTAGTAGACTTAGTATAGATAAACAGACTCCAAAACAGGCCCTATGGGCTTACAATAGCATAAAACTGGAGATAATTTCTTCTCCTAGTACCTTCTCTCAAACTCCACTTCGAACTGCCTTTTACAATGCCAAAAATGTTCTTAAATAGACCCCGAAGGGTTAAGGATTAGGAATACATTCTAGAAAGTGCTAGTTGGCATCCACCAACCAAATAGAAGGCTCTAGAAGTCACATTAGAAGTCGACACAAAATTAGAAGAATCCATAAATGGTAACCGAACTTTCGAGAGGCATAACTTTTGAACTGTAGCTCCAATTGACGAATTGTTTACATTTTTGAAAGCTCTCGAAGCACTCTATAGCCCTATGGACCAGATTCAGTCGAACCCATTTTTTGGCACTTTTCAAGGTCATTTAATGCCCATAACCTGACTTTGAAGCATTCTTAGGAGGTCTCCAAAAATTGAAAAAACTGCAATAACTTTCAAACCGTGAGGCCTTTTGACCTGAATCTTTTTCTGGAATGCTCTAAATTAGAATTACATTCATTTGGCCAATTTACACCTTCTAGTTCACCAAAATGATGGCTTGATTACATACTCCTATTTTTTTTTGGCATTTACACGTATCCCAAGGTGATTAAAAACTCTAACCTAGAACACTAATAGTGGAACTATGAGAATTGGAACCTTTATTTGACCCAAATGGGTATCCAGAAATGAAAACACATGAAATAGAAACTAAGTCTAAGTACATTTTTTTGGATGACACTGGATTGCCCTTATGCCTTTGGATGCTCTCGTATCAGACACCCAAGGTAGATTGAAAAGTGACCCTGTCACTTTATGAATGGTAGAGGAAATCGCAAATGGGAAACCTCAGCTACTGATATCCAAGTTGAGTCCTCTATCAGCCATCCTTTCCACTTGACCAGATACTCTTCATATTGCCTATTTCTGGTACTCCTACCTACATGATGATCTAGAATGTCTTCTATCTCCTCCTTCTTAGAAGCAAGAATTAGACATGGCTCTAACATCGGCTCCTCATCTGCACCATCATCATGATACTCTGTTAAGTTTGCAATGTTGAAAATAGGAGAAATGTGAAAACAATCTGGAAACTCCACCTCATATGCATTTCCTAAGTCATGTTTCTTTAGAATTTTGCAGGGGCCAAATTTCTTCATTTTTAGCTTGTTGTAAGTACCAGTTGGAAATCTTTCTTTTCGTAAGTGTACCATGACTAGATCCTCTACTTGGAATTCCTTATGTCTTCTCCTTTGATCAGCCCTAGCTTTATATTCTTGATTCATCTTGGTAATGTGTGCCTGAACCTCCTTATGTAGACGCTTGATATGTTCAGCAAATTCTTCAGCTTCAACACTTGTCCTCTCTCCTTGCTCTATCTTCCTTAATTCTAGTGCAGTCCTTGGGCTACTTCCATATACAATTTGGAATGGTGATTTTCTAGTACTCCTGTTTATAGAGTTATTGTAATCAAAATCTGCTTGTGGTAGAATCAAATCCCACCCCTTGAGATTATCTCCAACTAAACATCTTAGCAAATTGCCTAGACTTCTGTTTACCACTTCTGTTTGGCCATTAGTCTGCAGGTGATGTGTGGAACTAAATTTCAAGTTTGTTCTCAACTTCTTCCACAATGTTCTCCAGAAATACCCCACAAATTTAGTATCTCTGTCAGAAACTATACTCCTCGGGAGACCATGTAGTCTTACCACCTCTCTGAAAAACAAGTCTACAATATGGACAACATCATGAGTTTTGTGGCATCGAATGAAATTTTCCATTTTGGAGAACCTATCAACCACCACAAATATTGAGTCATTACCCCTTTGTGTCCTCAGCAATCCAAGAACAAAATCCATACTTATGTCCTCCCATGGCTTTGATGGAATAGGAAATGGCTGATATAGTCCAGTATTGTGACTAAATCCCTTGGCAACTTGACAAATCTGCCAACTCTATACAAAATTCTTCACATCTTGTGAAATTTGAGGCCAAAAATAATGTTCTCTAAGAATGGAAATGGTCTTATCTCGACCAAAATTTCCTACCATCCCTCCACTGTGTTTCTACTTAATTAGATTTTCCCTCATGGAACTCCTTGGAATGCATAACTGACTACCCTTGAATAACATACCATCCTGAATCAGATAGTCTAACCACTTAGTTCTGTCTACAACAACAGGCTCTTTACAAGCTTTCCATGCTTTTGCAAAATCAGGATCCTCAAGGTATAGATTCTTGAGTTCATCAAACCCAACTACTTCAACCTGCATTACTGTAAGCAAAAACTATCTCCTACTTAGTGCATCTGCAACCCTGTTAGATTTTCCACTTCTATGCTTCAACACAAATGTATAGCTCTGCAAGAACTCTACCCACTTCATATGCCTCTGATTCAATTTACCTTGGATATTTAGGTACTGTAATGCCTGGTGATTAGTATATAAAAAAAACTCCTTTGGCAACAAGTAATGCCTCTATTTCTTTAAGGCTTGAACTATTGCATAGAGCTCTTGATCATAAGCATAATACTTCTTTTTCTCATCATTCAATTTTTCACTAAAATATGCAGTAGGCTTACCTTCTTGGCTTAATATAGCCCCAATAGCACTGCCACTAGCATCAAATCCACATGTAACACCTTTCTAAAATCTAAAAGTGCCAACATAGGTTGTTTTGTCAGCTTCTTCTTCAGCAATTCAAAACTTCTCGTAGTTGCCGTAGTCCATTTGAACTCTTTTCTATCCCCTCTTATTGTGTCAGTCAGGGGTGTACATATGCCACTGAAATTCTTAATGAACTTCCTGTAAAAACTAACCAAACCATGAAATGATCTTACCTCAGTAGCAGACCTTGGAGTAGGCCATTCCAAGATGGATTTTACCTTCTCTAGATCCATTTTGAGACCTTCAGGTGATATAACAAACCCCAAGTAGACTAACTCCCTTTTTGCAAAGATACACTTCTTCAGATTAATTAGCAGTTTCTCTTCCCTTAACCTTTCAAGGACACTACGAATATGCAATAAATTTTCTTCCAAAGTCTTGCTGAAAATCAATATATCATCCAAATAGACAATAACAAATTTTCCCAAGAACTTCTTAAGTACCTCATTCATAAGTCGCATGAAGGTGCTTGGGGCGTTTGTCAATCCAAAGGGCATGACTAACCACTCATAAAGACCCTCCTTGGTCTTGAAGGTTGTTTTCTACTCATCTCCTTCTCATATCCATATCTGATGATAGCCACTCTTGAGATCTATCTTTGTGAAGTATTGAGCTCCACTCAAGCAGTCCATAAGATCATCCATTCTTGGCAAAGGAAACCGATACTTGATGGTTATCCTATTTATAGCTGGAGAGTCTATACACATCCTCTAGTCTCCATCCTTCTTTGGTGCCAGTACTAAAGTTACTACACATGGACTCAGGCTCTCCCAAATCAAGCCCTTCCTCAATAGCTCCTGAACTTGTCTATTTAACTCCTCAGTTTCAGTAGGAGTCATCTTGTGAGCAGCCTTGTTAGGCAAACTAGCTCTTGGAATTAAATCTATCTGATAACTGATTTGCCTTACCGGTGGCAATCCTTCTGGAACATTATCAGAGATGATATCTCCAAACTCACCTAGTAAATTTGAAACTTCAAGTGGTATTTCACTACTACCTTCTTTATCTTTCCTAGGGATCAAAGCATAGCACATACAATGATGTTTCATTCCATCTAAAAACTTCCTTCCATCAACAAGACAAATCCTAGCACTGCTACATACATTTTCACCTTCCTTTTTCATGAGCTTCAGTTTGTGGCAAACTCCATCCTTTGTTAGAGAGTATGTGTTTGCATGACCATCATGTACTGCATGCCTATCAAACTGCCACGGTCTTCCCAACAATAGATGGCAAACATCCATTCGAATAAAATCATAGAGAACTTCATCATGGTAACTCCCAATTTTGAATTTCACTAAACATTGTTCACTTACCAGGACCTTATGATCATCTTCACCCAAGCAATCCAATAGGGCTGGGGGTGTTTCTCCCTCTTGAGCTTCAGCTTAGAGACCATCTCCTCTGACACCAAGTTATCAATGCTACCACCATCAATGATCACATCACAACATTTATCCTCACACTTGCACCTGGTATGGAATAAACTCCTCCTTTGTCCTGGTTCAATCTCACCACTTAGTAGGACCCTTTCATTTACCAAAGTGTCTCCTCTTTTTGCATCTTCTGAATGTGATGATTATGCATCCTCATCCACATGAGCAACCATAGCTTCAACCTCAACTCTCTTATCTGTCCTTCCTTGTCATTGAGGGCATTCAAAGGCACAATGACCTTCTTGATTGCAATGGAAATAGGTACCACGGAAGCCTCCTCTTTCTTTTCCATGTCCTCTACCTCTTCCTCTCTGAGTTCCAAAGTCTTGATCATGGGAGCGGTTGAAACCCTCATTCCTCTAGTTCCTGCTAGTATGCACATCTTCATTTTTCTTTTGGGTTTCATTTCAGCCTCCAGATGACCTACCACTACCCCTTCCTCCTTGACCACACCCTCTTTGTCTCCCTTCAAACCTCTTATTTAGCTTCTCTTCAACTTGTAGGGAATATTGGTATACCTCTTCAACACTGGTCATTCTTACCAAACTTAATTCCTCCTGGATGCTAGGTCGCAACCCATTGACATAATGAGCAACCTTCTCCTTATTTGCTTCTACATGCCCTACTCTAATCAAAAGTCGATAAAACTCCTCTGTATATTCTTGGACTATTTTTCCTACTTGCTTTAACCCATGCATCTTCTTAAACAAATCAAGCTCATAATCAACAAGAATGAATTGCTTCTTCAATTTGTCCACCATACGATCCCACCTTGTGATCTTCTCCTTTCCTCTTCTATTTCTTTCTAATTGAACCTCTTGCCACCAGATTTTAGCATGGCCTTTCAGTTTGGCCTTTGCAAACTTAACCCTATATGAATCCCTGATATCCTCATACTCAAAATACTTTTCCAATTCATTGATCTAATCGATCAACTCATCTAGTTTTAGATTTCCTAAAAATACACCCACATCAATTGTAGGTCTTTTCCCAAACTTAGTAATGGCCCTAAAAAGCCTTTCCTCTACCTAATTCAAAAGTTCCTCATTAAATTCCCCTTCTGGTCCAATTTCTTCTTCTTCATTGTCATCCTCACTTTCATCGCCTGCGGCAACATTTGTTCCTCTACGGAGCTCCTCCTGCAATGCTTGTACCTACCTTTGTAGGGATCTAACCTCCTCAGGATTAATAGCTTTGTCCCTTCCACCACGCTCTCTTAGTCGAGGCATCTTTTTAACTCAAACCCACAACCACACAGTCCTGGTGCAAACTGCCTCATAGTTGGCGCTTTATCTACACACTCAGGAAAACCAGCTCTGATACCACCTGATGGGGACATGACCCAATCATAGAATGGAAAAAATAGGAAAGGGAAAATTTTATTAATTGTAAAACTATGCTAGTACACTTAGTGCAGAGAAATAGACTCCAAAACAGGCCCTATGGGCTTACAATAGCATAAAACTGGAGATAATTTCTTCTCCCAGTGCCTTCTCTCAAACTCTACTCCAAACTACCTTTTACAATGCCAAAAATGTTCTTAAATAGACCTCAAAGGGTTAAGGATTAGGAATACATTCTAGAAATTGATAGTTGGCATCCACCAACCAAATAGAAGGCTCTAGAAGTCGCATTAGAAGTCGGCACAAAATTAGAAGAATCCATAAATGGTAACCGAACTTTTAGGAGGCATAACTTTTGAACCGTAGCTCCGATTGACGAACCATTTACATTTTCAAAAAGATCTCAAAGCACTCTATAGGCCTATGGATAAATTTTCTCATCCCCCATTTTTGGCCCTTTTTGAGGTCATTTAATGCCCCTAACTTGACTTTGAAGCATTCTTAGGAGGTCTCTAGAAATTGAAAAACTGCAATAACTTTCAAACTGTGGGGCCTTTTGACCTGATTCTTTTTTTGAAATGATCTAAATTAAAATTACATTTATTTGGCCAATTTACACCTTCTACTTCACCAAAATGATGGCTAAATAACATACTCCTATTTTTCTAACATTTACACATATCCTAGGGTGATTAAAAACTCTAACCCAGAACACTAATATTGGAACCATGAGAGTTGGAACCTTTATTAAACCCAAATGGGTATCCAAAAATGAAAACATGTGAAATAGAAACTAAGTCTAAGTACATTTTTTTTTTTGATGACACAGAATTGCCCTTATAGCTCTGGATGCTCTTGCATCAGAAACATGAAAGTGACACAATATCATGAACATTTCTATCATCTAGTGAAGTATGTTCCTCAAAATCAACACAATGAGCTATTCAAGATAGAAAATTTTCTTATGGGTTTGTGACCTAAGATTTATAGTGAGGTCAAAATGCTAGAGCATGAAACCATAGATTTTTCCCTTACAGAGGCTCTAAAATATGAACAATGACTAAGGATGCATCTTCATCTAAATCCTATCATAACCATAAATACAAAAGGAAATATCAGGATGACAAGAAGTATCAAGATGACAAGAAGAAGGGGGATGGGAAGAACCAAAAATTAGGAACATGAAAAGGCAAGAAAATTCTGACAGGAACAAGAACAAAGAAAATTGGAACAACAATAGGAACCAAAATAACAGGAAAGGAAATGGAAGGAACATAAAAAATAGGGATGGAAGCAACATGATTGATGATAGGAGAGGACCTCAAACAAGGTGTTTTGTGTGTGGCGATAACAATTTTTTTACTAAATGCCCTCAATGATATAACAAGAGACTTTCCACCCCAACATCACAATCATGCTGCAGTTGATCACAAGTAGGCAAATTATTAGGTCAATCCTATATATATGACTAGTTCACTTTTTGGATACCCTATTTCAATTCTAGTTGATACTGGTGCTACTAAATGCTTTGTACACCCTAAGATAGCATCTAAAATACCTATTAGGGATGGTTATATGGCTGAACCTTAGACTATAGAATATGGTAATAGGGATGAGCATAGGGTAGAACAATGCTTATTCAACAATGAGTTGGAACTCCCTAGCTTCTGAACATAGATCAAATTATATGTAGCTCCTTTGGGCTCATATGATGTCATCTTAGGCATCAATTAGTTAAGTGAACATAAAGCCTTAGTTAAATTTTTGGATAAGGTAATTGAATGTCTCGATGGCTCAGGTCATTCAATGATACTAAATGGTGTCAAATGACCACTTGAACTGAGAAAAATCTTTGCTATGCAACTAAAGAAAACAAGGAGAAAGGGATGCTAGTTATATGTGGCACATGTCAAGAACATGGAAGAAATACCACCTCATATAGAGGATTATTCCAATTTGTAGGAATTCAAAGATGTGTTCCTAGATGATTTACCCAAACTACCTCCTAAGAGAGAGTTTGATTTTTCTATTGATCTTGTGTTAGGAGAAAACACTCAATCAAAGGTTCCTTATTGTATGACCTCCACAAAAATGTATGAATTGAATACATAACTATAGGAACTTCTAGATAAGGGTTTCATCCACTCTAGTGTATCACTATAGGGAGCTCATATTGTCTTCGTTAAGAAGAAATATGGTACCTTAAGGTTTTGCATTGATTATCATACGGTAAATAAGGTAACCGTCAAGAATCGATATCCCCTCCCATGAATTGATGAATTGTTTGATCAAATGAAGGGAGCAATCATATTCTCCAAAATTGATTTGAGAACTAGATATCACCAACTTTGAATTCAAGATGAAGACATACCTAAAATGACATTCCAAACAAGGTATGGGCATTACAAATTTGTATTCTTACCTTTTGGACTTAAAAATTCTCCTGTGAACTTGATGAATAATGTGTTCAGAGGCTGTCTTGAAAAATTCATTGAGATAATTTATTGATGATATCTTTATATACTCCAAGAATTCAAAGAAGCATGAAGAACACTTGCACATAGTTTTGCAGCACCTGAGAGAGAGAGAGAGTCAAAACAATATGGAAAACTCTCCAAGTGTTCATTTTATCAAAAATAGATCCATTACTTGGGACATATTTTATCGATATATGGTATAGCAGGGGACCCTACAAAGATAAAACCCATCCTTGAATGGCCAACTCCACAGAATGTATGTGAAGTTTAGAGTTTTATGGATATTTCTAGGTATTATAGAAAATTTGTGGAGGGTTCTAGTATTACAACACCTATCACATCCCTCAAGTGAAAGGGAAAAATATTAGAGTGGACTTAAGCATGTGAGAAGGATTTTTAGTTGTTGAAGCAAAGGCTTACTTCCATTCCTATCTTGATTATAGGATATCTAAATGGACATTTGGTTGTAACTACAAACACCTACATAGATGGGCTTGGAGGCATATTAATGCAAGATGGAAAAGGTTGTAGCTTATGAGTCTTGAGAGCTCAAACAAAATGAAGTGAACTATGCTCCACATGACTTGGAGCTGGCTGTGATAGTACATGCTTTGCAAATGTGGAGGCATTACTTGTTGTGGAATCCATTTGAACCTAAGACTAGTCATATGGGTTCAAGATATATTTCCACTCATCCCAATCTTAATGCTAGACAAAGAAGATGGTTAGAGTTACTTAGGGAGTATGATTTCTTCATTGAGTATATTAAGGGGAAAGAGAATAGGGTAGCATATGCTCTCAGATAGAAGACACATTACTACTATCAATACTTCTAGAATCTTCATTAGGGAGTACATTCTATAATATCTTTCTGGTGACACTCATTATGAATGGGTAAAGTCAACATTGTATACTGACTCATCAGATCCATGTTTTGATGAATATTCACATGATGATTATGGTTTAGTGAAATAATAGAATAGGATATATGTTCCTAACTATGAAGGGTTGCAAAAAGTGGTTCTTGAGGAGATGCATTAGACTATATTTTTAGGGCACCCATCGGTGAACTAAATGACGACTGATGTGAGGCCACTGTACTTTTGGTTGGGACTCAAGTGAGATGTGACAGATTATGTTGCCTAATGTTTGGAATGTCAGCATATTAAGGCTAAACATGTCCATTTGATAGGACTTCTTTACCTGAATGAGACTCCTCAGTACAATGGAAGGTTATCAGCATGGACTTTATGCAAGGACTGCCCATTACTCAAAACAAGCATGATGCTATCTTGTTCATAGTTAAAAAATTAACTAAGATAACCCACTTCATTCCTGGTAGTTTGAAGGATGGGTCACCTATCTTGGCTAGGAATTTTGTTCATGAGATCTTCAAAATCCATGCTATACCATAAACCATCATCTCTAAGAGGGACACCTGGCTTACTTGAAGGTTCAAGGACAACCTTGAACTTAGATTTGGGTATATGCCTAAAATTTAGCACCACTTATCACCCTAAGACTGATGATCAGAGTGAGAGTCAACCAAGTACTTAAGGACTTGTTGTGTATATATTGCATGGGTTAGTATTATAAATGGGAGGAGTATCTTCCACTAGTGGAGTTTTCATATAATAAATCCTACCATTCTTCATTGGGCATGGATCCTTTTGAATCCCTCTATGGATGCAAGTGTCATGCTCCTATTAGCTAGGATAGGGTCAAGGACATGATAAATGTTGGTCTTAAAATTTTGAAAGAGATGGAAGAGAAGATGAATCTCATTCATAGTTAGTTGAAGGAAGTAATTGACTGCCAGCAAAGTTAAACTGACAAGAAGCACACATTTTAGACAATTTTGTTGAAGTATCATTTTTCATGATGCTTAATGATAGAAATCCTTTAGATCTCTCTCTTGAAAAGTTGATCAATGACCAAATCCAAGGTTCCAGATGGCTATTTTTCAACTTGCTGGGTAACTCAATTGAAGATAAATGTGTGTATTAACAAGGAGGCCTTTGCTGGTACCCACCAATCTGCACACCTATTGCTGAAATGTATCCATAAAAGAGATATATTTTCATATCTATTTTATAATAAATACAGTTTTATCAATGCAACTATATGAATTCCTATTTCAACCAAGTGTTTGAAAATAAAATAACAAAGATAGAGTAACAAGAGATTTTAAGAAAATCACTTAAAGGGAAATTCCTAACAGACATAAACCAATGTAACAACATGTCTATGAGTTAATTTATCAAAAGGATATGGTAGGAAACCAATAGAATTAGGAGAAATTCTTCCTAAACATCACTGATGAAATTGTTTATGGGATCTTCAATAATAACCAAAATATATTTCATGTTTCAACAAATCGCGAGGCCATGGAAAGTGCGCTCACATGAGACAAAATGCTATGCAAGAACAAAGATGATCTTTTCTTCAATTCATCACAATAATATAATTTTCTAACATAAGGCAAACACCAAATGTAAAAGATCACGCAATCATAACAATGCAATAAAACCATTGGCTCCATTATTATTCATGAACATGCATTCACAAAAATAACACACTTTGGCAACAATAACTACACTCAGAATGAGAGCACCAATAGCATATATAAATGCATCAAAATGATGGTCCATAGTACATATTACATCCATGTATTTACAAAAATCCTCTCCTCCCTTCGTGTTAGGAGTGAGAGCTCTTTTAATGCAAACTCATGCTAAAATAATAATAAAATAAAGCTAATTATATACAAACTAACTTTGTAAATAGTGCTAAGTAGGTCTCCACCCTTGTTTATATCAATTAATGGGTGCATGAGCCTTTACATGACATAAGAGAATAAAAGAATGAAAATATAAGAAGATAGAAGCTGTGAGATGATCTGGGAGTCTTTGGGAGCTGTAAAAATGGAAGCTCGACCTTCTCTAGGTATCTCTAGGAGTTTAACTATCGTCAAAATGCATTTCTAATGCATGGAATGCTCTAAAATAGCAATTGGTAGTTAATTGTCAGTGTACTACTTGTCTTCAAAACTATCATCTCACCTCTTGAAAAAAGCGCACATGCACACCTTGGTGACAGGACCCAAAAATACAAAAAAACTTCTAAGTGTCAAAATTGAATTTCCAGCATCTAGGTTTTCTTACCCTTTATATGAAAATAATGTCAGGATGTTTTCTTTTGAACTTATCTATTATCTCTACTACTTTCCTAGCCTCTGATAAATCCAATGAATCACTTATTCTTAACTACTTTTCAGTAGTTACTTCTATTCTGGTATCCTTAAAATCCTCAAGCTTAGTATCTAGTTCCAACAATGCTTCTTTAGTTTCAAATTCCTGTCATACATCATCTTCTAACAAAGAATTTTCAAATGCATCTTTGAATTGTTGAACCACTATTTGCACTAAGGAAAGCTTGGTCTTCAACTCATCTTCAAAAACCTCAAGGCTAGCAGCATTATAGTAGTAATTTGCTTCCAAAAATTGCTCTTCAGCTTTATTCTTTATCTGTTGGATTCCTTCATGTGATCCCTCCATGACCTTATTCCCTGATGATATCTTTTCTATCCAATCATCTAGTTTATCTAGCTCCCCTGCTAAGTATATCTCCATTAACATCCGTTATCTTTTGCCTTTGATAGATTTGAATGCGTACAAGCATTAGCCCATGTACATACTTCATCCATTAGCCCAAAATCTTGGTTTATAATGGAAATCAAATTTTCAACATTAGTTTGGATGTTGTGCAATGGGTTCAAAATT
Organism: Cupressus sempervirens; assembly: GCA_028749045.1. Taxonomy (NCBI): domain Eukaryota; kingdom Viridiplantae; phylum Streptophyta; class Pinopsida; order Cupressales; family Cupressaceae; genus Cupressus; species Cupressus sempervirens. The sequence goes on from CM053789.1 coordinate 892,038,681, forward strand.
ACTTGTATTGTTTGCACTCCCTTCTCCTCTAAGCTGTGATGCCATTGCTAACACACATCCAAAAATGAATCCATCTGTGGCCCTACCTGTTTCTTTTCCAATGTAGCTCCAAGAGTGATCTTAGGATTATCCAAGTCTATAGGTCCAATCACTTCATTCAAGTAACCTCTCAATAGCTCATTCTGCTTGTGCAACATTATTATCTCTCACTCATCCCTATCTAAGTGTGAAAACACTTGCTTGAGGCTTGTAGTGATCAAAACCTTTGTTGTATCCACTGTGGGTTTTCCCAATATCACTTCCTTCATTTGGTAATCTGAGTCAATTCTTTGGTATCAACATGAGGAGGGGGAATGGTGATATGTGCTAGAAGGTCCTAACCTTGATTCTTCATAATGAAGGAAATTATTCTAGCTTTACCCTTAGGTAGCTTAGGCTTCTTTATCACTCTTATCAGTTCTATCTTTGCCTCCTCTTTGGTGAGTTCCATCTACTTCTTTTATTGAAACATTGTCTCCTTCTTCAGCCATTATGGTGTTGTCCCCATTAGAAACATGTGTTCTACTAAAGAAGTTGGTTTTGAAGTAGGTTCCTTTCCCTTATTAATCCTCTCCAAAGTCTTCTCATGTTGAGGAAGATCTTCAAAGAGAGTTTCTGTACTATGTTGGGCTAAGGACCTAGCCTCTATATTTGGAGGAACTTATTGTCTTTATTCTTCTATTTGTCCTTCTTCAGATACTTCATTAGCATGCAACTGTTTATATTCTCCTTCCTTTGTGTTCTAACTTTTTGTTTCTACTAGATTGTCGGAGGAGGTGGAGCTGCTGACCCATTATCCATTATCACGGTCATGTCCTGTGCTGGTGGTGGGAGAATTATTACATGTCCTTGAGGTAGAGGAGGTAATTGATTGCAATCCTCTTCCAGTGACTTAATCCTTGGAGTATCCCTTATCTTCTCTCCTACCATCTCAGTGCCTATGAGCATGATATCAAATATGAGAGGTAAAAAATTTCACCTTCTTCACCTTCCATTTTTGCTATCCATTTATGTTGTTCATCTTCAAAAGTTTCAACTTGAAATGGATTCCTAGGGACAAATGAAGGTGTTTGAGTTGAAATTCTTCTTCTCTCCTACTATGCCACTATAGCTAAGTGAGTTCTTTTATTGAAGGGGACAAATTCAATTTGTTCCCCTTCTTCCTCATCCTCTACTTTAGGAATGGTTTCTAGCACCTATGGTGAGGAAGTTCTCTTCTTCTTTAATTATCTCCTTTTGAAACCTACCATTGTTGTTTCTATTCAAGCTCTCTTAGGCACTGATGGTGAAGCTTCTTCTTTAGAGGCTCAGGGAAGTGGAATTGATTGCTATTTTTGAGTTTCCTATTGTTGTTTCTCTTGTTGAACTTGTTCTGGCACTTGTTGGGCTTCTTCTCGATGGGAAGCTAGTTTTTCTTGGGCCTTGGCCACTTGGTTTATTACCCTTGGAGTTTCCTTCCTCTTATTACCCTTTCCTTTTTTGGTCTCAAAGTACTTGACATCCCACTCATGTTGGTGTACCATTTCTGGCCTCACTAGTGATTTGGTAGGATAGATCAGTATTGTGACTTTGGTTCCTTTTCCTTTCTTGGGTCTAACTATAGTTTGAAGAGGTACGGCCTAGGGAACTAGATCCATCCAAAATGGTTTCCTAATCCATTCCCTTGTAAGTTCAACTATATGTCAACCCTGATGACCCCTGTCATCGTTCTCTTCATGCCCTATTTTTGTATTCATAATGGGGCAATCATAGATCTTATCCCTATTATATAAGGGATCCATTATCTTAGGGACATCATTTTCCCAGGCCTTTAGGGGTACCTCCATGTCAAGAGCCTTTTATACCATATGTAAATTCATTCTATAATAGTCCCTAATATGAACATCATATTCATCTACCACATTCATCCAATGGTCTTCCAATGTTTCCTCATGTACACATTTCTTGCCCACTCAATGTTACACTATCCCAATATTATCAACATATGGGCATGGAGCCTAGCAATCCTTTAAGGGATATTGATCTCATTCTAAGTAAAATGTAGTAATATCCTACTTTTGATTCAATTCAAATGCTCCAATGGTGATTGACCATACTGTCATGTCCCATTTTCAAATAATTAAAAAATAATAATCTTTGCTAAGGCAGGCAGGCCCAAGAAAGTGAAGTTTCGGAAAAAGGGGGTTAATCTTTGGAAACCGTTGGATTAATAAATGAAAATTATTATTAAAATATGTTTCATTAACCTCTCTTGGACGTGAGTTACAGTTATGCCCTCTTTTAAAGGGTTTTGGAGGCATTTTTGGGCACATTCCAGACTTGATTTTCACTCATTCTTTGTTATTCTTCAGAGGCTGCCAAACCTGTGGAGAAGGAGACCCAAGAACGGGAGTTTGCAGGTTTCCAGGGAGACCCAAGAATGGGAGTTTGCAGGTTTCCAGGAAGGCTAAGGATGGGAGTTTGAAGTCATTCCATGTGCATGCTCATACAAAGTTTGCCTTTGTGCTGAACAGTGCAGATTTGTGAGTTTCCGGGTGTATTTTTGTAAGAGTTTGGTGTTTCCGGTTGAGTATTTCATATCAGTTTTGGTTGCTGTTGTATTTTATACTTTAAGCTATTAAAATAGATCTGAATATATATATTGGGACATGATTAAACTTCTGAGATAGATTATTAGTGTTCTTGTGGTGTTTCCGGGCATATTTTGTGCTATTTCGGGAGCCCGATGAGCATAGTTTTGGTCCTACATTTTCAAGCTATTGTGTAAAGGCTATACGGATCTGGAAATGTCAATTTTTAGGCTGTTATGCTGCTAAAAGTTCTGTAAAAATTTCCATTTTCAGATTCATTAATAATTTGTGAAGTTGTGAAGCTTTTAGCACTATTTTCAACATACCCGATTTGGGGTTTCTTGAGAAATTTGGTGGATCTTTGTGATAGCAGTTGTTTGATTTTTGAAAATCTGATTAGAGGTGTGAAATACCATATCAAATCAGAAAAGGGACATTTCACATACCCATGTTTTCTTATGTTGTTTCCTCACTTTTCCATATCTAGAAGTGAGTTGACAAGATATCTCAAGTAGTATGAGCCTATCTAAAGGGTATCTTAGGAGATTCTTAGGGAACATGAGAGTACCATCTACCTAGATATAATTAAAGGTCTTGACTTGGATTTAGTAGGCACCTACTTCAGTTATCCTTGCTACAGCCTCTACTAACATCCTCTTGGCATAATCGCCTTTGATAAACCTAATGATGACAAATATGAAACCATCATTTACCACCATGTATTCCACACTTTATAGTGGGATCTTCTTCTTTACAAGATGTGGATATACTACATAGGGCCAAGCATTTGTATCTTGCATGCTTCCCTTTTTGTACAACCCTAGGTAGTTCGTGGTCCTTGCTGCCAATAGATATACCATGTAAGAAGTCATGTAAAAGTGTAGATCATTCTTGTCTAAGATTAGTTGCTTGTCCAAATTGTCACTTAGGATAATGGCCCAATAAATAGGCATCTTTTTTGTTTTGATAGTTTCAATGAAGTGCACAATCCATGTCTCTAATTGACTTGCTATAGGTAGGTCCATGGCTCTACTAAGGAGAACAATTAAGTACTTGATATCATCGATCATGTATCCCTGTTTCATATTGACCTTTCCTATTCTTTGACCCAAAGATGTCCTATTAATTACGTACTTAGATTATACCAATGCCTTGGCCTCTACTTCATTTTCTCTATACCACCTATCTGCACCTTCTTAAGATATCTGAAGGTATTGGTCTTCCCTTGGGAGGTGGAAAACTTTCTCAATGTTCCATGGCTTGAGGTCAAGGACTATCTCTCCTATCACACTCTTCATGACCTTCTCCTCTAGCACATAATGTTAAGCCACTATCATGATCAATTCAGAGGATTGAACTGATGTAGGGTGTGAAGTTGTGTTTACTAACCCACCCCAAATAAGAGCTGATACCATCACCAATCTTTCTTTTGGTTTGTTATAGAGGGTTAGGAAAACATTCTAGTAAATGTGTCCTAGTTCCGTGTCTTGGATATTTGTGTGTTTATCTTGGAATCAAGATTTCTTTGGCGCTCCCTGGTATTTGAATGCTATCAGCTTTGGTGCCATCTTTTCCAACATTGAGGATGATGATAATGCCATTGTATCTGCATAAAAGGGGGAAACACATTAGTATTATGATGTCAAAAGACCACAATGATAGTCAACTAGGACCCAGACTGACAAAAAATTGAGCAAAAGCTAGGTAATTTTGACCTAAAACTCCCTATGAATCTATTTTATGCACTAGCACACCTATGTAGGTGCTTAGGGTGTACATGTGCATTGTTATTTTTTGCACTTTGAATGCAATGTGCACAAGGTATATGCACATATGCGAAGTACAATTTGTTTTATGCTTCTTAAGGGGGGTTGTTTGAGTTTGGGTGCAGAGTTGTGCACCATTTGAGTGCACACATGCACATGTGTGCACCTCCAAAATATGATGTTTATCTCAGAGAGGTTAGAGTATGAAAGAGTCTTTGAGAAGTGGAATATCAAATCTACACAATTATGGAGCTGTCAAGGGTGCAAGGTTGTAGTTGTAGGAGGACCTTGGAGACTAAGTGAGGAGAAGGAGGGGGGTGGGGGGTTGGGGTAGAGAGGTGAAGTGTGCATCTATGCACTTAGCACATTTGTACACTTAGCACACATGTCCATGTGCGCATATGCACACTTTATGCACTAAAAAAATCTAAAAAAATGATTTTTCCATTATGTTCGATTGCTTGATACTGGCCAATCAGTGATTAGGGTTTAACCTAGACATAGAGGAGGGTTCTAAAAGACTAAGGCACTTGACTGGGTGTTTTTTAGAGGTTCTTAAAACCAAGGGTCCCCATTTTGTGAGTCAAAGGAGGGTGTGCATTGTGAGACCACAACAAGTTTCAAGTAGGTAAAAAGGTGTTCTTACGAGTTAGACTACAAAAGAGCTCAATCTCATTTAGGAAGAGTTCAAAATTTGTACTGAGATTTGTTGGCATTTTTGAGGTGTTAGAGGTTATCAACCCTATTGCTTATCGACTTGCTCTGCCTGCTGTGCTAGCCTACATACATAATGTTTTCAATGTTTAACTACTTAAGCCTTATCACCCTAACATATCTCATGTGCTTGATTGACATTTGTTGTAGGTTCAAGATCTGGGGGTGGTGGTAGTTTAGCCCACCCAACTCATTGGGAACTATACCATTAGGGTATAAGATAGGGATATCCTCAATTCAAGGTCCAATGAGACCAATTTTGTGTGGACAGTGTTGCTTGGGAGGACATAGAGGATTTATAGAAATCCTTCCCTCATCTTTTTTTATAGATTATTTTATTTTAGTTAATCATTAATTTTGTTGTGGATGTGCTATTTTGTTGTGATTTAACATCGAGATGATGCCTCTTCCTAGTGGGGAGGGATATCGCATCTCACTTATCAATATTCCTAGTTACTTGCTTATGTGGTGATTTGGTCAACTTTGACCCAGTCAATCCTTATTTGAATAATTGGTTAAGGATAAATTAACTTTATTATCTTAATAGTGTGGTTAAACAAACTATGTGAAGTATTAGTTAATGTAATTTAAAAGATTAATTTGATGCATAGATGTATATTTATGGGGATGTCACATTTCACTTCTTATATGATTATATTATGTTGGTTCATGATATGATGTTCATGATTATGTTAATGGTTTTTGTATCCAATTATATTATCATGTGGATACTAACTTCTTGCTTGTTTTGAGTGTTTGAGTGGATGTAGGGATGCCAAGACAAGAGTGTAGTTGAGGTAGAGAATACTAGCTTCTTAGAAGGGGATGATCAAATACCTGGGTAGCCCACACACCACTTAGAGTGTAAATGTTGAACTTATTTTGAATTGGCATTTTATTTCTAATGAACTCCCTAATTGATGAATTTTTCAATCCTCAAAGAAACAAAGTAATATGCATATGCTCATGTTAATCAATATTGTGTTAAATGTTGGGTAATTGGAACATGTAGGTAGTGTGAACTATTCTATGTTAAATAAACATTCTAATTACCTAGACTAGAAAATTCTATTAAATTATTGGAATTAGAAGAAATTAAGTTAATTATATGGAAATTGGGGGTAGGTTGACAAACCATAAGGGATGAAAATCTCATTAAGTTTATTAATAATTTAAAAACATATTGATGTTTATGGGGAGTCTTAAAAAAAATAGAATATGAAATTGGGGCCTTGTTGATGAAAAAATGAAAAAATTGGGACCTATGGTTATAGCTCACAAATGGGGACATAAAAGGAATATGAGAGCACAGGGAGGGCTGGACTGTGCAAGAAGATTGTGAGAAACAAACTCTACAAGAAAACTTTCATCAGTGATTAAGACTAGGTTCCCCAATTACGTTGTTTTTCTTTTCTTTGATTCATGTTCATGTCAAAAAAAAATTTAAAGTGTGAAGAATTATAATTCTTTAAATAATTTGAACACATCTAGTTATTTTTTCCATTTGGTTGCTAGTGTAAGTTTAGACTATGAATATCAAATTACCTTGTCTAACAAACTTAATATTGCACACCTTCAGACTTAATTTATTGAAAAGGAGATTAAAAAACAACATGTTTAACCCTCTACTTCAAATTGCTAGACTTTACTCCTATTAGTAAATAGGGCTTCTTTTTATTATTTGGTTTTATTTCCCATTCGGGAAATATTGGGTGATGCATTAAGGCATAGATTGCATTCACTGAGTGGAAGTTCCTTGTGATGGTAAAACATAAACAATTGTCATTATAGGTTCCTTTTGTTGGAGTTCTTACTAGTAAGGAACATACTCGGTTTTTTTGAGCCTAATACCAGGGTGCATAAGACAATGAACAAGCCTAAGGAATAGCTAAAACCTATAATCAGCTGGGTTTATCCTAGCTCTAGACTAACTTAAATATAATCAATATGAATCTGTTGGAATAACACCAGCCTTCCCCTTTGGGATTTGTGACATGGCTTAACTATCTCCTATGTGTTCTATAAGTCTAGTGGGTTGTATCAGGCATTAACAGGTCAATCTTTTGGTGCAACAACAACTCTAGCTTGTAACAAGTGTATCAAAGCTTGGTCATAGGTTTGAATCCCCTCAGGTAGTGTTGAGGGGGAAATTGTTGGACTAACTACTAGCCTTCCTCTTCAGCATTTGTGACATGGCTTAACTGACTCCTGTGTGTTCTATAAGTCTAGTGGGTTGTATTGGGCATTAACAAGTCGATCTTTTGGTGCAATGACAACTCTAGCTTGTAACATAATCCCTTCACTTTAGGCTCTGCATGACCAAGGTGAGAAAACCTTAAGGATTGATATGACCACTTCTATAATATTCTTCTCTTCAAGACAATCCCCTATAATAGAATGTGGTCAATGTTCTTCTATGATTTACATACAACTTCCCTATCATAATAGCTAACTATAACTGAGAAGATATTGTAAATAAGTAACGACCAACAAAGTTTAGTTCTTCATTACAAAAAATGTTAAATTTATTGTTTTTAATTTGTGTATTCAACAACCATATGAATCATCAGTTTATAACTTAAAAATTAATGACCAGTGTCTTATCCATTGTTAAATAGAGTCAAAATTAGTAGCTCAAACCTATTTAATCAACTTGTAACTAAATCTGTCAATAGTGAGCTCTGAGTTTCATTCTTATCATATCCTTTTTATAAACCCTAAACCCTATCACTTATAGAAAGCAATTACTTAATTCTTTGAATTAACAATAATTAATAAGAGATGCACAATTCATTAAAATTGAATTAAACTAAAAGAAACTTGTCCATTTTAATCTCAAGATCAAAGATATATAAAGAAGGAGACAAAACTCAAAGACATAGATCTGCAAGATTTTCCTTTAAAAATGAATACAAGACTGAAAAACTCAAAGTATATCTCAGAACTAGACAACTAATACTTGATATTTACTATATTATTGAGTATACATAACTAATTACATTCATATACTTAAAAAAACTAGATAGATTGCAAAAAGGGCATAAAACATGAAAATTTCTATAGACTCCTAACCCTCACTCCACATCTTGGGAATACTTATATAGAGGATTCCAACAAGCTTCAGATGGGAGGGCAGGTGTCAAAAGCTATCTAGTCAAAAAAAAAAGCAAAAATCTTTTGAAAAGTTACATTAATACATTCTTTGTAATTGGAGAATAGAGAAGAAAGTGGATTCAAAAAGTAGATGTCATTTATGGCAAGAGCCTTTGCTTTAACTATTTTGTTATCTTCCATCTTCTTCTATCTTCTCATAGTAGCCTCATAGTTGTTTTTGTCTAATCATCCTCTTGGGATGGTAGATCCTTGATGTCTGTTATTAATTCCCATATGACTATATTTGATTCAATGTTAGGCCAGGTGACATTCCTGATCATATCTAAATCTTCTAAGAACTTAGTCCATTTGGCATCAATTATGGATTTGACCTCAATAGTCACCTTGGACATCTCTGCCTCTATTTTAAAAAGCATATCAATCATATCATAGATGGAAGTAGGACTTGCTTCATTATTACAAAATAATCAAGAATATTTTCAAAAGATGATGACCACTCTACTTAGTCCTTTATCTTGCCTTCACTATCTAGAATTGTAGGTATAAAATTTAGTGTCCCTGCAACAATTGTTTTCATCTTTTTTTGAACTAACTACATCTTACCTCCAAAAAAACCATTTATATCTCTTACCTTATGAATTATTTTTCTGGTGCTCACAATGGTTACCTTTGGTAGGTCCTTTGTCTATGGAAGCATAGTAATTAATTTATCAAAAAAATGAATATAAGGGCCCCATGTGCCAAAATATGAGGATAATAGAGCAAGTGCCTCTAAAAATTTGTATTATATCCCTTCTAATGCAAGGTAGCTACCATGCACATTCTAAGAAACTAGCTTTAGTGCATTAATCTTATGAATCAATGAATTCTTCATAACTCTGATCTCTGCATCCTTGATAGCTTCTAGATTCTCTTCATCAATTTCCATAGCACAACCTGATGTTTTCCCTATTTCAAATATTTGGGCCTCTATTTGCATACCCTTGTCATGGACCTCTATAATATTTCCAACATTTTTTCTCAAATCAGCTATGTCCATTTCAAGTTTGATTGTCCTCTATTCCAGAACATATGGTTTATTCATTTCCTCCTCATGGCTCCTTTTTTTTCTAAGACATCTCTCATATGTATATTCTAATTGAGCTTGGAGTGTATCCATCTTGTTTTTTTCTCATCAGTCCAACTGAAGTATGTAACCCAAAAATCTGATCACTGAAGGTAGATTGAACATGCCAGAAAATAACATTTCCCCAGGGGATTCTTTGATTTCCATGAGGGTAGGCTTTTCATGTTTAGGAGCTAAACTCCAAATTACCATTGTTTGGGAATCTATATTGTAGCCCAACCCTCTTAGTTCTCCAGATTGATTCTCATCTTCAAATGAGATTGTTCTATCCTATCTCTTCATTTGATCTAGTAAAAAAGATGAACTAAGGTCCTATCCTAGAAAAAATAACATACCACTCCTCATTACCAACTCCTTTGCCTCCTCAATAGTGAGGCTCTCACTAGCAAGGTCATATTCTTGTAGCTTTTTGAATAATTCAACAACTACCTCTTCATAATCCATTGGCTTCATTTGTTGGGCAATTTCATTTTTCTTTACTTTAAATATAAAACTCTTGAACTCATTAGTTTTTATAAAATTATCATCTTTCATAAATTCACAAGCCTCTATAATTTTATCATCTATCATTTGAGCTTCCAACTACAACTTCTTTGCTCTTTTCTCATCTTCAGAAGCTTGAGATATTAAATATCTTCTCCTTATGCCATCAAAGTACTTACTACCTCTTGATAGGATTTGAAGGGCCTCTTGTTGGGCTTTCTCAGGAAATTCAACCATGTTTTTCTTTTTATGTCTCTGTTCTGCCCACTCAGAATGTTCATGAACATCTTCCTCAGCCTCTTCTTTTTTAGCTTGGTCCTCCTCATTAGAGACTTCTACAACAATCTCATTATTTGAGTACTGAGGGTCAATCCTTTTTTTGATTGCCTCTGGAACTTGAGCTACTAATTCATCAAAAATTGTTACACACTTTTCCAATTTTGACTAGTGATCCTTATTAGGATAAAAACCCTTGAAATTTTTGTCTTCCTTTTTCATCTCATACTCAAAACTGATAATATCCCTATATTTAACCGTTCTTTCCACTACATATATCTTCATTTAGCTTTTTAGTAACAACATCCTCTTCCCATATAGATTTTGTAGGTGGTAGGGTATATCCTCTCATTTTTTCAGGGCATGTCTAACCATATTGAAAGGATCATAAGTCTTAGCTGGCCAGTTGGCAATCTATAATTTCTCAAAAATTTATTTGTCCCTCAATGGAATTCTTGCCAATCTCAAAATCTCCCACTTTGGTACATCTACAAAGGACATGTCCCTTTCTTAACATCTTTGCCTAAGTACTCTCTATTTGAAGAAATTAGTTGCCAGAATACCTTGGTAAACCCTGACCTTTTAGGTGCATATTTAGGTAAAATATGGGGTGGCTGAGGGCATCCATAAACCCTAATAATATTATATTCTTCAAATAAAAAGACACTACCCCAATCATGAGTTAATTTCTTCCCAACATCAAAGCAAATTTTAGGTTTAACAACCTTTCTTACACTCTTAGGGATTCTTTCAATTATCAGCCCTACCATTTTAAAGATTGGATAAAAAAAATCATTATAAAAAGAAATTACATCTAAATTTTAGGAGTTGATGAAATCCAACTCCAGAGCTTGCCAAGATCACCTGCATGCAAATGACCTGTCAAAGGGAAACCAAGAAGGAAGAGTTGGAGCTTGGAAAAACCCTAAACAGACTTGAGAGAGAACATATTGCAAAACAATGAAAATGTATTTACAATGAAAATGTATTTACAATGAAAATGGAATTATGAGTTGTGTTGATAAAATACAATGAGAGTTGATGAAATCCAACTCCACAATTGCCAAGATCACCTGCAATGCAAATAACTTGTTGAAGAGAAACCTAAGGAGCAAGAGCTTGAAGGAAACAAAGCAAGAGAAAATATTTCACAATAGGAAAATGAAATTTCTATGTGAATGGATGATTTTACAATGAGAGAGAGACCAAATATAAAGGCCTCATGGAAGCTTGTAGAACAAGCTAGCGGGAGGTAGAAGATAAGGTTGACAACTAAGCACACTTCCACAAAAAGGTGGAACATGCTAGAAGGGAACAAACTCCCATGTTGTCAACAACTAACCACTACAACTATTAAATAAATGCATTTACCTAAGTAAGCTTAACTAATAGAATAAATAATAAATAAATAATTAATTATTTACTCGAACACCCCCCCTTAAGTGCAACTTAGGGGAATGCTTTAAGCTCACAAAACTAAGATGAAATGGAGAATGGGTCCTCGCAACAAGGCCATGTTAGGTACCCATATACAATGAAAAGAAATGAAACCTCTAAAAAAGGAGAAAGAGGAAAAACCACATGGGAAAAACTGTCCTCCAAAAAGAGGTAAAAACAACATGCTAAAACAAACATGAAGTGAAGGAAGGAAGGCCTCAACCAATCCCCCCAAGGACAACTTTCATCAAAAAGGAGTCAAGAGGCCCACTCAAAAATATAAGTATGACCAATCCCACCATGAGAGATACTAAAGCCTCCCCAGAATAAAGGAGCCCCTGAAGGAGGGATCAAAACAATGCAACTCCAATGTGGAAGAAACAAGGGTACATAACAAGGGAATCCATGAATGAGAGGTGAAACTGGAAAGCTTAGCTGATGCCCAGAGGAGAATGTAGGAGGAACCAGAAAGGGAATCCCCAAGGAAGGTGTATTGAAAAAAAGTGCATCTGGAGGCCTGATGAATGAAGTTGGAGGATCAGGCAGAGTGGAAGTAGAATCCTACAGAAGAGAAAAGCCCTCAACTGGATGTGGTGTGGCAATCAAAATAGGGATCTTAGGAATAATACAAAGGTTCAAGTATCCTGACTGCATGAAATGATGCTCCTACAAAAGAGGAGAGCCATGCTCCAAAAATAGAGATGATGGACAAAAGTGTGAGAAGGTGTAGAGATGGGTGGAAGAATCAACTATCCCTGTAGCAATAACATCTCTTGTGACATGATCTCGAATGAAGACTAAATTAGTAGTGAACTCAATTGTCTTCCCTGCTCCGCTGCATGTAATTTGAGAAATCGAGAGAAGGTTAGTAGATAGAGATGGAACATACAATACATCATTGAATATACCATCTTGGATGTGAACTAAACCTTTCCCATAGATTGGTAGAGCAACATTATTCCCCATGAGAATATGAGGAATAGGACAAGCCTCAAGAATAGAGAAGACACCTTTAGAAGATTTCATATGGTGAGAAGCACCTAAATCCAGTATCTAAGGGACCTGTAAAGGGGATGCTAAGGATGCCTGAAATGCATGACCCTATCCAAGATCCTGTCTAGATGTCAAAGATGTAGAATATTGAAAAGTAGACCCCTGTGAGGTAGAAAAGGATGGAGAGGAAATAGTGCTCTTCTAAAGGAGAGCTTGCAAATTCGCAATCTATTTCTCATAGCCGTCAAATTTCTTTTGAAAACAATGTGACTCATCATGAGGTCCCTTCTTACAATAGGGATAGATAGGAGTCTTAGTCTTCTCTTTCTTCTTCTTCTTAGAAGATGATGAACCAGAGGAATCTGATATCTGCTTCAACTTTTGCTCATGTGTATCCTTGGTAAGCAAAGCTTGCGATTGTGAACCTAAAAGTGAGTCCATCTAATTGATCTTGGACTGTTCATGAGTTAACTGGTCACAAAAGATCTCAAATGAAGGCATCCTATGTCTATCACTCAAGGCATCCATAGTGGAGTAGAACGTGGAAGAGAAAATCTGATATTGGCCTCACAACTTGGAGAGTATAAAAAAGATAATTCATCATCAGTTTTATTTTTTCCACATCCCGAAAAAAGTGTACACAGAGATTTGAACATCATTAGGAAGTCCTCAATGGTAGGAAAATTAATAGGTGTCAAAGATGTTAACTCTACATCCAAGTGAAGTGCCCAAAACTCATTCACCTGACCAAACAAAGTCTAAAATTTCTGCCAATAAGCCCATCGAGTAGTCAAACCATCCAAGTGAAATAGAAGACTATCTAAAATGTTGAGTGCAATCAATTCCATGGCTTCATCCATTTTGTTCCTATGCTATAGAACCTCAAAAGTGTGCGTAAGAGCAGGTTGGTGCTCATCCAGACAAGACCATAAGCCTCTTGACATGAGAAGCCTAGTCATTTGTGCCTTCTAGGTGTGGTAGTTGTGTGGTGTGAGATGAGTCACAAATGGATTTGCCATTGAGAGAAAGAAAAGGATGGTAGTAGAAGGGTCTTATCTAAAGCAAATTATAGAAAAGAAAATGCTCCTCCAAAATAAAAAAGAGATCAATTAACCCCCCCTAATGTATGATTTGGGCACTCTATACTTAGTGTGACTATAATAGCATATTTAGGGCCTATTTCTAAAAGTAATATTTCTATCCACAGAACCTATAATCTAATTGCAGATCTAGAAAGTAGACAAAAGAAATGCACTTTCAAGAAAAATGGAACTTTATTATGTGTCCAGATGAGCCCATATAAAGCATTTAAAGTGGCAAAAATTGGGATTTGCAAGTTGTAGAAAAATTCAAGAATAGAGATGTCAAACCACCTACACCAATTTGTAGATCATGAAATTCTGCCCCAAAACAAAAAAAAATTGCTTGAAAAAATGAGTCTGTATGAGGGAGATATCGCTGTTTGAAAATCACCTTTGTAGTTTTTTTTTCTGAATTGCTACCATCGCACCTCCAAAAAAATAAAGAAAAATCCCCAAAAAATGATAGATCTAATATGTCAAACTCTCTTTCTCATTTTTCTCCAAATAATGAAAAAATGCTCTTGCTCATGATTGAAGAAAAAATCACAAACAAACTAGGGTTTGTGTCTCCGAATCATGGCTTCAAAAATCCTTCAACCAAGAAGCAGTAGGGAGGCTTTGATACCATGTAGGAGTTGATGAAATCCAACTCCATAGCTTGCCAAGATCACTTGCACGCAAATAACCTGTCGAAGGGAAACCAAGAAGGAAGAGGTGGAGCTTGGAAAAACCCTAAATAGACTTGAGAGAGAACATATTGCAAAACAATGAAAATGTGTTTACAATGAAAATGGAATTATGAGTTGTGTTTATAAAATACAACGAGAGAGCCCAAATATAAAGGCCTCATGGAATATTGTAGAACAAGCTAGAAAGTGGTAGAAGATAAGGTTGACAATGAAGCATCCACAAAAAGTTAGAACATGCTAGAAGGGAAAAAACTCTCATGTTGTCAACAACTCATCACTACAACAATTAACTACTAAATATTAAATAAATGTATTAACCTAAGCAAGCTTAAGTAATAGAATAAATAATTAATTATTTACTCTAACAATAATAAGGGTAAAGCATTTTTCATACCCTTTTCCACCTATTAACTAGCAATCTCTCTCCCCATTCTTGAGTAGACTCAAAGAAACTCTGATCAAATATGTCTGAATTCTTGAACAGGATTAGGTGCATGAGTAGAGAATAATGGTGAAATTTTAAATTTACCAAGTCTCCTTGCTAAGCAGTAGTGATCTCCTTATAAATACTCTTAATGATAATATCCACAAAATCATAACCTATATTATGATTTGGGTCTTGAATATTAAAGGGCATAATATAATGTCCTCCTAGAGCTTCCATAGTTCCATCTAAACCTAAGACTTTGTTAATTCCAAACATAGTGTTCTAAAAATATCTTTGAAAGAATTTCAAAGGCATATATTTGTCAAGATCCTTCTTCTTTGGAATTTTTCCTACATTCTTCTTTGTAGGTGGGATATGCCTAGTCATGTTTCGACCCATATATAAATTCTGACGACTCTTGAAATTCTCAGTTAATTTCTCCACCTCTGTGTACATTGACATAGGTCTAAGCCCAAGTCAAAAACTTCTATAAATGTTTGCTTGTCCTGGGATAAGAAAACACTTCTATCTTTTCTATGAAATGTCTTATTGACAGGATTATAACATTTGATTAGGGATTTTACTAGGTCCACATCTACAAAATTTTTAGGCATAATTAATTTTCCTAAGTTTCTTACCCATGGGTTACAAACTAGAACATCTGATGCTCTATTTCTATAGAAAAACTAAAACAATTCATACCCATTTCTATCAAGGACTTCTGCATATCTACACAATGCATATGGGTCTTTGAATATGAAATCATTTTCTTTCTGTGCAATAGTTAAACCAAGAAAAATGTGAATCCACTCCTCTACAAATGTTCTTGGAACCTTTGGTGGTGCATATGGTTGCTCAATTACTGCTTGTGCAATTAGCTCCCCCTCCCTCTGAGCCATTTCTACAAGAAATATGGTTAATTTTGTATGCTAAAAGATGAAAAAATACTTGGATATCAATCTACATTTGAAAATTTCTTAGAAAAATAGACAACTTAGGGAAATGGTAAAGAAAATTCTCCCACTCTTCAGACTTTATCAATTTTTGTAATGAGAGTGTGGCTTTAATTGGCATTTAAGAATGGCACACTTGAAAACCTATCAGTTTCTTGAAGAACTAGCCAAATCTACACTTTTTCATATTTTTCATACATCCATCTCATCACATTCTAATCCAGCTCAAACTTTTCTATTGAAAAAGTCATTTTGTGCCTTAAAACTAACACCTGCGACCATGCAACTAGGGCTTTACTTCTTAGTACTTCATAGCTTCGCAAAAATCTACCAAGATACCTATATTAATCGTGTGATGTCATGCTCATTATTTTATCTAGCTATTATTCCTTCATCATAACATTGTGACTTAAATTTTATCTGCTACAATAATCCTTGTGAACATGCAATGCCCAAATAATGTTAACCATTTGATCTTTTTTTCGCCCATTTACAACTTTACCTTTCTAACTGGGGTTAGAACTTGTGACAATGTGATGCACTACATTCACTAATTTGTTACCTTCTTCATGAGTTAAACACTAACTTCAGTGATGGTGTGAAGGTAAAAAAGTTGACTGCATGATCAGTTTGATCGCTTCATCGCAACTTGAAACTTTAACTATGCTTAAACCTTTGCAAACCAGTGATAAACATTTCTTTTGACTACCATATATCCTTCACAACCTTGTAGCTTGAAGACTATCTTGGACACTTAAGGATCATGCACTTATGTTAGATTTCTTTCCCATGTGTCATAGACCAATCCACATGTCTATGATTTGGCTTAACCATCTAGGCATATTTGGATACGTGTCTTCCCTTCGCTACTTCACAACCTTAGAAGATTTGAGTTGGATTTCACATATGAACATGTAATTAACCTTTATATTTTCTACTATCCTTTGTTTTGCCTCATCACCATTTTGAATAAATTGAAAGTAGGAAGAGCTGTAATCTTGCACTTATACTCTTTTCGCCCATTCACAGCTTAAAAATAAAAGTTTCCATTGACTACTGCAAAGCTGCACAATGCCTAATGCAAGCCATTTCACTCCCTCACTCCCTTAGGAATGGTTAGAGAGAAAGGATGTGTGATGTTGCATAAAATAAACACCTCATAATGTTATGACTTAATCATATAGAAAGCCATGAAATTATAATGTGAGAGCTTGTTGTAAAACATAAGGGTACAAGATATATCAAGAAATTTTGCATACCCTCATTTTTGACATTCTAAAATTAATTTTGAGAAAAGGGATTTCTATTGATCACAAAGATGAAATACATACCTAGAGTTTTATAAGTATAGAAAAAATTAAAAAACCCTTTTGTAAGATAACTACAATTATTTCATGATTTTCAGTTATAATTTTCAAAATCTTGGGCAAGTGGAAAATCAGACCAACACCTTCTTTTTACCATAGCACCAATACTTTCAAACCATTACCTACACTCATACTTGGGTTGATATGATGGGTGTCCATAAAGATATAACCATGGAACTTAACATTAATTAAATTACATCCTTTTCTATACTTTCTAACAAAAAATACATTGTGTGTGTAGATCTGCTTTATGATTCGGAGCTCACAACTATTCTTCAAAGGCTGTAGAATTACCAATACAATGTGAAGCAAAGAAATAAGTTGCACCTTTGTATTAACAATATATTTTAGAATTAAATTCCCTACTATACAATAGTAAATAAAACCATTATTTTTTCCTTGATACACTCACGATGGAAGGAAAATAGGGGTTCTTTTCCCATTTTATAATCCTAGAAGTCAGAATGATTGAATGCCACTGAAAGGCAAAAACCCACTGAATGTGTTACTTTCATCTTGTGCTAGAGGAAATGAAACTAGTTTTAAACAAATCTATTAATAAAGTTACAAAATCTTAGATGCTGTGCTCAAGTTAATGAAGCCCAATTTGATGAAGATGTCACCAAACATGCATTCTTGTTCTCTAGACATTGATGCATGTTAGGAGTCTATGTATCATTTTACCTAACTACTGCAACTCAAAAGTTAATAGATATATATGTATACATACTAAAGGGAACCAATGTGTCTAATTTACTTCATTCCATATTTTATGTATAATATGATCTTCTTGTAGATTAATGAAGAGAAAACTACTACTTCTATCACACTATCTATTTTGAAATCTTCTTCAACCAATAGTACTAAATTCTAAAAGGTGAATCAGTGATCTTAAAGTGAAAATTTTGAATAAAACATTGTCTCAAACTCTAGTATAAACCCTTGTTTCTCCAACATTCCAAATTTAGAACATTGTGTTCAAATGGATGTCTTTTAACTGCATACTCTTGTATAATAGTTCCAACTAGAGAAGTTGATTAGATGTTACTATGCATCTTTGCCACACATGAATTGGAGTACCAATATGATTAAGAAAGAAGCCAATACACTATTAGTACTAGAAAATAAAAAATCTATTGACATTGTGATCTCTAAACTCTCCTTTCCTTTCATGAATGAGAGCCTTCTTTGTGTTGTGTTATACAAGAGTACCATCTCTGAAGTTATTAACTCTAAACATAAGTTGCATATAAAAAAATATTTCTTGATTGTTGAAAACATTGTGATCTTATCCTTGAGTGTGTATGCATTTAGTTACCTTATGGTTGTGTGCAATGTGAAAAATTGGGAGCGATAGATGGATATACTATGTTTTGTTTCTTTTATCTGCTAGTAATGATAGAATAGACTTTTTATATTGCATTTCTTCTTTCAACTAAATCTTGTTATTTTAAAATGCTTGGCCAAGCTATTTCATTTATGCATATGTGTAGATATTCCATACTTTACTTTTCTGCATATAAGTAGATAAGCTAAGATTTCATTCCTACATTAGAGTAGATGTGCTATGATTTCTTTTTACTGCATATAGGTACATTATTATGTTTTCCCTTGCCACATTCTGTGTTTAGGCTACTTAGACATATGTGGAAATTAGTATGTTACATGGTTGAACTAGATTTGTCCAACCCTCTTGTTTCGAGTTGCAAGGCTTCTTGTGCTAGGGTTCAACCATTGTTTGTGTCAGGAAGGACCCCAAGGGAGCTAAACACTCCATGGTTGGCATGGTAAATGCACCTGGGCCACACTCTCATCTTAGATAGAAAATCAATGATGCCTAATAGCTTTGGAGACTAGATCTTATAGAAGGACACATATTCAAAGTATCTTGTTAACTTTTTAGTGATGTATTATAAACTATCATCCTGAGATGATCATTATGATGTAATTATGTAAATAAATAATGTATCTTTAATGATCTTGATGTAATTGCTAAAATGTGCATTTTGATGGATGTATGGTGTGTAGATCAACATCTCGACAATGTATTATATTTTTTGTGTGAAGGTAACTAATTGTTAATCCTAATTAAGGTTAATGAAATGGTTTTGACTTTTCAACTAGGGTTTTATTTTTATTTTTCTACATTCCAAGAATTTGTATGACCTGACATTTTTTGGCTAGGACATGGTTCTTACACCTTGGTTGAAGAAAATCAAAACCATAAGATGGTGAAAGAATCAATAAGATAATTAGACTATCTAGTCTTTAATGTGAAGCTCTTTGCAAATGTATGTGATGCTCATAGGAAAAGAGTCATTTGATAGTCTTGATCACTAGACTTTCAAAAAATTTTGATTGAAGTTTCTATTGTCACAAAAGTTTGCACCTTTGTCCAAAGTTTTTACCTAATGAAAACCTTGTGAAACATGGAAACAACCTCCAAGCTATAGGACTTGAACTATGAAGTTGAGATTTGAGTTATGCTTAAACTCTACAAAGGAAAGTTGTAAATACTTTTTCTATGTTCTTCTCTATCTGCATTTTTGCAGCAGCACTATGCTATGTAATTCTTACCTTTCATTAATGAAATAGTTTCCTTTCCTTACCTCTTCTTTCCATTTGTTAAATGTGCATGTATCTTACCTTTTGGTGGGTGTTTCTTTCTAGTTTTCAAGGTTTGTATACAGTGTCCAAACTGTTGAAGGTTACTGTATAAGTGAAGATGTTTTTCCTTTCAGTGCTTCAACTAGTTCCAAACCTGCATGTGAACTCTTGGAGATAGAATAGAGTCAAGAATAGTGTATTATAGACTTTTCATTGATGTGTTGTGCATACATGGATAGAGTCATAACCACCATTCTATGTCGATGCATCACCTCCCTTTCCCTTTCTACATTTTAACTTCAGTTTTCTTTCTCCCTTTTCCTCTCAAGCAATATTTTAGGTGCACCCTAATAGTAAGGAAATTGGCCTTCTCTAGAGATTCAACCTTAGAGCACAAGTCCCACACTTGGAGGTCATTTCCATGTTACACAAGGTTGCTTGAGGGTCAAACCTCAAGCAAGGGTGCTGACTTTTGTGTCAATAGTTTTGGGCATGCCTGGTGGGACACAAATTTTAGCCTCCTAAGTCCACTGGTTAGCTAGTTGCAATATTTATCCTTTGAGAATTTGGGTGTTATTCTCAATGTCATCAACTTTTGGAGGCATTCATTCAACACCACAGTGACTCTATGCATCTTCTAGTTTCAATAGATCAAGTGCTAGTTTGTGTAAAAATCTTTTGATCTTTTTTGTGTTTCTCATTTTTCTATGAAGTCTCTTGTTTAAATGCTTCATGGACTTACTTTATAGAGAACCTTTTTTCTACCCCCCATATTATGAGAATGAAAGCAATTTTTTGGCCTTCATCCACACTCCAGAGTGGGAATTGTTTAAGGCTCAATTTAAGGAGGACCTTGATAGAGGTTTACTATATGCTAGGAGGAGACAAGGCTCAAGCTTGCCTAGTTACAAGTGGCTAAAGTATAAGAGCCTCCTAGGCTTGCTCACTTCACATAGAGAACTCCCCCAATTTTGTAGCATGAAGAAACACACATACTACCAACCACACCATCAGAGCCAACCCCTACTGGCCATGAGGATACAACTATTGTAGAGCACAATAGTGAGGTCAAGGCTAATTTCTTAGACCTAACACCATCAAGAGGATGCCCCATAAAGCATCTAGCTTTGTAATGATGCAAGTTTCCCCCAATCATGCTTATTCTAGAGCATACGGGTGAAGACCATAAGGAGGAACAAGTTTTTGTTGCTCAATATCGAGGTGTCCCAGTGTTAGAGAGTAGCTTCATTATTTTCAGCACTGGGAAGGAGGTTTTCCATGTAGCAACATGTTTATTATGCTTGATACCATTTTCAGCTGCCCATGTGCATGGGAAAAGAAATCAACTTGTTTGGAAGGGCAGCTACTTCAACAAGCTATTCAATGGCTTTGTTTAATTTTTTGCATTGTGCATACTTGTACATAGTAGAGTAGGATTTTTCTACTTTCCAAGAAGTGCACAAGCACATTTTTTCCTTTTCTAGAGTTGTTCTGAGCTTTTTGGAGCTCCCTCAAGTTTTTTTTTTACTGGTTGCATAATTTTGTGATGTTGTAGGTGGGATAATGTATCATTTCTTACTGGTGACTCTATGTCCAATGAATTTCTTAAGACTACTAGTCTATGCTTAGTGGGCAAGCATCCCCTCTAAGTTGCCAAGAATGTTGGCCATTGTTGGCCCCCATTTAGCCCATCATTGATAACCAATCTGAGAGATCTTCAATAGGGTGGATTCTTTGATGTGGGTTAACATGCAACTTGGTCGGGTTAACATCTTGTGTTAACTTGGTTTCTTCATATGCCAAGCTAGTTCATTTCCTTCATGTGTCGAGCTAGTTCATTTCCTTCATGTGCCGAGCTAGTTCATTTCCTTCATGTCCCGAGCTAGTTCATTTTCTTCATGTGCCAAGCTAGTTCATTTCCTTCATGTGCCGAGCTAGTTCATTTCCTTCATGTCCTGAGCTAGTTCATTTCCTTCATGTCCTAAACTCATTCATTTCCTTCATGTCCTGAGCTAATTCATTTCCTTCATGTGCTGAGTTAGTTCATTTCCTTCATGTGCCGAGTTGGCTCATTTTCCTTCATGTTTTGAGTTGTGGTTTAACATGCATTTTCTGTCAAGGTTAACATTTTGTGTTAATCATTTTTGTCATTTCAGAGAGTGGCTTTTCTACTCTTTCAGGAATCATGAAATTGCCATTGTCTCTTCAACCACACATTAAGAAATGTGTCAACCAACTATTGCAAGCCATGTGGTAGATCCTTCTTATGCTAGGTTGCTTTTAATTAGATGGTGGTCATATTTTTGTATTGTTTCTCTTTTCTCTTGTGAAGATACAATGACCATTAGATCTTGGGGCTCCTTTGGATGTTTTGTGTGCAACTCAGCCATTTGTGTGGTTAGATGAAGATATTAGATCTACAATTGTGTTTATTCATTGGTTGGGGATATTTTTGCAGCATCTGGGATGTCAATATTCAAATGAAGATCTACATTGATGATTCAAACTTTGTGGGGGAAAATCAAATTTATTCCACATGGGTCAAATCTATATTTTTGTGGTGGGTTAACTTGCATGTTATCCCATCTTGCATTTTCTTTGATAACAATGCAGATTTATTTGTTACAGTCATGGCATGTTACAAGGATTGATCTTTAATGCTGAATGGCATTCTTTGGGCCTTATTCCATGCCATATATGAATCTCCATGCTCCTTTATTACATGTAATGATAAGATCTTTTAGATTTGATCTCTTACGACTCAATACGTTGATTTTGGTTTCTTCCTATCACTTCTATAGCAGATTGATTTCAAGATCAAATTTAGTTCTAATATTTATTTATTACTGCTCTCTACAACTTGACTCCATCTTGTGGGATTTGAACTTCAAGTTAGATCTTAGTTATGCCTGAACTCTATAAAGGCAAGTTGTAAATACTTTTTTTGGGTTCTTCTCTATCTTTTGTTGCAGCACTATGCTATGTAATTTCTTGCCTTCTATTAATGGAATAGTTTCCCTTCCTTACCTCTTCTTACCATTTGTCAAACATGCGCGTACCTTTTCTTTTGGTGGGTGTTTCTTTCTAGTTTTCAAGGTTTGTACATCATGTCCAAACTGTTGATAGTTTTTGTATAAGTGAAGATGTTTTTCCTTTTAGCACTTCAACCAATTTCAAACCTACATGTGGATTCTTGGAGATAGAATAGAGTTGAGACTAGTGTATTTTGGACTTTTCATTGATGTGTTGTCTATACATGGATAGAGTTGTAACCACCATTCTATCTCAGTGCATTGCCTCCCTTTACCTTTCTGCATTTTAATTTTAGTTCTCTTTCTCCCTTCTCCTCTCAAGCAGTAGTTTAGGTGCACCTTGATCATAAGGAAATTGGCCTTCTCTGAAGATTCAACCTCAGAGTGCAAGTCCCACACTTGGAGGTTGTTTCCATGTTACACAAGGTTGCTTAAGGGTCAAACCTCAAGCAAGGGTGCAGAATTTTGTGTCAACCATTTCCATTTGATAAAATTTCTCACATTCATCTATGAAAATTGCAGAGCTATATACAAATCTTGATTGTATAACATTGGAAAGTGTTCTCCCAACTATGTAAAAATGAGATCTTTACAATGAGGTATGGGAATCCATAGAAGCTAATTCAAAAGTAGAGTTTGGTCATCTATTACATATTGATCTCAGATTGGTTTTGACAAGTGAGTGTCAATACACTTAAGTTATTTACTTAGTTCATTCCAAAATAGTAGTACATGCCAAGCACAATCTATTTATATAGACCATGCTGAGTCATAGTGAGTGTTGAGCCACTCATATGCTGAGTCACTCAAGTGTCAAGCATATAGTATATGCCAAGTGACAAAAGATCCAAGTAAACAATGGATGCTAAGTAATACAAGTTCTGAGTTCAAGTAGAAAGATTAATGTATGCCGAGCATCAAAGAATTTAGATGTCAAGTAAGACAATTTTGACATATTTTTTTGTAATGGCACAAACAACTATGTAAATATTTTTTGAGCCAACTTAAGATTGAATTTTGATATTTTGGAGATAGGAAAAAATATCAAGTTGGATTTTCTATGCAATTACATGTAGCCAATTAGAAAATGGGAAGGATTAAGTGGAAAAATGGATGAATCTCAACCATAAATTCATACCTAACCCTAAGTCACTAAGTCTTCTTAAGGAAAATGAAACCCTAAACTCCCTTTGTTGGTTGAAGGAGTGAAGAGAGAAGTTTGCATGTGCAAATAGAGCATTCATGGTGGCTTAGAAGTTATGAAGTGAAAATACATTGCAGAATCAGTTAGAGCAGAATAAAGGATAGAGAAAAGGATACAACAAAGAGAAATCTAACCAAGAAGGATCAAGAAGAAATATTAGAGGTGATCTGTTATCAGGCGATCAAGTGCTAACTATAGGATCAATGCTAAGATATTCTAACAAGTGATTTCAATCAAAATCTCTTAATAGAGTAGTCCTAACAGGCTGTATGAAATCCTTTAACATGGTGCTTACTTAATTGTGAGTTAAAGTCCTTTAGCAAGGCACATTTCTAATAGGGTGTTGAAATCCTCTAACAAGCTGAGACCTAATAGTCTTTGTAAGCCTTTAATAAGGCAGACCTTTCATAGGGTAGACCATGTTTCATGGTCAAAATATTGTAACCTTCATTGGATACACTTTATCATTGTAGTAGTGAAGATTTGTGGGTGTCATCCCCACCCCATTTCTACCTTCTCATTGGAGGGTTTATGGGTAATCATATCTAGTGTCATAGGTGTATGATTGCTTATGTGTTTACATGATTTAGATGTAAATGCTTTACATGTTATTTCAATTTACTCATTGAATGTATGAGATAGATGTGTGGTGAAATTTTTAATGGGTCCAAGTTTAAAATATTGATTCACCCCCCCTCTTAGAAGTTTACCTTTCCTATTTTAATTCCAACAATTGGTATTAGAGCCCAATTTTCTAAAAGATAAGCTTTGCAACTTTGTGGAAAGATCTTGAAATGGAAGTCTACAAGTTGGGAAAGACTATTGAGAATCAGGAAATTGAAATACAACTCATTCTACATCAATTGAATGAAGTAAGAGAAGAACTAAAGAAATATTGGAAGAGAAGGAAGGACATTTCTATTTCAGAGAATGACACACAATACAAAGAGATAAACACTACTAAGTTATTTGCAAATGGAGAATCCAATGAATTCAATGCAACAGTTGCAGATCTAATGGAAAAGAATAGAGTCCGAGCTGAGGAAATCATAAATCTCAAGTTAGAGCAAGAATCACAAGCTATATTGCTATGTGAGGTGATTGAACAAAAGAAGAAAGCCATAGAAGAAAAAGCTATGATTGAAGAAGACAATAATTTTGGCTAACAAATTGCAAGAGAAATCATCAGAAATAACCAAGATTTCCAACATGCAATTGGATACTCTAAGTCAAATGATGAATGCCAACTATGAATTGAATGTCAAGGACATTGAGATAACTACATTGAAGTTGCAAAATGAACAATTGCAGAGTGACCTAAAGAGAGAAAATGAATTTTCTAAAAGTTTGAATAAGCCAAATGAAGCCATCAAATACTTTGAGCAACTATTGAGATCCCCTAGATCTAACAATGTGTTAGAAATAGGGATTACTAGGTGGGTGGGGTGAACTAGTAATCTACAAACTTTAGTCACCAACTAGATATTATTACTCACTTTAAACCATGGATAATAAAGCAATAAAGTAATGCTAAATAGTAATAGTAATAATGCACAAAGATAACTCATGACACCATATTTCGTTTAGGGAAACCCTGGCCAAGGGAAAACCTTGGCGGGGATGATACCCACTAGATAATATACTGATATATATGTTCCTTGTTAGAGGATGGACCCTGTTAGGAGTCAATGAGAAAATTTAGAAAAATAGTGCCTATTAGGAGACTTTGAATCCTTGTTAGGAGATTCCAACCCTGTTAGGAGATGTAGTATAATGTATGCAAGAAGAGCCCACTGCCCAAACATGCAATTTCAACTACGAGAAGAACTCACTTCTCAAACAAGTAATCTACTCTTATTTTCCTTTCTTCATAGATTTTTAATCTTTAGCTCAATCTCAGATCACTAGATAGTTCATATAAAATTTTCTTTCTTCACATAACTTCACAATTACATAATAGCACACACATACACTTCTTATTGCAAAAAGTTCTTTGCATACATACCATGCCTTCAGATAAAATATTGTTGGGTCAGCTAAGACCAAAATTCACTTTTCCAAGTTAGAGTAAACATCTAGGATGTTGACCTTAATTGGACAAGTAATTGTTTTGCAACCAAAACAATTCTTTCCTTCAATTCTGTTGTCCTACTTCATCAAAGCATGATTAACTCTATTCTGTATAGTCCATACAAACTTGCAGGGTTATACACATCATCACCAACATGTATACTATCTCCACATAAATTTTCTTGTCCTAATATGGCATTTGCAACATGTTAAAGAAAACACTATACTGCTATAAACCAAATTCTATTCTTAGACAATTTTCTGATAACCAAACACTAAGCATCTTTATTTTTGAGGTTTCCTATCAACATGTGCATCATGTGTTTCCATTAATGACAAAAATTATATATCACTATTAGCCAATTTTCAAAAATCTCCCACTTTGGCATTGATGGCAATAAAATAGGGAAAATTGACTAAGTGACAAAAACAATCTAAATAACACCTTACATCTATTACAACATTACATATATATGCTCCCCTTTACAATATACTTCATAATACACATGTATCTCTCCCAACAATGACATGTATACAATTTTCACATGAATCTCTCCCCCTTTGACATCAATGGAAAGGGTCTCAAAATTTTAAGATTCTGCCCAAAACTATCAAAACTATTGTCTTTGCCTTTATGATGAAATAATCTTCATACAATCATCAAAAATAGCTTTCAAACTGTACCTTTGTTGCATGTTGCTTTGGTAGATTCTGTTGATGTGAGAATTGCACATAATGCATATGATGCAATCTCTACCACATTTAAATCTAAATACAAAATTTTTGTATATGTGTCTTTAGCCTTGACACATTGTTTTAATTGCATCTCAATAGATGATAACTTTAGAGCAATGGATTCTCTAAAATCATATGTTCTTTTCAATATCTGCTCTTTTCAAAGTTCTAGTTTCCTGATCTCACTATGAACACTGGTAACTTGACTCTCAATATCATCATCTTTACTTGATGGGTGCTAGATTAGGTTGGATAAAGCTTCAAGTTCATTTATATTTGCCTCTAATCGACTGTCCAAATCCTTAGTCAATTTCTATGATAAGGTACACTTAACATACAAGGATTTCCCTTCCTATTGACACTTCTAAAGTTCTTTGATGCATGTATCAAGGTTGACTAATTCATTCTTGATATTATGGAAGGTGGTGCTAAATAAATTTGTAAACTCTTCGTCAAAAGACTTTAGCACTACTTGTACTCTCAGTTCTAGATCTGACTTAGTATGTTGTACTATTAAAGTACTGTGCAATCTATCAGTTACTTCCATCAATGATTTTTGGAAACTTTTCATTATCTTATTTTTTTGTAGGAGTTTAGATAAGGATGAAATTAGATCAGTTTGATCATCATCATCAGTGGCCAAACTAGCAAGAGAGAGAGGAGTAGATGAACTAGATGGTTTAGTTTCATCCTCCTTCTATTTCTTTTCTACTTCCTTAGCTTTCCTCTCTTCCTCTTCTTTCCTTTCTTTTTCTTCTCTTTCCTTCTTTTCTTCTAATCTTTTCATCTCTTCTTCCTTTGTTTTCCTTTTCCTTTCTTCTTTTGCAATTCTCTTATTATCTTCTTCTTCCTTTATTTTCCTTTCATCCTCAAGCAATTTTTGCTTGGCTTCCTCTATTTTCTTCTTTTCTTCTTCCAGGTGCCTCTTCTCTTCCTCAATCTATCTCAATTTATCCTCAATATCCTTGGTGTCTAGTTCATTTGGTTTGGTACCACCAAATGGATTGGTATCATCAATGTTGATTGTAACATTAGTTTGATCAATCTTCCTAGTATCACCACTAACAAATAATTCCACAGTTCTCGAATCTAGAGGAATTGCTGTCCTAGATTTTGACAACATCTAATTGATGGTTGCTACTCTCTCCTTCCTCAATTTATCCTTCTCACTAACCATAAATAAGAATGGACTTAACTTGTTCCTCAAGTATGGTGTGAGGTTATTCAAAAATCTCTTATTCTCATATTCATCATCAGTCTTGTAGATTGTCCTTAGCATAGACTTCTGAAGTTCAAGCTCTTCTTCCCTTGCTGGAGTCTTCTTCTCTATGAGTCTCTCATAGACTTTTTGGTTCACTACTCCTTTTATATCCTTCATACTTAGATCATTTGTAATGATATGTCTTATAGTAGAGATATCAATTTGATCCTTCTCAAAATTATTATAAAGATATAAAATTTCTTCATCTGAACAAATTTTCCCTCATTTGAAATTGTTGTGTTAATCTTCTCAATCTTTGGCTTCCATGGTTGTTGAGCTTTTCTTGCTACTTGTTTATGTGGAGTCACCTTTCCAGCTTTCTTACTTTCCTATTCCTCAACTTCTTCATCACTGCTAGATTCAATTATCAATAATACTTTCTACTTCTTGCCAGGTCTTGAAACCATCTATTTGACTCTCTTAGTCTTTGTAGGCACTGCTTCAACTAATCTTTCTAATTTTCTCTTATGTTCACTAGGCTGAACATCATATACTATTGCACATGGTATACTCTTTCCCAAAGTTTTCTTTGTGACTGAAACTAACAAGGGTTGAATATTCAATACACCTTGTTTCAATGCCTATCTCACAGCCTCAAATTCACTCTCTGACATTCTGGCCTTAGATAATGCTTTCTTCATAATTGACTCAACTTTCTTGTGAGATGCCCTCTCCAAGATTGCTTGATGAGCATGCTATGTGATGTCATCAAATGTGCCAAATCTGTACTCAGGTTTATCTTTCTCATAATTCAACAATAAATCTATGAAGCTAGCTACAAAATCATCACTTAACTCATAGCTCAAAGGATCTAGAAATGTCTCCTGAGGTTCTACTGCTTGAATGTATGTATAGTAAGTATCAACTAAAATATATATGTCCTCCTTGAACCTATCCACAATTGTGGGTGAGATCCTAAATCTCCATTTCATATCATTTTGGAATGTTCTCATAATCAAATTTCCACTATCCAATACCTTGTTTGTAGGGTGTCTTCTACATACCTTTGATATCTTCTCCATAGTGCATCTATCACTACTCATTATATTTTTTACTAAAAAGAAGGGGAATCTCTTCAACACATGAAATAATATGTGATATATCAATGACTAAAATCCAAAAACACCATTATTTGTTCTCTTAATATTTTCAAGGTTCTCTAAGAGTTGCATTCTTAGAATTTCACTCAAATTGACCTATTCTTTCTCAACACAAATCTTGTAGGTTGCATATATAAATCTTGCTAAGATTTCATCTATTTTAGAAATTGGACAAACTGAATAAGCTATTATTCTACTAAGAAATCTCACATCAATGATTAATTGTGTGTTGTTTTTGATGTTGCACAAATGTCATATCATTATCAATTAGTATATGTCGAGCTCACTTAGGTAGTGAAGATAGTTGTGTGTCTACCGAGCATTCTTGTGATTACCTAGTTTAGAAGGTAGTGTCTACTGTTGGGCATTCATTTTGCATGAGGTCAACGACAGGAATCCATAGTGTAATTCCTCTATTGAAAAGCAAATCTTTTTAAGGATCTGCTCCAAGGTTCAGTGTTTGTCTTGTGACGTACCAAAATCCACTTAGTAGAAGATAAATGTGAATGTTCACAAGGAGGCCTTTGCTGGTTCCAAAAACTCTTTTACCTTGAAATTAAATAAAATCTGTTCGCTGTCTCAAAATATCACACCAAAAGAATAATGTTTTTGTATTTTCTGTTTTTCAATGAATGC
Organism: Cupressus sempervirens; assembly: GCA_028749045.1. NCBI lineage: Eukaryota > Viridiplantae > Streptophyta > Pinopsida > Cupressales > Cupressaceae > Cupressus > Cupressus sempervirens. Next base: position 892,068,362 of record CM053789.1, read on the forward strand.
AACTCTAACAATGCAGCTACTATGAGGTCCTATTCCAATAGGGGGTTAGCAAAGAAAATAACAAAACTGAAAGCAAATAACATGAAATCAAATAACTTGAAATTGAAATTCCTAAATGGACATAAGCTACAGAACACAACATGCTGCGAGTTAAACCTTTGAAGAAATCAGTAGGAAACCAATGAAAATAAGAGCAGTGCTTCCTAGAATCCACTAATGCAATTGTTGGTGAGAATCTATAACAAATTGAATGATATTTTACTCTTCATCAAATCACAAGGCCAAGGAAAGTGCACTCATGCGAGACAAAAGCTATGTAGACACAATCGGGTGATCTCTTCTCAAGCTTGTTACGTCAATGAAATTCATATATCTATAGCAAATGCCAGAACTAAAAGATCACACAACCAGAAACAACACAATAAACCTTTGGCTCAATCACAATCTCATGAATAGAATCCATAAAACAATGACACATCCAGGAAAGAATAACTACACTCCGAATGCTAGCACCAAAAGCATAACTTTATTACATAATAATGGCGGCCCTTTTTACATTTTACAATGGGGTATTTATAAGAAATTGTCTCCTCAATTTGTATATATATTTTTTTCAAAATTTTAATTTTTTTTTTGGGTTTTTGATCAAATATAAAATAATAAAAAAAAAAAAAAAAAAATGAGGGCGGAGGCCGTGGCCGTGCTTCCAAAAGGGTAGCGTGGTGTGCACGCAGCGCTAAAGGCGCATGCAGCGCTGCACATCCAAAAAGGGTGCACGGCGGCATGGTGCACGCATAGCCCTAAAGGTGCGTGCAACGTGTGAATGGAGAGAGAGGGGTGGGGGGAAGAGTTTTCTCACCTTCCTCTCTTAGCTAAAAAAAAAGGAAGTGAAAAAATGATAATGACTAGGAGGAAGGAGGGGGTTTTATAACCCCCTCTCCTTTCTTGTTTTTACAAAGCGCGTGTGCCTCGATATGCGCGTGCACAAATTTTTTTTTTGAAATTTCAATTTTACTCTAACTAATTTAAACGAGACTTTCTCCTTCTTTCAATTTTCAAACTATGAACCCGAGAGTCAGAAGAAAGTAGGGCGTCCCCATTCCTAGTGAGGAATGGGGCGTGTGTTGTGGATACCACAACATCTACCAAGTTCACTTGGGTGCCAAAGGAAAGTATGCAAAAAGTAAGTGTTAACCAAGATCACTCGATTAATGAAGGAAAGTTGGATGGAACCAGTACTATTTGAGCTCACTCGGTTGCCAAAGGATTATCACAAAGTTTGCAATGTTAACCGAGCTTCTATTGGTTAACAAAGGAAATTATTTTTGAGTTAGTTTCTACCAAGCTAGGTCAGCTAATGAAGGATTTTCTTATTTTGGCATAGTAAGATTCATTGATTTATCTATTGATTCTAATTGACTAAGGTGATGAATATTAATTATTCTAAGTTGTATTTGAGCCAACTTGACAAAGTGGAAGATATAAGTATAAGGTCAAGTTTGTGATTTCAAAGTATGAGGTGAATGAAAAGCATGAAGATGTTATTGAAGATCTAATGATGAGAACAGGAAGTGAATTTGAAGGATAAGCAAAGTATCCTTGTGAAGCAAAAAAAGCTATATTCAATCAAGAAGGAACAAGTACAAGCCAGAATAGAGATCTTTAATAGGTAATTCAGTTGCATTCAAATTAGGTCATCTCATTGTTATTCTCTAACCATTATAGCAATGATCTAAATCTCCTAATAGAGTAGGCTTAATAGCTATTTGCAAATCCTCTAACAAGGCCACTCCTAATAGGGTGATTAAATCCTTTAATAGGGTCACACCTAATAGTGTGTGTTGTAACCTTTAACAGGATTGGCTCCTAACATATCTCACTTCAGAAGAGTGAAAATAGTAACTAGTTGCAATTGGTGGTTTTTTTCAAATTGGGTTTCCACATTAAATCTTAGTGTCAAATGTGTTCAAGCTATTTTCTTTTATTTGTTTGAAACTAAGTTAAAGTAGTGGTAACCACAGATAATATCTAAAGTTTATATGTCAAGCATTTACCAAGTTACAACATTTTGTATGTGTTTATCGAGCTTTAGCAATATTCAATTTTTAGTTTGCATTTTGTACTAAAATCTAAGGGATCTAGGATTTATTTTAGTAGTAATTTCTTCACTCCTCCCCTCTCAGTTACTCCTCTTATAGTTTGAACAATTGGGATCAGAGTTTTTGGTGCTTGTAGAGAAGGTTTCAAGGACCTAAGCTAAAGATCGAGATGTCTAATAGAAGAGAAATCTCCAAGTTGAACAGAGACAATTTTTCAGCATGGCAAGGACTTATGAGGTTACACTTGGCTGCCATCGATGACTTAGGATGCAAGTATCTTGATACTAAATACAAGACTCACACTGGAACATTATCTATTATAGATATTGCTGAAAAGAAAAATCATAACATCATGATGATTGATATTGCATCTAATCTTAGTTATGCTAAATTTGATGAAGTCAAAGATTGCAAGACAACTTATGAGATGTGGATCAAACTAAAAGATATATATGGAGGATATGACAATGTAAGAAGAGATAAGGCTAAAAGTCTTAGAGGTTTTTTAGATGAGAATGAGAGAAGATGAGAAAATTGTCAAATATGTGGAAAGAATCAAAGAAAGTTTAAGTGCAATCAAAGCATCTGGAGGAGACATTGAAGAGAAAATAATTGTAAGCAAGGTACTTAGAACTCTTCTTCCTATTTATGCAATTAGAGCATTGACTACTCAAGAAATAAGATGTGATCCAAATAATAAAATATCTTTGGATGCTCTAGTTGGAAGATTGCTAACTTTTGAGTTAGACAATTTTGATAACTATATCCTTAGTTTGAAGAAACCTAACATGGGTCTATGCAAGAATTACCAAATTGGTAAGATGGGAAAGACTAGTTTCAAAAGAAAAAACTATCAATTAAAAGAAGTCTTGGAAATTATTCATATAGACTGATCTAGATCTATTATAATAGAAAGCTATAGTGAAGAAAATTTTTTCATTCTTTTTGTTGATGACTATTCTAGAATGATGATAGTAATGCATCTAAAAGAAAAATTAGAAGCCTTTCAAAAAATCAAGTGGTATCTGGCAAGAGTAGAAAAGGAAACTATAAAGAGTTGAAATGCTTCAAATTAGATAGAGGTGGTGAATTCATCTCCAATGAATTCAATAATTTTTCATTGAAAGAGGAATCAAAAGACAAGTATCAGCTCCTAGTACACCACAATAGAATGGTATAGCTAAAAGAAGAAATAGATCTATCATGGATTCTGTAAGAACCCTAATGATTGAAAAGAATGTTTCTCTCAAATACTGGAAGGAAGCTATTAGCATTGTAGTTCATACCTTGAATAGAGTACAATTGAAGAAAGATTCAAATAGAACTCCTTATCAGCTATGGTATGGCTACAAACCCAATGTAAGTTACTTAAAAGTATTTGGTAGCAAATGTTATATCTTAAAAGAATCTAGAAAAGGAAAATTTGATGTAAAAGGTGATGAAGGCATATTTCTAGGATATTCATATAGAAGTAAAGCATAAAAATGTTTGAATTTGTCTACTCACAAGATTATAGAAAGTGCACATGTTAGAATTGATGAGTTTACAAAAAAGAGTGAAGAAGAAAGAAACAAGGAGCTAGAAGATTACAAAAGATTTTTTTACTATGAACCTAATACCCTACCAAATCTATCTAAGAGAAAGGAAGCTTCATCTCCTGGGTCCTCCAATTCTCCAATAGTTACCCAGTTGTAGATAGTGCAACCCGAGCTACAGTCAAAAGGACTCGAGCCACAATTAGAGACTACCGAGCTAGTTCAAACCAGGCCTGATGGACCTAAGTCATAGAAAGAAGGTCCCAAGATTGAAACTAAAATTCAAGATGAAGAAGGTGGAACTCATTCAAAGCCCAAAGAGCCTGTGTTAGCAAGATATGTTAGAAGGTATCATGCACCTAACCAGATCATTGAAAACAAATCTGATGGAACAATGACAAGAAGAAAATTAAAAGGTACATGTTTACTAGCTAAATTTAAACCTAGAAGTGTTAAAGATTCTCTGAAAAATGAAAACTAGATTAAAGCAATGAATGAAGAGATAGAATAAATATAAAAAAACAAAACTTGGACTCTTGCTCCTAGACCCAAGGATAAAATTATAATCAGTACAAAGTGGATATTCAGAAATAAGCTGAATGAAGATGGAGAAGTTTCAAGAAAAAAAGAAAGATTGGTGTGCAAAGGATATTCTCAAGAAGAAGGTATTGATTATGGTGAGACTTTTGCTCCTATGGTAGGACTATAAGGTTTTAGAACTTTACTAGCATATGCAACACATAGAGGATTTAAAGTATATCAAATGGATGTCAAATTATGTTCTTGAATGTAATTCTTGATGAAGAAGTATATATTGAATAACTAGAAATTTTTGTAGATCCTAGCAAAAGAGACATGGTTTTCAAGTTACACAAAGCATTATATGATCTCAAGCAAGCTCCTAGAGCTTGGTATAAAAGACTTCATAATTACTTGGTATAGTTTGGCTTTTGAAGGACAAATGATAATAGTAGTCTATATATCAAGGAAGGACCAAAAAAGAAGATTGTGTTGGCAAAAATATTTGTGGATGAGACTCTATTTATAGAAAATGATGACTTGTGCAAAGCATTTTCAAAATAAATGAGTTAAATTTTTTTTAGATGTCTATGTTTAGTAAGATAAAATTCTTATTTGGATTGTAGATACAATAGAACAAAAATGGTATCTACATCACTCAATCTAAGTATATCAAAGAAATACTAAAAAAGTTTGGAATGGAAGATTCAAGACTAGTTGGAACTCCTATGTCTACTAGACATAAGCTCTCGAAAAATGATGATTCCAAAGAAGTAGATCATATCACATATAGATCAATGACTAGAAAATTGTAGTATGCAGTACACATAAGGTCTGATATTGCTCTTGCAGTTGGAATAGTGGCAAGATTCTCAAGAAATTCCAAGGAAAATCATACGATGGAAATCAAAAGAATCGTGAGATATTTGAAAGGTACTGAAAACTATGGTTTATGGTATAAAATTGGAGACAATTTGGACTTGTAAGTATTTAATAATGCTGATTGGGCAGGAAGTATTGATGACAGAAAAAGCACTACTGGTAGAGCATTCTTTCTTGGTAAAAGACTAGTGTCTTGGACAAGCAAGAAGCAAAATTGTACATCTCAATCCACAATAGAGGTAGAATATGTGGCAACAATAGTTAATTTTTCTAACATTGTTTGGTTCAAATAATTGTTGGAAGGAATGAAGATAAAGATCAAGGATCCAATAGTCATATATTGTGATAACACCAGTGCAATCAACATATCAAAAAATCTAGTGATGCATACCAAAACAAAGCACATTGCTATACAATATCACTTCTTAAGAGAGTTAGTACAAGAGAAAGAAGTAAAATTAGAATAGGAACATATTGTAGACATATTTACCAAGCCATTACCCAAGGATGCATTTCTATATTTAAGAGGTAAGCTAGGGGTCATTCCTCTATCTAAAATTCACTAAATGAAAGCTTAGTAATGCATCAAACATAACCTATTAAAGATCAATCAGTTGGTGTAGAATTAGCAAGGGCATATTGTAGTTGAATTAGTACTTAAGGTACATTGGTATTAACAAAATTGATATCTTTGGCATGTTTTGTCAAAGAGGGAGAAGTTTACTATCATATCTCTGAGAAATTTTTGGAACCAAAACAAAGTAAGGAACTAATGAGGGAGAAGTTTTCCAAAAAAGAAAAAGTTTGTTGAAAGAGGGAGAAAGTTCTGAATGAACTTGGTAGTAGTTGTTGTAGACATAATCAAGTGAAAGAAAGAGTTCATACTGATAGAGGGAGTTCTCAAAGAACCAATCCAAAATTTCATTGTGCTATGACATGTTGTGTTGCCATCAATGCCAAAGAGGGAGATTATTGGATATAATTGATTAATTATGTGTTGTCTTTGATGTTACAAAAATTTCATATCATTATCAGTCAGTATATACTGAGCTCACTTGAGCAGTGAAGACAATTTTGTGTGTCTACCGAGCATTCCCATGATTGCCTAGTTCAAAAGGCAGTGTCTACCGAGTTTACTTGAGTGCCAAAGGAAAGTATGTTGAAAGTAAGTGTTAACCAAGATCACTCAGTTAATGAAGGAAAGTTGGATGGAACTAGTGCTAACTGAGCTCACTTGGTTGCCAAAGGATTCTCAAAAAGTTTTTAGTGTTAACCAAGTGTCTATTGGTTAATAAAGGAAATCATTTTTGAGTTAGTTTCTACTGAGCTTGGTTGGCTAACGAAGAATTTTGTTATTTTGGCATAGTAAGTTGAATTGATTTATCTATTGATTCCAGATGATTGAGGTGATGAATATTAATTATTCTAAGTTGTATTTGAGGTGACTTAACAAAGTGGAAGATATAAGTATAAGGTCAAGTTTGTGATTTCAAAGTATGAAGTGAATGAAAAGCATGAAGATGTTATTGAAGATCTAATGATGAGAAGAGGAAGTGAACTTGAAGGATAAGAAGAGTACCCTTGTGAAGCAAAAAATCTATATTTGATCAGGAAGGATCAAGTACAAGCTAGAACAAAGATTTATAATAAAAAATTTAATTACATTCAAATCAGGTAATCTCATTGTTACTCTCTAACTATTGTAACAGTGATCTAAATCTTCTAACAGAGTTGGCTTAACAACTATTTGCAAATCCTCTAACAAGGTGGCAATTCTATTGAATTGTCTAAAGACCTCTGACAAGGCCACTCATAATAGGGTGATTAAATACTTTAATAGGGTCACACCTAATAGTGTGTTTTGTAACATTTAATAGGGTTGGCTCCTAATAGGGCTTACTTTAGAAGAGTGAAAATAGTAACTAGTTGCAATTGGTGGTTTTCCCAAATTGGGTTTCCACATTAAATCTTGGTGTCAAATGTGTTCAAGCTATTTTATTTTATGTTTTTACAATTAAGTTAAATTAGTGGTAATCACAGATAACATCTAAAGTTTGTATGTCAAGAATTTACCAAGTTACAACATTCTGTATGTGTTTATTGAGCTTCAACAATATTTAGTTTTTAGTTTGCATTTTGTACTGATATCTAAGGGATCTAGGATTTATTTTAGTAGTAACTAATTCACCCCTCCCCTCTTAGTTACTCCTCTTATATTTTTAACAACATCATCATGCTTGATGGAGCTGATTACCATAGCCATCCCATTGTAAACTACCTTAGTGTAGTTTTCTACTTTCCTTTTAACCAGTTTCTCTCCTATGGGTACATTACCTTGTTTGCTAAGACCAATTACCTCATATATAAGGTTGAAAAAAATGTCTACTACATTATCTTACATCCATAACTTTCCATCATGTATCCTTCTTATTATAATTTGTGTCCATTCATTTGTATCTAGTTCACAGTAAAAATGATACTTAAACAAGTCTAATTCACTCAAATGTTCAAATCCAACCTTAACTATCATGTCATGTTTAAAGACCAATTCCATATCCTTGTTCATATATTTGCTACCAATAGAGTCAAACTTGCAATTCAAATAGTTTTTTACATCTTCTAGATAGACTACATTGTTTGAGGTGATAAACAATGTAGAATTAGGGTTTCCATCACTAGGTTTTATGAATAATACCTTAAAATTAGGTCTATCTTCATTTTCAACACTATGAATAACTGAAATATCCATATTTCTTATCAACAATATCTTTTACTGAACAAATATTGCAGAAAAATGATAAAGTACCTTTTTTTGAAAATAGGTTTTTCTTTGAAATCGCTCTGAAAAGTTGCTTTCAAATGCTCTTCACTTTGAATGTGTTCACAATGAAGTAAAATCAATTCTGTACTCCATTTATGAATCAACTTGAAACTACATTAATTGCATACTTCACAAATATGAAAAAGCTGCTATTTACATTTTGCAATTAGATAACTATCCAGAATCATCTGTTCAATCTTTGAATGTCATCCAAGGTTTACTATAGCCTCATTTCATCATGAAAAACATCCTCAAAACTTTTCATCACAAAATTCTCTGCAAAATGTACTTTTCATCTTCTATTACAAAATCAACTGTTACCGGTAATACCAGTAACTCTAAATTTCATCATAGCTTGTTTAGATGAGCTTCAAATCACAAGTGAGCTTAGGTACCATCTAAGCATTACTGAATACACCATTTCCCAATTTCACTACCTCTAATTTTGTCTCTGCATGAAGTTCTCAAATTCTGATGCTATGAACAAGCTTAATTCAACTTTATTGAATCAAACTAAACATCTACTTTCAATATTTCTATCTCATCATCATCTAAATTTTCTTTTGAGATATCTATTCCTTTCATGCATGCTTCATTAAGTTCTTCTTAAAGTTCACTCAAAATGTTGCTTTGTTCTTCATTACTTTTGCTAGTTTCAAAGTTCCTTTCCTAGTTCCTTCTATCATTTTTGAAGTTTCTTCCATCATTCCTTATGTTCTTGAAGCTTCTTCCATTGTTCCTTCTATCTCTGAAGTTTCTATCAATTTTGTAGTATTTTGCTATGTATCTAAAGTTATTGCATAATTGACATACAAGTGCTCTACTTCTAGGATTCTGCTAATCATCAGGTACATGAAAGTTTTGAGAAATGTGTCCTAAATTGTTACACTTATAACAAACAATCTATCTTCTATCTTCATAATATCTTCTTTCTCTCAATGTCCTTTCATTAGATCTTCTTCTATCTATAGGGTTAGTATTTCTAGACATTCTACTATTTCTTCTATCATTATCATACTTAGGTTTCCTACAATCAATTGCATTATGATCCATACCATGAAAGTTATAACAATAAAAGTCCTTAACATGATTAAATGTCTTATTAGTACAATCCTTTTTCATATGACCTATTTTATTACATAAAAAGCACTTACCACTAAATTCATACCTGGTTGTCTTGGGAGTCTCCACTTTCTTTAGTTCATCCAAGATTTTAACTTCCTTGATTTGCTCAATTTCTTAAGGTTTCTCTAAAGATTGACTTGACTCAATATTATCATTAGATTTGCCTTTTTCTCTTGGATATGATCTAATCTTAGGTTTCTTTGTAGAAATTTTAATTAAATAACCAAGACTAGTCTTGTCATTAGAAGGTCTCTGTATAGACATAGAATCATCAAGATTTTCTCTACTATAATAGAGCTTCTCAAGCTACTATTTGCATTTTGTCAATTAAACTTTCACAATAGTATTGTACTTAAGGAGTTCTTCATGATCTTCTTTCAATGTTTCAAACTCAGACATTTTCTTTGCTAGACTTGCTCTCAGATCTACATTTTTAGTCTTTAAATTAGATTCAATTTTGCTAAGATCATTTCTCAAAGTCAACTTTAGATTTCTAATCTTTAATTCACACTTCAAGATTTTGTACTCTATCTTCAACTTTGAATAGTCATAATCAGTAGTTCCAGATTTAGTAAATTCAGGGTTGGATTTTAGATGTTCAATCTTTTCTTTCAACTAACCAATGTATACTTTGGAGTCTTCATATATGTCTTTTAGTTTATCTTTTTCTTCAGTACAAAGATCAATTTGTTCAAGAGCTTCTTCAAGGTTCTTCATCAACTTCTCCATATCCATAGAGATCTTACTTAAGTTGTTAAGCCTCTTCAAAGTAACTATGCTCTGATACCAATTGCTAGAAATAGGGATTACTAGGGAGGTGGGTGAATCAATAATCTACAAACTTTAGTCATTAACTAGATATTGTTACTTACTTTAAACCATGAATAATAAAGCAATAAAGTAATGCTGAACAATAACAACAATAATTCATAAAAGTAAGTCATGACACCATATTTTGTTAACTAGGAAAACCCTGGCTAAGGGAAAATCCCAGTGGGAATGATTCTCCCTAGATAATATAATGATATATATGTTCCTTGTTAGAGGATGGACCCTATTAGGAGTCAATGAGAAAATTTAGTATAACAATCTCTATTAGGAGACTTTGAATCCCTATTAGGAGATTACAACCTTGTTAGGAGTTGTAGTATAATGTATGCAAGAAGAGCCCACTACCCGAACATGCAATTTCAACTACAAGAAGAGCTCACTACTTAGATAAGTAATCTACTATTATTTTCCTTTCTTCACTGATCTATTATCTTCAACTTGATCTTGGATCACCAGATAGTTCATACAAAACTTCACATATATTGCTTTCACAAAATTTTCTTTCTTCGCATAACTTCACAATTACATAATAGCATGCACATACACTTCTTATCACAAGAAGTCCTTTGCATAAATACCATGCCTTTACATCAAATATTGCTAGGTTAGCTAAGACCACAATTTACTTTTCCAAGTTAGAGTAAACATCTAGGATGTCAGTCCTAATTGGACAAGTAATTGTGTTGCAACCAAAATAATTCTTACCTTCAATTCCACTGTCCAAGGTTATACACATCATCACCAACATGTATACTATCTCCATGTAACATCTCTTCTCATAATATAACGTTTGCAACATGTTATAAATAAAACAATATAGTGCTATAAACCAAATTCTATACTTAGACAATTTTCTGATAACCAAACACTAAGTATCTTTATTTCTGAAGTTTCTTGTCAACATGTACATCATGTGTTTCCATTAATGACAAAAATTACATATCACTATTAGCCAATTGTCAACTCAATGATACATTTGGACACAAATACACAAGCATTGAAGTAGGAGAATCATCCAAAAATGTAGAAGAAAAGAACATCAAAGGTAAAAAATCCAAACCTACTTTTCATAATTGTGGTATGAAAGGACATACTACTAATGTGTGTAGGAGCAAGACTATAAATCAGAATGCCAAGCCTAAGAACATGGTTTGCTGCCACAAGTGCAATAAGCAAGGTCATTAGGCACATGAATGTAGAACCAAGATGATGCATACACAAATATTTGAAGGATATTGTTACAACTATTATAAGTATGGACATAGAGCTTTTGAATGCAAATCTAAACTCATGTGGTCATCAAGCAGACAAGAAAAGGTAAGGAACAATGACAACTCTTATAACTAGGATTATAATACAAGATATAATTGTCATTATTGTCAATAATATGGAAATGTTCCTAAGAATTGCATTAAGACACACTTTAGTGGGAACTACCAAAGGTGGTTGAGCCAAACCACATGTTTTAGCTATTTGAAGATTGGTCACATTAGTAGATATTGTCCAACTAGGTCAAAGGCACCAAGTTGTGAATTTGATAAAGGAAAAGGTAAGGTAGATGTTTAACACATCAGAGATGAGATGAATAAGACATGAATTGAAAGGATGATTGTGGCACATCAAATGGAGAAGGGATCACTTCATCTAATGGGTTAGGTGATCACACCTCATCAAACTAGGAAATCAAAAGGTATGTGGGACTGATATTTAAAAGTTATATTATACATCAGTTCCAAAATGACTTAGCACTGAAAAGATTACATTAGCATGAATAAAGATGCAAGATGTTATTAGAAATCCAAGATAAATATTTAAGATTTTCATGTTGTTGTTGAGGATGAAATATTTCCTATGTGTGCTAAGTGAAATACTAGAAGATGTTGTCTTTATAGATTGGCTAGTTGATGCCAAGTTCATTGTGGTTTCTGAGTGATTGAAATGCCAATGGATGCCAAGTGAGCCTCAAATTAGTTAATGTTGAACTTATAGCTGTGTAAGCACTCAACATTTATTACAAGGTTTTCAAAGGGTATTTGATTGATTTTAGCTTATTTGTCATCATTTCAAATTTGAAGAAAGAGTGAGCAAAGTAGAAGGTGACATAGAAATCCATTTCAAACAGTTGTAGAAGATTTGAGTAGTGAATCTTCACCATTTTGTTAGATCACATAAGGTATTTATCAAGAGCCAAGCTACATAGTTAAAATTTTGTGAACCCTAGTTTTACATTATAATGTCTAGTTCAAAAAATGTAGAAGGGAAAGAAGTTTTGAATGTCCAATTAGTAAGTAATGAGGTAAAGCAACCCATTTTCAAAGCTATTCCTAATATTGCATACAAGCAAGACCCTTCTAGTGCATTGTTGATGATTCCACCGAATGTGATAATGGTACAAGATGTAAGAAAATGCTATAACTATAAGATAGGAATCATTGGTGATATGGAGATTAGGGAAGAATACAATAAACTCTATGACAATGGTGTTTTAAAAGAATAATTCTAAATTGTTGAGAAAAAGGGATTGACATGAGCTCTAGATTTTTCAAATGTATTCAAGACAGAGTGGATAAGGATAGTACTTAGCCAAATTCATGATGGTTCATTATGGTTGGAAAATGGACCTATTAAGATTACTTAGAGAATAATTCATAGGGTTACTAGTTACCCAACCCTAGATCGGTCTAAGACACTAAAAAGTAATTCCAAGGAAGTAATTGAGAAGAATATTGGAGTTGTCTGGAATAAGAGAGGCATGAAAATTGATACAATTACTAATATTTGGATAGAATTTACTATAAGGGTAATTTCACACAAGTTTTACCAATTTAGTAGATTGAAAAATGTGCCCTTTATAGTTGTGGATGTGGGATACAAAATTGTTAAGAAAGATCACACATATGATCTAGTAGAGCTACAATTGATGGAGAACCTTGCAATCAGAAAGTCAAAGAGTGCACAATGTAAATTTGTTTCCATATTGATTTGTATATTCTTTATGTGCAAAACAAATTTCCCTTATTTGGTACTGTGGGATGGAAAACTAATAGATCAATAGCAATACAGATTGGTGAGTATATTGAGTAATCAGGAGAAAATTTTGAATCTTTGATGACAAGTTATTTTGAAGACTTCAAGAAGTCAATGAAGGAAAGATTAAGAATACCCATATCCTTAGTTGATAAACACTATGATGATGTATTTTTTCTTGTGGATGCTGATTATACATTTGTAGAAGCTCCTACACCAAGGGTAAGATGGTTGAGACCCTTAGGTTATGAAATTAATGTGGATGAAGGCTCTACAACTATAACAACTTAACTTGTAGAAGAGGTAGATAAAATCGTAAAGGTATTTGGAAACTATGAGATGGTAAAGTCAAAAATTACCATGGAATTGAAGACTACCTTTTCCAGGAAGAAAAAGGAAAACTTAGTGAAGAAACTAAAAGACAAATTTAGATAGGGTGACAAGGAGAAAGAAGAAGAAGAAGAAGAGGATGAAGAGGAAGGAGAAACCCAAGCTCAAGCACCTCTTGCATTGACTAATGGTATGGGAGAAGACCAAGAAGAGAAAGAGATTGAAGGTGTCGAGGGAAAAGAGGTCGAGGAAGCACCTACTTCTGCTGAGTCAAAGAAGAGAAAGGCCTAGACCCAATTAGTGACTAAAGCTAAGAAGATAGCTAAGCCGAGTCAGCCCAAGACCACTGCACCTACTACAAGAGCCAACACATGTACAACTGCAAAAAAGGCCAAGGAAAAGACAAAACATGTAAAACAAGGAGGTCAAGAGTAGAAGAGACCAAAAAGGAAGTATGTGGCACAAGAAGATTTTGATGAAGAGAGAAAAAAGTAAGATGAAAATAGTCAATTTAAGGTGGCAAATCATAATCTTTTTTAGATCTAAACAATTTATGTGAAAATATTAGAAATAGTGCAGACCTATTTGGATTTGGTCATGTTGATTTTGATAATTTGCGTAAAGTACAAAAAAATCAAGTAGAGGAGGCCATATATGCCATGATGGCAAAATTCAAGACTACCCCACTAGAACTTGCTAACTCAATGCCAAAGAGTCTATATGACAGAGTTGAGAAGAAATGACACTATTGTCTAGACTTTGAGAAACAAATTAGAGAAACATCTCTTGCCCAAGTAATGCCTAAACTAACTAAGTCACAAATTGCTAAGGCTATGAAGAAGTATGCAGTTAGGTTTGTACCTAAATACTGAGCCTTTAGCATTTTGCAAAACAATATTGAGGATATTTTCAAGAAGACCACTCAGATGTGGAAACTTACTTATGGGTTGAAAAAAGTAAAGGAAAGAGAAGAAGAACCCATTGAAGTAAAGGATGATGAATAAGATGATGATAAAGCTAAAACTGTTGGAGGAGGAACAAAAAATCAAGAAGATGACAAGACAACAACTAAGCCAGAGCAATAAAAGAACAAAGTGTGCAAGACACACAATTATCAAGTGCCAATCCTCCACATGTCACAAGTGAGACCACTAAAATAGTAACTATCAAGGATGTTTCTGATCTATCAGCTTAGAATATCAATCCCCTTACTAAAGGTGATTTGAAAGATATTATATCGATCTACACTGTAGGCCAAACTTTGTAATAATCCTATTTTGGTTAGTATGGATGAGTTATAAAATTCAATGACTGATGTTGCAAGGGAAAAGATGAATCCACAAGAACCACCTTCTTTCATCACTCTAGTCACTAATGTACAACCTTTGGTCCAAATGCCAAAAGATACATCTAATAAGGTTGATACAATTGCCAAGATTGATTCAATAAAGAAGAGCACAATGGAAGCACAAGTTACTACTATAGAAATAGGCCAGTTAGACTCATCTGCACCTACAACACAAGGACAAGGTGCAAGTCTAGTCATTGTGGAAAAATAGGGTAAGCCTAAAGAGAGTGAGATAACACCTAAAATAAAGGAGCAAACTTCTATTCAAGCCTTGGTAACCTTACCAGTATCTAGCACTCCATCAAGTCATACTCTTTAGAAGCTGAGCATAGATGCTACACCACTATAGATCTCAGTGCTGAGCCTGAGTACATCTAAGGTAGAAGAAGTGATCCAATATGGAGATGTGAGCCTTGATGAAGAGATAATTTTTCCTCAGTATTATTTTGATACTATGACTATAGAACAAATTGGCATATTGCAGCAGGCCCTAGCAAGGAAAAGCACCAAGAAATGCTTAGAAGGGAGCATAGGCAAAAGCAGGCCCTACAAGATATTAAAGACATATTTTTAGATGCATTTAGTTTGCCAACTCCATATGAGAGCAAACCACTAATGGAAAAATTGACAAATATAGTGGAAAAGGTCAACAATGAAGACCTAGATACAAATGCCAAATTACTTGAATGATTAGAAAAGAAGTTCCAAAATAAAGTGAATGAGAAAACATTAGGTGATATAGCACTAACACAAGTTGCATTGTCAACTAAGGTTGAGGATGTGAATGAGAACATATTCTCATTGTACACTAAATTGTGCAATCCATCACTTTTCACCCAAGAGACCAGAAGTCACATTCTAAGTCTGGAGAGCCAAATTTCTACATTAGGTGTAAAACTACCAATGAATCCAAGTAAGAGTGAGAAGAATTTTAGGACATTGTTTCACACACAGAGTTAGTTAGCTATATTGACAGCAGAGGGGGCCAACATAAGGGCCAAACTAACTAGCATCCAAGCAACCCTCACCCCTCATATGGAAATTTTGCACAAGGATCTAGGCTATACCAAAACCTTAATGAAGAAAGACCCAAATCTTTCCACCTTGTTGCCAAGCTAGCAATCCAACTCAAGTCATTGGATGTAGCATGTGAGAACTATGATGCAACTCTTAAGATGATATTGGATGTCCATAAATATTTTTTGGAAAAACATAAAATAAGTGTTTAGCCCATTTGACATAAGTGTCAAAAAGGGGGAGACATATTTTTGGGGGAGAATAAGAAAGAAAGAAGATAAAAGGGGAGACATATTTTTGGAGGAAATAAAATAGAGCAAAGAGAGTAATAAAGAATAAGATGAAAGAGTATCAGGAAAGAAGTCAAAGTGTTTCTGTAGAGACACATTTACTCAATAGAAGCACAAAATTTTGGTTATAGAACAGACATATCAACTTAGGGGGAGTTATCAAATTTTGAGGTATCTAAGTGATTATAAATTTTTGAAAATTTGAAGTTTTGTATGTAAGCTGAGTTAAGATATGTTATGCTCATGAGATCAAGGATATTAATGTATATTCAAGTGATTTTGACACTCATGTCATAGGGAGAGATTGTTGATATCATATTAGTTTTGACAAGTGAGTATCAACACACTTAAGTTATTTACTTAGTTCATGCTGAACTAGTAGTACATGTCAAGCACAATCTATTTATATAGACCATGCCAAGTCATAGTGAGTGCCAAGCCACTCATATGACAAGTCACTCAAGTTTTGAGTAGATAGTATATGCTAAGTGACATAGGAGTCGAGTAAAAAATAGATGCTAAGCAATATAGGTGCCATGTCCAAGCAGAAATATTAATGTATGCCGAGCATTAGAGATTTTAGATGCAAATTAAGATAGTTTTGACATATTTGTTTATAATGGCACAAACAACTATGTAAACCATTTTTGATCCAACTTAAGATTAAATTCTGATATTTTGGGGATAAGGATAAATCTCAAGTTGGATTCTCTATGTAATTACATGTAGCCAATCAGAAAATGGGAAGGATTAAGCAGCAAAATGGATGAATCTCAGCCATATATTCATACCTAACCCTAAGTTACTAAGTCTTCTTAAGGAGGATGAAACACTAATTTCTCTACATTGATTAAAGGAGTGAAGAGGGAAGTTTGCATGCATAAATAGAGCATTCATGGTGGCTTAGGAGTTATGAAGTGAAAATACATTACAAAATCAGTTAGAGTAGAACAAAGGATAGAGAAAAGGATACAACAAAGAGACATTTGATCAAGAAGGATCAGAAAGACATTGTTTAGAGGTGATTTTTTATCAAGTAATCAAGTGCTTACTACAAGATCAATTTTGAGATAATCTAACAGGTGATTTTAGTCAAAATCTCTTAACTGAGTAGTCCTAACAGGCTATATGAAATCCTTTAATAGGGTGCTTACTTAATTGTGAGTTAAAGTCATTTATCAAGGTACACTTCTAATAGGGTGTTGAAATCCTCTAACAAGGTGAGATGTAATAGTCTTTGTAAGCCTTTAATAGGGTAGACCTTTCATAGGGTAGATCATGTTTAATGGTCAAAACATTGTAACCTTCATTGGATACACTTTATTCTTATAGTAGTGAAGATTTGTGGGTGTCATCCCCACCCTAGTTTTACCTTCTCATTGGAGGGTTTTTGGGTAATCATATCTGGTGTCATATGTGTATGATTGCTTATGTGTTTACATGATTTAAATGTACATGCTTTGCATGTTATTTTAGTTTACTCATTGAATGTATGAGATGGATGTGCGGTGAAAGTTTTTATGGGTCCAAGTTTAAACTACTGATTCACCCCCCCAGAAGCTTACCTTTCTTATTGTAATTCCAACATTGTAATCAAAATCATCATGGTTGAAATATATTCAAAATATGGAAGCATATAGGGAGCACACTCATTATTTCTACTTCATGCCCAAGTGAACAAGCTAGATGATCAAAGCACATGTCTGAACACATTTTTTTGAATATGTTTGACATCATTGGGTTAGAATTGCTAGCAAATTGCCCAGAAATGATTGAACACAACCCGACTTTATGAATTACCATGACTACAAGATATGCACGATATTGGCAGGTTTTTTAAATTCAACAACCTTTACTATCATCCTCTAAGCTCCTCCAATGTAGAAGTTCATAGAAACATAATATTTACACTAATTTAGGTGTAGTGTTTCTTTTATATGTGTAAGGAAACTTGGCAACAAAGAATATAACCATTTCCACATAACCCATAATAGATCTGAAATAATCACGGAATTAAAATCCACATGCAAGAGAATAGACAACATACCCACAAAATTGTGAAACAAGATATACCCTGGGAAACCCTCATTGAGGGAAAAAACCCAGCCTCCAAAAGCATCCATCAACATGTATTATTCAGCAAAAAATACCATTGCCATACAACCATGGAAGCCTTCATGGCCATAGCCACAACCAAGAAAATTATGTGAACAAGCATGAATCCACACATCCCATGCCATGCTTTCAACCTTCACAAATGCTCCCTTGGCTAACCTGTCAAGCCTTGTCCCGCTCGACTCTTGCCTTTTTGTCTTCTCCTTGTCACTCTCTCTCTTTTTTTTTCTCTCTCTACAACAACTACCCTTGTGGTTGCTTATATAGTAGCAAGTCCCACAAAACCACCAAGTGGTATTACATAAACCATGTGCTACCTAACCCACTGACCCCACATTTAATATTGGGCATTTAATTCTTTTTTCCCCAATATTAAATAATTACATGAAATATTTTCACAATGTTACAATACAACTCATCAAGAATATTCTATGGGAATCTTTACATGTTGCACGTCCATCTAGGTACAACATTGCATAATAAAAATAAAATAATAAAATAACAATATTATGCAATGTGTGCAACACCCATTATCTCAACAATCTCCCACTTGTTGTATACATTTCATAGGGTCAATCCGTAGCCACATAAATGAACAAGGGAACAATCCCTCCCAGCACATCCACCATCATGGATCAAAATACACCAAGTGCTCCATCCTGGTACCCGCGACAAAATCAAAGTATCCAGCATCTCGAACATGAATGATCTCACCTCCTATTATGCCACTGTCACTGGACATACATAGAAGCCATCCAAAGAGAAAACCACCCAACCTGTTGCATTAGAAGATCATAAAATCCTGTACCAACTAAAATTCCAAGCACAAATAACCTAATCCAAAGGTAATCACATGTATCCGTAGTTGTCAAAATATCCATAGCTGAAATAGCACCCACAACAAGTGCCAAACCCATCCAACTATCCATATCTCTAAGATATAACAAGTGAATCTCATATCACTGACATATCCAATCTACAACCTGCAATCACAAGCCTCAAGAGCAATACCTGCCACATATATACCAAGAAGCTCCCACTGCAAAAGATAATGTCAAATCTATAACCAATCCACTCAACACATCTCAAAGAAGTGAATCCATGTAGCATCAAGGACATCCACAATACATAAACTAATATCCTGCAAGAACAACTCTCATAACAAGTCTCCAATAGTCTCCGAAATTCTCCACAACCAACAGAGGAAAGAGAAAGAAATAACCATGTCATCTCTCATATGACAAACATGAGCACAAACCAGTGATCAAAATCTCCAACCAATCTCAAATCTAGTGTAAGCAAAACCAAACATCCAGGAAGATAACCAAGACTAGAGAAACCATGCAAATCATAACCTGTATCATGTCCTTCTACACACACCTCTAGATGTAAACTGTGCAAGAATGATCTCCTCCATAAAACCCCAACAAGAAGCCTCAACAACACCCAAACCATACCATATAACTCATTATGGATGTAAGCCTCTCACAAGAAGATCAAACTCATAAACCATTCCTAAACCAAGGAATAACCATTCCTAATCCAAAGAAAATGCCCAATATAAAAGCATCTCCCAAACTCAACCAGCATAACAACATATGCACATGGAGATAACCAATGCTAAACCATCTCTCAAATGAACCCTCCAGAACTAACTCATGTACCATAGCTCAAGATCCATATCCATGAAAGACAAGCATAAATATAATGCACTTGAGAAAAAATAATGGGCTATACCTCTCAAGTAGCAAATCGCCGAGTAGACCAAGAGTGGGGAATGAGAATGCTCATCAAGATACCCAAGTCTCAAACCAAGACTCATCTAAGAAAAATCTCCTCTCAAGTCCATATCAGGTGATTGCCCCTCGGACTTCCTGATGAAACCATCAACCGTCCCAACAAATACTTCTCTAATCCAAGAGAAATCAGCATCACCACAGTCTCTAAGTATCCATGAGCACCTGTAACCAATCAATCCATGCCAACTCCAAATGCAACATAGCAATATCATGAAGTATCCAGCTTATGATCAGTGTACTCAATACCAAGAAACTAAACCAAGATCAATGTCAAAGTTCCAACCATGGCCTCAGGAACATAAACATGACAACATGATCTTACCATCTCAACCAAAGAGATAACATGCTCCATATGAACATACCATAACATGTCACAACTCTAAACACGTATCAAGAGTATACCATGACATAATAATGAAACCATCCTCACACCAAGGATAACATGCAAAATAAAAAATATAAACCACACCTTTGCCAAGAACCCTATGAGTCCTCAAGATGCAACCATCTCCACACACCATGTAGAAAACCATCTCCACATACCAGGAAGAACCATCTCCATACACCATGAAGATAACCAATAACTCTATGAGTCCTCAAGATCTAACCATCTTCAAACACCATGAAGATAAAAAGTGCACCATGCAAATGTCAAAGACGCTTCTGCAGCAACAGGATCTAAGACAAACCTCCAACATCTACAAACACTCAATAAATATATCAATGCCAACAAATCCCACTCAAATGTGGTACCAAGTCACTTGTGGCATCATAAAATTCATCTCCTATATGAAGATCCAAACTAAACCAGGAACTAATCCTGCACTGTCACCTCATCACTGTCACAAGCTCCCACTAAACCGTGTATCCAAGCTATCCATGACATAATGATGAAAAATAACCATCTTCTAACCATGAGAATCAACCAAGGCATCAAACCATCAAAGAACTCAAAGTGCACATCATGAGCTCCTCAAAAGAAACCAAATAACCATGATCCTCAATCAAGAAGATATACCATCATAACTGAATCAAAAATCCAAGCTAATGAACATCAAGAATGTAACTGTATAACCAATCATGTCATGCCAAAATCCATGACACCATGATCACATCCATGAATCGAGCATCTGGCTCTCAATATGTCCAACTTGTCAGCATAGAATAGTCAACCACAATCCTCTGCCATGACTGTACCTGGTAACAAGATCTCATTCCTTCTACATGAAAAATAAAATCAGCAAATTATGTGACTCAGGGCATAGACAACCCAAATCCAAGCCACCAATTTGAATATGCATCAATAATGAAAGATCAATGGGCAAAGACAACCCATAATCAAGCCATAAATGCAACCTGTAAGTATAGACCGCTTACAACACTGCACAACTTGTAGACCCAACAAGACATCATGCATATCCAAACCAAGCACTGATAACCATATCATCATGAGACCAATCTGAAATATGAACTGAGTATACAATGACATCAAATCTTAAATCTCCAATGCCATAAACTCACAATGTTACCATAGTCAAAATATTTCTATAAACTATTTAGATCAATATATTAATAAATAAATCATGCCAAACCTACACAAAATCTAAACCAATGTGTAGATCTCTCCAAGAGCTTTCCGTTGACTACTCGAAGTCCAAAATCCGACTCCGTATGCCCAAGTTATGCCCTAATCCGTGCTCAAAATAAATAACATCTGACTTTAGGGCTCTTAAAACTTGAAAAGATTTCAAAATCATGGAACCAAACTTACACCATCTTGTAGTGCTCTGAATTAGCTTTCCAATGCCTATAAGAACTCTGAAATCCGATATTCTAAGAGAAAGTTATGGCCATTTTACTAAGACAATCTTTTTACCATTTTCAATACGATTTTTCATTTAAATTTTTTTTTTTTTCAGTGACGAAAATTCCGACAGGATTAAATTTGATGGCCATCATGGGCTGAAACCAAAAAACTCTTTCATTTTCTCTTAACATGGCCAAACTAGGGCATATTATATATCAAATTTTATGGAAATGTCGATCCGGATCCAATGGTGAGGTCTGTTTTACCCAGGAGGTCATTTTTGCAAGCTACCCCCCCAAAACCCTCATTTTAATTGAAACATCCGAAAAAAAACCTTTTGTCCAACAATTTCACATGCCCAAATATTTTAATATCCCGTCATAATAGCAAACCCAAATTCCTCAGATCTGCAATAAATCATTCATATATCTTGCTCTTTCTTTTATCCTCTCATGCATTCCCATGGATTCAATCTAGGGTTATAATAATAAAACCATAGCTCTGATACCACTTGTAAGGAAACTTGGCAACAAAGAATATAACTATTTCCACATAACCCATAATAGATCTGAAATAATCACGGAATTAAAATCCACATGCAAGAGAATAGACAACATACCCACAAAATTGTGAAACAAGATATACCCTGGGAAACCCTTATTGAGGGAAAAAACCTAGCCTCCAAAAGCATCCATCACCATGTATTATTCAGCAAAAAATACCATTTCCATACAACCATGGAAGCCTTCATAGCCATAACCACAACTGAGCAAACTATGTGAACAAGCATGAATCCACACATCCCATGCCATGCTTTCAACCTTCACAAATGCTCCCTTGGCTAACCTGTCAAGCCTTGTCCCGCTCGACTCTTGCCTTTTTGTCTTCTCCTTGTCACTCTCTCTCTTTTTTTTTCTCTCTCTACAAAAACTACCCTTGTGGCTGCTTATATAGTAGCAAGTCCCACAAAACCACCAAGTGGTATTACATAAACCATGTGCTAAAACCATGTGCTACCTAACCCACTGACCCCACATTTAATATTGGGCATTTAATTCTTTTTTCCCCAATATTAAATAATTACATGAAATATTTTCACAATGTTACAATACAACTCAAAAATATTTCATGGGAATCTTTACATGTTGCACGTCCATCTAGGTACAACATTGCATAATAAAAATAAAATAATAAAATAACAATATTATGCAATGTGTGCAACACCCATTATCTCAACAATATGATTCTTATTCTAATTGAAATGTTGAAAGGTGGAATAAAGGGAGAACATGCCATGTGTTTGACAAAATGTATCATGGAGGAGTTATCTCATTAAACACACTCCATAGTTGACAAGAGACAAATGCTACGATGTAAACTTTTTAGGAATGGACATACCATGTTTGAGCCATGAGGAAGGGAGTATGCAAATGTAGAAGATCAAGGAGTCTGTAGCAGCTATTTGGTGATCAAATAATTAGAAAGGCATAAATATTGTAAAAAATAGGATTATGACTCATACGTTAACTTCATTTGGAAACCATTTTACAATATTTCACAAAGAAGTGTTTCCGTGGGGATAACCATTTTGTCTTTATGTGTGCCAATTGTTACAAATGAAGAATGCATTGTTAATCCTTGACATAATGTTGTAAGAATGAGACATCCCCTAGAACAGTGATGACATGAAATGAAAATTTTACAAAGTCAGTAAATCCTATGAAACACCCGATGAACATGTCCATAGAAACATGAATCATTTTCTTTTCCTGAGGACATATGGCTTTGGTGGATGTGAATAGAAGGGAATTTTGTGCGTTTACTAGTTTTGATGAAGGCATGACCAATCTAAGTGAGTTTTCTCACATCTAGCATTCAAAATACATGGGAGGTAGATTTTATTACATCTCTCCACTGGAGTAATGTTCCTAAACTCAATGGAGTGAAGCTAGAATAGGTTGAATGTAAATAATAAGAGGATTAATAGATTGCTACATCATGCTATGATCCATATGCCTAACTGCGGATTGGGTGTTGAGCTATATGGAATAATTATAAAAAATTCTTAAACATAATTTCTTGTGGAATGAATGATTTCAACATCTAGAAAAGTTTCACCAAGTGCTTCATTAGAACTAATTATGAACATTTGTGACCAGTGGCTTTATAACTTTTGGGTTAATTTTTGTGAGGTTAATTAAACTCTCCCAAATGATGTAATTGGGAGGTAGTTATTAACCATAGAGGAGTAGTTCTTAACATAAAGTCTATATAAGGGATCATTTTAGTTTTTAAATAGACTTTTTGAACTTTGGAATTAGGGAACACTTATGTGAGAATTTTGATGATAAGAATTTTTTTACAAAGTGTTTATAGATTTTGTCTTTGTAATAAAAAATTCCTCTTATGTTCTTGGTATAAGAAAATAAAGGAAAGCGCATTTTGAGTTTTTTTCTAAAATCTGAATTGTTGAAACCTAAAAGTGTTGATTCTCTTTGCAGTGAGAATTTTCATTGTATTATACAAATGTTCATGAATCTTGAATCAATGTTATGCTAATTATCATCTTCAAGCATAGCTCTTGATTGTCTTTATTTGTAGTTTACAAGAAAGCTTTGAATTCCTTTGTGCATTCACCGACAGTAGCTTTCTCTTAATCCTTCAAGTTTAAATAAATCTTTATTGAAAAATTAAAAAAATTACATCTTACGAGGAAACTACCCCTCTAAATGTAGAGGAAGGCCGCATATCAAGGGCCTAGCCAATTGTTGGAGATATTGATTTGCCACACACATTCCATTGGGAAAAATCACATATTTTTCAAGTGAGAAATATGTTTACCAACAATGTTACAACCCAATTAAACCATATGATTAAATCCTTCTTTCAACATGTATGTACATGGTATCTTTTTTCAAGACTACAACCTTCTTTACTGTTTGCTCATAAACCTTGTGATTGTACACCAAAGGTTAGCTAGAGGAACATGATCATCAACCATCCACATCATAGAATCTTGTCACTTCACACCTTGGACTTGATGGAATTAGAAAATACTCAGTGAACAAGTGATAGACATAGGTCTCCTTTTCTTACTTTACTATATTCCTGCATGTGGTATTATCTCCTTATAACCACACATTACTATTGGAAATATTAGATAGACAATGTTACTAAGAGGGGAGGGGTGAATTAGGAATCAATACAACTTTTAACTTATTTCACCAACTAATCCTTCATTAATATTCTAATCTAATTACATGCATGAAAGAATGAAAGAAAATAAACATTCATAGCAATTTGACACAAGATATGGTGACCCAGAAACCTTCCAAATAGATACTACATGCTAATACCAAAATTTAACAAAATGTCAGAATGTACCTTCAAAATTGATGCCATTGTCTTGTCCCAATTTTCCTATAACACCTTGCTTGTGTGTAATGCAATTTATAGTTTTTCTAATAACTCCATAATGTGATCAATTATGGAGAAGTTATTGTCATGGATGAGTGTCTTGGCATGTGCAATGTGTTTCTACAATGCATCCATGTTTGGAAGAATCATGCCTTGGATGCCTACAAGTATGGCCTTGATCTTGGCTTCTTCCCTTAATAATTCTGCTCAACATCCTCCTCACCTAACTTTAATTTCTCCTTGGATTTTGGTGCCCTTCTTGTGAATACAAGAGTGAATGACTTAGTACATTTTTTTATGATAAACTTACCTTTCTTTCTTATAGGATCTTCTTCTTTAGATTTGTATTCTTTTGATTCATCCTCTACTTCATCTTATTCCACATTATCTCCTTTTCCCTTTGTTAGCAGGAGAGTAAAACTTGCTTGTTTCATTTTTGCTATACTCTTTCTTCCCTTTTTAACTACTTGAGGAAGCTTAAATTTAAAGTTATATCCTTGCCTTGGCTTCTTTTTAAGTTCCAAAATATAGTGCCTAAGGATCCACAGGCTCATTCAATAGAGCCTCAATGATATCTTTTGTATCATCAATGTTAACCTCATATTCAAGAGGCTTAATACTTGCCACCCTTGGTTTGACTTCCTAAATATGCACGTGCCACCCTTGGTTTGACTTCCTAAATGTGCACTCTATCACAGTCTTTCCATGAAACATATATCATATTTTTAGTCCTCTACAAGTTTATTTGGTATCCTATATCTATTATTCATCTTTTCTTTGAATGTATCAAAGTAGTTATCCATTATATAGTCAAAGTTTTCACCCATCTCTGTTATGTATTCATTAATCTGATATAGAACATGTACATATTTTCTCCATAAAAATATGGCTTTAGAAGAGAAGAATCTTTGTACAAAGACAAACAAAAAAGTTGTGAGAGAACCAAACTTACATGAATTGTTCTTGGAACCTTTGATGCTTTCCATGTTCTTATTGAACTGATTCATTAATAACTCGGCAAGGTTGAATGACATATTATTTTTCACCAACTTGTGGGCCAAATCTATTGCCTCAAATAACACACTATTAGGATGACTAGAGCTATAGATTTTTTGGTAAATCACATGAATTCCAAATTTCAATTCCATGTCTACCATTCCAGTTATCTTCATTCCTTTGCCATCCCACTCGGTAAGAGGTTTCTTTGCCAGTTTAGCTCGACCTAGGGTTTTGGTCATCTTGGCTTTGTTTAAGATTAGATGGCCAATGATTCAATGAATTATTTTCCTTGTGATCAAAATGGGTTGATCCAACAATAACTTCCCATTGTGAACTTGGCTCAGTATGAATCTTATCCATTTTGCTTGAAAATCCCTTGGTATATGTGAAATATGCGTCAAGCCCTTTTCTTCCAAATGTACATGCTTGGGTTTTAGAGTTCCATTCACACTTAACTCATTCAATGCCTCATACATTTCATGTGTTCCTAGCTCTTAAATAGGACATTTTTAGTACAAGTGTATATCATGCACGAGTAATACTTGGGAAGGAATTTGTGATTGTGCACCTACTCGGTCAAGAGATTCAATAATTCTTAGACTAATTTTGAGTGTTGGAAGCTTGCATTCTACTCCTTCAATCAACATTTTTGATCCTTTATTGTTTTTTTGTTGGAAGAAGCCATGCTTGGTAGGGTCTTGTAAGGTTTCAAAAAACTTTGAGAATTCTTTCAACAACAAACACACAAATCACTTGGAAGCACATAAATCACTCTTTACAAATAGCTCTAAAAAATTCACAGTGAAAAATGAATTTAATTTTCTTCCTTTTAACAAATTTTCACTTTTCGATGGCTAGAAATGCTTTTTTATAATCACTCGCTCGATGATAGCTTATCATCCACTTGGTTCTGCCTTTTAATACTTGACAAGAATTCATAGCTTGTCAATCTCAACATTACTCAATAGAGCCTTCAACAACTTGGTGTCCACACAAAATACTTCAGTGTAACCCAAACTTTCTTGGTAGGGTCTTGTGACCCAACCTAGCTTAGTAAGGTCTATGATATTTCACAACCACTTGGTGATCATTGTGCATCTTGAATGCTAATATGGATCTTTTCTTCTATCTGGTTGGAATTGATGAGAGATGTCTACTTCATAATCTCAGTTCTAGTTATCCTTGTAGGAGTTCAAGTTTATATGATTAAGTCACCCAACTCTTGAGTGACATTTACTTCATAACTTGAGCTTTCATTCTCAGGAGACTTTGGCACCCATTGCTACTTCATTTTTTTAATGATATTTTTACCTTTGACTTTCTTTTCATCTTCAATTCTTCTAGTGTTCATATAGTTCTTGGAAAGGTGTCCAAGTTTTGTACAAATAAAACATCTTCTAGTGGTGTCTCTTTTCCTCATGTGATGTTTTACACAATTTTCTCCAATGTGCCTAAATTCTCCACAGTAGTGGTATTTACACAATGTGTTGTAGTCCCATCCAAACATAGCTTTTACAATTTGTTCTGCTGGATTCAATATCTTGGTTTTGCATTTAGAAGATTTGTGTCCTTTTTTCTTGAAATTGTGATATTTACCTTCAAACTTAGGTTTCTCCTTGCATTCACTTGCTCTATGACCATGCTTATTACAACTGTAACACTTTCCATTAAATTTTTCTTTACCATTTCTCCAACATTTGTTTGATGTATGACCTAACTTACCACAATGATTGCAAGTAGGCCTTTTATTCTTTTGAGCTCGTTTCTTGGATGATTCACTTTCTTCTATGTATCCTATTCCTTCTTTTACTTTGTGTTTGTACTAACTTTTCTCATTCAATTGATTCATGCTTTCTTTATATTTCAACATTTTTTCATTGATTTTCTTTTCAATGTTTAATCATTCTATAGTCTTTCATTTTTTGATCTTATATTCATGAGTTCTTTATTTGCATTAATGAGCTGATCAATGAAGTCTGTTTGCTGCAAGGATAGATGGTGAATTTCATTGTTCTTTTCTTCTATCTCTTCTTTGGCTTTTTCTTTTTCTTCCATGACTTCACCTAAATTTACTGATTGGATTTCTTGTTTTCTTTTTAGATTTCTAACTTGTTCTTGAAGATTGGAATTCTTTTCTAATAGGTCTTTGATTGCTTCATCATCTTCATTTGAATTTCTTTCAAGATAGATATCTTCAATTCTTTCTTTAGTTTAGAGATTATCATTCATTTGTACTGCAAGATCTTTCCTTCATTTCAATGATTGAGAGAGTTACTCCTTTTCTTTCTTTAGCTGATCAATAGCTAATTCAAGATCCAAATTTTCATTGTCAATAGCCTTATCTAGCCTGTACACCTCCATTGCCTCTAATCTTTGCTCAAGATGCTAAACTTCTTCTCTGAGAAATACAAAGCTCTGATACCAAATGTTGGAAATATTAGATAGGAAAGGTTAATGAGAGTTGAGGGGTGAATCAGGAACCAATAAAACTTTAACTTATTTCACCAGTTAATCCTTCGTTAATATTATGATCTAATTGCATGCATGAAAGAATGAAAGAAAATAAACATTCATAGAAATTTGACAGAAGATATGGTGATCCAGAAACCTTCCAAATAGAAAGTAAATTAGGGGTGGGGATAATACTCACAAGCTTTAGTGCTACAGTATAAAGTTGTCATATTAAGGATTAAATTTGATCACTTTTGATGATTTTCCATGTTAGGAGCAATAAGGACTACTAGGTCCACCTTATTAGAGTATTTAGAAAACATACAATGAAGTATGCAATTGGTAAAGAGATTTATCAAAGACTGCTAAGTCTACCTTGTTAAAGGATTTGATTGATACACCTATTAGGGTGAACTAGTAGTTGATCTCTAATTTGCAACTTTGATTTTCTGGTTGAGATTCCTTTGAAATGTAACTTGATCACCTTGTTGTGATAGATAAATCTTTGCTGTCCCTTATACTACTCGTAGCCTTCTTAATTTGCATTTATGCTCTTTATATTTGCTTCATACATACTTATTTGGATATGATACAATTCATTACATATATAGCAATCCAAATCACAATTCATTGAAGTCAGATACAACATAGGTTTCCATCAAGATCACAAAATAGGCCTTATTCCTAACACTTAGGTTTAGAAGACAAACTCGATGATGTTTTGATACTTGGAAACTATTGTCAACACTCAACATTATCATGCACTTGATAGACATAGAAGCTCAATTCATACTAATCACTTCCAAGTAGCTTGAACTCAGTTAGTACTTGTGTGACTCTGTGATCACTCGGTATATAAAATGAATCACTTGGTTGACAATCCATGGCTCGGTCAACACTAATACTATGATCTCAGTATAAACTAAATCACTTGGTTGATAATCCTTGTATCAGTCAACACTAGATTCTCATCACTAATACTGTAAGCTTAGTAGATAATTGAGAGCATGGTTGACATTGTGCAACTCGGTTAATACTATGAAGCTCAGTTAGCACTATCACTGAACAACTTGGTAGATACTGCTCGTCATGAAATGTATAAAGATTATGGAATTGAGAAGCAACTGTAGAACTTAGTAACAACTATATTACTTGATATTAACTATATTACTCAGTTAACACTTAAATCAAAAGAGAAGTTCGGTAGCAACTTAACCAATTGACTAAGTGTGAGTCACTAATAAAAAAAGTTTGACCTTAATGTCAACAATTACTTATAATCATCCTGTGACCATGAGATAACATATCATAGTCATTAATACTTGACACCCAAGACACATGGAAAATTTTCAAACAACCATTATACATACGCTTCTTATAGTTATTAATTGAGGCATACTCAATCCTTTCCTAGAGAAGGTATTACAATGATAAACTCATAACCACACGACAGTAGAATGAATAAAAAAATTCTTTTATTCTATTCGTATGAGAATTTAAATACACCATAAAGAAAAT
This sequence comes from Cupressus sempervirens, assembly GCA_028749045.1. Lineage (NCBI taxonomy): Eukaryota > Viridiplantae > Streptophyta > Pinopsida > Cupressales > Cupressaceae > Cupressus > Cupressus sempervirens. Next base: position 892,098,292 of record CM053789.1, read on the forward strand.
TATATTAATAATATATATCTTTTATACAATGAATCTATTATATATTGTGTTATACAAAGAAATCACCCAGTAATATGTTGGAACCTAAAGAAGCTCCCAACGCATTGTCAACTACTAATTTAGAGGACATGAAACAACTTGATAATGTGAGAAGATAGGAAAAATATTACAATGTGTCTCTGTGTAGGGCCCACAATGAATTATGCACATGCATTTATAAATTAGTCTACTATCAAGTGCTCGTAGTCCTAAATTACAATTAGAAAAATAGTTGCATTCTTACAATGAGATGTATTGATAACCTAGGTTTGGATAAGTCTCAACCCACTTACTTTTTAAGTGGGTTAGTTTAAATTATTTGATAATATGTTAAATAAATAAGTGGCTATGGGAAGAATTTTAAAAGAGATGTCATGACTAATAAAAAGTTGTGATTTTTTATCTAAATGTTTTTCCCTTTCCAGAAAATCATTATCTTATAGCTCATAGTTCAACCCTTTGAGTGCCACATTTTACTTGCCATTACCAAGGGAAAAGGTCACAATGAAAAATCTAGCAACTGTTGGGATGGGTGCAAATATTGGGATAGTTGTTGCTTCTTTTTTGGGGGTTTAATAGCTTAAATATAGGAATTAAAAAATAGAGAATGAGATATATATTTGTTGTCCAAATTTGGGTTTTTCACTATTGGAAGGGAGTGTTTCTTTGTTTGAATACTACTTGGATAGGGCTTGTTGAGGCTATAGTGGGAATTTACTTAACAAGAATAGGTTAGTTGACCAAGCCATTTTGTAAAAGGGGTTATGCAAGGATTGTGGTGGTGCACCAATTGATAATACACTTTATACTCGAGCTTTCATTCTCAAGAGACTTTGGCACTCATTGCTACTTCATTTGTTTTTTGATATTGTCAACGTTGACTTTCTTTTCATCTTCAATTCTTCTAGTGTTCATATAGTTCTTGGCAAGGTGTCCAAGTTCTATACAAATAAAACATCTTCTAGCAGTGTCTCTTTTCCTCATGTGATGTTTTACCCAATTTTCTCCATTGTGCCCAAATTCTCTACAATAGTGGCATTTACACCATATGTTGTAGTCCCATCCAAATATAGCTTTTATAATTTGTTTTATTGGATTCAATATCTTGGTTTTGTATTTAGAATATTTGTGTCCTTGTTTCTTGCAATTGTGATATTTACCTTCAAACTTAGGTTTCTCCTTGCATTCACTTACTCCGTGACCATGCTTATTACAACTGTAACACTTTCCATTAAATTTTTCTTTACCATTGCTCCAACATTTGTTTGATATATGACCTAACTTACCACAATGATTGCAAGTAGGCCTTTGATTCTTTTGAGCTCCTTGCTTGGATGATTCACCTTCTTCTATGTATCCTATTCCTTCTTTTCCTTTGTGTTTGTACTAACTTTGCAAATTCAACTGATTCATTCTTTCTTGATATTTCAACATTCTTTCATTGGTTTTCTTTTCAATGTTTAATCATTCTGTAGTCTTTCATTTTTTTATCTTAGATTCACGAGTTCTTCATTTTCATTAGTGAGCTGATCAATAAAGTTTGTTTGCTTAAGGGATAGATGCTAAATTTCATTGTTTTTTTCTTCTATCTCTTCTTTGGATTTGTCTTTTTCTTCCATGACTTCACATAATATTATTGATATGATTTCTTGTTCTCTTTTTAGCTTTCTAACTTATTCCTGAAGATTGGAATTCTTTTCTAGGAGGCCTTTGATTGCTTCATCAGCTTTATTTGAATTTCTTTCAAGATAGATATCTTGAATTCTTTCTTTAGTTTAAAGATTGTCATTCATTTGTACTACAAGATCTTTCCTTCTTTTTAATGATTGAGAGAGTTGCTCATTTTCTTTCTTCAGCTAACCAATGGCTAATTCAAGATCCAAATTTTCATTGTCAATAGCCTTATCTAGCCTGTACACCTCCATTGCCTCTGATCTTGGCTCAAGATGCTAAACTTATTCTCTAAGAAATAAAAAGCTCTAATACCAATTGTTGGAAATATTAGATAGGAAAGGTTACTGAGAGGTGAGGGGTGAATCAGGAACCAATAAAACTTTAACTTATTTCACTAGTTAATCCTTCATTAATATTATGATCTAATTGCATACATGAAAGAATGAAAGCAAATAAACATTCATAGCAATTTGACACAATATATGGTGACCCAAAAACCTTCCAAATAGAAATTAAAATTGGGGTGGGGATGATACCCACAATCTTTAGTACTACAGTATAAAGTTGTCCTATTAAGGATTACAATTGATCACTTTTGATGATCTTCCACGTTAGGAGCAATAAGGACTAATAGGTCCACCTTGTTAGAGGATTTACAAAACATGCAATGAAGTATGCACTTGGTAAAGATATTTTTCAAAGACTATTAAGTCTACCTTGTTAAAGGATTTGACTAATACACCTGTTAGGGTGAACTAGTAGCTGATCTCTAATTTGCAACTCTGATTTGCTGGTTGAGATTCTTTTGAAATGTAACTTGATCACCTTGTTGTGATAAATAAATCTTTGCTATCCCTTATACTGCTTGTAGCCTTCTTAATTCACACGTATGCTCTTTATATTCACTTCATACATACTTATTTGGATATGATACAATTCATTACATATATACCAATCCAAATCATAATTCATCAAAGTCAGATACAACATAGGTTTCCATCAAGATCATAAAGTAGGCCTAATTCTTGACACTCATTTTCAAAAGACAAACTCGATGATGTTTTGATACTTGAAAACTATTTTCAACACTCGGCATTGTCATGCACTCGATATACATAGAAGCTCAATTCATACTAATCACTTCCAAGTAGCTTGAACTTGGTTAGCACTTGTGTGACTCAGTGAACACTCTGTATATAAATTGAATCACTTGGTTGACACTCCATGGCTCAGTCAACACTAAGACTACGCCATCGGTATAAACTAAATCACTTGGTTGTTAATCCTTGGCTTTGTCAACACTAGATTCTCATCACTAATACTATAAGCTCAGTAGATAATGGAGATCATGGTTGACACTGTACTACTTTTTTAATACTGTGAATCTAAGTTAGCACTATCATTGAACAACTCGGTAGATATTGCTCGTCATGAATTGTATAAAGATTATCGAACTTTGGTAGCAACTATAGAACTTAGTAACAACTATATTACTTGATAGTAACTATATTACTCAGTTAACACTGCAAATCATAAGATAAGTTCGGTAACAACTTAACCAATTGACTAAGTGTGAGTCACTAAAAAACAAACTTTGACCTTAATGTCAATAATTACTTATAATCATCATGTGACCATGAGACAACATATCATAGTCATTAATACCTGACACCCAAGACACATGGAAAATTGTCAAACAACCATTGTACATACACTTCTTAAGTTATTAATTGAAGCATACTCCATCCTTTCCTAGAGAGAAAGTATTACAATGATAAACTCATATCCACACGATAGTGGAATGAATAAAAAAATTCTTTTATTATATTTGTATGAGAGTTTAAATATAACACAAAGACAATTATATTAATCATATAGATCTTTTATACAATGAATCTATTATATATTGTGTTATACAAAGAAATCACCTAGTAATATGTTGGCACCTAAAGAAGCTCCCAACGCATTGTCAAATGCTAATTTAGATGACATGACACAACTTGATAATATAAGAAGACAAGAAAAATATTACAATGTGTCGCTGTGTAGGGCCCACAATGAATTATGCACATGCATTTATAAATTATTCTACTGTTAGGTGCTCGTAGTCCTAATTACAATTAGAAAAATAGTTGCATTCTTGCAATGAGATGTATTGATAACCTAGGTTTGTATAAGTCTCAACCTCCTTATTTGACAATATGTTAAATAAATAAGTGGCTGTGGAAAGAATTTTAAAAGAGATGTCATGACTAATGAAAATTTGTAATTTTTTATCTAAAAGTCTTTCCCTTTCCAGAAAATCATTATCTTATAGCTCGTAGTTCAACCCTTTAGTGGCACATTTTACTTGCCATTACCAAGGGAAAAGGCCATAATGAAAACTCTAGCAACTATTGGGATGGGTGCAAATATTGGGACAATTGTTGCTTCTTTTTTGGGGGTTTAATAGCTTAAATATAGGAATGAAAAAATAGAGAATGAGATATATATTTGTTGTCTAAATTTGGGTTTTTCACTATTGGAAGGGAGTGTTTCTTTGTTTGAATACTAAGGATAGGGCTTGTTGAGGCTATAGTGGGAATTTACTTAACAAGAATAGGTTAGTCGACCAAGCCATTTTGTAAAAGGGGTTATACAAGGATTGTGGTCATGAACCAATTGATAATACACTTTGTAATCATAGACATACTAAAACTATCTTCAATAATTATAGACATACCAAAAGCTTTATACTTTGCTGAATTCTTTGTCCACAACTTCCAAATGCATCCTAGTTTGGTTCCATTTTCTATGATGGAAATAAACAAAAATTTGGGTGTAGACACAAAATATATGAATTTGGAATCATTTGTTTCTCTTTGTGCTATATTTTTAGATACATCAACTGCAAGGCAAGATCATGAGGATTTTGACTCCTAAAATTAATAAACCACCCATGGGTGATAATGAAATGGATCATAAGCCTAGTTATATCATAGGCCTCATGATAATAAGTACTATATGGCCTCCTTAATATCTAGATGAAGACATAAATAGAGGTTAGAACCTTTATTTGGAGGATATCTCCTATCATCAGCTAGTGACAATTAGCAACAAAAAATCAAAGTGATAGTCTAGTTAGTAGCTTGCTGCATTCCTTGTGTCTATAAAAGGAATATCAAGGCCTATATTATGAGTTTTAAAAAAAAAAGTAGAATAGTTAATGTAATAGGTCTTTTTGTAGATATAGGAATAATAAGTAGAAGATATTTTCTAGAGAAAGTCAAATTGTGATATTGCTATTATGATTTAATTGTGTAGTTTTTGACTCAAACTAGCTCATTGACCCATGAGATTTCATGATTTGTGGTTCATATGAACATGTCTCTTATGAGAATGAATATAACTCTTAGAACTCATTATATCTAGGTTGTGATGCTTACAAAGACATGCATACTTTTGAAGAAATGAAATGCATGAATACTTGTAAATAAATAAATAAAAAATATCATTTGAAGATTATCTCCTACTCCATTTTCTCTTTGTTACATAAGTTTTTTTGTTCAAAATAACCAAATTTGTCTTCATGATGATTATTATTTACTAGTTTTCTTCAAGGAAATACTACTTAAGGAAAATTGTTGAGACACAATAGCTTGAGTACTAAAATAAATCAATAACTAAACAAACATGAAGTAGATAAAAAAATTAAATGAACACCAAAAAAAATTAAACACTAACTCTAAATGAAAATTTACCTAAGCCTTAAGGGTATTGAAGAAAATTGAAATATAATTCACTAAGAGTATTTGTCAATGATGAAGAAAATTGAACCTTAATCCTAAACATGATGAAATACTACAAGAAATCAAACCTAGTTATTATCAAATTTTTGTTTCTCTTTCAATCCACAAAAATCTATGGTACATAGAATCAAATCAAATATTGGACCCCTTCTAAACATAACCAACTTAAATACTCTTAAGCAACATCAACCTCACTCAGCCATTAAAATAACTAAATATCAACCTTTACTTTGAACATAATGGGATTATCATAATTAAAAGTAGACCAAATTGAATCTCAAACCAAATAGTGGACAAAGATAAACCAGATCAAAATGAAACCCTACCCTTAACACATAAAAACTTAATTCCCTAACAATAAATGGAAAAAAATATAAAGCTAAACCAAATTGAATAATAATCAAAATCCTAAATCAAGTTGAACCCTAATAAAAAAAGTAAATGAACACCACCCAAAAAAAATACTAAGTCTAAACCAAAGTTTACCAAGAGTATTTGTCAACAATGAAGAAAATTAAACTCGAACCCTAAACATGATGAAGCAATACAAGAAATCAAACGTATTAATTATCAAAATTTTGTTTCTCTTTTAGTTGGTACAGATCTATGGGATATAGAATTAAATATAAACTTGGAACTCTTTTAAAACATAATCTTAAACACCAATAAAGGAAATGGTTGAAAGTTGGTGGAGGGAAGTCCCAAAGAGGGAAGGAAACATGGCCTTTAAGATATTTAAGAAGCTTTAGTTCATTAAAGGAAAACTGAAGGTGTGGAATAGGGAATCTTTTGAAAATATTTTTAAAAGGAAAGAGGGCTTGGAAGCTGAATTTAAAATCTTAAATAATAAGATAATTTAGGGAGGAATGAATGAGAAAGATTTTAAGTAGGAAAAGAGGCTAAAAAATGAGTATGATGAGACCCTATTAAGAGAAAAATTATTTTGGAGGCAAAAATCAAGGGAAATGTGGTTGAAAGAAGGGGATAAGAATACAAAGTTTTTTCATAATTCAGTAAAAATTAGAAGGACTCACAACAAAATCTTCTCAATAAAGAATTGTTATGGTGAGATTATTAATGATCCAATCCTAATAAAAAAGGAAGCAATTAACTTCTTCAAGGATAGAGGTCAAATTGAGGTTGGGGGGGGGGGGATTTAGATGAGGAGGTTCTGGAAAGTATTCAAAAGTGCATAACAGATGAGCAAAATGCAAGGATAAATGTTGTCATCTCAAAAGAAGAAATGAAAAGAGCACTATGGGGTTTGGGGAAAGATAAGAGTTCGGGGCCTGATGGATTCATATGGAGTTTCTTCAGACTTACGTGGGAGTGTATAAAAGATGAAATCTAGGAAATAGTGGAGGAATCAAGGAAAGGGGGGTTTTTTCTAAAAGATTTAGATAACACTTTTGTTGCATTAGTTCCTAAAAAGGAGGAATGTAACTCCTTTGAGGATTTTAGACTGATATCTTTATGCAACATTGTGTATAAAATCATATCAAAGGTGGTGGCTAATAGGCTAAAAGAGGTGCTAAATAATGTAATTTTAGAAGCACAGAGTGGATTTGCTCCAAGAAGATCAATTTTTGAAGGGGTGATTATAGCTCATGAAATGATTCACTCGGTCATAACAAACAAAATGAGCAAAATGATGGTTAAGTTGGATATAAAATGAGCCTATGATGAGGTAAATAGAGTTTCTTAATTTAAAGTTCTAAAATTTTTTGGTTTTAAAGATGAATGGATTAGATGGGTTAAAGGTTGTCTAAATTCAAAAAGGTTCTCTATGCTGGTTAATGGTAGCCCCCAAGGTTTTTTTGAATTAGGAAAAAGGATAATACAAGGGGATCCTTTGTTCCCTTTTCTATTTATAGTTCTAGCTAAGGTTCTGGGAATATTGATCACAAAAAGAATGGTTAAAGGCCAATAAAAAGGGGTAAAAGTTGCAAGGGGAGTGGACTTGATCTTACATTTATAGTTTTTGGATGACACCTTCCTTATAGGAGAAGATTCTGAGAGGGAAGCTAGAGTTATGAAAAAAACTCTAGAAATTTATGAGAAGGTGATAGGACAAAAGATCAATTGGGCAAAGTCTGAAATTTTTTTCTTTAATACCCCTCTCTCGAAGAGAAAAGATATAGGAATAATTTTAGGTATAAGGCAATAAGCTCTCCCAAGTAAATATTTAGGAACCCCCTTATTCCATGGACAATACAAAGGAGAATTTTGGAAGGGATTAGTGAAGAAATTCCTAAGAGGAATGGAAAGTTGGAAAGGTAAGTGGCTAACTTTAGCAGGTCAGATTCTGATGTTAAAATTAGTGGTTTCACCAATGCTGATTTTTTCAATGATGTGTTTAAAGATTCCAAAGAAGGTGATAAATTTAGTAGAGAGGAAAATGAAGAGATTCTTTTGGAGTGGGGCAGGGGAGGAAAAAAAGTGGCCATTACTAAAATGGGAGAAAATTTGCAGGCCTAAGAAGTATGGAGGGGTTGGTATCATAGATTGGAATACAATGAATATAGCTTTAGGGCTAAATTGGTGTGGCAATTGGAAAATGATGAGGAGCAGTTATGGATGATAGTTCTAAAGTCTAAATATTTGGATTCTACCAAGAATTTATGGATTTTAACTATCCAAAATATGTTAAAAGGCTCAACAATATGGAATTTTATACTGTCCTACAGACATTTCATTACTGACCATATCTCTTGGGTCATAGGAAATGGCAATAGGGCAAAATTTTGCGAGGATTCATGGAATGGAAACAAATATTTAGATGAGGAATGTGGTGATGAAGAATTGAAAAAATTCTTGTGTGAGAGATGGGGTAGGAATGTAAGAAACTATATGGTTGAAGTTAAGGGGGTTTTAGGGAAAATCTAGCAATGGAAAGATTGGAGAGTGGAGGGTCTTTCAGATAGACAACAACACACCCTTAAAGAGAACTTTAAGGTTAGAAAGGTGTGCATATCAAATAAGGAAGATAATATTAGTTGGTGTGCAGTAGCCACAGGTAAATACTAAGTTAAGTTGGGATATGAAATTCTAGATTCTAGGATGGATGACTATTTTGAGGCAGGGGGATTGTGCTAGAGTAAGGAAATTCTCCCAAAGGCTGGCATAGTTACATGGCTATCAATTCAAGGAAGAATTTTAATAGGAGGGAGAAGACACAAATTCTGTTTTCATGGCCCTACAAAATGTTTTATGTGTGGGATGGATGGGGAAAATGTGGATCACTTATTGCTTAATTGTGTGGTAGCAGCAAAATGCTAGAGTCACCTTTAGGAAAAACTAGGTTGGAAAGGACCATGGAGTCCCTCTCTTAAGGACTTTTTCATTTCATGGCCAAGGGGAGGAAAAATAATTTTTTTAGAATGCATTTGGAAGGAACGACATAGGAGGATTTTTCAAGATAGACCAGAGACTTTAAAGAAACTTTTAAACTAAATAGATCACTCCATTGAAGAAGTGGTGAATATAGTAGTCTTTAGGAATTTTTTTTCAAATTGTGTGTTCATGAAAGAAGATATGACAATTCAAAATAGGTGGCTAGGTATAAAAATTGGTAAATCTGGAGATATAGGAAAGACAAACTGTAAAGCTAGGAAAAGGGATGAGGTGAAGTGGGTGGCTCTTGATTTAGGCTAGTTGAAAGTAGCTTTTGATGGAGCCTCAAAAGGAAATCTAGGGAGCTCAAGTACGAGATGTATTGTAAGAGATAATTATGGGAATATAGTGGCTTATGAAGCACTAAAATTGAAAGATGGAACAAACAATGAGGTAGAGTTTCAAGCTGCTATGTTAGCTTTGAAATGTATTAAAAGGTGTGGAGGGAGGAATATTATTTTAGAAGGAGACTCTATGGTGGTGGTGCAAGCAGTGTGTGCACCTAAGGAATTTTTAAAAATCTATCATGGAGGAGCTAAATGATTTTGAGGAGTTTAAAATTTGTCATGTGTTTAGGAAAGCAAATGGGGAGGTAGATGCTTTATCAAAGTGGGTGGCAAGTTTAATAGAGGATGGAAAAAGAAATTTATGAATTATGTAGTTGTTGGGAAATTATGGAGGTAGTTGAAGGAAGGGGGGTTTAAATGATGACATTTTAAAAGTAGATCAAAGCTTTTGAGAAAGGAAGGAGTGATAATGGATTCTAGAAGATATAAAGGACTATCAGTAAAGAGGTGGGAAAAATTGAGAAGATAGCCAATTATGATTTCTATTATGAGAAAATATGGTAATTGGCTAGGTCAAAGTGTGTGAAGAAATGATGGGATAGTGGCTTAAATAGAAAGGCAGTAAAAACATTATAAATTAATGTGTAGAGGAAATCAAACTACCTTACATAGTAAAACTGAAAATAATGAAAGCATCAGTTTTGATAGAAGATGGAGGCAACATTTACCTTTCAAAAAAAGTGATAGCAGAAGGCCCTTTTTGTGCCAGTGTAGGATAAACAACTAAAATTGTTGGTGAAATGCCCAACACTAGGAGGTATAGTGGTTGTGAAAGAGATAATTGGAGAACTTTTCCAAACTCCATGCATCATTGGAAAATTAACGTGGATATTGCGGCCATTGTAATGGTGTGGGGATTGGAAATTGCAAGTCTGATTAAGGAAGTAGAGTGGGTGACGAAAAATTTGTTGCATGATGATTTAATAGTGGAAATTGAGTCCCTTTTAGAGTGGGCTTGGCCGGGCAAAGGATTTGACCATAGTGAATGCTATGAAGACTATGAGGAAGGTTTGAAGGAAGGGAGAGTGGGTTTCCTATGGTGGCTAACTAGAGTTGATAAGGAAATGCATAAAGAGAAAGCAAAATAGGCATGGGCCCCATTGAGGATGGAAATTGAATGCTTCCTGGAGGAGAATGGGCAGAGGGTAAGAGGTTTCTTTATAAATCACCCTAAGAAGAGGAGGAGTGTTGGTGCAAGAAGGATGAGGGGGATGGTCAAGGAAAAATTCTAGGTAAGGGTTGAAGATTGTTGAAGTAGAAGAGGAAGAAAGACAATTTTGTCTAATTTTTGTGGCCATTAATTGACAGATGTGGCTATGGGCACATGAAAGGTTTTTTGTGTGATGGGGAAAGAAACCATAAAGGGAAGCTAATCAACAAGGAGGAATTTAAAAATATGAGGGCAATTCAATGGTGGCAAGGGAATGAAGAAATGAAATATTTGCAGAAGAGGGCCATAAAGACAAGATCAATCGACAGAGGAAAAGTGAATTTTTGGAATAGTCAATGATGAATTTTTTGTTTTGTGTATTTTTTGGTGTCTTTTTGATGTATCCGATAAAGCCAAATTGTAGTCCCTGCCACTAGGTCACATTTTTGTTATCATTGTCGAACTCTTTTAGGGCTAATTTTATGTTGATGATTAGCAACATTGTTTTGAGACTATCAGATATTGTGCTATGGATTCAGTTGATATGTGATGAGATTACTTAGACTCTACATTTCATGTATGCATGATGATTATTACATTATATTTAGTTATTGATTAGTTAGATGATTTATTATCATAAGTGTTTTCTCATGGATACTTACCCCATACTTACATGTGTATGGTATGCATGTTTGTTTCCTTTCTGTATGGCATTTTTGATGTGGTTAAGGAAGGGAGTCGTAGTCACTTACTAGTCAGGATCTACACGATGCACCACTTCCTACCATTGCCTGTTTAGCTTAGTATATATTGTGCTTGTACATGTGTGGATTTTATGCAGGTTGCAGGTACTAGGTATCGACTTCCCTAAATTGTCAGGATGAGCGTACCCTATCACATTATCTCAATGGTAAGAGAGGGAGATAAATTCTCAAGTCCAAGTCCCAACCCTTTAAGCTATTTGTTCTAATTGAAAATTAGGACAAGTATCCGAGTTGAGTACCCTCTGAATGTGTCAGATGATGTAATTCATGATATTAACTTTTTTGGTTTGATTTTGTATGTGTTTTGCTATAGTGGGTTTTTCGTATTTTATTTTATGAGTCTTTGGTGTATTTTCTATTAATTAAGCCTAATTAAAGATTTAATTAATGCTTTAATTTAATGGAAAATTAATATGGTATTTTAATATTTATTTTATTTAATTAATTAGGAAATTAATTAAATTAAATAATTAAATTTGAAGATAAAAGTTATAATTTTAAAGTTGGAATGTGATAATATTTATTTAAGTTAATAAATATTTTAGCAATTGAGTTTCGAAAATGAATTTAAAAGTGGAAAAGATATTAAAATTATTAAAAGATTCTAGATTGCATGATGTGTCCATGTGATTAAAATATAAATATATTAAGATAAAACAAGTGGAGTTATTAAAGTGAGTGCATGAGATATAAAAATTAATAAATTAAATTGTGTAAGAATTTTCTTAAGGGCAAAATTCACCCAGGAACTAAGAACTCAAACACAAGCACAATTGTAGACCAAAAATGGATATGATCAATTAATCAGAGTATGTCCGAATACATTGCTCTGTTCAGGATGTGATGTTCAAACACACTAGGAGTGCCTGTATGTAAAGGCCTCTCAAGAAGCACCTAGAATGTCTCTAGAAACAACCAGGAGATAAGACAACTAAGCACCTTATCCAACATTCTAGATGAATGGATAAGAATGACAAAGTGTCATATGTGTGTAGAATATTTCTATGTTGTAGACAACATGTGTTTGAAAGAGGTGTGGACCCCTGTGATGTCATCAAGACAACTCACAAGAGTGCACATACTCCTAAGTGTCTCACAAATAAAATAATACAATAATGAACTAATGCATTAACCTAAGTAAACTTAAGTAAGTGTAATAAGTAAATACTTATTTACACCAACACCCCCCCTTAAGTGCAACTTAGGGGAATGCCCTTAAGCTTACGAAACTAGGATGAAGATGCAGAATGGGTCCTGGCTAGTAGGCCATGTTAGGTACCCATGTACATAATGAAAATGAAAATCTCTCATAAAGCGGGGAAAGAGGGAAAACCTCATGGGAAAAACCCTCCCCCAAAAAGAGAGATGAATAAGGATGCATCGATGGACAGAGTAATCAAGACCCCCCCATTACAACATACATCCATGTATATACAAGAAAGAATGGAGAAGGAAAAACCCTCCTATGAGGAAAAAGTCCCTCCAAAAAAAGAGAAGGAGATGAGGTAGTCCCCCCTCTTGAAAGTAGTGTGCCGATCAGTGAAGAATGCTCTGATGTAGAAGCTGATCCATGACGACTTGCCAATTTAGGGCCTATTTTTGAAAGTAGTATTTGTATCTAAAAAACCTATAATGTGATTATAGATCTATAAAGTAGACAAAAAAATATGCACTTTCAAAAAAAATGGAACCTGATTTGGAGTTAGAATGAGCCTGTACCAAACATTTTAAGTGGCAAAATTCGAGATTTTGGAGTTACAGAAAAAATTAGAAATAGAGATCTCAAACCATGTACGTCAATGTGTAGATCATGAAATCCTACCCCAAAACAAAAAAAAAATGTCTGTAAAAAGGAGTCTGTATGAGGAAGATATCGTTGTTTGAAAATTGTTGCTGTTGTTATTTTTTTCTGAATCGCCGCTGCGCCTCCAAAAAACAAATGGCTCTAGATTTTTTCTCAAATGTCCGATTTGGATGAAACAAAATCTGATCTGGGGGTTTTTGGACCTTTTGAATGTGATGCAAATATCATATTTGCACCAACAAGCTTCAATCTTCACCTACAAAAAATCTCTCCAATGGCTCTATGGCCAAATTTTTTTTCAAAAAATAATGCAGATTTGAAAAATAGTAGAGATGCAGATGAAAAAAAGTAGATCTGAGAATTAAATGTACAGATCTGAAATGATCATACCAATTTTGCAAATTGGTCCTTCAAGTGCCAGTTTGCAAAATTTTTTTTGCCTCACAATCGACTTTGGCCTAGGGTAGGCAGCTTTGTAGCCAATTTTCATCGGTCAGCATTCCGGATGCAATGGTGAGGTCAGATCTGATGTTGGACACTCCCAATTTCTATGATACTCCAGAGTCGGACTACGATGATGAAGCAAGATGATGGTCTCGAACGACTATGTGATGAGAAAATCTCCAAGTTGCTTTGATACCATGTAAGAATTTGCTTAAGGGCAAAATTCACCCAGAAACTAAGAACTCAAACACAAGCAAAATTGTAGACCAAAAATGGATATGATCAATTAATTAGAGTATGTCCAAATACATTGCTCTGTTCAGAATGTGATGTTCAAACACACTAGGAGTGCCTGCATATAAAGGCCTCTTAGGAAGCACCTAGAATGTCTCTAGAAACAACCAGGAGATAAGACAACTAAGCACCTTATCCAACATTCCAGATGAATGGATAAGAATGACAAAGTGTCATATGTGTGTAGAAGATTCTTGTGTTGTAGACAACATGTGCTTAAAAGAGGTGCAGACCACTGTGATATCATCAAGACAACTCACAAGAGTGCACATACTCCTAAGTGTCTTACAAATAAAATAATACAATAATGAACTAATGCATTAACCTAAGTAAACTTAAGTAAGTGTAATAAGTAAATACTTATTTACACCAACAAATTGAAAAGAGTAAAGTGAATATTAAATTAATTAATGTGTATTATTTTAATATTTATTCACATAGGAGTTTGCAAATTCTTGGGAGTTGTCATGTAGACAACACAAGAGTTTGCACTCTAATTATGCACGTGTTGTCAACAACACAGGAGTTAGTGCACAAATTAAGCACATGGTGTCTACAACCTTATGAATCATCTAGAAGGTTGGAAAAGAATCATGCTTAGTTGTTAGCACCTTCTGGTTGTTTCTAGAGACATTCTAGGTGCTTCCTGAGAGTTCTTTATATTCAGGCACTCCTAGAAGCTTAGGGAGAGCGTTTTGGAGAGCAGTTTTGGAGGACCAGGAATGTTGGAGAAGGAAGGAGCTTTCTCTATAGATTTTGAGGAGAAGATATTTAACATCAGTGTCCAAGTAGACACTCGTGATTTTTGCATATGTCATTTTCTCTTCTTGCACTTCCTGTCTTCTTTGTGTCTTCTAAATGCTTGCTGAGGATTTGCATATCTTGGTTGTATGCATTTTGTCATGGGTAGTTAAAATCTTTATGAGAAATTTCATATGCATAGATCTGAGGAATCTATGGGGTTAGGTTTAAAAATTTATAGTCAAATCTATTAGAAGAATTAATGGGTAAATTTAGAGAACCCTTATTTTAAAAGGGAAATTCTTAATTTAAAGAATTAGAAGACCCTTTTTGTTTAGAGCTATGTATATGTTCACATTTTAAATATACAAATCTACACACACACACACACACACACACACACACACACACACACACACACACATGTATGTATATATGTTTACAATTGAAATACTGTAGTGCTTAATAATATTCTGTATATATATATATTTAAAAATGTTGTTTATAAATTAATCGCTTTGAGGAACTTTATTAAAAATTTTGAATTGCATGTGGTAAAGAAAACGTTTTTATGAAAAACGTTATAAAAAATTTTTTTTAAAAATTATGGAGGGGCGGGTTATACCCCATACCCCCCCCCCCCCCACCCCCACTACTTTAAAAATTGATGGTTGCAGGGTACCTGCATATGCAGTGTACCTGCGACGGTGCATTTATTACATAAGTTGTAGGGTACCTACGTAAGCAAGGTACCCACGACAGCAAGTCACATAAGTGACAATCGCAGCGACGAAATGTTGTTGAGGGATGGTCGCGACAGCAAAGTCCATTTTCTTAAATTCAATTACATTTTTTTAATAAAAAAATGTATATGTTATGTATAAGATATGTACAATGATTAGTAATCGCTCAAACACTTTGTTACATGCCATTTTGTAATTGGGAAAATTCGAATTTGTTTTATGTTTAATGTGAATTCTCAGCTAAAGTGTTAATACATATGTTTATTAATATTTTAACAAAGTTTAATTTATATGTAATTTAGTTTGTATAAAATTTATAGTATTTAATATTAATTTTATATTATTTAATGCGTATTAAATACTATTTAATATATATTAAATAATTAAGAGATGGTAATTTAGATTATGTAATAGTTGTTTAATGATGATTATTATAATGATTTAAATTAAGAGACTCAAATTTTAATGGTATTGGATTTAGATTTAATTATTAGTAAATTGATAAGGAGTCATTGTTATAACATTGCTACGTTTTGAGTTATTATGTTATTAATAATATGTTATGTATTATTAAATAAATTATTGATATACTTTAATTGTGCTAAGAGTTAGTTAAATATTAACTAATGAAGTTTATGTAAGGTTTCTCTAGATCGATTAATAATAGTTTTGATGAGTTTATTATTTATTAGTGTTTGTTGGGTCTAACAAATTATTAATAAATAATAGTATAAATGGTCTAAATAGTTATCAATCAATCCGATTAAAGTTAATTTAGTGGAGATTAATTAATGATTGAAGTTTTGGTAAAATATATTAATCAATTTGGATTGGTTAATGATTGGAGGGGAATAATTAATTAATTTATCAATCAACGTACATAGGAGGAATTTATTAATATTTTGTAGTGCCTCTCCCATTTGACTTTTGTAAGTCGTCCTGATGGATGCAACCTTGCTGATCTTTTGTTGTGATGGGATCATGATTGTGACCCTGAGTGGTCTACACCGTTGAGGTGTTTGGATTTATGTTTCTTTATCAGTTGCTTTGTTTATGCTTTTGTCTGATCTTTGAGATTATGATGTGATTCTTGGTTCACTGAGGTTTGTGCCAGTGGTTACCAGGATCGATGTGGTATCATGAGGTTGTTCCGTGATTACGTTGAGATGTGTGCAGAGATTGCACTAAGTTCTTTTACCATGCTACACTGGACTAGGTTCCTGTAGCAGTGGTTAGTCATGTTTTTTGACTGTGTTTGCTTATGTGTTTTAAATGCCTTTTTAATGCAAAGTAATCAATCATTATTAAATGCTTAAGTAATTAGAATGGATTGTTCTTGTTGGATTATTTGGTTATGTGCTGCGGACATTTACCTTGTTATATTTTTGATTAGAGAGATAATTGTTACTCATGTGATGTTTACATTTGAGAGGACCCAAGGGTCAGATGCTACACTTTGATTCCAGTTTCATGGAGTTTAGACTACTATGTTGTTCAGTTAATCATATTGCATGATGATGCCATTTTGAGATGACAGTGTGTTTTGTGATGTTATATGGTATTTGGACATATCTCTTATTATGTTGTGTGATGAATTTAATGCTATGGTTATTTACTTCATTCCTGCGTTGTTATGCTTTATGCGAACGTGAGTGATGTAAATAGATTATTTTAATATAATTAAATAAATGGTTAAATTAGGTGATTTAATGCATTTATTGCTTCGGCTATATTATTATATGCAATTGCACTTGATCGTGTTGTTTAGTGTGCAGGATTTATATCCCTGACAGTGGCACATGGAGTTAGTGATTCAGCCGTTCATATTTTACCAATGTCGTCCTTATATGGTCGACGTATCCTTTATTAAAATGTTTAATTTAAACCTTTTGGTGATTATTAAATCTAAACTCATTTGCATTATGTGATTAGACCAGTAAGCGTGTCTGTGCATTTAGAGTTTCGCTTTGTCGCGAAAGTTGTTTAGGAGATTTATGTGCTTTTGGGTTTTCGGGCTTTTTAATTGATTTATTTTAATTTATGGCAGCTTTGCCATAGATGAATTCCTATTTATAGGAATAGCCTGTTTTCATTTGGGTCGATTCGGGATTTAACTAGGTTGGCTGGTTATTTGCCCTAATCGATTATTCACCTGAAAAGTGAATAAGTATCCAAAGAGGAAATTAATTCCTCACTTCTCACTTTTGAATTGGAAAGTTGGAGAGTAAAACCCAAAATCCTCTTCATGAGGATTTACTGTTTTGTTCGTTGTGGGAGCTACGGGCATGGGATCGTCGCGAGGTTGGGCTCATTGGATCCAGCTCGGAAAAACCTTGGATTACCGCGATTTTCAGCTACTTCTGCGGGATATTTATTTTATGGTTCAGATTCCTATTTTGCCCTTTTGGCTGTGAGGTAGGGCTTTCCCGTTTTATTGTTTCTGCTCCGTTTCAGCTTCTATTTTTGGTAGCCGTTTGTTTGGAGGCTGAGAACTAGTGTTCCCCTCCGTTTCTGTATGTTAGTTCTACCCGGTTGGGCGGGTATGAACATTTCCCTATTTTTTGGGATGAGGGTTTGGGATTTTGCACTGTTATGCTGGCCGTTTTTGCATACGGTGTCCGATTCCATTTATTTTTGGATTTTTGGGGTTTTTGAACCCAAAGGCCAAATGGGTTTTAATTTTGAAGTTTTCCAAAATTTTGGGATTTTTACCTCGTTTTGTGTGCTGCCCTGTTTTCTCGAGTTTTCTTGGCACAATGTGGGTCGTGGACCTTGATGATCCGTTTGGATATCAGTCAGACCACTTTAACACTTTTATGTTGCATTGGGATGTGTGTTGCATCCGTACTCCCGACGTTGTGTTCGATTGAGTGATTTTATACTTGTTATGGGTTTTGTTGGACCTTTGATTTTGTTTCGTGAATGCTAGGATTCATGTAGAATCCATACTCTCGGATTGAGGCCGGTTGAGTGAGTTCATGATGTTTGGTCTTGTTACATCATTGGGATTCGTGTAGAATCCATACTCTCGGATTGAGGCCAGTTGAGTGATTTCATGATGTATGATTTTATTGGCTTTGGGATTCGTGTAGAATCCATCCTTCCCGTGTTGCCTTCAGTTGGGTGTTTTCTTTGCCTTGTGTCCTCATTCTTGTCCTTGTGTTATGATCTTCGTGATGGTGGTGTGCCACACATGAGTACGTACGCGTACATTTGTTGGGTGACTTGCGAGGCTTGATCTTTCGTGGATTTGTTAAAAGTTATGATCATTAGGGTTGAGATGGGAGTATGCATGCCCACAGGCACTTGTCGTAGGATGAGCATAGGTAGGGTAGGGTAGCATATGGAGGGGGCTTCTATCTCGCAGCCTGGCGATCATTGTGCCCAGAGGGTTAGCGGAGGATATGAAGTTTTAAATAAGTGATAATTAAAGAAAATGTGTGACTGGTAATAAAATTTAAGATAATAAAATGTTGTGCCGAGCCATTCCGTTGAGGGATGCTGAATCCGCACGATCCAAGCTTGGGCTTTTTGATGCCAAGCGACTCTCCATGATGTTAGTCCCTACTTAGTAGCTTTTTGAGTGTCTGACCAAGACCTGTACTCCTTGCATTGTCTTAGGTTCTTGGTTCAACCATCATACTGTCTGGCGTGAGTGTTAGCCATGGATGTTGTGTTTTATGTGTGTTTGTGGTTGGATCATTATCTCCATCAGCACTGCGGGTGTGGACCTATGGGTGCTACGTGGTTGGGAGGCATAGCTACCTTCACCACTGCTAGGGATCGGTGTACAGAGATGATCTTTGTCCTAGTGCGACCGTTGCTGGATGTTTTCACTTGGTACTTCGGGTTCCAGAGTATGCTTTCTTGTAATTTATGCTTTCATTGGAATGCTTGGATATCATGTTTAGATGATGTTAGTTTATTTGACGCATTCCCTTA
Organism: Cupressus sempervirens; assembly: GCA_028749045.1. NCBI lineage: Eukaryota > Viridiplantae > Streptophyta > Pinopsida > Cupressales > Cupressaceae > Cupressus > Cupressus sempervirens. The sequence continues at coordinate 892,117,415 of CM053789.1, forward strand.
TTATGATGTTTAGCATATGATTAGATGTTGTGAATTATTGTATTAAGCATATCTGTTGCTTATTGTTGTTTAGCATGTGATAGGTGATGTTATCTACTGTAGGATTATCTTATGCTTTACTACTAGCATGTTAGATTTCCTTATGCTTATATTGTTGCATGTTTTTAGTAGTGACATCCCTATTACGACAGTACCGATGATTTGGTCGATGGCTTGGGATGTTACGCGCGGGGGATGGCTAGGACCCACGATGGTCTTATGATGCTATTGACGATTGGGAGGAACCGTGTACTTAGTTTGGTTGTTTTGTTCCTGAGATGCATTTCTGTGCATTGCGATGTTGTTTTTGTTCTTTGCAATGCTTATTTTCAGTGTGTTCTTTGCTGTTGTAGTTTAGATGGTTTGGTGTTCTTCATTCTGTGTTGTTCTTGCACTCGAGTGTTCATTCCTCGAGCCTTTGTGGATCCGGTACTCCTCGGTGTGGAGGTTCTTTTGTTGATTTTTACCCATTTTTGAGTTCTGGAAGTGTTTTTACTTTCTATGGGCGACATTTGTTCAGCATTGTGTGACACTGATAAAGTATTGCATGCCCATAGAAAGAATGTCGTACGATACTATAAAGTGTCGCACGCATTACTAGAGAAGTGTCGTATGACACTGGAAGAGTGTCGCACGGCTTTATGAGAAATGTCACGCGATACTTTTCTAGTATCGCACGCCTTCTTGAGAAGTGTCGCACTCAGTAAGGGAGAAGTGTCGCCCTCCCTTAGTAAAAAGTGTCGCACGGTTTTTGTGAAAAACCTGCGCGTGCCATCAGCGAGCACTTTTCTTCATGATCCAATCTTTTTGAGAGTGGTTTTGGATACCCTTTTGGGCATTCTTCGACCCTATGCTGTTGCATTTTGAATTCTGTCAGTTTCTCTTGAAATCGAGTTTTCATGTTTCTGTTTTAGTCTCTTGGGGTTTAAAATATATCGTTTAAGTATAAGGAATAAATATAGGAATTAAATATAGGAATTAAATATATGTCAACTTATAGGAATTAAATATAGGAATTAAATATACGTCAACTTATACTTAAGATATTTTAATATATGCGACAAATCATTTGAGATAGGTTTCAGACCTCTCAGAGATAAGTTATGGATTCTAGGAAATTTCAGGGCTTCAGAAATCCAGACTTAGCCAATTTTCAGGGCTTCAGGATTTAAGGCTTAGCCAAATTTTGGGATTCTGCATTTTACCCCAGCTTGGTGTTTTGTTGATGAGTGGTTGTTTCTTGTGCCCTCATCATGTGCGTTGTCTTTGTTGGCTTTGTTTGTGTGTGTTAATTTGGTAGTGGCGTTCGAAGATTTGTTGGTTGCCGAGATTGTGTTGAAGTCTTCCGTTGCGATCGTTGTGATCCCTGTATGATGTTGTCATGTGCATTCATACTTGTTAAAATAAAAATATCTTGGCTTGATTTGAATCCTTGTTTCCAAGGATCTCCGAGCGGGGCATTACATATTTGGTATTGGGGATTTATTATAACTTGTTATTAATAAAGTATTAGTTTGAACATTAATGGTATGGAACATAGTTGACTCTTAATGTACGAAATTATCATCAGTTGATAATCATGTAGTTATTGACATAGCTACTAGTTAATCTAATCGTAGAATTAATTAAATTTAATTGATAATAGAGTTTTAATTGTTTAGTTGATAATAACGAATTCAGAAAATTTGTGGGTCACTTAATTGAAGGTGATAAGTCTTAATCTTAAAATTTAAATATTGAGAGATGCTTTGGGGAAAGATTGGTGACATTGATTTTGAGGTAGAATGCAAATATTATAGACAAGTAATTATCTTCAAATTATTTTAGGAAATTATTTAAAAATAATAGAGGGATAATTCTACACTTAATTCAAAGAGATAAATGGGTTGACTAATAGATTAAACATAGAATCTTATACATTTGAAGTATACTTGCAAACAAAAACTGAAACCTCCACACTTAATTCAACTATGTGATTTTAGCAAACCAAAAACATGTGCTTGCATTGTGTTTTCTCTATGCTTCTTGTTTTGGGGGTTGACTAGTGTTGACCAGTTATAGGACATCTACTAGAGGCTCAGGGGTTATGATTGTGATGTCATGATGATGTCTCTTGATCTCGATTCTTTATAAACCCAACCATGGTAATGTGATGGTATGTTCTATGAGATGTTTGTATTTACTGATTGTTATTTCTCATAAGTCTTCTTGAGTGAAGCTGAGTTATATGTATCTGAGACACTTGACTTAACCATTTTTGAGTCATCGATCAGTTATCCTTGGATTACTTTTTAGTTGCCATGATGGGACTAAAATGTTGATTTATTTCTTGATGATGTCATGTTATGACATGTCTTGACTCAACCTTTTTGGAGTCTTCGATCAATATAATTTTGAGATATATTTTGGTTATTGAGAACCCATGAATACTTTTGATTATCAATGATATCTTTAGTTGCCAATAGAGAACTATTGTGGTCATGATTATCTATGGATGCTTTTCATTTGCTCATGGAGATTTGATGTTCTTATTGTGGATTATCTTTTGGTATTTTTCTAGTTTCTTGTATAGGATTGTGGTGATTTTTTGATTTATGATTCCATGAGCTTAGGGTAGGTTATCTACATGTAGTATCGAGAAGTGGCTTGCAATGGGGGCCGGGGCCCTAAGTGGCTACCAGGGTAACTCATTGTAAGTTGTTTTAATAAGTGAAAACATTTACACTAAATAGGGATTAAATGAACCTAATCAGATAATTGCATGTTCTCGCCCATGCCTCGAGTGCTAGTACAGACTAGGATGGGAGTAGAGAGAACGCTTGGTTGTGACCTTGCATTTCATAGTATGCCTCATCTGTATGAGAGGATACTAGTGGTAGCACAGGGATCACTAGGGGCTGGGGTCTATTGAGAGACTGCCAGGGTAACTCTAGCATGATCAATGCGATGACACTTTCCCGCTTGCATAGTAGGTTTCCTACATGTCTTTGTTGTGCCTCTGGGATTAGATGTCATTTTGTGATTGGAACCTTTAAGTTAGTATACTTTTAGGATTCCTGGGCTTAGAGAGTATTTATGCTATGTGATTTTGATAACCTATTTGGGACTTGAGATTATCTCCTCAACACGATGGGAGTGGACTATTTAGGTTCCATGCGGTCAGGTGGTAGTGCTTTATCACTCTTATCATTTGAGATCTGTTTGAGACATCCTAGCTGATGCATTCTTTGTTGGCATCTATCTTCATGGATTATGATGGTGGACATGTATCCTCACATTGATGATTTGCATATGTTAGATGATGTTATCTTATGCTTTATTTGGCATGTTAGATTACATTCTGCATATGATGTAGTATGATTCAGGAGTGACATTCCTACTATGTTAATACCGATGATCTCTTCGATGATTTGGGATATTACGCACGGAGGGATGGCTAGGATCCACGATGGTCTAATGATGCTATTTATGGTTGGGAGGAACCATGCACTTAGTTAATTATGTTTGTGATAAATGGTTATCTTTTATGATGATGTATCACATATGACATGTGATTACTTTTACTTTGTTGCATCATGGATTAGATTTAGAATGATGATATACTTATTTCACACATGTATATTCTTTTAAGCCTTTCATACCTTGTGGCATGTATAGTGGATGATTGAGCAATCATAAATGTAATTAATGAACATTGGACTTTTCATTATTATTTCATGTGGATGTATTGTTAGATGGAATCATTAGTATTAGCTGATTTAGATGTAATTCAACATTAAGGGATCTTTAAAGAATGTAACCTGTTATGTATGTATGTTTATGTTTACTTTTAGTTGAATAATGTTATTGCTTTCGCTACTATGTTATCAATGGTTTTATTTTCATGTTTAAAAAATAAAAATAAAAAATGCTACCAAACTTAGTGAAACTTTAGGTTAATTATTTGGATCCTTTGGTGGGTCATTACACAAATTCTAAAAGGCTATGATGTATTTGGGATGGTTTTATTATGTTATAGGGGAGGAGGGATAAAGATACGATACTTAAAATGTAAAGGGATCTAGTAAGATAGAAAGTATGTAAAGAGGATGGATTTTTATGAAGCTTGTAAGTATTTATGTAATGTTGATATTTCAATAATAAATATTAAAAAACTTATTACCAATCAAAAAAAATCTTAAACACTAATAAACCCAAATCTCATTCAACCAAAAGCTTAATTAAATACCAACCTTGACTTTGAACCTAACATAATTCGAATTTCAAACTAAATGTAGAATAATTTGAATCTCAAACACGATAGTAGACAAAGCTAAACCCAAATCCAAAACCAAATTAAACCGTACCCCAACTGACACATAGTATCTTGAAACTTAGTTCTCTAAATAAAAATAAATAAAAATTTAAACCTTAAGAAAATCAAATTGTAATCAAATCCCTAAATCGTGTTGAAACCTAGTTGAAAAACTAAATGAACATCAAACACAATTTAACTCTAAACCAAAATTTACCTAAACCTTAAGGGTATTAAAGAAAATTGAACACTAACACTAAGTGTATTTTTCAACAATGAAGAAAATTGAACTCCAACCCTAAACTTGATGAAGGAGTACAATAAATTAAACCTATTGATTATCAAATATATGTTGTTCTTTTAATCCACACAGATCTATGAGACATAAAATCAAACAAATCTTTGAGTTCCTTTTAAACATAACCTTAAATACTATTAAACCCAAACCTCACCCAACCATAAGCTTAAGTAAAAATCAACCTTGGCTTTGAACCTAACAAATTTATAATGTTTAAACAAAAATAATTATCCAAAAACTAAAAGTAGACCAAATTGACTCTCAAACATGACTATAGACAAAGATAGACCCAAACCCAAAACCAAAATAAACTTTCCCCCAACTAACACAAGAACTTGAATTTAGTTCTTTAAAAAAAAATCTAAATCTAAACCAAATTGAACTGTAATAAAAAATATGAATCAAGTTGTACCTTAATCATAAAACTAATTAATGAACACCAAACCAAATTAAACACTATTTATGAACTAAAATTTACTCAGACCTTAAGGTAAAGTAAATTGAACCCTAACACTCAGAGTATATTTCAATAATGAATAAAATTGAACCCTAACCCTAAATCTGATGATCAAGGACTACACAAAACTAAGCTAAGTGATTGTCCATTTGTTGATTCTTTTAATCCACATAGATATATGAAATATATAATCAAATTTAATCTTATTCAAACCATTTTAAAACATAATTAACTTAAACACTTGTTAAACATTCCAAATCTCACATGACCATAAACTTAAGTAAATATCAACCTTGACTTTGAAAATAAGGTACCTATTACAATCTTTTAACAAAAAATTATTGTCCGAAAACTAAAAGTAGACCAAATTAAATCTCAAACATGATATCCCATCTGACACATAAGAACTTGAAACTTAGTTCTCTAATTTTTTAAAAAAAAATTCTAAACCTAAAGCAAATCAAATTGTAATCACAAAATAAATTTGAATCCTAATCACAAAACTACATCAACACTAAAGATTAAACACTAACTCTAAACTAAAATTTACTTGAACCTTAATTATATTAAATAAAAGTGAACACTAAAACTAAGAGTATTTGTCAACAATGAAGAAAAGTGAACCCCAACCCTAAACCAGATGAAGGAATATAAGAAACTAAACCCATTGATTATCAATTTTTTTTTTATTCTTTTAATTTACATTGATCTAGAGGACATACAATCAAATCAAATATTATGATTCTTTTTAAACATAACCTTAAACACTTTTAAACCCAAACCTCACTCGACCATGAGTTTAAGTAAATGCCAACCATAACTTTGAACCTAACAAAATTATAATCTTTAAACAAAAATAGTTTTCCAAAAACTAAAAGTAGACCAAATATACTTCAAACATGATAATAGACAAAGCTAAAACCAAACTCAAGACCAAAATAAACCCTACCTTAGCTAACACATAAGAACTCAAGAATTATTTTTCTCTAAAATAAACAAAAACAAATTCTAAACCTAAACCAAATTGAATTGTAATAAAAACCATATAGCAAGTTGAACCTTAATCATAAAACTAATTAATGAACACCAAACCAAATTAAACACTATCTCTAAGCCAAACTTTACTTGAACCTTAAGGTAAAGTAACTTGAAACCTAACATTAAGATTATTTATCAATAATAAGCAAAATTGAACTCTGACCCAAAATTTGATGATTAAGGAGTACAATAATCTAAAACAAATGATTATCATTTTTTTGTTCCTTTTTTAACCCACACAAATATACGAGACATAATCAAATCATATCTTGGAACCCTTTTAAACATAATCTTGAAATCGAAACTAAATTAAATCCCAATCTTAAACAAAATTAAAAGTTGATTGTAATGGAACTAAATAGAGCGATAACTAAAAACATAATAGACTAATAAACCAAATCAAACTCTAGCCCCAAACCAAATTATAACTAATCCTAACACTAAAAAAATTGAACCCTAATTATAAATAAAATTACACACTAGACCAAATTGAATGCTATTCTTAAGAATAAAATAATTTAAAATTTAACCTTAAAACATAAATGAACATTAAATCAAACAGAACCTTATTTGTATTGTTCAACCAAAGTGAACCCCAACCTTAGATAAAATCAAAAGAAAATGTGAAATGAAAATTAAATAATAATTCTAAACATCTCAAATATTAAGATCCTTTTTAAACATAACCTTAAACACTATTAAACCCAAACCTCACTCGACCATGAGTTTAAGTAAATGCCAACATGACTTTGAACCTAACAAAATTATAATCTTTAAACAAAAATAGTTTTCAAAAAACTAAAAGTAGACCAAATATAATTCAAACATGATAGCAAACAAAGCTAAAACCAAACTCAAGACCAAAATAAACCCTACCTTAGCTAACACATAAGAACTTGAATTATTTTTCTCTAAAATAAACAAAAATAAATTCTAAACCTAAACCAAATTGAATTGTAATAAAAACCATATAGCAAGTTGAACCTTAATCGTAAAACTAATTAATGAACACCAAACCAAATTAAACACTATCTCTAAGCCAAACTTTACCCAAACATTAAGGTAAAGTAACTTGAAACCTAACACTAAGATTATTTATCAATAATAAGAAAAATTGAACTCCAACCCAAAATGTGATGATTAAGGAGTACAATAAACTAAACCAAATGATTATCATTTTTTTGTTCCTTTTTTAAACCCACACAAATATATGAGACATAATCAAATCATATCATGGAACCCTTTTAAATGTAATCTTGAAATCTAAACTAAATTAAATCCCAATCTTAAACAAAATTAAAAGTTGATTGTAATAGAACTAAATAGAGCGATAACTAAAAACTTAATAGACTAATAAACCAAATCAAACTCTAGCCCCAAACCAAATTATACCTAATCCTAATACTAAAAAAATTGAACCCTAATTATAAATAAAATTACACAATAAACCAAATTGAATGTCATTCTTAACAATAAAATAATTTAAAATTTAACCTTAAAACATAAATGAACATTAAATCAAATAGAACCTTATTCCTATTGTTCAACCAAAGTGAACTCTATATTGAAAAGAACTCCAATCTTAGATAAAATCAAAAGAAAATGTGAAATAAAAATTAAATAATAATTCTAAAATAAGCTACATGTCAATTCTTATAATTATATGACGACCATAGATTTAAATCAATGCCAGGCTACATTAAAAGTTAACAATTGGTGCAAAATAAGGCACCATTAATACTAGCTTTCAACATCTCAAACATATTACATTTACGAGTCAAAAAGGTTGTGGCCATTAAGAATTATGTTGTTAAATAAGAGAAACCACAATAAACATTTATAGATTCACACAAATATTTTACCTTTTTTTGATCGCAAATGAATTTGTGGGAACACTCACTATCACACTCATCAATGAATTAAATAAAATTTTAAAATTTACTTCTATGTTAAAATCACTATTGTATGTCACTGTTGTTCATTTGCTTGCTAGTCTTGTTGATTTTTCAATTTTGATATGGTTTTTTTTTGTTTTGTCAAATGCAAAGCATAGGAAGATGACATTTACAGTGTTTGGTCACATTTTTTTTTTTTGCAAGATAAGGAATAGAGGATAGTCAAATGAAAACCAAACCGGTAATTTCTCCTTAAACGTGAAAACACGTTTTTTATTTTGGTTGAATTTGAATCAATATAAATATGTTTAAATATAACTTCACCTAAATCACCTCAAAATATCATACAATAGAGTAAACATAGAAAAATCTAACCACAATAAGGTAATACATTATCACTTTATAGATTTGTAAAGGGTTCTATTTGTTTCTTTGATTTTTAGATTCTAGTTCTTTATATCCAAATCTAAAAGAAAGAGTTACACAGACACACATACTATATATATCTATACACATATTTATATACATATATGTATATATGCATATTTATACATACATATATTTATGTATGTGTGTGTGTGTGTGTGTGTGTGTGTGTGTGTGTGTGTGTGTATACACACATATAAACATATACATATATGTATGTACACACACATGCAAGACTGACAAAGAAAAAGAGGCATTGGCAACCATATTAAGGATAGATAGAGTAAACAAATTTGATGGTATTGATTTCAAAATACTTGGAAGATACTTTGAAAAATGATATAGTAGAGACTCTAAAGAATGTCAAAGGGAATCAATTGATTTCCATATCACTCTTGCAATAAGTATGGATCTACTGCAAACAAGACAAACCATTGCAAACATTTATCATTTTTTAAAAATTGACAATAAATTTGTGGGAATCACTCACTAACGCACTCATTAATGAGTTGAACAAAATTTAAAATTTACTCTTATGTTAAAATTATTTTCATATGCCACTTTAAGTTTTTATTGATTGTTGTTCATTTTATTGTTGGTATTATTGGTTTTTTAACTTTCATTATGGTTTTGTTTTGTTTTTTCAAATACAAAGCATGGGTAGATGACATTTATGTTGGGAATTACAATTGGAACAATTGTTGTGTTGCCATTGATGTCAAATCTATTGATGAGACAAGTTGCTATATGATCTAAATGTTATGTCTATTTAATTGATTAAGAGAATTTGAGAAGTTGTTAATAAAAAAAGCATCTAGAGGAACGGTTGAGTTATGAAGAAGAAACTACAAATGGACATTTTATTAGTTAGACTTTGACAAGACAAAGTGATTGTTTAAATTATATTGATAGAGGAGAAGATAGTAATGTTCAAGTCTTGACAGTGTGAGCAAAGAGTGTTCACTTGTGTAAGTTTGACCGAGTGATAGAGTAAAATATTAATGCTTTTTTTTGTACATGTCAAGTGATGCTAGTGTCAACCAAGCCATAGTAAGTGCTAAGAAAATTTAGTGTTGACCAAGCACCAGTATCAACCAAGTGATAGTGTTGATACCGAGTAAGAAGTTCTATAGTGATTGAAAAGCTCAGTGATGACCGAGTGTCAAAACTTAGTGTTGGCCAAGGAACATCATTTTAACTGATTGCAATGAATCATAATTTCTAGCTAACTAATTTGATTTCTTGGGATATGAAAAATGTGTTGAAGATAAGGATTGATGAGTTGAATCATTTAATTCCAAGAGAGGTTTAGGTAAATGATCTAAGAGATAAATTAAAAGAGAAGTTTCTAGAAAAGAAGAGATAAACAAAATGGTGATTAGATACATTGTATCTGATAGATCAAATTTTGAACCCTAAGATCTATGGTGTTTATTGTTTACCATTCAAGGTAAAAGGATACATATTGCATGTAGTATAGAAAAATATAACACAGAGCAAATACTTTATTGATATGCACAATATGTACTTTAATGCTTACAATCTGATTATGCTCATTGCAATGATTCTAATGACTATAATGATGTCCCAAAGTTGCTTCTGGATGGTGTACATGTACTTTCTCGAAAGGGTGACTCAACCATAACATGTCTTTTCAGATACAATTCTACCCATCAGCTACCATAGAAAATTTACCAACAACATCATCCCACCCAAAAAGTAAAGTCATCTTTGAATGACAATTGCAAAATTATTGAGACAGAATAAAAAATGGAATACATTAACTGTGACTAACTATAATAGGATAGATCTTTTTCTATCACATCACATTCACATTCCTCTAGTGTCTACACCAAACTGGTCTCCAAAATAGTTGCATCTATAGCCTCTACTAACACAATACTATTTCCCTAGCCAATCTGACCTTGATAACCACCTGTGCCACCTTCTCTACTTCCAACACTACTTCAACTCATGGGTATGCTGAGCCAAGTGTTGCTCTACTAGCTCCAACTAGATGATTAGCTCCTCCCTAACAATGGTGCCAAATTTTTACCATGCAAGATAAAAGGATACTTATTGCATGTAGTATAGAAAAATATAACACAGAACGAATATTTTATTCATATACACAATATGCACTTCAATGCTTACAATCTGATTATGCTCATTACAATGATTCTGATGACTACAATGATGTCCCAAATTCCCTTCTAGATTGTGTACATATAATTTCTAGAAGGGGTGACTCAACCATCATGTGCCCTTTTAGATACAATTCTACCTATCACCTACCATATATAATTTACTGACAACATTGATTAAGCAGAAAAAGATCAGAACTGCCTATTTAAAGAGATATAGAGGCAAAATTTTGGCATAGATGTGTGTGTCTATATTGTATGTGAATGATAAGGAGTTTGAGAGAGTTGGAGTTGTTAGTGATGTTGTTGACTGGAAAATATGAGCAGAAGGCTTAATTGAGAAGAAGTGAAGGGTGATTGCTTGAATGGTTGCTAAGCGAATTTGAGATCAAGATGACAATGAAGGCCAAACTATAAATCAGTATTAAGAGCTAAAAAAAGGTCTAAACATGAAAAGTGATCTATAATAAATAGATCAAACCTATTGTTACTTTCTAACCATTGTTAATAGTATCTGAAATCCTATAATCAAGGTTAACCTAACAGTCATAAGGACCTAATAGTCTATGTAAACCCTTTAACTAGGTGACATTCTAATGGAATTTTATGAAGTCCTCTAATGAGGCCACTCCTAATAAGATGATTAAATCCTTTAACAAGGTCACATTTAATAGTGTGTATTGTAATCTTTAACAAGGTTGGATCTTAACAGGGCTTACTTCAGAAGAGTGAAAATTGGTGACATGTTGCTGGTGGTTTTTCCAAATTGGATTTCCATGTAAAATCCTAGTGTCAAACTTTTGTGAATATTATTTTTTATGCTTTATTAATTTAAGTTTACATTCTACAAGTATATTATTTAATAAAAGTGGACAACCAATAAATGTTGCAAAAAGTTACAGTAGAGGCCGAGCAATGAAATGATAATGAAAATGTTTAAGTGTTTGTTGTTCAATTGGTATATTTAGACCTTGGATAACTTATTCACCCCCTCCCCCGCCCACCTCAGTTATTCTAAATACTCTAACAATTGGTATCCAAGCTTTGGTGTTTATTAAGAGGAGTTTGAAGGTACTCAAAGCTAAAGGTCATGGTGTAAAAGAGAGAGGTACCAAAGCTGAATAAAGACAACTTTCCTACATGGAAAAAGTTGATGAGGTTACATATAGCTAGTATTGGTGATGTTGCATTGGAGTTTCTAGATAATGCATACGTGGACATAACAACAGTCCCTCTAACTACTCAACAATTGAAATAAAATCAAGAACATAATTAGTCAATGTTGGAGAATGCTTCAACCCTAAGCTATGTTTGATGACCTAAAGGAATGCAATAATTCAAAGAAAATGTGGGATAAATTGAAGACCATCTATGGAGGATATGAAAATGTCTTGAGAGCCAAATTAGAAAGTCTAAGAGGTAAGTTTGATGAGTTGAAAATGACAGAAGGTGAGAACATACTACAATATTGTACAAGAATAAAAGAAGTTATCAATGCTATTAAGGGATCAAATGGAAAGATTGAAGATGAAACAATAACCACCAAGGCATTGAGAACTCTACTTCCTATTTATGCCATTATAGTTTTTACAATACACGAGCTTAGATGTACACTAGGTAATAACCTAACTTTGGAAGGTGTGATTGGTAGGCTTATTACTTTTGAGATGTCTAATTTTGATAATTACGCTCCTACCACTATTGAATTTTCTTTTAAATCACAATTGGTTCTTAGCAAGAAAGGTGTTGATCTCAGATTGGTTTTGACAATTTCAATGTGTCAACACACTTAAGACATTTACTTAGTTTATGCTGAACTAGTAATGTATGCTGATTATAATATGTAAATACAAGACCATGCTGAGTTGCAATGAGTGCCAAGTCACTCATGTGCCGAGCAGTTCAAGTGCCAAGTGAATAGAAGATGTTGAATAGTTCAACTGCCAAGTGAATAGTAGATGTTGAGTAGTTTAGGTGCTCAAAAAAAAAATTATAGTATATGTTGAGCATCAGTAACTTCAAGTGCCAAGTAACACAGATTGGACATATTTATTTTTGATTGCACAAACAACTATGTAAACCATTTTCAAGCTGACATAAGGTTAGATTTTGATTCTTTAAAGATAAGGATGAGTCTATTTGTAGAATCCCTATGTGATTGCATGTAGCCAATTAGAAAATAGGAAGGATTAAGTGGGAAAGAGAATGAATCTCATTTGTAGATTCATACGTGACCCTAAGACACCAAAGTCTTTATAAGTAACATGAAGCCCCAACAAATAAAAATGAAGTGAGGAATGAATCGAGTGAGTGTTAGAGATAATGTTACAGGAGGTAACAAGGGGTGAATGATTGAATTTTTTTATAGAGCATTCAAGGTGACTTAGTAGTGAGTAAATATTAGAATTAGTTAGAGGAGAAAAAAAAATTAGAAGGATACAAAATTGTTATATCAGATCAAAGAGGATCAAGAAGGACACTGTACGGATTTGATCTTTAATCAAGCAACCAGAGCCAATCACAAGATGTATGCTGAAACATCCTAATAGGTGATTTTATTTAAATCTCCTAGTTGGAGTAGTCCTAATAGGCTATTGTAAATCCTTTAATAGGGTGACATTCCAAGTGGATTTTCTAAAGTCCTTTAGCTAGGCACACTTCTAACAGGGTGTTGAAATCCTTTAACAAGGTGGGACTTAACAATCTTTGCAAGCCTTTAACAGGGTAGGCATTTCATAGGGTATATCATGTTTCATGGTCAAACCATTGTAATCTTAATTGGCTACACTTTATTGCTATAGTAGTGAAGATTTGTGGGTGTCATCCCCACCTCAGTTTTACCTTCTCTTTGGAGGGTTTCTAGGTAATCATATCTGGTGTTAAGTGCGTGTATTCAATTGGTTACATATTTTAGATGCATTTACTTTCCATGTTAATTTTAGTTCATATATTACATGCATCTAATGAATGGTGAAAGTTTTAATGGCTAAAATTTGAACTTCTGATTCACCCCCCCAAAGTATATGTTTCTCATTTGTAATTCCAACAAAAGGAAAAGGAAAACATGTGAAAAATGATAGTGATACTTCTGATGATGAAATTGATGAACTTGAGGCATTGATAGCTAGAAGATTTATATGAGGCAAAGGAAAATACAAAGGTAAGCGCCCCATAATCTATTTTTCATACAAAAAAGTTGATCATATTGTTGCAAGGTGTCCTGATAGAGAAGAGAAGGATGAAAGAAAAGAAAGCCAATACAAAGGAAGAGGAGATGATCGAGACTTCAACAAAAGAGAAGACTACAAGGATAAAGGTAAGAAATCTTGTTATATTACTGAAGAAGAAACTTATACTAAATTTGGAAGTAATGATGAAGATGTAATCTATGTTGCTATGAAAGAAGATTTTGATGAAGATGAGAAAATTGTTTTAATTTCTTATGTGAATAGAAGTGATAGATGGATAATTGATAGTGATTGCTCTAATCACATGTCTGGTGATAGAAGTAAATTTGAGGACATTGGACCATATAAGGGTGGTTGTGTTAAATTTGGTAATGATGTTCCATGTCTTGTGAAAGGTAAAGGGATAATTCAACTAACTGATAAAATTAAATTTGATAGTATTTACTGTATTGAAGGACTTAACTATAATATGTCAAGTGTTTCATAGTTAAAAAAGTCATGTTATAGAGTTCAATTCCATTACAAAAAGGCCAAAATATTTGATGTTGATGGTAAACTGATTGGAAGTGGTGACCAACGAAGAGGTAAGTTGTTCTATCTAGATTTATCTGATGAGACATGTTTGTTTGCACAATATGAAGATGTTTGGTTATGGCACAAAAGATTATGTCATGTAAACTTTGACTATCTGGTTAGCATTAGTAAAATGAGAAGAGTAAGAGGATTGCAAAAAATGAAGAAACTTGATAATGTTATGTGCAAACAATGTCAATTGGGAAAAATGACAAAGTCTAGTTTTAAAAGCAAAACATATTCATTTGATGAAATTTTGGAATTGGTTCATACTAAATTATGTGGAACTATTGGAGTTCAAAGCTACTGTGGTAACAAATGTTTCATTCTATTTATTGATGACTACTCTAGGATGATGATTGTGATGTTTCCTAAAGAAAAATCTGATGCTTTTCAACTATTTAAGTGGTACATGGCTAGAGTTGAAAAGGAAACATGTAAGAGTCTGAGATTTGATAACGGTGGTGTGTTAGAAATAGATAATTTTGATTGATGGAATAATAAACAAGATAAACAAGATACTAAGAGTGGGGTGTGAATCAGAATCTTAAAAACTTAAAATTTTCATCAACTCATTCACTCACATCTATAAAGAAAACTTGCAAATTTAAATCTACTACAACATATAAATATGATCAATCACATGCATGAGAATAAAGACATAACATAATATTTGTTACCCAAAAACCCTCCAAGGTGAAGGTAAAACTGGGGTGGGGATAACACCCAAAAATCTTCACTACTATAGTAATAAAGTTAACTAGTTAAGTTTACAATTTTTGATCATAAGATATGATCTACTTGTGAGGGGTCTACCCTATTAAAATATTAAGAGACTTCTAGGTCTCACCTTGTTAGAGGATTTAACACTTACAAAAAAGTAAGGATTTTGTTAGGATATTTACAAAGATCTATTAAGACCACTCTTTTAAGAGGTTTACCCTGATTTAGTTGGTTAAAACTTATTCAATACCTGACTCTTGCTCTACTTTGCAAGCTAATTTTGAGTCTTCTCCTTACTAATTGATCATCTCCTTTGATATGATATTACTTGTCTTTCCCTTTCACTTCACTGCCATGAATAGATCACTTGCTCTTTTAGATAATAATAGAACACTTTCACTAACTTATGATCTGATATCAATCCTTCACGTTAATCCTTGTTTGCATGCATACACTTCTCTACTCTTTCTCTTACTCCAACCACTTCATTCTCACACTCTATGATCTTGGTTAAGATCATCTCTATTTAAAGAGTTCCGTAAAGAGTTTTCTAGATCCTTCTATAATAGCCTCTCTGTTTGAATCATTGATCACACTACATAGGGATCCGTGATCCATGTCATTTAAATATTCTAGAAAAACCTCTACAATCTTTAAATGTTCCTTCCATGTCAGATTGTAAAACACGTGACCTCAAATTTTGTTTCATTTAGGACTTTTATGTAAACTCTCAATTGCTTGATCTTCACTATTTTCTAATGCTCAACTTGTATTATTCTTCTAATGCTAGACATGTATTGTGCTTGGTACACACTATGTAACTTAGCACTTGTATACTTGATCTTGCTTGGTTGCTAATGAGCTTAGCTTGTATTGAAATACTTGGTGTCCATACACTTACATTGGTACATACTTTCTTATGTACATGACTCGGCCTACGTAGAGTAGCTCGATCATAGTGATGACCATTTGAATCTACCTTGTAAATGACTAAGTGGTTGACACTAATAGACAACAATGGTTAGAGATACAACCAAATCTCCCCCTTTAACATTAGTGGAAAAAACACTTTGTCATATTTACATTATTACAATACAATCTAATAAATTGAGCTCTCCCCCTAAATCTTATGGCTTATGCCAATGAATAATGAATAAACAATGCAAAAATGAATAAAAAATGCATTTCATGTTTATTCAAATTTGTATTTCTCCCTTTGCCTTTATTTGACATCATCTCATATAATTCCCCTTTGCTTTTGAACATTGATGTCATTGCTGTTGGGGTGGAATGGGTGGAAGTAATGCATATGAATTCCTTATGAACTCTTGCAATCATGGAAAATACATGATCCCATGTGGTTCTTGCTACTTCCAAAACATGATTTTGCAATTGAAGTCTTTGAGCCAATCAATTAAACTATCAACCACTAAAAGATTATGATCTTCTATAATCAGATCCTAGGATTTTTTTAGTTCTCTCTACATGACCTCCAAATGAGGTATCATCATTTCCTAAATAAAGATCAATTTGGATTTGATATTGCTATTAGCTACCTAAAGCTCGACCAATGTGCCTTGAGAATTCAATAGATTATTGAAATGATCAATGCTTGATACTGCTGACTCTGAAATAGTGGTGTTGGATCTCTTTATCTCAGCCTAAATTTGATTTATTTGTGCCTAATATGTTTGTGAATCTTGGAACATTTAAAAAATTGTGTACAGATGATGTACCTTTTGTATTAGTTCTATCATAACATGTACTCTCTCTTGTTGTTTCACTTTATGCTTAGCAATGGTTATGGAAAGTTTGTCCACAACCTTAATTTCAAATCTTTGAGAAAACCAATCCATTAGCTTCTCATTTGATTCCATACTTCTAGCATTCACTTGATCAACTATATTTGTAAGCTAGTTAATGATTGGTGCATCTTCATCAAAATTTTGAATGTCAAAAGCATCAACTAAAATATGCTTTACATCATGTAGTACCTACTTTTTCTTAAGCTCTTTTCTTAGTTCTTCCTACTTTTTCTTCTTTACCAAAGCTTTTTGTAGAAAAATTGTTTTCTCCAAGGTGAGATTTTCTAGGTCCAATTGTAGAATCTCAATGATTTTATCTAGATTAACCTCAATATTTGGTGAAGCATATTTTATTGCTTTCCTCTTTCTGCTAGGTGAATGAGTGCTACTAATCAATACTACCTTGAGACTTGGTAAAGGGGTGTCACCACTCGGTCTTCCTTGTACAACTATGCTCAAGAAAATAATAGTTGCATTTAGTTCATATTCATTTGATTCTTTGCCTTCATCAATGCAAGGTGCTGAAACAATCTTATTATCTACACTTGTTTCTTTCTCTTCACCATCTACCTCTATATCTGTGATCCTTAAATGTTTTGCCTCTAGAGTGTCAAGGGTGTTGGCATGTATAGGGGACATGCTACCTTGCAGAATTGACACACCTAAGCTTTCTCCACTACTATAATCATCTTTGATGTTTATAGTGTCTATGTGTATTGTCTGTGTTGTTAACCCAAAAATAATTTTCCAAAGAAACTCACCCTAATGCTCTACATCTTCCTTTTTATTCTATAATATCAAAAATATTTTGTACTTAGAAATAAATCTATTCTTATATTACTTCAAAAATATGTCTTGTTGCTCCTCTGACATATTAGGCATAACTCTGACTAATGTGTCAGTGCTTATCTTTTTCTCCTCTACTTTTGCTTGCTACCATCTCCTTTCTAGTCTCTCAAATAAATATTTGGGTATCCTTTTCTCAATTTTTCTAGGGGAAAGCTTTTGATTAGCAATCACTTCTACCACTTCCTCAAATTTATTTCAATTAATATTATCTAGTGTATTATACTTTACAAATCTAAAACTAGATAATCCTATAGACATTAGATCTACACATACCTCTTATAGAGATTTAGATTTTCTAAAGGGTGGTCCTCCAACCAATCTCCTTCTTCTAGTTTTGGGGGCACTTGGCTCTGTAGCTTCTATTATCTTCTACTTTGTAGACTGCTCGGCACTAGCAGCTACCTTGGTCCTTGGCTTGTTTGGTGGTGAAGGAGAGATGAGTGTCACTACTAGCTTCTTCTTTGTTCCTTGAGATTTCTTTCTTGGTGGCATGCCAATAGCTAGGGATTTACCCTTTTCATCATCTTCTTCTTCCTCTTCCTCATCACCACTAACTTGTTCTTCACCTTCACCAAGACCTTGTGTAAATTGTAATTGTTCTTTTCCCTTGCCTAGGGTACGCAGATTTGCTTCTAAATCTTCAATCATCTTCTTTCTCTTCTTTCCTTAGAAGCTATGTTTATATGCACATCAATTCTTTCTTTAGATTCTTCATATTTCCCAAAAGTTTTAGCCTTGACATCTATCTCTTCTTTCAGTAGTGTATCAATGTTTGCACTTACTACATCACTATTTATTTCATAGTCAAAACTTTGTAACCAAGCCTTCCTTGAATTTACCAGCCTGTACAAAAGTGTTGCTTGCATCTACATGAAAATATGTCACTATGATATTTCATGACCAACTCTTCAAGTGTCCTCACTTTTCTTGAATTCATCAAAATAAGCATTCATACATTCTCAAAATTTTATCCTAATTGAATAATATACTCATTTATCTATTTTTTCACTGCTTTATCTTGCTCCCATACAACACTACAAATACTAGGAAAATAATTTTGTTTATAAAAAAATATACACATAATGAGGGATCCAAACTTACATATTGAATTCTTCGCTTTTCTTATGGATGAAAATTTTTCTACAAGTTATAGTCTCTATAGCTTGGCAAGATCATACTCATGATCTTTCATTACAATCTTCCACTCTTGATCCATAGATATACAAGGCACATTATTTAATCTACTCAATTGATAGAATTTGTGAGCTATAACCCTCAATACAAATTCAATTTATGAATCAGAGATGTTAGTAATGGATAGACCACATCCATTCCATTCAGCACTAGTATTTGCCTCAACATCTTTATGACTCATTCTTTGCATGGTTTTCTTCTTGTCCAGGGTTGGATAGCCTATAACCCTATGAATAATTCTCTTTGTGCTCTACACTAGTCCATTCAATAACTAGTACTTCATGTCATGGATTCTATTTAGAACAACTTTAATCCATTCGATCTTGAAATTCTTTGGGAATTCTAGGGCATAAGTTAACCCTTTCCTTTCAACAATTTGAATTTTTTTCTTCAAGATTCCTTCATTGCACAACTTCTCATAAGGTTCTCTAATTTCATAATCTCCTACTTCCCCAATTTTAGACATATAACAACTTTTGACATCTTGTATCATAATGACTTAAGGTGTAGCAGTTGCACTCCTTAGTCTCGATCTACACTCATGTATTTGATGTCCTTGTTTCTTGCAGTAAAAATAGTAACTAGTAAACTTAGGTTTAGAATTTTTCATACCATGTTTGCTTCAATATCTATTTGTAGTATGACCAAGTTTTCCATAGTGATAGCATGTTGGTTTTTCCATTGACTTTGTATTCCTTAGTTCTCCATTCCTAGATGATTCTCCTTTCTTAGTGCATGAATGTCATGATTCATTAGAACAACTTGAAAAATTCATAATTTCTTCAAAGTACTTCATTACCTCTTTAGGTTTGTTGAATTTCTCCATAGATTCTTTCTCAGATTTTAGTTCATTCCTTAGTATGTCCTTCTGTAATTTGATATTTGCAATTTCCACATCCTTGTGATTCAATTCCTATTTTGTGGGCATTAGTTAATTCATCATGTCTAGTTGTGTATTTATGAGCTTCTGCACATCTAATATCCTTTCTTCAAGTCTGGTAGCCATTACCCTTTTGTCTTCTTTATCCATAGTCCTATCTTTTTCAACTTTCTTCTTTTGTTTAGTTACTTCACACAGTCTTACTAATTGGATTTCATGTTCTCTTTTTAATCCTCTTATTTCTTCATTCAAGAGTTTGATCTTGTTAAGTAGATCAGTAGATACTTTATCATTTGGACTCATTGGTTCAAATAGTCCTTCAATATCAACTTCTTCATATGAAAATTATTTTATCTGAATCACAATTTCCTTTCTCCTTTTTAGGGAATGTTTCAGATCTTGTCTTGCCTTCTCAAGTTTTTGCAGTATGAGTTGGATATCAATCACCTGATTTTTAATAACTTTGTCTAGTTTGAAAGCCTCCATCTCCAAGATCTAATCTCCAATCTATTAAGCTACCTTTAGAGAACCAATGCTCTGATACCAATTTTTGTTTGATGGAGTAATAAATAAGATAAAAAAGATACCAAGATACCAAGAGGGGGTGGGGGTGGTGAATTAGAAGATTAAACACTTAAAATTTTCATCAAGTCATTCACTCACATCTATCAGTAAATGTGTGCATGTAAAACTTGTAATGTAAATATGTTGTAACATATAGATATGATTAGTCACATGCATGAAAATAATTACAGAACACAATACTTTTTACCCAAAAGCCCTCCAAGGTGAAGGTAAAATTGGGGTGGGGATGACACCCACAAATATTCACTACTATAGTAATAAGGTTAACCAATCAAGGTTACAATGTTTGATCATAAGATATGATCTACCTCATGAGGGGTTTTCCCTATTAAAAGCTTAAGAGATTGCTAGGTCTCACCTTGTTAGAGGTTTTAACACTTACAACAAAGTAAGGACTCTACAAACTAATTTCACGTCTTCTCCTTGCTAACTAATCCTCTCCTCTATTCTGATAGTACTTGTCTTTCCCTTTCACTTCACTACCAGGAATAGGTCACTTACTCTGTTAGATGATAACAAAACCCTTTCACTAACTTATGATCTAGTCTCAATCCTTCACTTTACTCCTTGTTTACATGCATACACTTCTCTAATCTTTCTCTTATTCCACACACTTCTCTCTCACACTCTATGATCTAGGTCAAGATCATCTCTATTTAAAGAGTTTTGTAAAGAGTTTTCTAGATCCTTCCATAATAGCCTCACCATCTAAATCATTGATCACAATACATAGGGATCTATGATCCACATCATTTAAATGTTTTGTAACTACCTCTACAATCTTTAAATATTCCTTCCAAGTTGGCTTGTAAAACTTGTTACCTCAAATTCTGTTCTATTTATGACTTTTATGTAAACTCTACATTGCCTAGTCTTTATTGTTTTCTGGTGCTCGATATTGCTATTGCTCAACTTGTATTACTCTTCTGACTGTCATCATGTATTGTGCTTATCACACACTATGTAAATTAGTACTTATATACTTGATACTTTCTCAGTCATTGATGAGCCAAAATGAGATCGACTCATATTAAAATACTCAGTAACCATACATTTACTTGGCTCCTATAGAGCTTAATACATACTATTGGAATACTCTAGAATAACTGAGAGGGGGGTGAATCACTTATCCAAGGTTCAAATATATAAATAATTTTTTTCACAACTTAGTGAACCAATAAAACATTTATCATCATGCATGCATCCATAAGATTATGCAATCACTTAAAACTTGTAGGTTACTATTAAATAAACTTGCAAAAATGTAAACAGGAAGCATAACAGATTCATCAACACACTTGACACAATGATTAACGTGGAAATCCAATTTGGGAAAAATCACTAGTAACATGCTACTCTTTTTCACTCTTTTGAAGTGATGCCCTGTGAAAGGCCAACCTTGTTAGAGGAATTTAGACCATTCACTTGGAATGTCACCTGATTAAAGGATTTACAAATGATTGTTAGGTCAACCTCAATCTAAAGGATTTACCCTAGATTGATACAATTATTAGAGAGTAATAGTAAGACTCGATCTGATAACAACTTACAACTCCATTTACAGATTACATATCTCTATTTTAGTCCTCCATTCTACTTGGCTTTCACTCATTTTAGTTCTAATAGCTTGTTCACCCTTCAAGCATTCATACCTTTAAATATTCTTTCTTGACATGCCAATGCAGACTCTTCTCTTAGGTCACTTAATGAAGCAAAACCATTAACTCCTTGTCTTCCTTAGGTTCTCGCACATGATAACCTTGCTTCATGACAAACCATTCCCATAAATAGGAAATTGATATCTTTTGCCACTCATTCTCCATCATCGAATTCAGGGTTAGGATGGATTAGGTAGGATTCAATAAATCTACCCCCACATTTCATATCTCTTCTAGAAACTTCTCCTTCAATCCTCTTTGAATTCACCTAAAAATGGTTTACCTTGAATTATGTGGCACCAGCTCATCAATCTTATCTTCAACTTAGCTCACACAATCCAAGAAAATAAACTTGTTAGTTCAGATCCATCGAATTCATGATCTTTAAAATAATGCAGCAGCTCAACATTAATTGGCTCTGATGCTCAACACATAATGTGTTGCTCAGCATCCTCTATAAAATCACTCAACATGAACTAAATCATATTGGTACTCGACAACAACTAAACATTACTTGGCATACAATAGAATAGAATTTTACTTAGTTCCAATTGATTTTCTACTCGGCTTGCACTAACTTTGCTCGGCACCTACTATCCACTCGATCAAGCTTGACAAACAAACTTTGTGTAACTTGTTCTTCTAAAATTTCTTAGTTTAACCAACCTTTATAACCTTAAGTAGATTATCCATACATCATGTTATCACTATCTTAACTAATTCTTGTACTTTACATAATCATAACTCAACCTTTCCTCTAGGTGCACTTGTTACATCTTTTGATCAAATCCTCTTCATTAGTCAAATAAGTGATAGTACTTAAATCATATAAGCAATTTTCTTACTAGTAAATAGTAGGTTTGACATCAGTGACAAAACAATGATTGAAACATACAATCTCCCTCTTTAACAATCTCCTTCTTCAACAATCTCTTTTCAATCTATTATCAACAATCTCCTTCTTTGGCATTGATGGAAAATGAAACTGATGAACCAAATGACAAACCAAACTTGTTCAACCAAACTAACTAGGTTAAAATAGTAAGACCAAAAAAATACTAAAAAGAAAATAATTCCTTGTATTGAAATCTCTCCCTCTATCAAAAACTTCCATCTTCTAAATAGGTTACAAGATTCTTTCTTATAACTCCCTCTTAATTACTTCTTGTATCTTCTTCTTACTGGTTAGATTTCAGAATTTCTCTTTCTTTGTTCTCCTGATGACATACACTATCTCCTCCAACAATTATCTCCTTTTAGGATTAGTTAACATATTCTATTTCTCCCTCTAATTAGTAAATCTCTCTAATTATCTCCCACTTATTAGTAAATTTCTCCCTCTTTGACAACAATGCCAAAGACTTGTGATCTTAACATGTAGATATGAACTTTTTTAGTTTCTTCCTTTGTCACCTTGCTTGTGACTAATTTGAAGTTTTAGTTCTTTGATTACTTTAGGTAGCTCCTAATGTAAGATCCACTGCATCAATTTTTAACATATGAAATTTAGCTTGTTTGATGTAGGACACTCCTCTTGTTACTTAGATAGCCTTGGATAGGGGTATCACCCCTAGTTTACCTCTCAAATATTCATGAGAATCCTTAGATAGTTCTTTTGTGAAGATATTAGCAATTTTTTCTTTTGTGTTGACATATTCCATCTTCACCTCTTTATCTCAAACTAACTCTCTCAAGTAATGATACTTGATTGCAATGTACTTAATCTGTGTGTATCATAAGATTCTTTGACATATTGATAGCACTTGTATTATCACAATAAAGTGTTATTGGTTTTGTGATCTCTTCCTTCATACCTTTGAGTGACTATTTGATCCATACAATGTTTGTACAATTACAATAACAACATATTCAGCTTCAACAATAGATTGTGAGGTATAGTTTTCTTTCTTGCTAGTCCATGTAACTAGCCTCTTGCCTAAGAAAAATCCTCCTCCACTAGTGCTCTTTTTGTCATCAATATTTTTAGCCCAATCAACATCAGTATAGGCTATTAATTCAAATTTTTCATTTTTCTTGTAGCATAGACCAAACTCTTCTATTCCTTTTAGATATTGCATTATTCTTTTTACAACCATCAAATGATTCTCCCTAGGATTAGCAGAGAATCTTGCAACTATCTCTATATATAATGCAATGTTAGGTTTGCTATGCACCACATATTGCAATTTTCCAATCATAGACCTATATAATGTTTGATTCAACTTAGTTGAATCATCATTCTTTGACAACTTGTGTCCTATCACTATATGTGTACTTACTAGTTTGGAATCATCTAATCCAAAAGTTTTCAATATTTCTTTGACATATTTTGACTGAGTGATGTATATACTATATTTCATCTGATATACTTGCAAACCCACAAAGAATTTGATCTTTCCAAACATAGACATCTCAAATTCTTGCTTCATTTGATTTGCAAAAGTCTTACATAAAGCATCTTGACCTCCAAATATGATATCATCAGCACACATTTCAGATAACAAAATACCTTTGCCTTTTAATATTTTCATGTATAGATTTCTATTATCATCAATCCTTTCAAATCCAATCTTCACAAGATAATTATGAACTCTCTTATACCATGCTCTTGGTGCTTATTTCAAACCATATAGAGATTTGTGTAATCTACATAACATGTTCTTATTGTTAACATCAACAAATATTTTTGACCATTCTATGTAAACTTCTTCCTCTAATATGCCATTCAAAAATGTAGATTTAACATCCATTTGATAAACTTTGAAACCTTTGTATGTGAAATAAGCAAGTAAAGTTCTTATTCCTTCCAACCTTGCAATAGGAGAAAATGTCTCTCCATAGTTAATTCCTTCTTCTTGTGCATATCCTTTGCAAACTAATCTTGCCTTGTTCCTTATGACTTCACCATTTTCATCTAACTTGTTTCTGAATACCCACTTGGTACCAATAACATTTTTAATTTCTAGTCTAGTAACTAGAGTCCATGTTTTGTTTATCTCAATTTGTTCAATCTCTTCTTCTATGGCTTTACTCTAGTCTACATCTTCTAAAGCATCTCTTATATATTTAGGTTCCTTCGTTCTCAACAAACATATGTCATTTCTCAATCATTTTCTTGTCATTGGTCTAGCATCTTTATCTCCAATAATTTGTGCAGAAGGATGATGTGTCTTGACATATTTGGACAATCTTGGTTCAGCTCTAGTTTCTTCATTTTGTCATTCAACTTTAGAATCACTGTGTGCATCTTTGTTAGGTAACTCATCATTTCTTTCATGTACACTAATCTCATAATCAAAATGTGCTTCAACTTCATTATGTAACTTGACATTTGAATGTAGCTTGGTTCCTGAATGCAATTCAACATTCGTAGTATGTGACTCGACAGTCATTAAAACTTTCTGTTGGTTTGTATCTCGATTTGCAACATCTTCTTTAGAAGGCATACCTTCATAAAAGTATACAAATGAAATATATTCTTCTAGTTCTTTCATAGGTTCAGCCTCATATACTTCTGCATATTCATCAAAATTTACATTTGCACTTTCCACAACTTTTTTAGTGTTAGTATTTAAACACTTATAAGCTTTACTTCTTGTGGAATATCCTTAGAATATACCTTCCTCACTTTTTGCATCAAGTTTACCATTCTTGAAGTCTTTCAGAATGTAACACTTTCTTCCAAATACCTTAAAATATTTCACATTGGGTGAGTATCCATACCATAGTTCAAAAGGTGTTGAATGAGTACCTTTCTGTTGGTTCATATCTCGATTTGCAACATCTTCTTTAGAAGGCATACCTTCATAAAAGTATACAAATGAAATATATTCTTCTAGTTCTTTCATAGGTTCAGCCTCATATACTTTTGTATATTCATCAAAATTTACATTTGCACTTTCCACAACTTTGTTAGTGTTAGTATTTAAACACTTATAAGCTTTACTTCTTGTGGAATATCCTAAGAATATAACTTCCTCACTTTTTGCATCAAGTTTACCATTCTTGAAGTCTTTCAGAATGTAACACTTTCTTCCAAATACCTTAAAATATTTCACATTGGGTGAGTATCCATACCATAGTTCAAAAGGTGTTAAATGAGTACCTTTCTTGACTTGTACATAGTTCAAGGTATAGACAATTGTACTTACAACTTCTCTCTAGTACTTTAAAGCAACATTTTTCTCCATCATGAGTGTTCTACCATAGTCCATTATAGATCTATTTCTCCTTTCAGCTACTCCATTTTTTGGAGGGGTTCTAGGTGCAGATGTCTATCTTTTGATTCCTCTATCATTATAGAACATCTCAAACTCATTTGGTGTGAATTCTCCTCCTCTGTTAGATCTCAAACACTTTAGACTTTTACCTGTTTCCTTCTCAACTCTTGCTAAGTACCACTAAAACATTTAGAAAGCATCAAATTTTTGTTTAAAAAAAATAATTGTCATCATTCTAGAATAGTCATCAACAAGTAGCATAATATACTATCTCCTTTATAGATTTGCACATCCATTGGACCACACAAGTCAGTATGAACAATCTCAAGTATTATTTTAGAGGTATGAGATTTACTCTTAAAACTTAACTTTATCATTTTTCCTAACTGACATTGTTTGCAGATTATATTATTAGGCTCCTTCAACTTAGGCAAACCTCTAACTTTTCTCATGTGACTGATACTGACTAGGTTATCAAAATTGACATGACACAACCTTTTGTGCTATAGCCATACATCATCAAACTTAACAACTAGATACCAATCAGTTTCCCATCAGTGTTATATATCTTAGCAATCTTGTTTTAAAACTCAACCTTACATCCCAAATTGTTCAATTGTGACACACTCAAGAGATTATAGTTAAGACCTTCAACATAGTAAGCATTGTCACAAAAAAATTTATTTGTGAGTTTGATAGAACCTTTTCCTTTTATCAAACATGGTGCATCATTACCAAATCTTACACTATTTCCATCATAACAATTCAAGGTAATGAACTTACTTTTGTCTCCAGTCATGTGATATGAACAACCATTGTCAATGATCCATCTATCATTCTTGTTCACACAAGTCACAAGTGCATTTGCCTCATCTTCATCATATTCGTCTGTCATTGCAACATAAACCACTTCATCAGATTTATCTCTTGTTTCTTCTTTAGCAATATAGCAAGACTTCTTGTCTTTGACTTTGTAGTCCTTGTTATCTTCATCTTTTCTACTTTTGTACTTGTCACCACCTCTGTAGTTCCTCTTTTTTGGACATCTAGTAGCAATATGACCAACCTCATTGCAATTGAAACAAATGATAGGTAACTTACCTTTGAACTTGCCTTTAACTTTTTGGAATCTTCTTGATAGTAGTGCTTCAAGTTGTTCAACATCCTCCTCATCTGTATCACTATCACTAGACACATACTTTATCTTTATCTTCTTCTTCTTCTCATAAAGTTCCTTCAATGACATCTTAGCTTTGAAAGTAGATTCAATCTTTTTAGGTTTGTAATTATCAAAGTTAGATAGCTCAAATGTAGTAAGCCTACCTACCAGACCTTCAAGTGATAGAACATTCCCTGGTATACATCCCAGTTCTTGAATTGCAGAAACTCTAATAGCATATATAAGCAATAGTATCCTTAAAACTTTGGTTAGTATAGTATCATCATCTAATTTATCATTAGCTCCTCTTATTGCATTAACAACCTCTTTTATCCTTGCAACATATTGAGCAATATTTTCACCTTCTTCCATTCTCATATCATCAAACTTACCTCTAAGACTTTCAAATTTGGCTCTTAGAACATTGGTGTCTCCTCCATAGATGGTGGTTAGGGCATCCCACATTTTTTTTGCATTGCCAAGACCTTTGATATCATCAAATTTGGCATAGCTTAGGGCAGAGGCAATCTCCAAAATTTTCCATTTATGTTCTTTCTTGTTGTTCATATCCTCAGTAGTTGGGGCTCCAGTAGGGTCAACATGCTCAGTGGTAATAGTAGATTGTGTGTGATCTCTAAGTCCTCCAAGGTGTAGCTCCATTAAACTTTTCCATGCAGGAAAATTATCTCTATTAAGCTTGGGCACTTCTCTTTTTGACATCTTGATCTTTGTGCTTCTAGTACCTTCAAATTAGTCCTCTTAAGCAGAAGGCTCTAATACCAATTGTTAGAATACTTTAGAATAATTAAGAGGGGGTGGGGGGTTGAATTAGTTATCCAAGGTCTAGATTTATAAATAAAACTTTTCATAGCTTAGTGAACCCATAAAACATTTATCATCATGCATGCATCCATAAGATTATGCAATCACTGAAAACTTGTAGGTTACTGTTAAATCAACTTGCAAAAATGTAAATATGAAACATAATAGATTCATCAACACAATTGACACAATTATTTACATGGAAACCTAATTTGGGAAAAACCATTAGTAACATGCTACTCTTTTTCACTCTTCTGGAGTGATGCCCTGTGAAAGGCCAACCCTATTAAAGGTTACAATAGACACTGTTAAATGTGACCTTGTTAAAGGATTTCAATCACCTTATTAGGAGTAAGCCTTGTAAGATTACTTTAGATAGTTCACTTGGAATGTCACCTAGTTAAAGGATTTACAAATGACTATTAGGTCAACCTTAATCCAAAGGATTTACCCTAGACTGATACAATTATTGGAGAGTAATAGTAAGGCTTGATCTGATAGCAACTTACAACTCCATTTATAGATTACAAATCTTTATTTTATTCTAGCATTCTGCTTGAATTTTACTCTAATTAGCTCTAGTAGCTTGTTCACCCTTCAAGAATTTATACCCTTAAGTCTTCTTGCTTGGCATACCAATGCAGACTCTTCTCTTAGGTCACTTGATGAAGCAAAACCCTTGACTCCTTGTCTTCCTTAGGTTATCGCACATGAAAACCTTAC
Source organism: Cupressus sempervirens (assembly GCA_028749045.1). Taxonomy (NCBI): domain Eukaryota; kingdom Viridiplantae; phylum Streptophyta; class Pinopsida; order Cupressales; family Cupressaceae; genus Cupressus; species Cupressus sempervirens. The sequence goes on from CM053789.1 coordinate 892,146,385, forward strand.
TTCATGACCAACCATTTCCATAAATAGGAAATTAAGATCTTTGTCGCTCATTCTCCATCATCCAATTTAGGATTAGGATGGATTAGGTAGGATTTTATGAATCTACCCCAGATTTCATATCTCTTTTAGAAACTTCTCCTTCAATCCTCTTTCAATTCACCTAAAAATGGTTTACCTTGAATTCTTTGCCACAAGCTCATCAATCTTATCTTCCACCTGGTTCACAAAATCCAAGAAAAAAACTTGTCGGCTCAAATCCATCAAATTCATGATCTTTAAAATAATGCAATTGCTTGGCATTATCTGGCTTCTAATGCTTCACACATAATGTATTGCTCAGAATCCTCTATAAAATCACTCAGCATGAACTAAAGTTTACTGGTACTTTGTATCAACTAAGATTTACTTGAAATCCACTATTCTTCTTGACATACAGTAGAATAGACTTTTACTCGGCTCTAACCAATTTTCTCCTTGACTTGCACTAACTTTGCTCAACACCTACTATCCACTCGGTCAAGCTTGGCAGACAAACTTTGTGTAACTTGTTCTTCTAAACTTTCTTAGTGTAACTAGCCTTTGTAACTTTAAGTAGATTATGAATACAACATGTTATCACTATCTTGACTAATTCTTGTACTTCTTTACATAATCATAACTCAAGCTTTCCTCTAGGTGCTATTGTTACATCTTTTGATCAAATCCTCTTCATCAATTAAATAAATGATAATACTTAAATCATATAAGCAGTTGTCTTACTAGCAAATAATAGGTTTGATATCAATGATAAAATAATGATTGAAACATACAATCTCCCTCTTTAACAATATCCTTCTTCAAAAATCGCTTTTCTTTTCAATCCATTATCAGCACATACTTTCTTATGTACATGACTTAGCCTATGTAGAGTAGCTCGGTCATAGTGATGACTATCTGCCTTTACCTTGTAAATGACTAAGTGGTTGACACTAATAGACAATAATGATTAGAGATGCCAATAGATAATACTAAGAGGGGGGGGAATTAGTATTCTACAAACTTTTGTCCACAACTGAATATTTTCAACTACTTTATAACATGCATATGAAAGTAAACCAATAATGTTGAATACTAAATACAACCATGTACAAAAAGAAATCGTAATACCATATGTTGTTAACTAGGGAGATCTTGGCCAAGGGAACCCCAATGGGGATAGTAGCCACAAAGTGGTACACTAAACAAAAGAATCTGGTTAAGGATATTGACCCTGTTAGGAGTCTATGAAGTACATATAGTGTCTTGGTCCTTGTTAGAGGACTAGGCCCTATTAAAACCTAAACCCTGTTAGGATTTTCTTCAACCCTTTTTGGTATTACAAATACAAATGTATGCAAGATGAGCACACTTCTCCAACATGCAATTATACAATGTAGCTAGTATATACAAAAGAGATACATAAAAAAATCTCCTGTTATTATCTTTTTTTTACTTTACATAACATTCACATATCGTTCATCACATATCTACCCAACTCCACATATCTTAATCTTTCTTTTATACCCTTATATTTTACAAAACTTTCCCTATCAACCTTCAATCTTTCACATGCTTGTCATAATACAAAAATAACTATTTCACTCTCAGGGTTAAAATCTAGGATGTCATCCCTAATTAATTAAGTAATTATTTTGTCACCAAAATAATTCCTTAATTTATAAATACCAAATTATCGATGTGCTTTGTTTTGCTCTGTTCACTGTCTTTACTAATGAAACTATTATATCTAATGTAATTCTATCCATACCATACTACACTCTTGCACATGTCATCATGACACTTTGTATTATTTGTCTTCAACTATGCACATGTTGAATATCACTCTATAGACTATGCATGCCAAAATTGTCTTTGCACTGCTAGTGAACTATCTAATACTTAGACAATTTTTTGCATCCAACTATGAGATCTTTATCTGTACATTGTGCCTTCTCATTTTGAGATATATGTTTCCATAAGTGAAAACCCTAACTAGTCCTACTTAGCCACATTTCAAATAATCTCTCTATTTGGAATTGATGACAACATATGGGAAAATTGATTAAGTCCCAAAATGTTGTACATCTTTTTTCTTCAAAATTGGCCTTCAAAAGTTTACAAAACTTCAAAATTCAAAATGTAAGGATTAGTACATTTATAACCATCTTTCCTTATAACTCCTAATAATGTATAAAACTACTCCCCTTAGTATATTACTATTACTCCCCCTTACATTATATTCGATACAATTTTCCTATACTAATCTCCCCCTTTGACATCAATGACAAAGGTGTCAGAAATTATATATATATGTCAAAATTTTCATTCATTCCCTCTTCTCTAGACTCTTAATTGACACGTACAGTCTACAAAAATTATTGTTAGACCCTTTAGGTTCTTCTCCCTCTGATATGCTGATGGGGACACAACCCAAGCACAAAATGGACACAACAGGAAAGGAAAAATTTTATTAACTGTAAAAAAATGCTAGTACACTTAGTGCAGAGAAAATAGACTTCAAAATAGGCCCTATGGGCTTACAATAGCATAAAACTAAAGATAATTTCTTCTCCTAGTACCTTCTCTCAAACTCCATTCTGAACTGCCTTTTACAATGCTAGAAATGTTCTTAAATAGACAACGGAGGGTTAAGGATTAGGAATACATTCTAGAAAGTGCTAGTTGGCATCCACCGACCAAATAGAAGGCTCTAGAAGTCGCATTAGAAGTCAACACAAAATTAGAAGAATCTAGAAATGGTAACTGAACTTTTGGAAGGCATAACTTTTGAACCATAGCTCATCCCCCATTTTTTGTCTCTATTCAAGGTCATTTAATACCCCTAACCTAACTTTGAAGCATTCTTAGGAGGTCTCCAAAAACTGAAAAACTACGATAACTTTCAAACCGTGGGGCCTTTTGACCTAATTCTTTTTTTGGAATGCTCTAAATTACAATTACATTCATCCAACCAATTTACACCCTCTAAATCACCAAAATTATGGCTCAATTACATACTCCTATTTTTTTGGCATTTACACGTATCCCAAGGTGTTCAAATACTCTATCCTAGAACACTAATAGTGGAACTGTGAGAGTTGGAAACCTTATTTGACCCAAATGGGTATCAAGAAATGAAAACACATGAAATAGAAACTAAGTCTAAGTACATTTTTTTGGGTGACATAGGATTACCCTTATACCTCTGGATGCTCCTGCATCAGACACCCAGGGTAGATTGAAAAGTGACCTTGTCACTTTATGAATGGTAGAGGAAATCCCAAATGGGAAACCTCAGCTGCTGAAATCCAAGTTGAGTCCTCTATCGACCGTCCTTTCCACTTGACCAAATACTCGTCATACTACCTATTTCTGGTACTCCTACCCACACGATGATCTAGAATGTCTACTATCTCCTCCTTATTAGAAGCAAGAATTGGACATGGCTCTAACATTGGCTCCTCATCTGCACCATCATCATGATACTCTATTAAGTTTGCAATGTTGAAAATAGGAGAAATGTGAATACCATCTGGCAACTCCACCTCATATGCATTTCTTGAGTCATGTTTCTTCAGAATTTTGCAGGGGCCAAATTTCTTCATTTTCAGCTTGTTGTAAGTACCAGTTGGAAATCTTTCTTTTCGTAAGTGTACCATGACTAGATCCCCTACTTGAAATTCCTTATGTCTTCTCCTTTGATCAGCCCTAGCTTTATACTCTTGATTCATCTTGGTAATGTGTGCCTAAACCTCCTCATGTAAATGCTTGATATATTCAGCAAATTCTTCAACTTCAACACTTGTCCTCCCCCCTTGCTCTATCTTCCTCAATTTTGGTGTAGTCCTTGGGCTACTTCCATATAAAATTTGGAATGGTGATTTTACAGTACTCCTATTTATAGAGTTATTGTAAGCAAACTCTACTTGTGGTAGAATCAAATCCCACCCCTTGGGCTTATCCCCGACTAAACATCTCAACAAATTGCTTAGACTTTTGTTTACCACTTTTGTTTGGCTGTCAATATGTGGGTGATGAGTGGAAATGAATTTCAAGTCTATTCTCAACTTCTTCCACAATGTTCTCTAGAAATACCCCACAAATTTAGTATCTCTATTAGAAACTATACTTCTTGGGAGACCATGTAGTCTTACCACCTCTCTGAAAAACAAGTCTGCAATATGGACAACATCATGAGTTTTGTGAGATGGAATGAAATGTGCCATTTTTGAGAACCTACCAACCACCACAAATACTGAGTCATTACCCCTTTATGTCCTTAGCAATCCAAGAACAAAATCCATACTTATGTCCTCCCATGGCTTTGATGGAACAGGACATACCTGATATAGTAAAGTATTGTGACTAAATCCCTTGGCAACTTGACAAATCTGACAACTCTGTACAAACTTCTTCACATCTTGTGAAATATGAGGCCAAAAATAATGTTCTCTAAGAATGGCAATGGTCTTATCTTGACCAAAATGTCCTGCCATCCCTCCACTATGTTTCTCCTTAATCAGATTTTCTCTCATGGAACTCCTTGGAATGCATAATTGACTGCCCTTGAATAACATACCATCCTGAATTAGATAGTCTAACCACTTAGTTCTATCTACAACAACAAGCTCTTTACAAGCTTTCCATGCTTCAGAAAAATTAGGATCCTCAGGGTATAGATTTGTGATTTCATCAAACCCAACTACTTCAACTTGTATTACTATAAGCAACAACTGTCTCCTACTTAGTGCATCTCCAACCCTATTAGATTTTCCACTTCTATGCTTCAACACAAATGTATAGCTCTGCAAGAACTCTACCCACTTCATATGCCTCTTATTCAATTTACCTTGGCTATTTAGGTACTGTAATGCCTGGTGATCAGTATATAAAACAAATTTCTTTGGTAACAAATAATGCCTCCATTTCTTTAAGGCTTGAACTATTGCATAAAACTCTTGATCATAAACAAAATACTTATTTTTCGCATCATTCAATTTTTTACTAAAATATGCAATAGGCTTACCTTCTTGGCTTAATACAGCCCCAATAGTGCTGCCACTAGCATCACAATCCACTTGGAACACCTTTCTAAAATTTGGAAGTGCCAACACAGGTTGTTCTGTCACTTTCTTCTTCAGCAATTCAAAACTTCTCGCAGCTGCCGCAGTCCATTTGAACTCTTTTCTATCCCCTCTTATTTTTTCAGTTAGGGGTACACATATGCCACTAAAATTCTTAATGAACTTCCTATAAAAACTGTGTGCTAGAAAATGTGACCTACAAGAAGCATGGGTTAACAAACAAACACTAGTTTAAAACTTTCAAAATGCATCAAGCATTCATCAAAATGCAAAGAATAAATATCAAGTAATGCTTGCTTGAGTTTTGCAACCCTAAGAAACCAACAAATCCAACCTTCCAGCCACCTCTACAGCTCAACAAAGGCACCCATGAGAGGCCTTGTTGGTGTGTTAAGATGGGGGTATGTTTGGTGTGCTCTCCCAAACACAACAATAATGAAATCTCTTGAGTGAGTCAGTGCAAGTGTGTATGCAAGTAATATATGAATCTAGACTAAATGAGATGAAGAATACCTCAAGAAATGGCTATGGAGAGGGCTATTCTTGAAGGCATTCAAGGATGAAGATGATATGCAATGAAAGAACTAACTAGATATGCAAACTATGATAAAAATGCAAGCTAAAATGAAGCTACAAATGCATGTAGAAACTAGATTAAAAATGCATGATGTAAACTAAATTAGCTATGAAATTGTTAGTATGAACCTATAAAATCACTATGAGAACTCTACAAATGCAAGCTCAAACTACCATGAAAGCTCAAACTATGAATGCAAACTCAAATCTCAAACCAACATGATAAAAATGCAATAAAAATGAGATGCAAATGCTTGAGACAAGCCCTCTATTTATAGGCTTGTGGGAGGGCTTGGTGAGGTGGCATCCAAGTAGGTGCCACATAAGGTGACATGCAAGCCATGTAAAGGGTCAAGAACTCAAAGTTTGCTCACACATGTGTGAGCAAACTTGAGAAGAAGAGTGGGAGACAAGAGTGTGTAGGCATTCCATCTCACACATGTGTGAGCACACTCTTAGGCTAATGAGGGGGATTAGGGAGATGATTAGGAATGATTAAGTGGGATTAGAGAAGAAATAAGCTTAAGAAGATGAAAATGATGGGTGTAGACTAGGCTCTAGGTTAGGTTTAAGACTAAATTAAATGAAATTTGATTTAATCATGGGTTTAGAAAAATTCATAGAATGAGGAGAATTTAAATAAATAAAATTTATTTTAAAAAGAGGGGAAAGATGGAGGATCATGTGTTAAATTAATTTAACACATTAGAGCTAGGAATATTTAAATTAAATTTAAATACTTAGGAGAATGAACTTATTTAATTAATTAATATTATTAAATAAGTAGAAGAATGTGAGCAATGTAATTAATTAATCAATAATTAATTACAATGTCACGAGCAATATTAATAAATTAATATAGTCTTTAGGGATGATTTTAAGCATCTACATTTTGCCCCTCTTTGATGTGATGTTGGAACATCATATCAAAGAAAAGAAAATATAGGTTACCCCAGTGAAGGAAGGAGTCCTATGGCAACGACAGAGGAGGAGGGTGCCACCTCGCAAAAATTGCGCAATTTTTTTTATTGGCAATTTTTGCAAAAAGGTCTTAAAAGAGAAGGAAAAGAAGAAAAATGGGAATAAATGACATCATTTGCATGACTTGCGGGTAAACAGGGGACAAACATGGCCCAAGGAAGAGAAAGGCTCAAACGAGGTCTGCAGGGGGCCTATATAAGACTCCGAGGGGCCCAAAGAAGGTCATTGTCATACCACGAGCAGAGCATATAGAGCAGATATGGACCCCATTGATTGATTGTAACTTGGTGAGCATGTGCAAGAGTACCAGCGAGCAGTTGAGATGGGCCCACTGGTAAGTCATCTAATCCTCGTTGTGTTTTGGTAGGCTAGGATAGACTAGGCACATTTATTAGACCATAAATGCGCTAAGAAAGAGGTCCAGGCAGAGACAACAGTCTCTACCCTATCGTCTGCGCAGATGATAAAGCGACAACCTCGACGTTCGCAGAGTATCCTGTCATCTGCATAGATGCCAAAAGGGGGAGAAGGGGTTGCGGAGATGATAGGATTCAACCTATCATCTGCGTGGATGACAAAGGGCAGCAAAGATGATGAAAAATACATTGTCGTCTTCGCAAATGACAGAACGTTATCATCTGGGGAAAACTGGCATCTGCGCAGATCAGCGGCTCTGCAGATTGACGTCTACGTAGATCAGCATTTCTGCTGATCAGCGTCTACACATATCGGTATCTATGCCAAGAAATGGCCACGCCAATTAGGGTAGAATAGGGGGAGGCAAGGGAAGATGCCCCACTGTAGGGACATCACAGGCTAGCAAAATTGATGCTCTGCATGTCTATGCTGCAGGAGGACACGGTGGTGTTTAGGTCAAGGGAGCACTATCCTCTGACCATGATGATACAAGAGAGGCTGAAAAACATAGATTAGGGGCATGTGAGGCTATGTGGGCTAGAACATGTTCACGAGTGGCCAGATCTAAGGGGCCATTCAGCGCAACTATCGGCTCTCATAGAGCGATGTCACACACCTACTGGGAGTTTCCATCTATCGACTAGGGAGACTACAGTCACACTCCTAGATGTGTGGTAGATCTTGTGAGTACCAATCAGAGGTGCCTACCCAAAGCATGTACTAGAAGGTTCAGATCCATTCTTAAGAGAGTGCTTTGGTCGATGATGACAGAGATTACCCATCCAGCAATCATGGTTGTCGTGGAGGGGTACACTAGAGAAGAGGCTACCGAGGCTGGCAGTATACCTAGCCTCATTGATATGGAAGATTCTACCAAATCATGCAGGACACGGGTGGCTGATCTGGCAGGCGCGAGTGCTGAGCACTCTACTATAGGAGGAGGGAGTAGTCTAGTGCTGGGGATAGCCTATCCTGGCTAAGTTATATCATGATTTGCACATGTATGCATATCAGACCCAGCGCACTGTGGGACCAAGACTGATGCTACTGATGGTCTGGTCATGGGAGCACATTGGAGTCACACGGCCAATCACTCAGTGAGAGACTAGGCAGCCTGGGGAGCCATATACGTGCAAATTCAACCTCCTATCTAGTATACATCGATGGAGTCTATGGAGTTTTGGTATCAGTGTATAGATGAGATAATTATGTTCGAGTGGACTCCCTATGATAGGGTAGAGTGGTGAGGGCAAACATTGGCAACAGGTGGTGAGGATGACACAGAGGATCAGATGTACGTCCTATGCACATAGATAGACTGTTGGATCATTGGCTGATCTATGCGTGTGATTATGTGCTATATGCCTTCTCGGGTGCAATAGCAGTTTGGCAGGGTACAAGATACAGTACTAGATAAATTCTTATATCTTGTGGTGTCGCAAGAGTATGATCGGCTATGGGGACACGGGACCGCTGTACGATTGGACTGAACATCTTAGATGGGGATGGCAACAGTGCCATGGATGCATGGATAGGATAGGTGAGACATAGGTATGATACCAGTGTACACACAGTAGTGGGCAGCCCACCAACTGGTCGGGCTTACAATGCTAGGGGTACCGCCACCAGTAGAGTAGGCACAGGGGGAGGGAGATGGAGCGGGGGATGGTGGATAGGCAGCTATGATGCCACCACCAGCATAGGGGGCATAGGAGGGATTGCACGGGTGTAGAGTTTGAACGAGGAGAGGGCCAGGGCCAGCACCAGCATAGGGGCCACCACAGAGAGCACCCCAGGCATAGACACAAACATAGGCATAGGCACCGGCACAGGTACAACCCTAGGCACCATTGCAAGAACCTCCGTAGGCACCACCACAGGCACCGCCATAAGGATAGGTACAGGGAGAGGACCCATACATGGTTAGGGTCTAGAGGGATAGCCTATGGAGAGAGGTAGCTCGACTATAGGGGGTAACACAGGTGCAATAGGAATGAGAAAATAGCTTAGAGCAAGCCATGGGGGCCATAGAGGCAGAGCTACAGGTGCAAAGGGCCAGAGGAGACAATGCACAAGAGGCCTTAGTGGCCCTACATTCATGGGTGGATGCAGGGGAGTTTGTAGGGGTGGGCACCCATACAGGGGTGGGGGATCGAGTAGAGGTAGAGAGGCTCTGAGTGGAAGTAGCCGCCCTATAGGCCGAGTGGGCCACCCATCAGGCGCAGCTGGATGGATGTCGTAGGCAACAGGATATAGCCATACAGATGATACAACCTGGGGCAACTATCTCAGTGATGCAAGAGGCCCTCACAGCTAGCTGAGCAGAGACACGGGCCATATGAGAGGTAGCCTATTATAGGTCACTTTATAGGGAGGCCATGCCTGCTGACCGACAACAGCCAGATTTTGAGAGGGGAGCCAGCTCATGGATCTTAGGTGGTAGAGCTAGATCAAAGCAGTCAGTAGGACAACAGAGACCTCCTTGAGGGGGGGATACAGGGGAGGCAGGGCCCTCATAGCCAACAACTTGATTTTATAGAGTGATCAGTGTTTTTGACAGATATGTGTAGATGCAATGATTTTTGATGATGCATTTGTACGACATGATTCTACATGATGTGTATATGGACTGTATAGACATTATTTTTTGAGATATATAAATGACATGATTTGATGATTCTATATGTGTATGGATGTATGTGATGCATATGTATGAATTTATGATGTGGATACTAACGTTTATGATGCAGGATGTGATGCTATGTGATGTTTCTTATGATGTATGCATATATATGATGTCTAACATGTGTGTGATGCAAATTTATGAGATGTATGCATGGATGCACTATATATATGTGAGATGATGTATATGCCCCTAGATATGATGACTAAAGTGTATGCAATTAATGAACTAATGCAATCTAATAAAATGAACTAAAAAAGTCTAAGGAACACTAAATGAGATGAATCAAATGAACACTAATGTAATGGAAAATGAATGAATGCAATAATGGGAAGTTAATGCAACTTAATGGAAATGAACTAATAAATGAATATCTGCCATAACTGTCACTCATAGAAACCCAGTAGCCTTGCATAGGAGGGGGGAAATAAATAGGACCTTGTCTCAAGCACGACTTGAATGAAACCCTAGACTACATGATATCAAGAGATTTCGTTGTGTTCATATGGAGAGAACACCTTAAGTTGATTTTGCAAAATGAGTTTATGCATTATATTCTATAGAAGCATAAATGACATGACTCTTTTGCATGGACTAGACATACAAAACCATAGAGACTTTAGGACAATAGGTGTAGTTTGCATTGTCATGATGGATCAAATGTCATATACATAATGGAGAGGTCTGGGCACACCCAAAGTCTTTTAGAGATCTTTGGTGGGACGTGTGCTAACCCATTGCCCCCATTACAAAACACATTAACATAACTTGAAACTGACACACATGAAATAAATCCTCAAAAATAGATCATACCACAAAAAAATGTGTAGTTAGGGATAGCTATTCCGGTACGACCAAAATATGGAAGATCAAGGTGCACTATAAAAGGTTATCACTAACACACAAATAAAATCAACCAAAAAGAGACCTCATGACTAAGTAGTCATTCAGTCCACAATTCCTACCAAGAACCTTAGGTCTATAAGTGAATGTCACAATGTTGCTTATAGGAAGGATTCATCCTAGGGAAGTGTGTCAAGTTGAAATGTCAAATGATCATAAAATTGTGTGTTCTCGGCAAGGGCTATGAAGCGAACAAGTTTCTTGAAGCATTAAGTCTCAAATGGTAACTTTGTGTAAGTCCAAGGGTGGTCACTGTTGTGAAAAAGCTCAGCATAATTGGATGACAATCACTCGACAAAAAATGCCTCACGAACTAGAGGTCTTTCAAAAGATGGAAGTGAAATGAAGCCTCGTAGACAAGAGGTCTTTTATTGGATGCATGAAACGTAAAAGGCTAGATAAGACTTTGCACAAGGGAAGTGGAATGGTAGAATGGAGTGAAGCAAAACGAGCCTTATAGACAATGGATCAAACCATACTTTTTTTTTTTTTTTTTGGATTTTCTGATTTTCTAATTTTTTTGGATTTTTGTGGGACTATAAACACTGTACAGGAACTACAAAGGCTCAAGCATAGAACCGCTTGAGATGTTGGATATTTACAAGCTTAGGGAGCGGATCTCCCTCTGGAGTAGCAATCTGATATGCCCCAAAACCATATTTGGTTGTCATGATAAACGAACCTAGCCAATTTGCCTCAAATTTTCCTTTCTTTTCACGGTTCTGGAGGTTCTTCATATTATGCTGCAAAACTAAGTCACCTACTTCAAATTCCCGTAGCTTGACTTTCTTATGATATTGAAGGTAAAGATGATTTTAATACACGTAGAGGTGGTATAGGGCATTCAATCATCTCTCATCAAGGAGTGCCAACTCTTGCAAGTGAGCAACTCGATAGTCTTCTTCTGATATCATATTCTTGAGAGAGATTCTGAGGGAAGGGAGCTCAATTTCGATGGGCAAGATGGCTTCGAAACCATAAACAAGGGAAAATGGGGTGGCTCCTATGGGGTGTGGATGGAAGTATGGTAGGCCCAAAGGGTGGGAGAAATTTGGATGTTCCAATCATGGCCAGTTGCATCAACAATTTTCTTTAGAATTTTCAAGATGATTTTAATGGTAGCTTCAACTTGGCCATTGCCTTGGGGGTAGTATCTGGTGGAAAAATGCTAGGTGATTTCTAATTTCCTACATAGTGTGGCAACCTCTTGATTTTTGAAAGGGGTTCCATTATTAGTCATGATATCTTGAGGTATACCGAAACGACAAATAATGTAGTTTAAGATGAACTTCAAAATATTTTTCGGTGATGTAGGTTAATGGAATAGCCTTGACCCACTTTGTGAAGTACTCAATGGCGGCAATAATGTACTTGTGGCCATTTGAGGAATTTGGGTATACTTGACCAACAAGATCAAATCCCATGTAGGAAAAGGGCCATGGAGTAATGGTGGGTTGAAGGTCTTGGGCAGGAGTGTGTATCAAATCACCATGCTGCTGACATGGAACACATCTTTTCACAAACTAATATGCATCTGCTTCCATAGTGGGCCAATAGTAACATGTCCTAAGAAGCTTTTTCGCTAACATAAGGCCACTAGAGTGGGCACCAAAAATCCCTTGGTGAACCTCTTCTAGCGTCGTTCGGGCATCATCTGAATTGAGACATCGAAGGAAGGTTCCAACAAAGTGTTTTTGAAAAAGTGTATCACCTAGGATGGTATAGCAGGTGGTTCGATGGCTGAAGGTTTTGCTTTGGTTTGATGTGAGGGCTATGGGAATGGTTTTTTGATGTAAATAGGAAAAGATGTCATCATACCATGAAGACTAAGGACCAACAATCTCACACACCAACTCTGAATCAGTTTGCTCATAAGTAGGAGTAAAAAGATTCTCAATGAGAAACTCACATTTAGGACTATATTTTGGCATGGCAATCATAGAGGCAATAGTGGCCATGGCATCTACTACTTTATTATTAGCCATTGGAATCTGTTGAAAAACAATCTCTGTAAAATGCTGCTTAAGATCCTCAACTATTCTATAGTAGGGCAACAATTTCTCATTCCTTGGTGTGGTATTCATATGTGACTTGTTTAATGACCAATTGTGAGTCTCCAAAGACAAGAAGGTTTTTGATATTCCATTTGATAGTTTGACGTAGTCCTATGACTAAACCTTCATACTCAGCTATATTTTTTGTGCAAGGGAATGAGATTTTATAAGACTTTGGAATGAGGTCCCCTTGTGGTGTCACAAACAAAATTCCTGCTCCCGATCCCTTTTGTGTAAAGGATCCATCAAAAAATAATTTCCATGGTGTAGTAGGGGCTAGGGTCATAATTGTATCATCTAGAAAATTGGCTACAATGGGATGGTTCCCTTGAAGAGGAGCTTCAACAAGCTGATCTGAAATTACTTGTCCTTTAATGGCCTTACAATCCTTATAAACAATGTCAAATTCACTCAAAATTAAGACCCATTTTGCTGCTCGGCCAGTGAGGGCAGCTTTTGATAACAAATACTTGAGTGGATCTATCTTGGAAATGAGATATGTAGTATGATTAAGCATATAATGACGTAGTTTTTGCGTACAAAAGACTACAGCCAAACATGCTCTCTCAATAGCAGTGTAGTTTAACTCATAGCTAACTAGTGTTCGACTGAGGTAATATATGGCTTGCTCATTCCCCTTATGATCTAATTGTGCCAAAAGTGCTCCTTTGGCAACTGAAGTAGCTGAAATGTATAGAATCAATGGTTGGCCTACAACTGGAGGTACTAAAACTAGAGGATTAGCCAAATATGTCTTAATTTTTTCAAATTATTTTTGGCATAAGCAATCCCATTGAAACGTGTTTTCCTTGCAGAGAAAATGCTGAAGTGGATGGACTTTATCTGCTAGTTGTGACACAAATCTCCTAATAGATTGTAACTTTCCTTGAAAACTGTAGAGTTGTTTCAATGTGGTAGGTGGAGGCATATCCATGATGGCCTTCACTTTTGCTAGATCTACCTCAATACCTCTTTTTGACACAATGTAGCATAACAATTTGCCTAATTTGACCCCAAATACACATTTCTTAGGATTAAGGCGCACTTTATATTTTTCCAACCTATCAAAAATAGTGGTAAGGACATCAATGTGGGATTCTCTTGTCTTGGATTTTTCTAGAATATCATCAACATAGTCCTCCATTATGACATGTAGAAGATCATGGAATATGGTAGTCATTGCATGTTGATAAGTGGCGCCAGCATTTTTCAAGCCAAAAGGCATGACTTGATAACAAAAGGTTCCCCATTGGGTGGTGAATGCCATTTTATGTTGATCCTCTTCTGCAATTCTAATTTGGTTATAACTAAAAAACCCATCCATCAAAGACAACATCTCATGTCCAGCAGTCAAATCCACTATGATTTCAATGTTAGGAAGTGGAAAATCATCCTTAGGACATGTGAGATTTAAATCTCAAAAATTTGAAAAAACGTGGATGCCCCTAGATGCTTTCCCTACAAGAAAAATGTTGGAGACCCACTCAGGATAGTCAATAGGATGGATGAATTTTGCCTCTAACATTTTTTGTAACTCTGCTTTGATTAGGAGTGCTACCTTAGGGTGCATTTTGCGCAACTTTTGCTTCACTGGTTTAATCTTGGGATCAACTGTCAAATGATGCACAACCAAATCTATATCTAAGCCAAGCATGTCTTTGTATGTCCATGCAAAATTGATTTTTCCCTTTTTTAAGAATTTAGTTATGGCTTTTTGTTCCTCAAGACTTAAGGTAGCAGCAATGTAGGTGATTCGTGGACTATCCTCTGTTTCCAAATTAATTGAAATTTTGTCCTGATTCAAAATAGGTGATTTTTTTGGTGGCAAGGATCTAAATGGCAAGTCAAGCTCTCCCTCTTTTGGTGCCTCTAAGAGGTTTTCACCAGAAGATGCATCCTTTATTTTATCTTTTTCTTCATCCAAAAGCACCCCAGGGGAGTTCTCACTAGAGGATGTTTCTTTTGTTTTTCCATTTTTATTTTCTTTTTCACTTTTGCGACTAAGAGAGTTGACTTGGCTACCAAAGTAGGCTTCCTCATTGTATTGGATCTCATGTTTGTAATCTCAGAGACTGTTAAGGCCAAAGAGTGCCATCACTGCTTCATCAAACTTATAGATATCGAGAGTTGGTGGTATATCTTGAAGGTCCCAGTCTATCATGTCAGGATTGGTGAGAGGTAGGTTAATGGATGAAAGGTCATCTATGGTAATGGCATGGACATAATTATCTAGGTCATCTTCAATGTATTGGAAAGGTACTTCGAAGAATTCTTCCTCTTCAGTCTTAGAATCAGGTTCAACTGTACAATAGTTGTCAGCAAAGGATACCTTAGGTTTAATGGAACCCAATCCACGTCCTTTAGGATAGCTATTAGCTTCTAAGGGTTGTCTAATTCCATCTTCTTTTGGTCCAAGGCCGGTACCATGATATCCCATTTTTCAATAATGGGAGGTGCCTTAACATATTTATCCTTAGGAAACTCCACAAGTTCATCTTTTCCATCATAATATAGCCAATCTAGGATATTATCTTCCATGTGCTCATCACTAAGTGAACCCCAATGCTAAAATGTTGTCTTGCTAACTTGCATGGTTTCCTTATTAGTAGAAGGTGATAATTGAGAAGGTTTTCCAAAAGAATGAGGGGAGAGTGGTAGTTGTCCAACACACAAGGCATTTTCAAACTTATACTCTCCCATTCCTAAATCAGCAAAAGTAACCTTCTTTCCTGTGGTGTTAATTTTAGTATCTTCAACCTTCTCTTTTCCCTTGTGGGAGCTTGAACCCTCATTAGCTAATTTTGGTACTGTTGTGGAAGGTGGTTCTATTATGGTGAGAGATTTAGGTACAACTTTGGCAAACTCACTTATTGGACAAAAATTCATTGGTGCACCTTCCAATCTTTTACAAAATTCAAAAGGAGTGGGATCCCCTGGGATTGTGATCTCTCTTCCTTGGTGGGGGAATTTCAAGCATTGATGATAGGTGGATGGGACCACCTTTAGTGTATGTATCCACAATCTACCAAGCAAGATGTTATATGGAAAATCCAAGTCTAAGACATGGCATTTAGTATTTATGATGGCTAGTCCAACCTTTAGAGGCAACATGATGACTCCTTTTGATTCTCTTTCTCTTTCATCATATGCTTTTATTGTGATCCTTTTATTAACATCTAGGAGATCGTCTGGTAGTCCCAAGAAATGAATCATTTTCAATGTACAAAGGTTCAAACCGGATCCATTGTCTATAAGGACTCTTTTAATCTTATGTCACTATCTAAGGACTTCAATGTGGAGTGACAAATTATGGTGGGGATCAAGACCTTGGAAATTTTTATCTGTGAAGACAAGGTGTTGTTGAGCGGCAAGGTTTCCAATCATAGCAGTGAATTCGGAAGCATTAATATTTTCAGGAACACGAGACTCTAAAAGAGCCTTCTTCAAGATCTCTTTATGGATGGGTGATGTGGTAAGAAGCTCAAGAAAGGAGATTTTTCCAGGAGTCTTACCTAGCTAGGACAACACATTATAGCGAGAAGTGGGCCTTTGTGAGGTGGATGGCACAACAGGTGCATATGGCATTGGTGGATTAGTGTTATTGAGAGTGGCAGCTTGCAAAGTGAGTCTTCCCCGTCGAGTGGTGGCATCACAATCAGCCGCTTGTAAGATAAGGGTATTCACATGAGCATCTACTTCTTCAATGTGACCACATAAGGAGTCAAACCCTGGTATGTGGTTAGTAGAATAATCATAAGGTAATGCATTTGATGTGGATGCTTGATTCACATTATTGGTATTGTTATTATCATTGTTGTGATCGGGAAATGGTTTTTGAAATATCTTCAATTTAGCATTTTTATAAGTTGGACCTCCCTCTACTTCAATTTCCCCATCATCAACAAGATTTTGGATAAAAACTTTGAGCTTAATACATTTTTTGGTGTCATGTCCTTTGATACGGTGGTATTTACAATATTCGTTTTCCCTATAACACTTTGACTTTGGTTGATTTTCATCAAAAAGACGTGTGTTAGGAAATACCATCAAGTTGTGATCCACTAATTTTTGAAAAATGGCCTCCAACGATTCACGAAAGTTAGTGAACTTTCTATTGCGATCATAATCACGATTGTAATTGTTTTTGCGTGGAAAGAATTGTGTTTGATTTCTAGATTGTTGATTGGTTTGATTGTCATGATTTTAATTGTTGTTGTTTCAATTGCGGTAGTTGTTGTTGTTCCCTCCTTGAAGGTTTTTGATATCAGTAACACCATCATGTGTAACACCCTTATTCTTGGACTAGAATTTGGATTTGTTATTGTTGTTTATTGTTGGTGGATGATGAATTATAATGTTTGATGGTACCTTTTTCCAAAAGTCCATTTTCAATATTCTTGCCCTTTTTGACTAAAGTGGAAAAGTCTTCGGGGCTAGCCATTTTCATGTGGAAGGACATTTCGGGTATCAAGTTCTTGATAAATATATCCACAAGATGGGAATCCTCAATTTTATATGGCATACGATTAGCAAGATGTCTCCACCTTTGTAGGAAGTTGGAAAAAGTTTCTGTAGGGCCCATTTGCCGTTGCACCAAAAGCCATGACTTTTAGTGAACATGTAACACCACATAATTAACCACCTGTGGGTAGGGGAGCAAATTGCATCACCCAACAATCTCCCCCTCGACGCGCATACCAGGTGCTTACGCAGGTCGGGAAGGCACCGGGGAGATTTGAACCCATGACCAAGCCAAAACCAGGCTCTGATACCAATTGTAGGGCCCATTTGCCATTGCACCAAAAGCCATGACTTTTAGTGAACATGGAACACCACATAATTAACCACCTGTGGGCAGGGGAGCACGTCGCATCACCCAACAGTTTCTCCATTTCGTGTTTTTGTGTTGCACAAGTCACTCAATGAGGCATGATGTTCAATTTTGTAAGAGTATTGTGCTATAAACTTTCTTGTCAAATCATTGAAAGAAGTAAAGGAGCCCTTAGGTAAATTTATTAACCACTCAAGTGCAGGGCCTCCAAGACTTTATGCAAAGGGTCTCTTAAGATAGTCATCACTATAGGCTACCTCTTGGCACAAAATAGAAAATTCCTTGAGATGGGTGATGGGGCATGTCTCTCCCGTATACTTGTCAAATTTAGGTATTTCAAAACTAGTTGGAAATGGCACCATATTAATGGATTTATCAAATGGAAAAGGAAAAATTTCCTCAAAAGAGACATCCTTCACCCCTTTGTTGTTCATGTTAAGGACCAAATTTCGCAATTCTTGAAATTGTTGAGCCAAATCTTGATTAGGTTGCACTTGTGATTGTTGGGTGTTCACAAATCCAGCTCCTAAATGGTGGGGGGTCCCACATGTAGTGTGAGGTGGTGGAGGCACTCCACTTTGGCCAATGTATTGACATGCAGTTGTTGGAATTAGCACGGATGTCTTTACCATAGTGGTTGGCACTTGTAAATAAGAAGAGTGCATTGGTTGTGTCGGGATTGCCATTGGTTGAGTAGGGACTTGTCCAATGCCTAAGCATCCCACAGTTGAAGTTGTCAAGGTAGATTGTGGAATACTAGCATGTGTGGTAACATTATGCATGACACTAATGATCTGTTGAATATGTTCTGCACTCAATTGAAATATAGGTTGTGTTGAAGTGCTAGATGTAGGCATAGCACTAGTTATCACCATGGTTTCTTTCCCTTTGCTATAAGTCAGAGCTGCATTTGAAGTGGGCAACATGGGTGCACCACCTTTTGTAATTTGTCTAAACAAAGTGTTCTCATCAAAGCTTGGGGGAACACTAACACCATCCTTGACTAAGTTTAGGAATATCTCAATTTTGTTTGCCCTAATGGATTTTTCCATCATTTCCACATTGTAGGGGTCTGCAAGGAATGTCCTGACATCACTAGGTACATCGTTAGGGTCAATAGGATCTTCATCTTAGTATATATCTTTGTCATTATCCCCCAAAGTTGTGTTATGGAAGGGATCTTCTGGTTCTCATATGGATGTTGAGTTAGGCATACCAAGATTCGAACTAGAGGGAATTGTGTTCCATAATAAAGTTGTGAGTGGAGGAAAATGATTCTCCATCTCTAATTGCCTCAATGATTTCCACAAACGTGACATGGGATTAAATGTGAACCTTCCTGATCATGTTTGTACCATAAAATCCAATGGGTGGAAGATTACGGAAGAAAAAAGAAAATGAGGATAAGAGCTATTAACCTTATGTGATTAAAGGGTCAACTACCTAAGTTTGAACAAAAGACCTTGGTTTAGCAAACAAAGATTGATTAGAGTATAGTAGTATCTTTCTCCTACCAAAGATAGCCAAGTGATCTTGTAGGCAAGATAGGACATCAAATTGATTACTTACTATTTGGAGATAGACTTGTGATCCCAAATAAGTAAGTGTGATTAGGATAAATGTTTGCTTATAGATGAAAGGTCTAGTGTTGTAATGTCAAAAGATGTTTTAAGGTTCAAACTCTCTAGAAGAAAATTTGAAGGTGGAAGACTAGGAGTTTGGAAAGATGGAGGTAGATATGAAAAGATGAGAGTGTTGTGGTCACTAATGCAACTATCTCAATCCTCATTCACTGGAAATAAAAACCTTGGGTTCACTCCTGGGAAAATAGACCAGTTTCAAAGTTTTCCATTGTATTCAATTCTATCATAACGGTCTTGTGTAGCTTCCTCTTTTTGAATGTCTTTGGTAGCGTATCAAAATTGTTTGTCACCGTATGCTAGGTTCTTCCTTTCCTTGTAGACAGGTGGTTAGGACAATTTCACTTTCTTATGTTTGACTTGGTTGACTTTATCGGTCATGGTAGGAATAAAATAAGACCCAAATTTAGAGTGACTAGACTCAACCAATTTCAAAATGCAAACTACCAAAAGTAACCATGAGTCAAGAAGACCTCATTTAACCTATCTCACTCAATGAAAGGTTACCTCACAATTTCACTCATTTTAGAATTTTTTTGATATGTTGGCTTTAGTTTTGAATGTTTAAACAAGCATGCTGAACACGCTAACAACCCTAATAAGGCTATCTCTAGGATGAACAAGGCTTATCTAAATGGATTCATCAATATACACAAGGTACGTGAGGCTAAAATCTATAGATGAAAGAAAATACTACCACACAGTCAGGGGGAGACGGTAACCCAAATCTCCTCCTTCACTTTTCAAAGATATAAAATTCTTTGGGGTTTAGCCAAGAGTGACAATATTCCACTTCCAAGAGAGGTGTCTTTCGATTCACCTTCCGATTTTTATACTTTTCCAGAACATTGGAGTTGAGGTCATCCCAAGGGGTGATGAAATCTCCAAGAAGGCTTCCTAAAAATAAAAACAAAACCACTTATTTTTTGTGCACCCAAGATCGCCCAAAGGCACGAGGGGAGAGAATACGTAAGTGGTCTTGGAGTTTAAAAGACACTTGTTCTTTCCCAATGAAGCTTTAAGTTTTCTATCTACTTGAAGACAATTGTGATTTAAAAATGCAAAGGTCTTTCCAACTTGAAATAGCACCAATGTAAATGAAAATGCGAGTTCGTCAACAAGAAAGTAAAGCGAGTGCGTAAAAGTAAAATGCTGAAAATAAAAATGCAAGAAATAAAGTCAATTTTTCTTAGAGCATTCAAGAGTGTATGACTTCATTTTAAGCACCAAACCCAAATGTGATCTAGCCTAGGCATACATGTCTATTATCTTTTAAAGCATTCAAGATGGTGTGAATTCTTTTTAAGCACCAAATCCAAATATGTCTTCTACCTTAAACATTCATGTCCCTTTTAAGCACCAAAGTCCAAATGTTGGCTACTCTATACATTCATGTCCATTTTAAGCACCAAAGTCCAAAGGTTGGCTAATCTAAACATTCATGTCCATTTTAAGCACCAAACTCTAAATGTGGATTAATCTAAACATTAATGCATTGAAATGAAAGTGTTTAATCCATACAAGTCCATTAGCCCTTAAGTTTTAAGTGATAAAAGTCAATACAAATCTCTTTTAGTGATGAAAATCACTATTGGTTTTATTTTTTGATGTTTTTAAAGTTACTTCTCTACATGAAAATTGTTAGTTGAAACCTGCAAGTCAATCAGTTAGCAAAAATTATTGTTAAAAATTGAACAATTCTAGTAAAACGTAGAGATGCCAAAATACAGGCGTAGATGCCAAAATGCGTAGACGACGAAACACATAGATGCCAAACTATGAAGACGACAGAAGACCCTTAGAAGCAGACTAAATAATTTTGAACACAAACGACAATATGAAAAGCGAAGATGCCAAACAAAGCCTGCACACAATGCAGACGATAGAACTATCTTTGCGGATGACAGGCTAGTGTTGCAGATGACAACACTAACCTTAGAGATGACAGAACTGACCTCAGAGACGACAAAACTAACCTCAAAAATGATAGAACTAACCTCAAAGAGACATAACTATGTCACAGACGACAAAACTAATATCACAAACAATAGATTAATATTCTTAGACGACAGAGGACTCTTCGTAGACGACAGAACAAAAACATAGATGACAGAATAAAAACGTAGACGACAGAATGACTTAGATACAAGTATTGTTTGGAACTACTATGGAGACGCTAAATAGCATAGACGCTGATTTGCAGAGATGCTGATCTGCACAGATGACAAACGTAGACGACACTACAACTTGTGGAGACGATAATGTGATGTTTTACAACTAAACCAAGGTTGTTTGAATTTTTTTGAAATGAAGCCAATGACATGGGTCCCACTAGGCATGCCAAAATGTGTGCTAAAAAATGTGACCTGCAAAAAGCATGGGTTAACAAAAAAACACTAGTTTAAAACCTTCAAAATATAAGGAATAAATATCAACTAATGCTTGCTTGAGTTTTGCAACCCTAAGCAACCAAAAAATCCAACCTTCCAGCCACCTCTATAGCTCAACAAAGGCACCCATGAGAAGCTTTGTTGGTGTGTTAAGATGGGTGTATGTTTGGTGTGCTCTCCCAAACACAACAATAATAAAATCTATTGAGTGAGTGAGCGCAAGTTTGTATGCAAGTAAGATATGAATCTAGACTAAATGAGATGAAGAATACCTCAAGAAATGGCTATGGAGAGAGCCATTTTTGAAGGCATTCAAGGATGAAGATAATATGCAATGAAAGAACTAACTAGATATGCAAACTATGATAAAAATGCAAGCTAAAATGAAGCTACAAATGCATGTAGAAACTAGATTAACAATGCATGATGTAAACTAAATCAGCTACGAAATTGTTAGTATGAACCTACAAAATCACTATGAGAACTCTACCAATGCAAGCTCAAACTACCATGAAAGCTTAAACTATGAATGCAAATTCAAATCTCAAACCAACATGATAACAATGCAATAAAAATGAGATGCAAATGCTTGAGACAAGCCCTTTATTTATAAGCTTGAGGGAGGGCTTAGTGAGGTGGCATCCAAGTAGGTGCCACATAAGGTGATATGCAAGCCATGCAAATGGTCAAGAATTCAAAGTTTTCTCACACATGTGTGAGTAAATTTGAGAAGAAGAGTGGGAGACAAGAGTGTGTAGGCATCCCATCTCACACATGTGTGAGCACACTCTTAGGCTAATGAGGGGAATTAGGGAGATGATTAGGAATGATTAAGTGGGATTAGAGAAGAAATAAGCTCAAGAGGATGAAAATGATGGGTGTAGACTAGGCTCTAGGTTAGGCTTAAGACTAAATTAAATAAATTTTTATTTAATCATGGGTTTAGAAAAATTAATAGGATGCGGGGAATTTAAATAAATAAAATTTATTTAAAAAAGGGGGGAAAGATGGAGGATCATGTGTTAAATTAATTTAACACATTAGAGCTAGAAGTATTTAAATTAAATTTAAATACTTAGGAGAATAAACTTAATTAATTAATTAATATAATTAAATAAGTAGAAGAATGTGAGCAATGTAATTAATTAATCAATAATTAATTACAATTTCATGGGCAATATTAATAAATTAATATAGTCTTTAGGGATGATTTTAAGCATCTACAAAAACTAACCAGACCATGAAATGATCTTACCTCAGTAGCAAACCTTGGAGTAGGCCATTCCAAGATGGCTTTTACCTTCTATGGATCCATTTTGAGACCTTCAGGTGATATAACAAACCCCAAGTAGACTAATTCCTTTTTAGAAAAGGTACACTTCTTCAGATTAATTAATAGTTTCTCTTCCCTTAAATTTTCAAGGACACTACAAATATGCAATAAATGTTCTTCCAAAGTCTTGCTAAAAATTAAAATATCATCCAAATAGACAATAACAAATTTTTCCAAGAACTTCTTAAGTACCTCATTCATAAGCTGCATGAAGGTGCTCGGGGCGTTTGTCAATCCAAAGGGCATGACTAACCACTCATAAAGACCCTCCTTGGTCTTGAAGGCTAATTTCCATTCATTTCCTTCTCATATTCATATCTAATGATATCCACTCTTGAGATCTATCTTTGTGAAGTATTGAGCTCCACTCAAGCAGTCCATAAGATCATCCATTCTTGGTAAAGAAAACTGATACTTGATGGTTATCCTATTTATAGCTCAAGAGTCTGTACACATCCTCCACTCTCCATCCTTCTTTGGTGCCAGTATTGCAGGTACTGCACATGGACTTAGGCTCTCCCGAATCAAGCCCTTCCTCAATGGCTCCTGAACCTATCTATTTAGCTCCTCAATTTCAGTAGGAGTCATCCTGTGAGCAGCCTTGTTAGGCAAACTAGCTCCTAGAATTAAATCTATCTAATGATTGATTTGCCTTACCGGTGGCAATCCTTTTGGAACATTATCAGAGATAATATCTCCAAACTCACCTAGTAAATCTGAAACTTCAAGTGGTATTTCACTACTACCTTCTTTATCTTTCCTAGGGATCAAAGCATAGCACATACGCTGATGTTTCATGCCATCTAAAAACTTCCTTCCATCAACAAGAAAAATCCTAGCACTGCTACGTACCTTTTCGCCTTCCTTTTTCATGGGCTTTAGTTTGAAGCATTCTTAAGAGGTCTCAAGAAATCAAAAAAGTGCGATAACTTTCAAACCGTGGGCCCTTTTGACCTGATTCTTTTTCTAGAATGTTCTAAATTACAATTACATTCATCCGGAAAATTTACACCCTCTAAATCACCAAAATTATGGCTCAATTACATACTCCTATTTTTATGGCATTTACTTGTATCCCAAGGTGTTCAAATACTCGATCCTAGAACACTGATAGTGGAACTGTGAGAGTTGGAACTTTTATTTGACCCAAATGGGTATCCAAAAATGAAAACACATGAAACAAAAACTAAGTCTAAGTACATTTTTTTGGGTGACATAGGATTGCCCTTATACCTCTGGATGCTCTGCATCATATGCTAAGGAGAACGCATAAGCCATAAGATGCAATTTCTATTGCATTCAAGTCTAAGTAAATAAATTTATCAAAAGATGTCTTTGTTGATATACATTCCTTTACCTTCTACTCAAGTGTGCTTATCTTCATTGATATATTTTCTCTCAAAAAAGAGAACATTTTTGTAATCCTTTCTTTTCTAATTTACATTATACTTATTTCATTATAAGTCTTGTTGACCTGTCTTTCAATCTCTTCAACTTCAATACTAGGTTGGCTGAGTTGATCTGCTAATGCCTTGACTCCATCATGCTTTCTTCTTATCTTCTCATCAATATCCTTAGTGAAGTTGAAGGATATGGCACATTTGGAATATAATGCCTTTCCTTCAGGCTCACATCTTCTCAACTCTTTGATGCAGACATCAAGAGCTCCTAATCTATTACTGATGTTTTCACATACAATATCAAAAATCTAAGGATCATGCTTTTCTTGCACCTGAGTTGTTGTCACCTCTGAAAAGTTGGTGAATTCAGCATCAAATGTGTGAATCACTACCTTAGCTCTATCTTCTATATTTGGATATGATGATCTCACTATCAGTGTACTTTGTAACTTTTTAGTTACATCCATAAGAGTTTTATGTAAACTCTTCACCTATTTGTTCTTGTTGAATATCTTATTTAGGGATTATATCAACTCTATGTTATCATCATCATATGATCTTATTATAAATGCAAGGGTAAGAGATGTGCTTGATGCACTTTTCTTCTTATCCTCCTCTTCTTTCTTCTTCTTTTCTTTTCTTTTCTTTTGTACATCTTCTTCCTTCTTATTGTTGTCTTGTTCTTCTTCCTTCCTTTTATCCTCTTCTTCCTTATTTTTCTCATCCTCTTCCTTCTTCTTCTTCTCATCCTCCTTTTCTTTTCATCTTCCTTTTTCTTTTTACTTTCTTCTTCCTCTTTCTTTTTTCTCTGTTCTTCCTTCTTCTTCTCCTCTTCTTTCTTTATTTTCTCTACTTCTTTGTTTGTTTTTTCCTTAGAGATGGAGTCACTAGAGATATTTCCAACAATATTTGGCCCATAATCATTAAAATCATCTTCAACAGAGTTAAATATAGCCTTGGTGGCACCAATTAGCATGGTGTTAGTCCCAATTATGATCTAGGGTGCTGCTACTTCTGGTTTATTTAGATCTCCCATCATCTACAAAATTTACTTTTTAGTTTCCTCATTGACTTCCTCATAATTTCCTCCCATTATTAGTATGTCTCTCTTCTTGTTTCTCAGATATGGTTCTAGACTTTTCATTAAGCTACTCATATGCTCATTATTGTCAATTTGGCATAGTTTGTTGAGTTGATTTTGTCTAATATTTTTATCTTCTTTAGCAACTCTTTTTCTTCTATTTGTCAGCCTCTCATATAGGTCTTTAGGAATCCCATCCTTCACATCCTCAAAATTCTTATTGGACAAGATGATATGTCTTATAACAACATTCTCTAACTCTAGCCAATCAATACCACTATACAAGCGATAAAACTTGTTTAATCATAGAAAATTTCCTTCATTTTATGATTGCATTGTTTAACTTTTCTATTTTAGGGTTCTAGGCCTTCCTTCCTCTTTGTGCACTCTCTAGTTCCTTCTTCATAGACTTCTAAGGCTCTATCTGACCTCACATATTCTTGCTTGGTAGGCTTGGAATGATCTCCTTCTGTTTCTCACCAGGTCTTGTTGCAATTGCCTTTATTCTCTTTTTCCTTGGACAGTTAGGTGAATCTTGCTTTACCTCTACAAGTCTGACTAATTTCCTCTTGGCCTCAACCACTTCAACTTTATTTTATTTTGGTTCCTTGGTTAGTGGTATTGCAGGTGTGATGGGTACCTACTATTGTGATACTATTGCGTAGGGAGCAATAGGTGTTGTAGTAGAAGGTGTGGCCATTGTTACTCCATAAGTAGGTCTTGTAGATGCCAATAGTGGAATGTACATCATCCCTTTCTAACCAATTTTATTCATCTCAATGATGATTTTTCTTACTACACTTGCTTCCTTAGCTGACATTCTAGCTTGTTCCAAGGATTTCTTCATAACTACTTCCATTTTCTTTTTAGCAAATTTCTCCAGCTACACTTGACTAGCTGATTCCATCAACTCCTCATATGTTCCTAATCTATCAAACTCTTATCTTTTTCTGCTTCAAGGATAACTTGAGCATATCCTTCTATTTCTGTTTCAGTTATCTCGTATCCCAAGGGTTCAACATACAACATCCTTGGTTCAACTGCCTCAATATATGTAAAATCTATATCCACCATAAAAAAATCCTTTTTAGACTTATCTATCATGGAGGGTGGGATGCTAAATCTTTCCCTAATATTTGTCTGATAGGTCTTCATGATCAAATCTGCACTATCATTAACCTTTTCAATAAGGTTTATGTTGTACACTTCAAAAATCTTTTCCATTATGCTTTTGTCACTGCTCACTATTATATATATTTGCATAAATGGAAATATTTTGATCAAATGAAAGAACATATGTATGATCAAAGACTAAGATATAAATTGACTATTCTTGACCTTCTTTATCTTCTCTAGGTTCTTTACCAATTGTGCTCTTAGAAGCTCACATAGATTGACATTTTCCTTGTCAACATATATCTTATATGCTGCTTGTATAAAGATAGCTACCATTTCATCATCTCTAGATATGTAACACATTCTTGAAACTATGATTCTTTTCAATAATTTGATATCATGTTGCTAAATTTTACTTAAGACAATCCCTCTACCATTATAAACTGACTTGGT
Organism: Cupressus sempervirens; assembly: GCA_028749045.1. Lineage (NCBI taxonomy): Eukaryota > Viridiplantae > Streptophyta > Pinopsida > Cupressales > Cupressaceae > Cupressus > Cupressus sempervirens. Next base: position 892,173,345 of record CM053789.1, read on the forward strand.
ATTATCAAGCACCAATTTCTTGACATTCTTCTCATTGACTAGTATGCTACCTTCATTACATAGTCTAGTCACCTCAAGAATTAGGTTAGAAAATATTTATACCACATTACCTCCTAACCATAATTTTTCATCATCAATTCTACTTAAAATTATCTTGGTCCATTCTTTATTGTCAAATTCATTGTATAAAAGAAACTTAACTAGGTCATTATCCTTCAGATACTCAAATCATTTTTTTAGTTCATATCCTACTTTTAAATGATATCAAATTCATTTGATATGTGATCTTATTCACAAATTTTCTTCTCAAATAGCTACTAACATCTTCTAAGTGAATGACAATTTCTCGCATTCTTGATAACACAAAACTAGAGTTATCACTCACACACTTAATAGGGATAACCTTTGATTTAGGTCTTGCTTCATCTTCCACATTGTGAATTAATGGCTTATCCATCTCTATGACTTAACTATTGACATAAATATTAGATTAAATTCTTGGTTAGAAGTGAAATACGTCAATAAAATGTGTAACTACTCACTCTACAAAAGCTACTCTTTGTTAACTAGTAAACTTTTTTTCATTTGTATGGCTTCATATGATCTTCAAATGAATTGAAATATTAACTAGAGCTTCCTTAAGATTAGTTGTTCCTTCTCCCAACTTTGTAACCTATGATTTGATCTCTAACCTCTATTCTAACTTTCTAGTAATTTGTCTTAAATAGAAAAGTGCTTAATTCAAATAAGATGAATCACACACAATGGCTGATTTTAATCTCTCATCAAGTGCATAAAAATAATGTTCATCTAATACCACATGTGAACTTGATGGATTTTTATCCTTCACAAATACTTCCTTGAATTCTTCTACATGTTCTTTGAGTGCATCTTTCTAACTATTAGTGATACTATCATTCCTTCTATCATTTCTGTTGTTGTTTCTTCTGAAGTTTGGGTTCTTGTTGATGTTCCTCATATCCATTCTAAAAAATATTTTAGTGTGACCAAGATTATTATATAACTAAAATATAGGTGTAATCCTTCTCTAATTAGGTCCATTTTGATTGACAAGTGCTCTGTAATTCCTCATAATGTGTCCAAATTTGTTACACTTGTAACACACAATATTTCTACTTGTTCCATTAACTCTTTCTCCTTCATTAGATCTTCTTGAGGATCTCCTTCTTTCATTACCTATAGGGTTAGTATCCCTAAACATTCTACTATTTTTATTATTACTATCAAACTTAGGTTTCCTATAATCTACTACTTTATGTCCAAAACCATTACAATTATAAAAATAGAAATTAGTAATAGGTTTGAAAGACTTACCTTTACAATCTCTCTTCATATGACCAACTTCATTAAATATAAAGCATCTACCTTTAAATTCATATCGTACTTCTTTAGGTGGTTCAACTTTCTCTATTTGTTTGGGTTCATCACATTTATTAGGTTGACTTTGTTGCTCAATTTCTTTAGGTACATTGTCAGATTTAATTGGCTCAATTTCATTCTGATCATTCTTCTTAGGTTCAGGGGTTTCAACAATACAATTTGATCTAGCTTTAGATTTCTTTGCTCATTTCTCTCCAATGAGAGTTCTAGGACCTTTCTTATGATAAGAAGATATCTTATAGAATAATTGTTCATCAATTTGCTCACTACTAGAATATAGCTTCTCTAATTTTTTCTTAGCCTGGGTCAGTTATCCTTTCACAATAGTATTATATTTCTTGAGTTCTACATGCTCTATTTTGATAGAATCTAGCTCAGATGTCACTTGTTTGAGATGGGATCTTAGATCTACATTCTTAAATTTTAGATTTGATTCAATATTTCTATCATCCTTCTTCATACTTAGTTTTAGTTGAATAATCTTTAACTCATGTTTCAAAATATAATTTTCTTTCTTTAAGGTTGCTATCTAATTACTATCATTTGTATGCTCTCTAGGTTCTTTTCTACCTTTCAGATGATCAATCTTATCTTTCAATTTCCCAAAGTAATCTTTTGCATCCTCATACCTTTCTTTTAGGTTTTCTCTTTATTCATTAAGAAGATCAATCTATTCAAAGGATTCTTCAAGATTCCTCTTTAACTATTCCATATTCATAGGGATCTTACTCACATTTTTAAGCCTCTTTTGGATAACTATTCTTTGATACCAATTGTTAGAAATAGATAATATTGAGAGGGGGGATCATTATTCTACAAAAATTTTCCCATAACTAAATATTGTTAATTACTTTATAACATGCATATGAAAGTAAACCAACAATATTGAACAATAAATTCAAATATGCACAAGAAGAACTCATAACACCATATTTTATTAACTAGGGAAAACTTGGCAAAGGGAAAAACCTAGTGGGGATAGTACCTACAAAATGATCCATTGAAAAAAAGAATCTAATTAAGGATATGTTGGGCGGTTACTATGCACAAGGTCAATGGTAGGAATCCATTTTGCAATTCCTCTCTTGAAAAGCTAATCTTTTGGGATCAACTCCAAGGTTTAGTATTTGTCTTGCAATGTACCAAAATCCACTCAGTTGAAGATAAATGTGATTGTTCATGAGGAGGCCTTTGATGGTTCTATTTTGATCTTAGAATGAAGTAAAATCTATTCACTATCTCAAAAGAACACATTTTTTATATTTTTTGTTTTTCAATGAATGCAATCTAACAATGCAACTAAAATGAGTTCCTATTTTGTCAACGAGTTAGCAAAGAAAATAATGAAACTAAAAGAAAGTAACATGAAATTGAAATACTAAATGGACATAAGCTATAGAAAACAACATGTTGTGAGTTAAACTTTGGAAGAAATTGGTAGGATACCAACGAAAACAGGAGCAGTGCTTCCTAGAATCCACTGATGCAATCGTCAGTGAGAAACTTTAACAATCATATGATATTTCACCTTTCATCAAATTGCAAGGCCATAAAAAGTGCACTCATGCGAGACAAAAAGCTATCTAGACACAATTTGATGATCTCTTCTCAAGCTAGATACGTTAGCAAAATTTTTAAATCTGTAGCAAACAACAGAACTAAGAGATTGCACAGCTAGAAACAACGCAATAAACCTTTGGCTAAATCACAATCTCACGAATAAAATTCACAAAATAATGACACATTCAGGCAAGAATTACTACACTCCAAAAGCGACCACCAAAAGCATAATTTTATTGCATAATAACAATGACCCTTGTTACATATTACAATGGGGTATTTATAAGAAAACATCTCCTCAATTTGTGTTGAGAGTGAGAGATATCTTCATGCAATAAAATGTTTTAAAAACATTAATACAAACTAAATATATACAATCTAATAGTTAATCTAGTGCTTAGAGGGACTCCATCCATATTTTTATTCATTAATTAGATGCATGAGCCCTTTACATATCAAAAACAAAAAAATTATGAGATAAGAAATAGGAGGAAGCCTTTAGTCAAAGTAGGAGCATTTGGAGGTACCAAAAATAGAAGCTAGTCCTTTACTAGGTGTATGTCGAAGTTAAATTGCAAACAGAATGCATTTTCGATGCATGGAAAGTGTTATTTTTGAAACAAGCAATTAATTGTCAGTGCACCTCTGAATTGCAAAGTTGTGGACTTGCATACCTGCGGACCTACACACTTGTAGAGCTGTGGACCTCGATAGGGTCAAAATCTCAAAATTTTACTGAGTGTCAAAATTGAAATTCTCACATCTAGGTTTTATTCTTCTTCATCCCAAAGCTATGTTTGGATATTTGCCCTTGAATTTCTCTATCATCTTAGCAATTTTAGCTACATCCAGAAGATCTAAAGCCTCATATTTTTCTTTTACCTTCTATCTATAATTGTGTACCTCAATCCAAGTGTCAGCAAAATTCCCAAGTTTGGTATCTAATTCTAACAAGGCTTCTTCTGTCCTAAAGGCTTGTTAGATATCCTCAACATCAGCAACCTCCACAAAAATCTTCCTAAAATTCTCCATTACTGTCTCTACTAGTAACAAATTTTCATGTTCCTCATCTTCAAAAATATCCAAGCATGCATCACTGTAATGTCTCTTTGCTTCCAAAATTCACTCTCAAGCTTGGTCCTTGAGCCGATGAATCTCCTCATGTAATGTCTCCATTAATTTATTGCTATCTGCTATTTTCTCTATCCAATCATCAATCATATCTAATTCTTCTCTGGTATATACATCAAGGAAAACCTGGTATCTTTGGCCCTTTATGGCTCATAGAGTTTGCAAATCCTTACTCCAGGCCAATACCTTATCCATTATACTAAAATCCTGCTTCAAAATTTCTATGATATTATTCATGCTCTCTTGCATAGCATGTAGTAACTTTGAATTCCCTATTATGATTGTAACACTTTTCTTCTCAAAAATTTCTTGCCACTCTTAACAAGCCTTCAAAAATGGATCAAGTTGTACACCTCCCCGTTCTCTAAGAATAGTATTCAAGGTCTGCTTGAGGTGTTCAGGATCTAGAGGACTAACTACTTTAGCTAGATATTCATTTAGGATCTCAACCTACCTTTGAATTGCTTAGAGTTTGACCTCATCCTATTCCATATGCTTAAGGACCTCTTTGACTCCTAGAGTCATCATTTTTTGGGTTGAATCCTTTGTAGGCCTCCCCAACATAAGATCTTTCAATTCATAATCCTCGAGGCTAAGGCCTTCTGCATTTGTGCCTTCAGGAGGGAGAGCCACTTGTGCAAATAAATCTTGGTTCCTTATGCTGGTGATAAATTCCAACGGTGTTGCCTTGTGTGATGGAGACTTAGGTTTATTCAAAATCTCTACAATGTTACAAATGTCTTCCTTTGAAGCATGAAAATGAGGCTTATTACTCCTCATTATCTCTCATTGGATCCATCTAGGGATGCTTCCTGTTGAGGACTAGGCTCTTGATGATGAAGGAGTATGTTCTGTAACCTCCTTCCCTTTGTCACTCCTTCTCAGAGTTGTCTCCTACTGGAAGGGTTCCCCTTTTGTATCCTCAATCTCTGTGGATCCTGTAGCTTGAACCTCAATGTCTTGGGAAGATGGTTGGGAATATTCCACCATTTTTCCTTCTAACACTTCATCGATCACCATTTGTTTCAATCTCTCCTCTGATGATGACTCCTTCTGAACGTACTCTTCCTCTAAACTCTAAGGTGGAGGAGTCACCAAGCCATGTTCTACCACTGTAACTCATGTTGGAGATGGAGGAGTAAGATCGTGACCCTATGTATCTAGTGGCATTTGCATCCAATCTTCTTGTTGAGGTTCACTTGTAGGGGTGTCCCTGATTTTATCCCAATCAATTCTATACATATGGGCATGAAATCAAAATTTGACATTGAAAAAACATCATCACCCTCTTCACTTTTCTCATCCACCCACTACTATACTTCATCTTTTGAAGAACAGAGTTCTAAGGGTTCTATTTGAGTGAATGGCGGGGTACCCGTGGCACTCTTTCTCCTTTGCAACTCTGTGGCTCTAGATAGCCTAGTTCTCCCCTATAGGGGAACTTGTTCCTCTTCCTCTTCTGATCCTTCTTCTTCCTCCTCTTTGTCTCCTTCTGAAATGCTTTTAGGAACAGATGGATTAGGCACTAATCTTCTATTGATCCTTTTCCTTTTCTTCATTTGAATCTTAATCCTCTTCTTTTGTTTCTTGGAGGTAGAAGGAGAAGTTGGCTCTTTTTGCATAGGAGGAATGGAGGCCTATGGAATCTCACCCTCTTTTGGTTGGCTAGACACAATGGGAGGCAACTGAGGTTCTTCTTGAATCCTCTAAGAGGAGGTCCTCTTTCTTTTATTCTTTCCCTTCCTTTTAGGAGGGTGATAATATCCAAGCAGGTGATTAAGTTGGTACACTATCTCTGGCCAGATAGGAGATTGGTCTATGAAGGTAGGAATTGTCACTTTCTTCCCTCTACCTCTTTCTGGGTGGGCATGTGCATGAAAGATTACCATGTTAGGAATTGGATCAAGTGGAAAAGGTTTCTTGATCAAATCCTTCATCATTCTAATGACATGCCTCACTCGATGATTAATATCATCTGCCTCCTCCCTATTAACCTTAGCATTCATAATAGGTCTTTCACCAATTTTGTCAGTGTTGAACAGGGGGTCTAGTAACTCTTTAGAATCCTGTTGCTTTATTTCATTTGAGATGTTCAACTAGAGAGCCTTTTCTGCTAGATACAAAGTCATCCTACAATAGTCCCTAATGTAGACATCGTAGTCATTTGTGGCATTCATCCAGTGATCTTCAACAAAATCCTCATGATGGAAGTCCTTTCCTGCCAGACTCTCCACTCTCCCAAAATTGTTTAAATAGGGCCAGGGAGGGTTGTACTCTTAAAGGGGATAGTTTTCCCACTCCCACTCAAAGGATAGAATATCTTGCTTCCTCTTTACTTGATATTGTCCAATGACCAATGGCCATGCCTAGTAAGGTCTCCTTTGCCTCTTTATTTTCTCATAGGTTGACTCAATTTTTTGAGAAATCTCCAATAGCACTACTTTATCACTAGGATATCTCAGGAGCTTCTAAGGATTGATGGAGGCACTAGCTACTCAAAGATATGTGAATGTCTTGAACTGGATGAAGTAGGCTCTGAGAGTTGTAACTTGTGCTTTGGCCTCATCGAATAACCTCTTCCTATAGTCTCCCTCAATGAATCAAATCATCACAAAAATGAATGCCTTAGTCATGATTCTATACTCTTTTCTTTGCCCTGAGAGCTTCTTCTTCACCAGCTAAGGGTAGACTATGTATGGCCAAGCATTGAGATCCTACATACTACCTCTCTTGTACAAACTGAGATAGTTTTTCGCCCTTGCTGCAAGTAGGTATACCATGTAAGAATCCATGTAAAACTTCTTGTCCTTCACCATCCTCAGTTGTTCACACAAGTTTTCACTCAGTGTGGTGGCCTAATCCAATGGTATCTTTTCTTATCTGATAGTCTCAATGAAGTTGACCATGAAGGTGCTGAGGTGACCAGTTGTGGGTAAGCCCATGACTCTGCTAAGGAGAATGATAGAGTATCCAATGTCTTCTTTCATGTACCCCCAAGTCATATCTACTTTGTGTATTATTCTTCCCTGAGGAGGCTTCTCAATGAGGTAAGAGGACTTAATAATGTCAATCACTTCCTACTAGTGTTCCCTATACCATCTCTTAGTTGCTTCATATGATAGCCTAATGAATTGATCAACTCTCGAAAGATGAAAGACCCTTTCAATGTTGTTGGGTCATAGTTCCAACACAACTTCCGCTGTGACACTCTTGATGACCCTTTCTTCAGGAACAAAATGTTGTGCCAGGGCCATGATCAATTCTAATGACTATACTTATACGAGGTGTGATGTTGCATTCACCAACCTAGAATGGATCAATGTGGATACCAAGGCTGATCTCTCTATCAGCTTGTTGCAAATTTTGAGGAATTATCCTAGATCCATGTGCCCTAAGTCAATATCTCAAATTTTTGCATGGTCATCATAAAATCTTGACTTCGAGGGTACACCTTGGAACTTGAACACAATGAGTTTGGGTGCTACTCCAGATGTGGATGCCATTTGATCACCTGCACATTGTGAGAAAAAATGTTTATTAGTCCAAAGATAAAACGTAAAAGCTATGAATTAAAATAAGCATAAAGGAGGAAAAAAAAGCCCAATTTGGGTCTTTTTATTTTTGTATTTTATTTCTTTTTTTATATTTTAAAATTATATATATATATATATTTTAAACTTTTTTATTTTTAATTTATTTTTCAAAAATTAAATCAATTAAAAAAATGTGTGTATGGGGTTTCGAAAGCGTGCTATGACCAAAGGGTTTGATGCGGCACCAAGGCTAGACATGCAACACATGGGCTGAGCGTGTGTGGTGCCAAGGTCGGGCGCTCAGTGCCCTTATGTGAGTTTTTTGCACGATGCCAAAGCTGGGTGTGCGACACCCTTATGTGAGTTTTGTGCGCTGTGCCAAGGCCAGGTGCGCAAAGTATAGTGGCACATAGTGCCATTTGTGGGGTGCCTGCACGGTGTGGCAAGGCACAGGGAGGTGCCAAAGGTATTGAATGCGGTGCATGGTGCAAAAAAAGGTTTACAGCACCCACACTTTGTGACGATGCGCGGTGCCATAAAATGAGACATGGCATACCGTTCTTTATAGTTGTTTGAAAAATGCAAATTGAAAAAATGAAGTGAAGTGTGAAGGGTTTGGGGGGGGGGGGGGGGGGGGGGGGTTTATAACCCCTGTGCTAGGCGGAGTACGCGACGCGCTTTGACAAGAGTGCATCGGCACGCCACACACACTTTGCCCGCATGCTTGCACTTGTCCGGGTGAAATGTTTAATTAATTTTTTTTTTTTTTAAATTAATTTTATTTTTAAAAAATTAAATTTATTTTATAATTTTCATTTTTTTTTTCCAATTTTTCAATTTTTTGTATTTTTCTAAATTTTTTTTGGGGTTTTTTAACTTTTACAACTCTAACACTTTCAACTTTAAAATATTTTCTCTTGACTCTCGAACTATGAGTTCATGAGTTTTTTGGAAAAAAGTAGGGGGTCCCCATTCCTAGTGAGGAATGGGACGTGTGTTGTGAGACCACAATAGGATATTGACCCTATTAGGATTCTATTAAGTACATATAATGTCTCAATCCTTGTTAGAGGACTAGGCCCTGTTAAAAACATCAACCTTGGTAGGAGTTGCTTCAATCCTATTTGGTATTACAATACAAATGTATGCAAGATGAGCCCACTTCTCAAACATACAATTATACAATACAATTCTTATATACAAAAGAGATAGATACAAAAAACCTCTTGCTATTGTCTATTGTACTTTGCAATCTTCTAATCATACATCAGATTTTGCATCATGTCATTCACATAATATTTGCATATCATTCATGACATGTCTACACAACTTCTTATATCTTGATCTTTTCTTTATACCCTTAGATTTTACAAAAATTTCCCAGTCGGCCTTCAAGATTTCACACGCTTGACATGATACAAAAACAACTTTTCCCTCTTAGGGTTAACATCTAGGATGTTGTCCCTAATTAATTAATTACTTATTTGGTCACCAAAATAATTACTTAATCCATAAATACCAAATTATTGATATTCTTTGTTCTACTATGATCATTGTCGTTACTGATGAAACTATTATATTTGATGTCATATTGTCTATACTGTACTAGGATCTTACACATGTCATCATGAAACTTTTTATTATCTATCTTCAACAATGTACATGTTAAATATCACTCTATAGATTGTGCATGCCAAAACTGTCTCTATACTACCAGTGAACTGTCTGATACTTATACAATTTTCTACATCCAATTGTGAGATCTTTATCTGTATATTGTTTCTTCTTATCCTATAATATATGTTGCCATAAATGTTAAACCTAACTAGCCCTAGAGTTATCCATATTTCCAACATGGTGAATTTATTTCCTATGAGTTCAACATATTCTACAATGACAAAGGAATCAAAAGGAATATGTCTACACCTAGGACCCCTACTTAGAATGGAATATCTAAAAGAAGGAATACATCAATTATGTATTGTTATAGAAAAATGATGATGCAGAAGAATTTTTCATAGAAATAATGGAGAGGATTTATAAGTATAGATGTTTATACTCTAAATAGAGAGTAAGTCAAGAAAGGTACAAATGCTATACCTTTTGAAATGTGGTATGGTCATACACCTAATGTGAAATATTTCAAAGCATTTGGACGAAAATGTTACAGACTTAAAGAATATAGGAATGGAAAACTTGATGCTAAAAGTGATGAAGGCATATTCTTAGGATATTCCACCAAAAGTAAAGCTTATAAGTGTTTGAACTCTAACATTAACAAAGTTGTGGAAAGTGCAAATGTGAAATTTGATGAATACACAGACAAGAATGAAGTTGAATGTAAGAAAAAATCTGAAGATTAAAATTTTTCATAAATGTGAATGATATTGCTCCAGGCACTTCACTTGAACAAGAAATCAAAGTTGTAGATCCTTAGTAGACTAGGAATGCTGAGTTGCAAGATCTAGTTGCCGAGCAGTAGACTATGGGTGCTAAGCAATAGATAGATGATGAAAAGTCATAGACAGAGGACACTGAACAACATGAAGACAATGCCAAGCTTGTAGATCCTGAGCCAAAACCTAAACAAGAAAGAGAGGATGAGCTTGAAATTATTTTTCAAGATAAGTCTATTGAAGAACAAAGAAGGAAAGAGAATGTGTTAGAAAAATATGTGAGAAAACATGATGCACTTGAACAAATCATTAGAGATAAAGATTCTAGTGTTATGACAAGGAAAAGACTAAGAAGTAATACATGTTTACTTTATGAGTTTGATCCCAAATCTATTAAAGATGGTTTGGAGAATGAAGATTGGATACAAGCTATGAATGGAGAAATTGAATAGATAGAAAAGAACAAAACACAGTCTCTAGTGCCTTGGCCTAAAGACAATAATGTTATTGGAACAAAGTGGGTATTCAGGAAAAAACTAAAGAAGAAAGGTGAAGTCACAAGGAATAAATTTAGATTGGTATGCAAAGGATATTCTAAGGAGGAAGGTGTTGACTATGAGGAAGCATTTTACCCAATAGCTAGATTAGAAGGAGTAAGAACTCTACGTGCATATTCTTCTTACAAAGGATTAGAGGTCTATCAAATGGATGTCAAATGTGCATTATTGAATAGGATACTAGAAGAAGAAGTATTCATAGAACAACCTGGAGGATTTTTGAATCCTAACAAGAAGAATATGGTATGCAAGATGCACAAAGCGTTATATGGTTTGAAACAATCCCCAATAGCATGGTATGAGAGATTGCATAATTATTTGGTGAAGATTAGTTTGGCAAGGACAAATGATAACAAAAACCTATATTTAAAAATTGGAAAGAACAATGAGGTATTGTTATCTAAATTTTTTTGTTGATGATATCATATTTGGAGGAAATGAAGCATTATGCAAAAAAATTGTTGATGAAATGAAGAAGGAATTTGTTGGTTTTATAGTATATCAAATGATGCAAGGTATCTTCATTAGATAGTCCAAATATATCAAGGAGATACTGAAAACTTTTAGGACGAAAGATTCCAAACTAGTAGTTACACCTATGGTCACTATTATGCTAATGTGAACCATACACAATAGATCAATGATTGGTAAACTAAAATATGTTGTTCATAGAAAACCAAATATTGCATTAGTTTTTGGGATATTTGATAGATTTTTAGAAAGTCCTAAGGACAAACATATGATGCTAGTAAAGAGAATACTAAGATACCTGAAAGGAACATAAGACTATGGATTGTATTACAAGAAGAATGATAATTTTGAACTAAAAGTATTTACTGATTTTTATTGGGAATGAAATATTGATGACCTTAAGAGAAAAAGTGGTGGTGGATTATTTATAGGGTAGAGATTGGTCTCATGGACAAGTAACAAGTAGAACTACATTTTCCCATCAACAACTAAAGTTGAGTATGTGGCAACAATAGTAAATTGCTCAAATATTATTTGGATCAAATAATTGTTGAAAGGTATGAAGGAAGAAATTACTAATCTAGTAGTTATCTACTATGATAACACAAGTGCTATTAATATATCAAAGAACCCTATTATGCACACAAAGACAAAGCACATTGCTATCAAGTATTATTTCTTGAGAGAGATAGTTCAAGACAAAGAAGTGAAACAAGAATATGTGAACACCAAGGAGAGAATTGCTGACATATTCACTAAATATTTACCTAAGGATGCTCATGAATATCCTAGAGGTAAATTGGGGGTGATTAGCCTAAACAAAATCACTTAATCCATAGAGAAGAATCACATCAAATGTGCGGATCATATTATCTTACACATTGATGTAGATAGTTCTTCTTTAGGAGTTGCCTAAGATAGTAGTGAAGAAGAAAAACATCATAAATAATTAGTCATATAAAGCTGACAGATGAAGAATTCAGGCTTTACATGCAATTATCTACATAATCAAGATGTATGAAGTAAAGAGATGGTGTCTTTTGCATTGTTGTCAAAGAGGGAGAGATTGCATAAATATTAGAGAGAAAGAGGTAGAGATTGATTGCACAAAATACTAGAGGGAGATATTGAAATCCTAAAGTGAGATATTGCAATATTAAAGATAAGATTATAGAGGGAGAAATTGCATAAATCTTACTAAAGGAGAGGTTATCTTCAAAGAGAGAGATCATTCAAGAAAGGAGAAATTGGATGCTAGAAGAGAAATGCTAAGTAACAGGGAATGATTACTTAGAGGGAGTTCAAAATTAAATTGAGGATATTAATAAAAGATCTAACACATTGAGAGTGTTACTCAAAGTCTACACAATTTGGATTGTAAGGCAACCTAAAAATATTTTGTTGAAATTTTGAGGTATTTCCATCAATGACAAAGAGAGAACTTGTTGGAAACTACAATCGGAATAATTTTTGTGTTGTCATTGATGTCAAATCTATTGATGAGAAAGTTTTCTATATGATATAAATGTCATGTCTATTTAATTAATGAAGAGTATTTCAGAAGTTGTTCATAAAAAAATCATCTAGAGAAAGGTTGAGCTATGAAGAAGAAACTAAAAATGGACATTTGATTAGTTAGAGTTTGACAAGATGAAGCGATTATTTAAACCATGTTGATAAAGGAAAAGACAATAATTTACAAGTCTTGATAGTGTGAGTAAAGAGTGTTTACTAGTGTAAGCTTGACAAAGTAGCAGAGTAAAAGACTAAGGAACTTTTTTGTACATGTCGAGTGATGCTGGTGCCAACCAAGCCATAGTAAGTGCTAAGAAAATTCAATGTTGACTGAGCATCAATATCAACTAAGTGATAGTGTTGATGTCGTGGAAGAAGTTCATATTGAGACTGAAAAACTCAGTGATGACCGAGTGTTAGAACTTAGTGTTGGGTAAGGAGTGACATTTTAACTAATTGCAAGGAATCATGATTTCCATTTGACTAAGTTGATTTCTTTGGATATGGAAAATGTGTTGAAGACAAGTATTGATGACTTGAATCATTTAATTCTAGGAGAGAATTAGGTAAATGTTCTAAGAGATAAATTCAAGAAGTTTCTAGAAAATAAGAGATAAACATAATGGGAATTTGATATATTTTATCTGATGGATCAAATTGTGAACTCTAAGATATATGATGTTGATTAAGTGGAAAAATATTAGAGCTATCTATTTAAAGAGGTAAAAAGGAAAACTTTTAGTGTGGATGCATACATGTGTATTGTATGTGCGTGTGAATGATTTCTAGAGAGTTAGAGTTATTACTGATGTTGTTGACTAGCAAATATGAGCAAAAGGTTTAATTGAGAGGAAGTAAAGGGTGATTACTTGAAGGGTTGCCAAGAAAATCTAAGATCAAGATGACAATGAAGGCTGGGCAATGAATCAATATTAAGAGGTAAATAGATATCTGAACATGCAAAGTGAGTTGTACTAAATAGATCAAACATGTTGTTACTTTCTAACCATTGTGAACAGTATTTGAAATATTTTAATCAATGTTGACCTAACAGTCATAAGGACCTAATAGTCTATGTAAATCCTTTAACCTGGTGACATTATAATGGAATGTTCTAAAGTCCTCTAACAATGCCATTCCTAATAGGGTGATTAAATCCTTTAACAAGGTCACATTTAATAGTGTGTATTGTAACCTTTAACAAGGTTTTCTCCTAACAAGGCTCACTTCAAAAGAGTGAAAATTGTTGACATGTTGGTGGTGATTTTTCCCAAATTGGGTTTCCACATAAAAATCTAGCATCAAACTTGTGTGAATGTTATTGTGATACTTTATTGATTTAAGTTTACATTATGCAAGTCTGTTGCTCAAGAATAATGGAAAAGTAGTAAAGATTGCAAATAGTTTACAATAGATATTGAGAAATGAAACAATAAGATCTGAGATTGTTTAAGTACTTTCTTTTACAAATTGTACATTTGGACCTTGGATAACTGATTCACCCCCCTATCCCCCCAATTATTCTAAATATTCTAACAATTTAGGGCCTGTATGATCCATGGAATTGGACCAAAATTGGGATACACAACATTAGGTTTAGAAATATATGGCATTTGGGTCAAAAATCTTAAATGAAATTATAAATGTGGTATTATAACTTTGGCTCAAAATTAGGTTATGAGTCTTCCATCTAGATACCTAGAATTGGAAATCGACTTCCAATTTTGACATTTTAAAAATTAGAAATAAATTAGAAACAAACCATTTTTCAAGCCCGGTGAATTACTAACCCAAAAAATGTTTTAACCATTGTAACATAACTCTTGATTTTTATCATTCAAAGATGATTGTGTATTTTTTCAATTCAAATGAAACTTTGTTAGATGAACAATAGGTAACATAGTTTCCATTCTTTTGAGCAACATTATGCAAGTGTTTGGCATTTCCCCTTATTAGTTTGGTTAGCTTGGATAGTTTTTTGTTCATATGTGATGAATTAGCAAATACTTTTTTTACTACCTAATAGGTTAGAGTTGGAATAAATATTTTTTAATTGATTGGCCACTTTTAGAAGCTATTAGAAACCAATTTTGTTATTGGTTATTGGGTTGTTTTAATCTCAATCATTGATTGAGAAAGAATCTCAGTTGTTGGTTTTCCAATAGGAGAAGTATATAAGGGGGTTATAGGGGGAATTTGGACAACACAAGATAGGGAAGCATTTACAGTGTTAGAAAATGAATTTGTAGTGATAAAAAATAGGCTTTCAGTGTTAGCAAGGGCACAATGATAGAATTAGAGATAGCGGTGGGGAATATCAGTGGGAGAAATCAAGAGATTGTCAGAGTTCTACCAATGAGAGGCAATAAATTTTGTATCTCTTGATTTGCTAAAGTTAATATAATTCCTTATTTGTAGAATTGGTTTTTCCTTAGGGATTTTTTTAGGGACAATTTGTTCAAAAATATTGTGTTTATTATATTGCTTATTTATTTCCATATTTTATTAGCGAAGTTGCAGTTGTGTTATTTTTTGATATTAACTTTGAATAAATTTTTGGCAGTTAAATAATCATTTAAGAGGAATTTTCACATGGTAGTAGAGAAGTGTTGAGGGTAGAATTTTTTTCCCTATGAAATAAATTAAGGGTTTATAAAACCTAGGTTGATCTCTTTAGATTATTATTGATTTTATCCCTTGAGATGGCTTTAGCTGGTTTGAGAGATCAAGATAGATTGGATGGTGCCTCCAATTTTGGTGTCTGGAAGGCCAAAATTTCTTTATTGTTGGAAGAGAATGGTATCAAGGATTATGTTACCAATTTTGTAGCTATTTTTAGAAATGTAGTATAGACTGGGTGACTACAAGGCATGGGGAGGGGGGGGGTGGGTGAATCAAGAACCAATAAAACATATACTTTAATTCACCAATTAAACATTCACCATATAATCTAATCTAATTGCATGCATGCAAGACTGAAAGCAATAAAACATTCATAACACTTTACACAATATTTTGTAACCCAAAAACCTTCCAAATAGAAAGTAAAAATGGGGTGGCAATGATACTCACAAGCTTTATTATTGCAGTATAAACTTAGCCTATTAAAGCTTACAATTGATCAATTCTAGTGATATGCCCTGTTAGGAACAATAAGGATGGTTAGGTCCACCTTATGAAAGGATTTACAATATACAATGAAGTATGCACTCTATTAGGAGATTTGGAAAAGACTGTTAAGTCCACCTTGTTAGAGGATTTGACTGATGCACCTATTCAGATGAATAAATGGCTAATCTCTAATTTGCAACTTGATTTTCTAAATGAGATTCCTTTGAAATACATTAATCACCTGACTGTGATAAATAAGACTTTTCTTTTCCTTATACTTCTTGTAGCATTCTTAATTCACACCCTTTTGCTTCTTTCTTATTTTTCTTCGATATATTGGATATGTCAAGATGTATTGCATATATACCAATCCAATTAATTACCTTCTGGAGTCGACTATAATACCAAATTCAAACAATCTTCACAAAGTCAACTCATTGTTGTAACTCAAGTTCTAAAGACCAACTCGGGTGATGTTATGATAGTTGGCAACACTTGGAAAACTCCAGCACTTTGTTGATGTAGATGTTCAACCCATATTGATCACTTCGAGTAATATAAATTTGGTCAACACTAGATGACTCAACGAACATTGGAGAACTCGATAGATACTAAAATGATCAGTTGACACTACACTTTGCCTCATCTACTTGGTTGACATTATAAACCTTGATGAACACTATGTTTTGTCTTAGATGCTTAGTTGAAATTATGAAGCTTGACATGAACTGCAATCAAATTGATTGGCTTGATAGCAATTAAAACACTTGGTTTGTATTTCTAGTAGTATGATAAGCTCAGTAGCAACTGTAGAGCCTGGTAGTAATGTAACCAACTGACTAAGTGTTAGGTCGCTAATAGAAAAATTATTTGACCATAAGGTCAACAATCTTGCCCTTTGACATTAGTGACAAAAACACTTATCATACCAAAATACTGAATACTCAAAATATAAGTCAAAACTCCCCTATCAACATGTTTGGGTCTAAAACTCGGTCTTGACTACTGCTACTCGGTAACCTCTAACTTTGTTTTTTGATTTTTCAAAAAAAAAATTTAAACATATTTTCTAATTTGTATATGCATCTTTCATACTATACATATATTTCCTTCTTGTATATATACATTGCATTCCCCCTTGTGTATGATAATACTATTCTCATAACCTATTTTACCCCTTTTTTGACACAAATACCAAAAATGCATAACTACAAGGTAACACCAAAATGTGAAAGGAAATCACTGTGTACCTTCAAAATTATGGACATTGTCTTGTCCCAATTCTCTTGCAAAACTTTTGAACTGTGCAAAGCTATTTGCACCTCTACTAATATTTCCATCATGTGATCAATAATAGAGAAATTATTTTCTTGGATCAATGTTTTTGCATTGCATCCATGTTGGGAAGTATCATGCCCTATATTTTTGTTAGTGTAGCCCTTATCCTAGCTTCTTCACCCAAAAATTCTTCTTGAAGATCTGTCAAATATCTGATCTTTACAAAATGTGCAGAGCTACAGCTAGGATCAAGTCACAATTTATGTGCACTTGCCTTCATATTAGCATCTATCTTAGATAGTTTTTCTTTTATTTCCTTAGTGAAGTTAGATATATCACTCAATTTCACAAATAAAGTAACAAAATTATTTACAAAATCTTCAAATGTAGCAAGAATGGTGGAGAACTTCACTTGGTCAATAGCAATCTTCTGAGCTACCTTCTCCAAAAAATTATTTTCAAACTTCCCTTCTACCCTCTATAGAATTTTTTCTTTTCCATCTACTTCCTCATTGTAGTGTGAACAATGTCAACAAGTCAATCCAAAATTAGGTGTTTATCATCAACCTCAATGTTCAGTGCATCAATGAATATGCCCTTGATATCTATAAGAACTTGACTTTTCTTTTTCTTCTCCTCTCTGAGATTTTGTTTTTTGGACCTCTTCTTCAACAACTCACCAAGGGTATCCATTTGATCATGAGTTAGATTAGAAATATTCCAATCTAGTATTACAATGTCCTCCTCTAGATCAATTTCTTCAATAGAGTCTTCTACCTCTTTACCCTTTTCCTTATAAATAACTCAAGGAATAAATTTCTTGTCTTTCTCAAAAACTTCAGTGCTCGATTCAGGCTTGACCTCAACTATCATTGCACTTTCCATAGTAGAAATAATATCAACAATAATTATAATAGGAAAAATTATTGATGCTGGCTGTGACTCTAATGTTGAGATGATTTGAGAATATTGCTCAGTAGATGAAGTGATGGAAACTTCACTCATCATTACACTTGGTAGTATTGCTCCAATCGTTAGTTGGGTGTGGTGAAGCAGTGTTTACTTCAACTAACTTAGTAGTGCAGTCTTCTCTAAGCTACATGGCACCAAGGCTTTTGTTAGAGAGAGAGGGAGGGAGACCATTATGTCTACTATTATCTTTTCAAGATCTGAGTCTTGAATACTCTAAATTTTAGGAAGATCACCTCCTACTACTTATTGATCCTCTTGATCCTCTGCATCATATTATTCTACATTATCAATTTCATCATCATCTTTCTCAATATCTTATTTTTCATCATCTATTTGCATAACCTACTCACTAGGTTTATGCAGACCATAGATGTTCTTCCATGTAGTTGTGTTTGACTTTACAATATATTCAATGTCTTTTGATAGGATTAGGAATGCATTAAACTTAGGGATCATCTTTGTTTCATTCTTCTTCAATGATTCCTTCACTTCCTTATTAGATAGACTTGACATAAGCTATCTCAAGTCTTGTTATCTAATGTCTTTTGTAATATTTAATGCATTGTTCCATTGAGGTGCAATTGCCTTCAGTAAGACATCGGGAACTTTCTTTGTCAGTCCCTCTAGAGAATACTTCCACTTAGCCATCTTAGCCACTAAGGCTTCTTCAATCTGATTTTGCTTCTCCTTTGTTCTTTTTCATACCTAAGGGATTTGAAATCTTCCATGCCTCTTCCATTGTTTAGTCTATTTAGTTTATCTTAGAAGGTAGGGGCAAACCTTTTTAATATTACTTCCTCTTCCTCATCTTCATCATTACCCAATTTCAATTTCTTCCTTGACTTTGTAGATAACCTAGCGAATACTATAGGGGAGGACTCTATAGGTTTGGTTATGATAACCTTCCCTTTTTTCTTGGGTGGTTCTACCTCCTCAAATTATTCTTCCTTTGTAGGTTCCTCTACCTCTTCCTTAATGTCATCTTCTTTTCTTTCTATCAGTAGAAGAGGAGAGCTAGACTTCTTGGTTTCCTTCAGAACCTTTTCCACTTGTTTTCTTCCTCTTTTCATGGCATGAGGAAGCTTGATTTCTAATGAAATCCTTGTCTTGGCTTCCGAATAGACAAAATTATGGTGCCTTGGGGTCTACTGGCTCATTCATAAGAGCTTCAATTATATTCCTTGTGTCATCTATGTTAACCTTATATCCAAGTGGCTTAACCCATGCTACTCTAGGCCTTACTGCCTAGATGTGCACTTTGGCACAATCCACTAGAAAATAGATATCTTGCTCATAATTTTTGAAAAGTTTCTTTGGAATCCTATAGCTACTCTATATTTTCTCTTTGAATGTCTCAAAGTAGGCTTCCATAATGCTTTTAAAATGATGACCCATCTTTGCTATGAATTCATTGATTTGTTGCAAAACTGGTGTATCCTTCTTCCATACCACAGTGCCTTTGGAAGGGAAAAACTTTTGTACATGAAAGAATAAACAAGTCAAAAGAGACCCAAACTTACATGTATTATTCTTTGATGACTAACTGCTTTCCATGTTCTTACTTGGTTGATTGAGTTGTAGCTCAAAAAAGTCGAAAGATAAGTTATTCTTCACAACTTTGTATGCTAGGTCAATAGCTTCGCATAGAATGTTGTTCAATCTTCCTGAGCTATAGATCTTGTGGAAAATGACATTGATGTTGAATTTTATCTCCATTCCAGTTATACCATTCAACTTCATGCCTCTTCCATCCCACTTGACAAAAGTTATCTTCATCAGTTCTACCCAACCTAGGGTTTTGGTGGTTTTTGATTTATTCAACATTAGAAACCCTGTGATTCTATGAATCATCTTCTTGGTGATTTGAATAGGTTGATCCAACCAAAAATGCATGTTGTGAACTCAACTAAGGATTAACCTAATCCATTTCCCTTAGAAATCTCTTGGCATATGCAGGATATGTGTTAAACCTTTCATCTCGAAGTGCTCAGGTTTTAAGCTCCCATCCACACATAGCTCATTATATGCCTGGTTTATTTTTAGAGTTCCTAGCTCTTGAATAGAACAATGATAAATGAAAAAAATCATGAATTAAAAGTATCTTAGAAGGAATCTAGGATTGTGCTCAAATTGGGTCAAGTTCTTCAACAATCACCATACTCAGTTTGAATGCAGGGGCTCTACAATCAACTCCTCTAACTAACATCTCCAAACCTTTCTTAACTTTGCTACTAGAAGATGCCATACTACTAAGTAAAACTTCAAATGCTAGAAATAACTTTGACAAAATTGCTTTGAATCACTCGGGGCTCTGGAGTGCTCTTCACTCTATTTTCTCTAAAAATCACGGTGAAACAATAACCTTTGATTTCACCTTTTAACAAAATTATGTCTTCAAGTCATCATTAATGCATCATACACTAGTTGTCTCAGTGATAGGCTATCCAACTCAGCTAAGTCTTCATTGATTAGAAGATATCTTTGACTTAGTAAAGTCTCTAAACTCATCAAGTTTTTCAACTTGGAAGAGTCATTGACTTGGAAAAATCTTTAACTTGAAAAAGTCATCAACTTTCACCATTTGTATCCATGCTTAGTTAGGTCTTGCAACTTGACTATGATCTATAAGATCTTCAACTGTCATCTTAACTCGATGATCCTTGTGCATTTGGAATTTTGATATGGATCTTCTACTTGTTTATTGGAACTAATGTGAAATATCTCCTTCTAAATTATAGTTCTAGTAATCTCCATGGCTAACTAGTTTGAAATGGTTGAGTCACCCAACTCATTAACTTGGGTGTCAACACATTCATTACTCTGATTTGCATCCTCAAGAGATTTCCTTACCCATTGCTACCTCATTTGACTTCTGATATTGTCTAATTTTTCTTTCTTTTTATCTTCAACTCTTCCTCGGTTCATATAGTTCTTGAAAAGATGTCCAAGTTCTTTACATACAAAACATCTCTTAGTAGTGCCTCTCTTCCATGTGTGATGTTTTATGAAATTTACTCCAATGTGCCCAAACTCACCACAATAGCGACTTTTGCACCATCTGTTGTAATCAGAACCAAATATAGCTTTGACAATTTGTTCTACTGGGTTCCATTTCTTGGTCTTGCACTTTGAAGGTTATTGCCCTTGTTTATTGTAATTTTAGCACTTTCCTTCAAAGTTAAATTTCTTTGTACACTCACTTGCTCTGTATCCTAGTTTTTTACAACTATAACACTTTCCACTAAAATTTAATTTTCCATTTCTCCAATAATTGTTTGATGTATGTCCTATCTTTCCACAATGATTACAAGTAGGCCTTTTGTTCTTTTGAGCTCCTTGCTGAGACGATTCACCCTCTTTTGTGTATCCTAATGTAGCTTTGCCTTTGTGTCTAAATTGATTTTTCTCATTAAATTGGTTCATACTTTCATTAGATCTCATCATCCTCTTATTGGTTTGCTCCTCTATGCTAAGATCATTCTGCAATCTCTCATTCTCTATCATCAAAATGATAAGCTCTTGATTTTCATCATTGAGTTGATCAATCATATCTATTTGCTAAAGAGATAGTTGATGATTTTCATTTTCCTTTTCTTCTATTTCTTCTTTGGCATTGTCCTTCTATTCTATGACTTCACACATTCTAACTGATTGAATTTATTGTTCTCTATTTAGCTTTCTAACTTCTTTATAAAGAATAAGATTCTTTTCAAGTGGATTTGCGATTGTTGCATCAACTTCATCTGAACCTCTTTCTTGACAAATGTCTTTAATTATTTCTTCAATGTAGAGATTTTTATTCATCTATGTTGTAATATATTTTCTTCTTTTTAGGGATTGAGAGTGTTGCTCCTTCATTTTCTTGAATTGATCCAAAGCCAATTGCATATCCAACTTTTTATTTTCAATAGCTTTATCTAGTCTATAGATTTCCATTGCCTCTAATCTTTTCTAAAGCTGCTAAACTTCTAATGTGAGAACCAATAACTCTAATACCAATTGTTGGAAATGTACTATAGACTAGGTGACTAAGAGGAGGGCGGGGGTGGGGTTGAATTAGGAACCAATAAAACTTATACTTTAATTCACCAATTAAATATTCACCATATAATTTGATCTAATTGCATGGATGAAAAACTTAAAGCAATAAAACATTCATAACACTTGACACAATATTTGGTAGCCCAAGAACCTTCCAAATAGGGTGGGGATGATACCCACAAGCTTTATTAATGTAGTATAAAGTTAGCCTAATAAAGATTACAATTGATCACTTCTGGTGATCTGCCTTATTAGGAACAATAAGGATGGTTAGGTCCACCTTGTGAAAGGGTTTACTATTGGAAATTTGATTGAAAATGAATACTATCAAAGAGGGAAATTGTTGCAAAGAAGGAAGTTTGTTGTTAAAAGAATGTTTCAATCATTATTTTGTCATTGATGTCAAACCTACTATTTGCTGGAATGACAATTGCTTATAAGATCCAAGTACTATCACTTAGTTTATTGATGAAGAGGATTCAATCAACAAGATGTAACAAGAGCACCTAAGGGAAAGGTCGAGTTATGGTTTTGTAATGAAGTGCAATGATCAGTTAAGACATTGGTCAAATGATGTATTGATAACATACTTGAAGATACAAAGGTTGGTCACACTTAGAAACATTGGAGGAATAAGTTGCAACAAGGTTGACTGCAAAGCTTAACTAAGTTCATTAGTGAGTGTCGAGAAAGATAAGTTCAAGCTGAGTAAATTTTTAGTTAGTGCTGAGCAAATGAAAAATCTAGTGTGTGTCGAGTAATACATAAGGAGATAAGTATGTTCAGGTGCTGAGCATTAGTAAAACTTAGTAGATGCTGAGTAAATCCATAGTAGGTGCCGAGCATCAATAAATCTTAGTTGATGCTGAGTAACATAGTATGTGTCAAGAATTAGAATTTCAATAGTGTTGAGCTACTACATTATTGGAAAAGTAGAAGATTCACCAAATTTGAGTTGACAAGTTTTTTACCTTGAATTTTGTGACCCAGTTGGAGGATAAGGATGATGAGATGGTGACACAAAATTTTATGTAAACCATTTTTGAGTGAATTCAAGAGGATTATTCATGATTTTTCTAGAAGAAACAAAATGTGGGTTAGATTCAATGAATCCTACCTAATCCATTTGAACTAAAATTAAAGGAGGAAAGAATCAAGTAGGAAAAGCAATTCTGGACTTCTATTTAAGGAGTCATAGGCCAAGAAGCAAGAGTTGCTAGAGTGCCATATTGTGAAGTGGTTGAAGGGTGTCAAGGAGAAGACATCAAGAGGAGAAGGAATAATAGAGCACATAGACTTTTCTTTGATAAGTGGTCATAAAGAAGATTCCATTGGTACATTGAGCATGAAGATTCAAGGAGACAAAGCTTGAAAGGAGGATAAGCTGTCAAGAGTAAGTCTAGGTGGTCATTTGGAAGATGATACTATCAATAGCGAATACTTAAGAACTTTGCTCCCCATCTATGCTATTAGAGTTTTAGCCATCCAAGAGTTAAGGTGTGTACTAGGAAACAAACTAACCTTTGAAGGTATAGTGGGAAGACTCACTGCTTTTGAATTGCCAAATTATGATAACTACAGACCTGAGAATCTTGAATCTAATTTCAAGGCTAAGTTATCATTGAAAGATACCGAGGAGGTGAAATCAAAGAAGAAGAGTAGAAAAGGAAAACATGCATCTAGTGACAATAGCACAAATGAGGAAGATGTGGAATAGTTGGAAGCACTACTGGCTAGAAGATACGATAGAGGCAAAGGAAAATTCAAAGGTAAGCTCCCTATCATTTGTTTCAATTACAATGAAGTAGGACATATTGCTGCAAGGTGTACATAGAAGAAGAACTACAAAGAAGGAAATAAGTACAAGAACAAAAGAGAAGATGATAGCAGAGATTACAAGGACAAAGGCAAAAGATGCTACATTGTTGAAGAAGATTTTGATGGGAATGATGATGAAGTAGTCTATGTAGCTATGAAGGATGAACCAGATGAAGATGAAGCAACAACACTAGTGACTTGTGTGAACAAGAATGGAAAATGGATCATAGACAATGGATGCTCACATCACATGATAGGAGACAAAAGTAAGTTTATTACATTTGCCCAGTGTGATGGAAATAGTGTCAGATTTGGAAATGATGCTCCATGTCAAATCAAAAGAAAAAGTTCTATTAAACTTATAGAGAAAATTCCATGTGACATTGGATACTATGTTGAAGGATTGAACTACAATCTTTTAAGTGTGTCAAAGTTAGGCAATGTAGGTTGTAGAGTAGAATTTGGAAACAAAACTACCAAAATCTATGATACTGATGAAAATCTGATAGGAAAAGGTGAACAAACTAGGAGTAACTTGTTTTACCTAGATATGGAAGATGCAACCTATCTTATTTTTAGACTTGATGATGTTTGGTTATGGCATAAAAGGCTATGCCATGTTAACTTTGACAATCTAATTAACATCAACAAAAACAAGAGAGTCAAAGGTTTGCCCAAGCTAAAGAAACTTTAAAATGCAATGTGCAAATAATGTCAACTAGGGAAGATGACAAAATCAAGCTTCAAAAGAAAAACCTACACTTTCAAAGAAGTATTAGAGCTAGTGCATACTAACTTGTGTGGTCCATTAGAAGTACAAAGCTTCCAAGGAGATGGATACATAATACTATTTGTAGATGACTATTCCAGGATGATGACTGCCATGTTCTTAAAGAAAAAATTTGATGCATTTCAAATGTTTAAGTGGTATTTGGCCAGGGTTGAGAAAGAAATAGGAAAGAGTCTAAAGTGCCTGAGATCAAACAGAGGAGGAGAGTTTACATCAAAAGAGTTTGAGATATTCTGCAATGACAAAGGAATTAAAAGCCAAACATCAGCACCAAGAACTCCCCCACAGAATGATATTGTAGAAACAGGGAATAGATCAGTTATAGACTATGCCAGAACATTAATGATGGAAAAAAATGTTACTTTGAAGTACTAGAGAGAACCTATAAGTACTATTTTTTACACCCTAAATCGAGTACAAGTCAAGAAAGGGACAAATACAACACCTTTTGAACTTTGGTATGGTCACTTACCTAATGTAAAACATTTCAAAGTATTTGGTCGTAAATGCTATATTCTTAAAGATACTAGAAATGGAAAGTTTGATGCAAAGAGTGATGAAGGGATATTCCTTGGATACTCCACTAGAAGTAAGGCATATAAGTGTTTGAATACTAACACTAACAAGATTATGGAGAGTGAAAATCTAAATTTTGTTGAGCATGCAGAAGTCCAAGTTGATGAATCTAGGAAACCAAAAGATTATATATCTTTTGTATACTTCTATGAAGGAATACCAACTGAAAATGAAGCTGCAAATCAAGTTGAGAATCAACAAAAAAAATTAGTATTAGTTGAGTCACAACCAATGAATGCCAAGTTGTATTCAAAAGCTGAGTTGCAGAATGAAGAAAATGCACATTCTAATTCTAAAATTAGTACACATGGAAGAGATGATGAAATACCAAAAGGAGAAGAGAAAAATGACTTTGAAGCTAAAGGATCAAATATGGAAAGAAGGACAAAACCAAGACTAGACAAGTATGTGAGAAGAAATCACCCTGTAGAACAAATCATTGGAGACGAGAATGCAAGACCAATGACAAGGAATAGACTAAGGAATGAATTATGTCTGTTGAGCAAGATTGAGCCCAAAATAGTGAAAGATGCACTACAAGATGATAATTGGCATAATGCTATGGAAGAGAAGATAGATAAGATTGAGAAGAATAATACCTAGAATTTAGTTCCAAGACCAGCTAATAAAAATATAATTGGTACCAAATGGGTCTTTAAGAAAAAACTTGATGAGAATGGTGAGATAACAAGAAACAAGGCTAGACTAGTTTGCAAAGGTTATGCATAAGAAGAAGGATTGGACTATGGGAAAAAATTTTCCCCTGTTGCAAGAATGGAAGGAGTAAAAATATTACTTGCATATGCTGCTTACAAAGGTCTCAAAGTCTACCAAATGGATGTGAAGTATACTTTTCTGAATGGTATAGTGGAAGAGGAAGTCTACATAGAACAACTAGATGGATTTGTTGATGAAAACAACAAGAATATGGTTTGCAAATTGCATAAAGCTCTCTATGGTTTAAAGCAAGCACCTAGAGCATGGTATGAGGGACTGCACAAATATTTTGTGAAGATAGGATTTGAGAGAATAGATGACAACAACAACTTGTCCATCAAAGAATTAAAAGGTAAAGACATTTTGATATTTGAAATCTTTTTTGATGATATAATATTTGGAGGAAAAGATGTCCTATGCAAATATTTGAATTAGAAGACTCAAAACTAGTTAGTACACCAATGGTAATAGGACATAAGTTATCAAAGAATGATGAGTTAGCTTAAGTGAATCAGATAATGTATAGATCAATGATTGGAAAGTTGTAGTATGTTGAACATAGTAGACTAGACATTACATTAGCTATTGAAATAATGGCAATATTTTCTACTAATCCAAGAGAAAATCATTTGATGGCAGTAAAGAGAATACTGAGGTACCTAAAAGGAACTGATGACTTTGGTTTGTACTACAAGAAAAGTGAAAATTTTGAGTTGAGAGCCTATATTGGTGCAGATTGGGGAGGTAATATTGATGATAGAAAAAACACTAGTGGAGGAGAACTTTTCTTATGCAAAAGATTGATTACTTGGACTAGCAAAAAGAAAAGTTGTACCTCACAGTCTGCAACAGAAGCTGAATATGTTGCCGCTACTATCAACTGCACCAATATTGTATGGATCAAACATCTGTTGCAAGGTATGAAGAAAGAGGTAAATGAACTTGTGATAATTTATTGTGATAATACAAGTGTCATCAACATATCAAATAATCTTCTGATGCATGCCAAAACAAAGCATATTGCAACCAAGTATCACTATATAAGAGAGTTGGTGGAAGATAAACAAGAAAGGATGGAATATGTTAGCTCAAAGGAGAAAATTGATGACAACTTTACAAAAGGACTACCTAAAGATTTGTTTTAGTATCTTAGAGGTAAGTTAGGGGTGATACCCCTAGCCAAGGCTACTTAAGATAAAGTAGGACTACCTTGCATCAAATGAGTTGATTGTTGGCATATTACAAATTGATGCAAAGGATTTTTACTCTAGGATCATGCCTAAAGTAATCAAAGTGCTGAAGTTTCAAATTAGTCACAAGGAAGGTGATAGAGGGAGAAATTGGAGTACTTGCAAATGTTACATTTGCATGTTAAGATGCTGGAATAGTATGTCTTTGACATTGTTTTCAAAGAGGGAGAAGAATAAAGTAACTTATCAAAAATTGAGGGAGAAGAATGAAGAAACTAATCAATAGCATTTGATCAAATAACATTCAATTATACAGAGGGAGAAGTAGCTAAAGTAGTTGATACCAGAACATGATCAGTGCATATAGAGGAAGAATTAATGTAAATAGGAGTCAGGTGTAGCAGAAAGAAGAAGAATGTATAGATATGAAAAAGGAAATAGAAGCTTAGAGGGAGAATATAGTTTATCAACAAAAATAATTTAGAGGGAGTTAGAAGTTAACTTATGCTACTGATAGAATGAATAATTTTGAATATAGTTTTTTTTTTGGCATTTGATTTACTATTTTAACCTAGTTAGCATTTTGTTAACTTGGTTGATCAGTTTGGTTTGCCATCAATGCCAAAGAGGAAGATTGTTGGAAATTTGATTGAAAAAGAATACTATCAAAGAGGGAGATTGTTGCAAAGAAGGAAGATTGTTATTGAAAGAATGTTTTCAATCATTTTTTGTCATTGATGTCAAACCTACTATTTTCTAGAATGAAAATTGCTAATAAGATCCAAGTACTATCACTTAGTTGATTGATGAAGAGGATTCAATCAACAAGATGTAACAAGAGCACCTAAGGGAAAGGTTGAGTTATGGTTTTGTAATGAAGTACAGGGATCATTTAAAATATTGGTTAAATGATGTATCGATAACATACTTGAAGATATAGAGGTTCGTCACACTTAGAAACATTGGAGGAATAAGTTGCAACAAGGTTGACTGCAAAGCTTAACTAAGTTCATTAGTGAGTGCTGAGCAAGCTAAGTTCAAGCCAAGAAAATTTTTAGTTAGTGCTGAGCAAATGAAAAATTTAGTGTGTGCTAAGTAATACAGAAGGAGCCAAGCATGTTCAAGTGTCAAGTGAAGTAATAGGTGTCGAGCATTAGTAAAACTTAGTAGATGCTAAGTAAATCCACACTAGGTGCTGAGCATCAGTAAAATGTAGTTGATGTCGAGTAACACAATATGTATGGAGCAGTAGAATTTTAATAGTTTATTGGAAAAGTCAAAGATTCACCAAATCTGAGCTAACAAGTTTGTTACCTTGAATTTTGTGAACTATTTGGAGGATAAGGATGATGAGCTAGTGGCACAAAATTTTATGTAAACCATTTTTGAGTGAATTCGAGAGGATTCTTCATGATGTTTTTAGAAGAAACAAAATGTGGGTTAGATTCAATGAATCCTACCTAATCCATTCAAATTGAAATTAAAGGAGGGAAGAATTGAGTAGGAAAAGTAATTCCAGACTTCTATTTAAGAAATCACATGCCAAGAAGCAAGAGTTGTTGGAGTGCCAGATTGCAAAGTGGTGGAAGGGTTTCAAGGAGAAGACATCAAGAGGAGAAGGAAGAACAATGCATAGAGACTTTGCTTTGATAAGTGTTCATAAAGAAGATTTCACTAGTGCATCGAGCATGAAGACTCAAGGAGACAAAGCTTGAAAGGAGGGCAAGCTGTCAAGAGTTGCAGAGGCTGAAAGCCAAGCAATGTGAAGAGTTGAATGGTGATCTAAAATCTGCAAGTTAAGTTATGGATTGAATCAAGTCAAAAACCTCTCATTGTTACTCTCTAAAAATTGTATCAGTTACGGTAAAAATACTATGGACTTAGGTTGGTTTAACAAATATTTGTAAATCATTTAACAAGGTGACATTCCAAGTGCATGTTCTAAAGTCCTCTAACCAAGCCGACTTCTAATACGGTAGTTAAATCCTTTAACCAAGTCAAATTTAATAGTGCGTTGTAGATTTTAACAAGGTAGGGCTTTCATAGGGCATCACTTCAGAAGAGTGAGAATTGAGTAGCATGTTACTGGTGCTTTTTTCCAAATTGGGTTTCTACGTAAATCACTATGTTATGTGTTGATTTTTCATGTGTGATGCTTGCACATTGATTTACAGTAACTTGCTAAGTAGGAAAGTTTAAGCTTGGATGAAAGAACAATTTAATAGGCTCACTTTAATTGATGAAAAAGTTTTAATTGGACATTTGGACCTTGAATAGCTGATTCACACTCCCGCCCCCATCTTAGTTATTCTAAAGCATTTCTAAAATTTACAACATATAATGAAGTATGCACTCTATTAGAAAATTTGGAAAATATTATTAAGGTCACCTTGTTAGAGGATTTGACTGATGCACCTGTTAGGATGAATTAGTAGCTGATCTCTATCTGTAACTCAGTTTGCTAAATAAGATTCTTTTGAAATATTATGATCACTTGACTATAATAGATAAGACTTTTCTTTTTCTTATACTTCCCATTGCCTTCTTAATTCATACTCATCTGCTTCTTGCTTATTGTTATTTGATATATTGGATAAGACAAGATGTATTCCACATATACCAATCCAATTAATTACCTTTTGGAGTCCACTACAATACCAAATTCAAACAATCTTCACAAAGTCAACTCATTGCTATAACTCAGGTTCTAAAGACCACTCGGGTGATGTTCTCACACTCATCAACACTTGTCAACACTTGTAGAACTTTGGCACTTGGTTGACATAGGTGCTCAATCCATAATGATCACTTGGAGTAACAAAAATTTGATCAACACTAGATGACTTGGCAAATACTAAAGAATGCAATAGATATTGAAATGCTCAGTTGACACTACACTTTGCCTTAGATGCTTGATAGATATTGTAAACCTTGGAAACAAATATATTCCTTCTAAGATGCTCAGTAGAAATTATGAATATTGATATAAATTTCAATCAGAATGATTGGCTTGGTAGCAATTGAAACACTTGGTTTGCATTGCTAGCAATTGCTAGCAGTATGATAAGCTTAGTAACAATTGTAGAGCTCAGTAGCAATGTAACCAATTAACTAAGTGTTAAGTCACTAATAGAAAAATTATTTGACCATAATCTCAATAATTGTATCTACAAATGTGACACAACTTGCAACATACAAGAAGGATGATGCCAAGACAAGGAGGATAATCCTTGATGGTGTCAAGGATCATTTTATTCCACATATATTAGAGCTAGAGATGACAAAGAAGATGTGGGATGTCATTTTGAATCTTTACAAAAATGCTACCACCACCAAGAAGATGATTCAAAAAGAAAAGTGGAAGAATACCTAGATGAACTAGGGAGAAGATGTCACAAGTTACCTCACTAGGCTTACACTTGTCAAGGACTAGTTAGCAATTGTTAAAGATAGCCCTAGTTATGAAGAGCTAGTGAGAATAGCCATAAATGGTTATATCAAGTAGGGAAGTGTCTTTGTTCAAGTTTTAATTGGATGAGTCACCTTAATAAATCTGGATTGACTATGGAGTGATTTTACTCAAGAGGAGTTTAGACTAAGTCTTGTCAATGGGACAAACAAGAGTTGAAGAAAGAGGTGAAATAGGAAAATGTTGCCTTAGCGAGAAAAGGGAAAGCAAAGAAGGGGTCTAGAAAAAGGTCTAGTTCACAAAGTGAGAAGAAGAAGAAGGACCTTTCTAAGGTCAAGTGCTTTGTTTATGATCACTATGTGAGTGAATGCCCAGAAAGGAAGAAGGGAAAGAAGAAGGTGGCAACTTCAACAAGTGTAGAAGAACTCTCTAGTAGAATGGAAGATGAGTTTGCACTCATAACTTGTATGGTTAGCTCAACCTCACCATGTGTTTGGTATATATATATATAGTTAGGCATTATTTCATATGATAGGAGTTTGAGAGTACTTCTCTAATTATAAGGATAAGAACACTAATTTCAAAATCTTTATGGAAAACTTGTCCACACTCAACCTAGTTGGGAAAGCAACTATTCAATTTTAGAGGGAGAATGGAAATAAAATTCTACTTCATGATATGTTGCATGTGCCAAGCTTAGGTATGAATTGTGTTTCTGTATATGTCCTTCAAGATGAGGGGTATAATGTTCTCTTTAGAAGGGCACATATGTTGATCAAGCATAATGATTGGAAGTTGCTCATAACTATTGGAGTTAGGAGTGGTCTCCTTTATAAGTTATAGTTTGATACTCCTAAGGCATTCATGAGAAATAGTAATCCTAGAGATCTTAGAGAGCTGTGGCATAGGAGGATGGGCCATATTCATCATGGAGCACTTAAGTTGCTCTGTGAGATAGTGATAGGTGTTCTAGAGGTGAGCACAAAGCATGGTGATGTATGTAAGGGATATGTGTTGGGGAAGTTTGTGAAATCATATTTTCCAAGGAATGATACTAGATCTAAGGGTGTTCTTGATCTAGTACATTCATATGTTTTTGGACAAATTTTGATGAAATATCACAAAGGATATGAGTACTATGTTACTTTTATTGATGATTTCTCCAGAAAGACACTTCTTGAAAACCAAGGATGAGGTTTTCAGTCACTTCCAAGGGTTCAAGGCTCTTATGGAGAATTTAATAGGAAGGAAGATAAAGGTTATTTTGTCAGAAAGTGGAGGTGAGTACAAAGGAAATGACTTCTAAGAGTTCTATACCAAGGAAGGAATCAAGAGAGAGTGGAATGTTCCTTACAATTTGCAACAAAATGGAGTGGCTAAGAGGAAAAACCATTATACATCAAAGGTAACAAGGGATATGCTACATGAATAGGGCATGCACTATTACTTAAGGGTAGAGGCATGTAGTACAATAGTTTACATTTAGAACAAGGTGCTAGGGAAGATGACACCAGAGGAAGATTTCACAGGGAAGAAGCAAGATGTTGGTCACTTTAAGATATTTGGAAGTTTGGCATATTGTCATATTCCAAATAATAGAAGTAAAAAGTTATATTAGACTACAGAGAGAGGGTACCTTATTGGGTACAATGAAACCTCATATAGGATTTTTATCCCTAGGACTAGAAGAATTTTTGTTAGACATGATGTCAAGTTCATGGAGGACAAGACTGATAGGGACACAACCCAAGAACAGAATGGACACAACAGAAAAGGGGAAAATATATTAACTAAGAAAATAAGCTAGTACAAATAGTACAAAGAAAATAAACTTCAAAACATGCCCTAAGGGCTTACAATAGCATAAATCTGGAGATAATTTCTCCTCTCAGTACCTCCTCTCAAACTCCACTCCGAACTACCTTTTACAATGCCAGAAATCTCCTTAAATAGAGCTCGGAGGGTTAAGGACTAGGAGTACATTCTAGAAAGCACTAGTAGGCATCCACTGACCAAATAGAAGGTTCCAGAAGCTATGTTAGAAGTTGGTGCAAATCTAGAAGAATCCAGAAATGGTAACCAAACTTTCGGGAGGCATAACTTTTGAACCGTAGCTCTGATTGACGAACCGTTTACATTTTTGGAAAGCTCTCGAAGCACTCTATAGCCCTATGGACAATCTTTGCTCATCCCCCATTTTTTGGCCCTTTTTGAGGTCATTTAATGCCCCTAACCTGACTTCAAAGCATTCTTAGGAGGTCTCCAAAACCCAAAAAACTGTAATAACTTTCAAAGCGTGGGGCCTTTTGACCTGATTCTTTATCTGGAATGCTCTAAATCACAATTACATTCATCTAGCCAATTTACACCTTCTAGATCACCAAAATGATGGCCAAATTGCATGCTCCTATTTTTTTGGGATTTTCTAGCACACTAATAGTTGAATTGTGAGAGTTGGAACATCCAAAAATGTAAAGACATGAAATAGAAACTAAGTCTAAGTAATTTTTTTGGGTGACACAGGATTGCCCTTATACCTTTGGATGCTCCTGCATCAGACACCTAGGGTAGATTGAAAAGTGACCCTGTCACTTGATGAATGGTAGAGGAAATCCCAAATGGGAAACCTCAGCTGCTGAAATCTAAGTTGAGTCCTCGATCGGTCGTCCTTTCCATTTGACCAAATACTCTTCATACTGCCTATTTCTTGTACTCCTACCCACACGATGATCTAGAATGTCTTCTATCTCCTCCTTCTTAGAAGCAGGAATTGAACATGGTTCTAACACCAGCTCCTCATCTGCACCATCATCATGATACTCTGTTAAATCTGCAATGTTGAAAATGGGAGAAATGTGAATACCATCTGGTAGCTCCACTTCATATGCATTTCTTGAGTCATGTTTCTTCAAAATTTTGTAGGGGCCAAATTTCTTCATTCTTAGCTTGTTGTAAGTATCGACTAGAAATCTTTCTTTTCGTAAGTGCAACATGACTAGATCCCCTACTTAGAATTTCTTATGTCTTCTCCTTTGATCAGCCCTAGCTTTATACTCTTGATTCATCTTGGTAATGTGTGCCTAAACCTCCTCATGTAGACGCTTGATATGTTCAGCAAATTCCTCAGCTTCAGCACTTGTCCTCTCCCCTTGTTCTATCTTCCTCAGCTTTGGTGCAGTCCTTGGGCTATTCCCATATACGATTTGGAATGGTGATTTTCTAGTACTCCTATTTACAGAGTTATTATAAGCAAACTCTGCCTATGGTAGAATCAAATCCCATCCCTTGGGCTTATCCTGAACTAAACATCTCAGCAAATTGCCCAGACTTATGTTTACCACTTCTGTTTGGCCGTTAATCTGTGGGTGATGCGTGGAACTGAATTTCAAGTCTGTTCTCAACTTCTTCCACAATGTCCTCCAGAAATACCCCACAAATTTAGTATCTCTGTCAGAAACTATACTCCTTGGAAGATCATGTAGTCTCACCACCTCTTTGAAAAACAAGTCTGCAATAAGGACAACATCATGAATTTTGTGGCATGGAATGAAATGTGCCATTTTGGAGAACCTATCAACCACCACGAATACTGAGTCATTACCCCTTTGTGTCTTTGGCAATCCAAGAACAAAATCCATACTTATGTCCTCCCATGGCCTTAATGGAACAGGCAATGGCTGATATAGGCCAGTATTGTGACTAAACCCCTTGGCAACTTGACAAACCTGGCAACTCTGTACAAACTTCTTCACATCCTGTGAAATTTGAGGCCAAAAATAATGTTCTCTAAGAATGGAAATGGTCTTATCTCAACCAAAATGTCCTACCATCCCTCCACTATGTTTCTCCTTAATCAGATTTTCCCTCATGGAACTCCTTGGAATGCATAATTGACTACCTTTGAATAACATGCCATCCTGAATCAAATAGTCTAACCACTTGGTTCTATCTATAGCAACAGGTTCTTTATAAGCTTTCCATGCTTCAACAAAATCAGGATCCTTGGGGTACAAATTCTTGAGTTCATCAAACCCAACTACTTCAACTTGCATTACTGTAAGCAACAACTGTCTCCTACTTAGTGCATCTGCAACCCTGTTAGATTTTCCACTTCTATGCTTCAACACAAATGTATAACTCTGTAAGAACTCTACCCACTTCATATGCCTCTGATTCAATTTACCTTGGCTATTTAGGTACTGTAATGCCTGATGATCAGTATACAAAACAAATTATTCCTTTGGCAATAAATAATGCCTCCATTTCTTTAAGGCCTGAACTATTGCATAGAACTCTTGATCATAAACAGAATACTTCTTCTTTGCATCATTCAATTTTTCACTAAAATATGCAATAGGCTTACCTTCTTGGCTTAATACAGCCCCAATAGCACTACCACTAGCATCACAATCCACTTGGAAAACCTTTCTAAAATTTGGAAGTGCCAACACAGGTTGTTCTGTCACCTTCTTCTTCAGCAATTCAAAACTTCTCGTAGCTGCTACAGTCCATTTGAACTCTTTTCTATCCCCTCTTATTGTATCAGTTAGGGGTGCACATATGCCACTAAAATTCTTAATAAACTTCTTGTAAAAACTAACCAGACCATGAAATGATCTTACCTTAGTAGCAAACCTTGGAGTAGGCAATTCCAAGATGGCTTTTACCTTCTCTGGATTCATTTTGAGACCTTCAGGTGATATAACAAACCCCAAATAGACTAACTCCCTTTTTGCAAAGATACACTTCTTCAAATTAATTAACAGTTTCTCTTCCCTTAGCCTTTCAAGGACACTACGCATATGCAGTAAATGTTCTTCCAAAGTCTTGCTGCAAATTAAAATATCATCCAAATAAACAATAACAAATTTTCCCAAGAACTTCTTAAGTACCTCATTCATGAGCCACATGAAGGTGCTTGGGGCATTTGTCAATCCAAAGGGCATGACTAACCACTCATAAAGACCCTCCTTGGTCTTGAAGGCTATTTTCCACTCATCTCCTTCTCGAATCCGTATCTGGTGATAACCACTCTTCAGATCTATCTTTGTGAAGTACTGAGCTCCACTCAAGCAGTCCATAAGATCATCCATCCTTGGCAAAGGAAATTGATACTTGATGGTGATCCTATTTATAGCTTGAGAATCTGTACACATCCTCCACTCTCCATCCTTCTTTGGTGTGAGTACTGCAGGTACTGCACATGGACTCAGGCTCTCTTGAATCAAGCCCTTCCTTAACAGCTCCTAAACCTGTCTATTTAGCTCCTCTATTTGAGTAGGAGTCATTCTGTGAGCAGCCTTGTTAGGCAAACTAGCTCCTAGAATTAGATCTATCTGATGATTGATTTGCCTTATTGGTGGCAATCCATCTGGAACATTATCAGAGATAATATCTCCAAACTCCCCTAGTAAATCTAAAACTTCAAGTGGCATTTCGCTACTACCTTCTTTATCTTTCCTAGGAATCAAAGCATAGCACATATGTTGATGTTTCATGCCATCTAAAAAATTCCTTTCATCAACAAGACAAATCCTAGCACTGCTACATACCTTTTCACCTTCCTTTTTCATGGGCTTCAATTTGTGGTGAAC
This sequence comes from Cupressus sempervirens, assembly GCA_028749045.1. Lineage (NCBI taxonomy): Eukaryota > Viridiplantae > Streptophyta > Pinopsida > Cupressales > Cupressaceae > Cupressus > Cupressus sempervirens. The sequence continues at coordinate 892,209,405 of CM053789.1, forward strand.
TCCATCCTTTTTCAGAGAGTATGTGTTTGCATGTCCATCATGCACTGTATGTCTATCAAACTGCCATGGTCTACCCAACAATAGATGGCAAACATCCATCGAAATAACATCACAGAGAACTTCATCATGGTAACTCCCAATTTTGAATTTTACTAAACATTGTTCACTTACCAGGACCTTATGATCATCTTTTACCCAAGCAATCCAATAGGGCTGGGGATGTTTCTCCCTCTTGAGCTTCAACTTAGAAACCATCTCTTTTGATACCAAGTTATCAGTGCTACCACCATCAATGATCATGTCACAACACTTATCCTCACACTTGCATCTAGTACGAAACAAACTCCTCCATTGTCTTGGTTCAATCTCACCACTTAGTAGGACTCTTTCATTTACCAAGGTCTCTCCTCTTTCTACATCCTTTGAATGTGATGATTGTGCATCCTCATCCACATGAGCAACCCTAGCTTGGCCCTTAGCTCTCCTATCTATCCTTCCTTGTCGTTGAGGGCATTCAAAGGCATGATGACCTTCTTCATTGCAATGGAAATAGGTACCATGGAAGCCTCCTCTTCCTTTTCCATGTCCTCTAACTCTTCCTCTCTAATTTCCAAAGTCTTGGTCACGAGAGCAGTTGAAACCCTCATTCCTCTGGTTCCTGCTAGTACCCTCATCTTTATTTTTCTTTTGGGTTTCATTGCAGCCTCCAGATGATCTACCGCTTCCCCTTCCTCCTTGATCGTGCCCTCTTTGTCTTCCTTCAAACCTTTTATTCAGCTTCTCTTCAACTCGTAGGGCAAACTGGTATGCCTCTTCAATGTTGGTCATTCTTACCAGACTTAATTCCTCCTGGATGCTAGGTCGCAACCCACTGATATAACGAGCAACCTTCTCCTTATTTGCTTCTACATGCCCCACTCTAATCAAGAGTTGGTAAAATTCCTCTATATATTCTTGGACTGATCTTCCTGCTTGCTTTAACCCATGCATCTTCTTAAACAAATCAAGCTCATAGTCCACAGGAATGAACTGCTTCTTCAATTTGTCCACCATGCGATCCCATCTTGTGATCTTCTCCTTTCCTCTTCTGTTTCTTTCCAATTGAACCTCTTGCCACCAGATTTTGGCATGGCCTTTCAGTTTGGCCTTTGCAAAATTAACCCTATCTGGGTCCCTGATATCCTCATACTCAAACTATTCTTCCAGTTCATTGATCCAATCGATCAACTCATCTGGTTTCAGATTTCCTGAAAATACACCCACTTCAATTGTAGGTCTTTTCCCAAACTTAGTAATGGCCCTAAAAATCCTTTCCTCTGCATGATTCAGAACTTCCCTATCAAATTCCTCTTCTGGTCCCATTACTTCTTCTTCATTGTCATCCTCACTATTGTCACCTGCGACAACATTTGCTCCTCTACGGAGCTCCTCTTGCAATGCTTGTACCTGCCTTTGGAGGGCTCTAACCTCCTCAGGATTAATAGCTCTAGCCCTTCCACCATGCTCTCTTCATGAAGGCATCTTCTAACTCAAACCCACAACCACACAGTCCTAGTGCAAACTGCCTCACAGTCGGTGCTCTGTCTACACACTCAGGAAAACCAGCTGTGATACCACTTGATGGGGACACAACCCAAGAACAAAATGGACACAACAGAAAAGGGAAAAATATATTAACTAAGAAAATAAGCTAGTACAAATAGTACAGAGAAAATAAACTTCAAAACATGCCCTAAGGGCTTATAATAGCATAAATCTGGAGATAATTTCTCCTCTCAGTACCTCCTCTCAAACTCCACTTTGAACTGCCTTTTACAATGCCAAAAATATCCCTAAATAGACCCCGGAGGGTTAAGGACTAGGAGTACATTCTAGAAAGCACTAGTAGGCATCCACCCACCAAATAGAAGGTTCCAGAAGCTGTGTCAGAAGTCGGTGCAAATCTAGAAGAATCCAGAAATGATAACCGAACTTTCGGGAGGCATAACTTTTGAACCGTAGCTCTGATTGATGAACCATTTACATTTTTGGAAAGCTCTCAAAGTGCTCTATAGCCCTATGGACAAGCTTTTCTCGTCCCCCATTTTTTGGCCCTTTTTGAGGTCATTTAATTCCCCTAACCTAACTTCAAAGCATTCTTAGGAGGTCTCCAAAACCCAAAAAATTGCAATAACTTTCAAACCGTGGGGCCTTTTGACCTGATTCTTTTTCTGGAATGCTCTAAATCACAATTACATTCATCTGACCAATTTACACCTTCTAGGTCACCACAATGATGGCCAAATTGCATGCTCCTATTTTTTTAGAATTTTCTAGCACACTGATAGTTGAACTGTGAGAGTTGGAACCTTTATTTGACCCAAATGGGTATCCAAAAATGTAAAGACATTGAATAGAAACTAAGTCTAAGTACATTTTTTGGGTGACACAGGATTGCCCTTATACCTCTAGATGCTCCTCCATCAAAGACATTTAGAAGGTCCAAAGATTTTCCAAAAGATGATGAGAGTGAGTAGCCATCAGAAGCTCCAAGACCAAGTCAAGGGTAATAAATCTCAAGTATAGTTACTAGTATGGTGCAACAAGAAATGCATCAAGAAGACATAGAGGTTGATATTTCATCCTCTATAGTTGGCAGCAGGAACCATGAGGTTCATGATACAGAAATGGATACTTGGGAGTTTTTGGGAGCTCCTAGGAAGAGTACAAGGTAGTGGATACAACTAGCTTAGTTCAATGACTATGTAGCACTAGTTAGTCAGTTGGTACATAGTGACCCTTCCAACTATCAGTAGGATGTAGAGAATTAGGTATGACAAGATTCTATGGTTGTGGAATATTCCTCAATAATGTAGAATGATGTGTGGGAGGTAGTGCCTAGACTAATAGATAGAGTATTAGTTGGATCATGTTAGGTATATAAGATAAAGCACGATGTAGATGGTAACATCGATAAATACAAGGAAATGTTCATGGAAAAGGGGTTCTCTTAGAAGGAGGCAATAAAATATAAGGAGAAATTTGATCCAATGGATAGGTATACTTCTATATGAGCTATGATCTCATTTACAACATAGATGGGATGACAAATCCATCAAATGGATGTCAAGAAAACTTTCCTTAATGATGAGTTGAAGGAAGAGGTATACATAGAGCAACCAGAAGGCTTTTATCGCACATCAAAGAGATCCATGTGTATAAATTTAAGAGAGCCTTTTGTGGACTCAAGAAGTCTCCCAAAGTGTGGTATGAGTGCATTGATACATACTTGCGAGAAATGGACTTTGTGAAGAGTGAAGTGTATGCAAACCTCTACTACTTATTGGTTAGGGGTGAGTTTCTCACTCTTGTTTTATATGTGGATGACTTGTTTCTTATAGGTTAACTAGAGCTCATAGAGGATTGCAAGAGGGACCTTGTAGAAGAGTTTGAGATGATAGATTTTGGACTTATGCACTACTTTCTAGGCACAGAGGTGTAGTAGATAGATGGAGAGATTTTCCTTGATCAAGGGAAATATTCCACTAAAATATTGAAGAGATTTGAGATGGAGGATTGCAAAGCCATGTCTACACCCATGATCACAAAATGGAGGAAGGTAGATACATCCATGGAAAGGGATGTAGATCCCACCTTATATAGGCAGTTGATTGGTTCACTTATGTATTTAGTCAACACTAGGCCATATATAGTATTTGTAGTAAACTCTCTTAGTCAGTTCATGGTTGAACCAAAGAGAATGCATTAGATAGTGGCTAAGCAAGTTTTGTGTTACTTACATGGTATAACTAATAATGGGATCAAATATGTTTGAGGTGAAGATATCAATTTGATAGTCTATACTGATGTAGACTAGGTAGGAAGTACAACAGATAAAAGGGGCAGTTTAAGGTGTTGTTTTAGTTTGGGATCAAGAGTTGTATCTTGGTTCAATAGGAAATAGAAGTAGAATACATAGTAGCTAGCATGGTGACCTGTGAAGCTATATGGATTCAAATTTTTTTATAGTCCTTATTTGGTCAGAAGGTTGAGACTACTATGATTCACTACAACAATTAGAGTTGCATCAATTTGTCTTAGAATTTGGTGTTTCACGATAGGTCTAAACATATAGACATCAGATCATTAGAGATTGTATATAATGAGGGGTTGTTTAACTAAAATACATATCTATAGAGGAGAAGGTAGTATACATTCTAACTAAGGCATTGGGGAAGACAAACTTCATCTTCTTTAGAGATAAGGTTGGTGTCATGAAAAACAACTTCCTCACTAAGAGGGAGTGTTAGTTTGGTTAGCTTGGACAGTTGTTCGTCCACATGTGATTAATTATAAAATATTTATTTTACTAACTAATGGGTTAGAGTAGAGACACATATTTGTTAATTAATTGGTCACTTTTAGAAGTAACTAGAAATTGATTTTGTTATTGGTTATTGGGTTGTTTTAATCTCAACTGTCAATTGAGAATCAATCTTGGTCATTGATTTTCCAACAGGAGTAGTATATAATTAGGTAAAGGGGGCATTTGAACAAAACAAGTTGTAGAAGCATTTGTAGTGTTAACAAATGAATTTGTAGTGATAGAAAATAGTCTTGAAGTTTTATCAAGGGCACAATGATAGCATTGGAGATAGTAGTGGAGAATATTAGTGGGATAAAATGGGATGTTGTCATAGTTCTACTAATATGAGGCAAGAAATTTTGTATCTCTTGATTTGATAAAGTTAATATAATCCCTCATATGTATAAATGGTTTCCCTTAGGGATTTTTCTAGGGACAATTTTTCTGAAAATATTGTGTTGCTTATTTCTCTCTGTATTTTATTGGTGAATTTGTAGTTGTGTTAGTTTTTAATATTAGTTGTGAATTAATTTTTGGTAGTTAAATAATCATTTAAGATAGGAGATTAATAATCAATGATTGCAATAGGAATTTTCACACCCCTAAGTCATGGTGTCTTCTCTCCTATGCAAGTGTTTGGCATTTCCTCTTGACAATGACAAGTTTCCTTATGTTTCCATGTTTTGGTTTAACAAGGTCTGTTGTTGTCTCTTTTGCTTTTTTTTTCTATGTCATCTCTTTTTTTATTTTTGAAAGGATGAGGGTTTTTTAAATTTTGACCTACTATTATTCCCTCTAAGTTTTTCCAATATAAACATGAATCATAAACACTATCTTTAGTTTTCTCTATTAATTAGTCATGGTTAGGGTTTTTTCGTTATGGAGGCTCGCATGGGAGATTCTAGGGTTGCTAAGCTCAATCAATTTGAGGCATCCATTTCTATCATTACAAGTTCCTATGGCTATATTGCACCATAATATGCCTACACTCTTCAAGTAGATGCGAAAAGTGACATCTATAGTTTTGGAGTCATTTTTTTGGAGAGTTTAATAGGCAGGAGGTTAGGGGATTTAGAATTTGGAGATTCCATTTACATAGTAGATATTCTATGTTGAGTTTGAGAAGAATACCAACAAACTTGTCAAGGATGGCTTTGTTATTAGAAATCCCAAGTCTTTGGTATAGTGGACAAGTGCTTTGAGAGAAAGCATCTTCAACTATAATAACTAATAAATATCTTTGCACTATCATGATTCAAATAATGATCTTCTACAATGTTAGGCCAGTTTCATTAGTGTAAAAGGCTCAAAATTGTTATCAATGTGGTTTGGAGATAATGAGGCTAACATTAGGGAAATTTTTAATAAAGCTAGAGGATCAACTTCTTGTATCCTATTTTTTATGTCACTCATTAAAAATATATGTTTTTAGCACCCTACCAAACAATTAGTTCTCATTATCTAAGTAGCCCATACTTTGTGTGCCATTTTATTCCTTTATTACACTTTTTCTAGATATATATTCTCTGTTGTACAATCTAGCATCAATATTGGAAGGTAGTTTTATACTTGTAGCTAATCATATTTTATCTCAATGCCTAAACTGTTGTGACATAACCATACCGAAAATATTTATTCATGGCACTCATAACATTCCTCAAAAGTCCATTTTCTCTAGCTCAATATTTTAATATATGATTCAAATTTTCATTCTATGCATCCATATTTTATAATAACTTAATATTAAAAATAACACACAATAAGCCTCCAAATTTAAACTGGAAGAAAACATTCTCAAACATCTTCTTATGCAACTTGTGAGACTTCATAGCAACTTATGGGATTTGATTGGTAACAAAGTTGATCATAGAGTCATGCCTTATTGTAGCCATGTTGCCAAGCAATCAAGAATTTACCTCCAGCTACTTGTATCTTGTCTAGTGAATGGAATTACATGTTTGCATGAACTCCATATCATAGGCTACATATTTAGTCTAGATATCTTGATTATTGATTCATAGCCATATCAATATCAAGCCAAGTTTCATAGTTCCACTATTACATTTTAGATTTCATCCATGCTAATACTAGGTTTATATCTAAGACCAAGATTTATCTAGACTTTTTTTTTCTTACAATATGTGATTAGACCTTGTGGTAATATCTATAGCTTCCATAGGCACTACTACATTTGGATCCTAATTGTGATGACAGGTCGTCACAATTGCGATGGTTACCCATTGACCAAACGACAATACCAAGAATTGGCTCCTATCAGATAGGCATCATACTTTTGGCTTTACACATTGCAATGGCAAGCTTGTGCATTGCAATTGGGATGCCAAATGTTGTCATAATTTGGTAGAAACCAAGGCCAAGGGTTTGTCATCGCATCATCATAATTACAACAGGCCATCATCGTAATTATGACATTTAATAATTTCAATATGTCATCATAATAGCAACACTCGAGCTAAAATTTCAACAACCATCCATTAGAGTTGGAGTCACAATAGCGATAGTTTGCAACAATAGTACTTGGGTGTGACAGATATCTCTTGGATCAAGCCATCGCAATTGCAACAACATGATAAAATATTTTTAAAATTACTCCTAGAAGAGGAAATGGAGGAGGATTTCAACACAAATCTACAATGATTACATATTAAGTTGTATAAACAACAAGCCAAAACACAAAGAAAAAAATGACACAAAAATTAGAAATATTAATAAAGGATCTTAGTTATGATGCTCTTCACTAAGTACCCAAAACTTGGGTATGTGTACTTGGTACCTAGGTATGTGTTCTAGGGAGGTGGATCACATACCCATGCAACCTATCCTAAAACTAATTCTAAGACCAATTTCAAGTTGTATTCATGCAATATTCTTATTTGATCTGATTGTAGACTTTCAGTGCTTTTGGTTATGAGTAGAACTTAATTTCAACTAGGTTATAGAGAAACACTATACTATAATATAATTCCAACCTGGTTATGACTATTTATGACTAGGTTACATAGACTTAAAATACAAAGACTTAAATAAGTCTCTTTACATCTCTCTTTCTTCATTCTACATGTCAGAAGTCTTGCTAATGAATTGCATATTATTGTTTGTCATTTATTTCTAACTTTCTCATGACATCAATTTTTCTACCCTTCTATATCAAAAAAAAAAATTTTATCGAGTATTTTAACATCCATTTTTTGATCTCATAAAATGAATAATAAAAATTACTTATTTACACCTTTTCCTACTAGTAAAAATAGCATATACACTCTTTTAAACATAATTTCAAATATATAACTACTTTTTTTTAATATAATTTTCTAACGAGGAAAATTTTTGCTTTATCCATTGACCATTCAACCTTTTATAATCTTAGTGCCTAATAAATTTGTATGGTATAGTAAGTTGGATAACTATTTTAGGGTATTCTCTTTCCAATAGAGTTTTTGTTATGGCCGCAGGTTATCATTTAGAAAAATGGATGAAGTATATATAATATATGAGGTAAGGCATATGGACTAATGGTAATGAAATACATAAAGGAATATTATATATAATGTTCTAATAGCATTTTCATTGCCACACTTTCTTAGAGGATCGTAAAGGAATATTATATATATAGTGTTCTAATAGCATTTGCATTTCCATGCTTTCTTAGAGGATTGCATTCTCTAAGGCTGTGTGGCTGACAGAGAACAAAGAGGGGCATGAGTTTGAAATACCAACTCTTAATGGTATTAAGGAAGTGGAAACTCATTAAAGAATGTAAGTTATTATAATTCAATTTCTCATGACTTCACATAGCTCCCATCTCAAAAGCTATTTAGTTGACTACATTGAAGCATTGACAAATCAAGAAAAATATATTAACACAAATCTAAAATTTTCAATTGGCTCATTTCATCAACATTTAAAAAATCCTTACATATATGTGTTTCATTTTATCTTCAACGTTCATGAAGGCTGAAAAAAAGAACATTGGCCCTTTCCTTTAGATCATCTATTATTGGTCTATTCTCCAAAGACCAACTCTTACTCCATACAAGAACCAAACTCATCATTCCCAAAGACCCTTTTCATCATGATTCATCAAGAGACCCAACTATTCTTCCTATCCTCTTCACTCAACCAAAGACTCCCCTTTGTAGTTGAAAGGAAGATAGGAAAAGTAGAACCAACTTGACACTAAAGTGGATGAAAGGAATGTTGCAACTATTAGCAACGTTGAGAAAGAAGCTTTCGATCTATTTGAAATTATTACAGTTGACAATTAAGCTATAATGAAGTGAGTTGAGGTCATATGTGTTTGCATAAATGTTGCAAAAGTTGTATTAAATGTATTATAACTTAAAATAATAGAAGCTACAATACATTTCTTCTTAAGAGTTTGTATGAGCTCAAATCTGCTAAACATTTGCCTCCTTTGACATAATTCATTTACAAAGGCTATTTTTTTCTTGCCATGGCATACATGATAATAATTGGGCCAAACTAAACATCAAAGGGTAAACATGCAAAAAAATGGGGTTTTGAGTGAAAATAAGTGCCAACCATCTAGCAAATAACTTAACAAACAAAAGACAACAACAAGACACTACAAAGGACTGACATGATGCTTCCACCAAATCAAAATCAATTGAGACTTCAATTTATTTCCATGCCATGTAAGGTCATGTGTTGTGACATCAAGTTGTTTTTATTAAAAAAAATTACATTCTGCATGACTGACTAAGAACTATTTTTGGGGATCAACTTACTAGCAACATTTTATAGTTCGACAAACTTACTATGCTCAATCTACTGGAGAAATTATTTCAGCTCACTAGTACCATCTTTTCCTTTAGCAGTAGCATAGCTAAATCCATTACCCAAAATTTAGGCCTCAATGTTGTCTCCTTGGGCATTTTTTTATTGTAATTATTATATGAGATTTATGCATATTGATAGTGGAAGCATTTTTTATTGATTTTATTGTCCATTCTTGTGTGAAATCTCAATTCAAGTCTAATGTCATTAATTAAGATTTTGTTATGTTTAATGATGAATGATTTAACAATTTTATGATGTGAATATTTTAATTTTTTCTATACTTCTATCAATTTCGTTATTTTAATTATTACATGGAAGCATGTCAGTTGTCGAGTTCCAAAGAAATATGACAATGTTTGTCTTCCAATGCACTAAATAATAATTGGTTATTGACATTAGCATTGCTAAGTAAATGTTTATGATATTTTGTGAAGCATGATAGTCATGTAGAATTCTAATATTATTCTTGGCTAAGCACCAATTCAAAGAGGACTTCACCACAATCCCTACAAATATATGAGAATTTGAAGTTTCAACATTGGCCAAAGTTTCTAGAAACATTCATTAGTGTTATAACATTCTTGTGATCAAGATGTTTAATGAGCATGGACAATAGAAAATGACTAGAATAACCCAGAAATTGAAATATTCCCCTGTAAATTATAATTTAACCAAAGTATTTTGAAAATAAAATTCAAAATTCAAATTAGTAGATATCATATATAAACCTAGCTAGAGATGTAGCCAATGAAGTTTTACTTTTGCATATTGTAATTTGAAACAAGGATTATAAATTGTGAAATAATAAATGTTACTTGCTTTCTCCATTAAGCATTACATGTCATATAGAACACATAGTGTGATTCAATTCTAAAGGGACTAGTGTTTTCCACTATCAAAAAATTGAAACATAGGTTCAGGTACATGGCATATTGTGGTGACCTCCTTTGCTAATTTGGCCATGTTTTGAAGACAAATCTTTGACCAGACTTTAGGATCCTCTGCTTTCTCCTTGTAATATTATTCAACATATCACCACACTCAAAAGAAATAATAAGAATAGTTCATGAATCAATGTATACTTTAGAATGATCTAATATCATTTGTTTCCACTATTCAAATTCTTCTTCATGTCTCCCAATTTACAACAAAAGTTATCAAATGCAATTAAACATGACTGTAGATAAATTGAAACTTTAGAATACCTTAGAGAGGAATAATTTGAGGCAATCCCATAGTAAGCCATTCTTTTGAATACTTCATACACTGCAACTAAATTTCATAAATAAATGAGTTTGACTATGGCATCCTTCTGTATTGCCTGAAACCAAGAGATTCACAAAGTTAGTTGTCATGCAATCATCGGTTAATGTTGAGCTTCACTTGGTTTCAAGAATAGTTTAATATTATCTACTAATCAGGGCCAACCACATGAAGGTGGAAGTTCATTTGCAACACCCACCCCCCCCCCCCAAACATCTAAATTCCCCATTAACATCTAAAATTCATTCATTCTATTAATAAAATGTAACATTCATGAATTATCACATGATAACATTCAATAACACAGTAGTTTCATTAGAACATTCACATTAACATTGAAACATAAGATTCATTAGAACATTTACATGAACATTCAATAGAACATAAATAAAACATCTATACATAAACATCAATCATTATCAAATAAGTTACATAAGTTACATGAATCATTTCTTTTTTCTTTTTTTCTTTTTTGTCCTTTCCTATATTGCTGCAAAGGCATATCCATGTCGTCATCAATATTTCTTCACACCCGTGAACGTGCACTCACTATCCTTTGGAAAGGAAAGTCCTCTTCAATAAAAAATAAAAGGGTTAAATTTAAAAAAATTTAGACTTTAAAGATTTTAAAGAACATTGTAGCGCTCTTTACCTTGTCCAACCACATCATCTTGCCCACCAGCTTGGATCTCAACACACTCATCACGAATAACCAAAACATCCCTTGTAATTGCAATACAAGATGTTTTTTTAATCCCAAAAAATATTATATTTAAATTTGTATTACTACACCAAATTCAACTGAAAATGTTTACTTGTATTAACAATTCAGAAATAAAAAATTGAATAGAAAATATATACCTTGAGTACTACGATCCACATTCGAATCGCCACCTCCATGGTGCTTGGCTGATGTATGATGAGGATTGGCAGGTTTCAATTCAATGTAAATAATTAGTAAATTTATCAATAATATATACATATTTATACAAGATAAATACTGGTAAATCTTAATCATTCATTTTAATATGTATATCAAATATATAATCATTATTTCCTTACTTCAAACAAATATAACAATTTATATTTTTGGAACTTAATATCAAATATAGTAATTTCTAAAGTATTCAATTTGAAATAAAAAATAATTGACTTATTTACCTCATTGACCAATCTAGTAGAAGAACCTTTCGCACTCATTGCTTAGAGTCATTCAACCATGACTATATAGCCTTTTTTGTAGCCTAATTTCTTGTCCTCTTTAGAGATTGTTTCTTTAAATTCCACAGCCTACATTTTTGCTTCGCATCATGAATTTTTTTTAAATCAATTCCATCAAGACCAAATCTTTTACAATTTATAAATATTTTCATATAATTTTTCATTTACTTATACTTACAACTCGTGCAACAAGTTTTGAATATCCACTTGAGTTGAGCTTGTGCTGCCTGTGCTTCTATTTTCTTTCTTTGGTTTCCTTTGATGTGTTAGGAAACCTATGTGAAGTTTGAAATATGTTAGATTACATAAGTATTAAGATTAATTATTACATAATTTCATTCTTAATATTATGACATACCTTCTTTCCTTAGGTGGTACTGGTTCTCCATCATCTCTTGCTTTTATCTTAGTGGCATCCTTTATAAGATTATCCTACTAAATCATGGGAATATAGGGAGCCACTGATAACAAGGGTTTTTTTTTCATTTGGGTATTGTAGTTGAACCTAATATACTTTAAAGCTTGGTCTACTTTCTCAAGGAGCCTAAGTTTTTGAAAGACTTTGGGTCCAAAAAGTGATGTCATTGCATCAATTAGTTGGTCCTTTAACTCTTTCGCTTGCAAATTGTACCTTTTAAGGATTTTATTTATTTATTAGATTCATAAATGAACTAAAGCTACTTTTTAATTTACTTGAAGAAATTGATCAAATTAAGGAAACATGATCTAGCAATGAAATCAAAATATGATACCCTATGCGTATGGTTGGCCTAGATATATGCAAACATTCATCATTAAATTTTTCATAAAATATATTATTCCCTGCAAAATAAAAATGTGATTAGTAGTTATTGCAAGGGATTGAATAGGAGGTTAGTGCATTTGATTATGAGTATAAGATTGTATAGTAAAAGAAAGAAACAATATTTAAAGTACTTGGAAGTTGGGGCACTTTTAGGGAAAGACCATCTTCATTGCTAACAAGAAATTGATCACAATTCATTAATGTTCCCATACATCTAACATGGGAACACCTAGGAAGGTCCTCATCACCTCCTACATAAAATAAATCCAATATTACAAAATGCCCCCTAAAAAATAATAGTTCAAGTGAAATAAACACATGAAAAATAAGTGAGAAAAAGAGGAATCAACTTACTAATAGGCGATGCCACTACATCTGTCACTGAGCTACATGTTGTCAAATTTATAGTTGGTAGTGCCTCTTGGGTTTTGTTTCTTGTTGTAGGCAGTATAGTGAATAGAGGATCAAGGGTAGGAGCTAAAAAATGAGATTGTTAGAGTACAATAAAACAAGATTGTTAGAGCTATTAAAAAATATATTGTTCAAGCAAAATACAAGTGTAGGATAGAATATGTGATGTACTTGAACCACTTGACGTATCATTCTCTAGGGGAACACCCTTAACTTCCTTACCATCCTTTGAAAAAATAACACATGCATTTTATTTAATGACATAAACAAAAGAGTATACTATAAAAATGATTATCAAACTTTTTTTATAATTAAAAACTACATTAATACTTATTGTATATGTGTGAACTAGGGTCACCAACCTATCAATCATATCTTGAGTTGCAGGAGTTTGAGGTTGAGTTAATGCCACTTGTGATAAAAAAATTCCTATATCATTAATCAACTTTTTCAATGCAACCACAAGATGAGGGGCTGAATTAAAATCAATAGTAGATTCAACCATCTCATTGTGGCTTGACTCCTCATCCTCATGGACTACTTTTTCCTTTCCCTTCTCCTGATCAACACTCATTTGTGAGAGAAATATTATTATCTCTATATTTAAAATCAATCCAAAATAGTAGTGAAGAATAAAACATAATAAAAAATACACATTAACATATTTCTTGTATCTAATTTGTACACCAACAATGAATTTTACCTATCTGGAAGAAGAAACATCATCATTGTGCTTATCCTATGGTTGTTTTGATTAAGTAAAAATAGGCTTTAAAGGACCCAAAACCTTTTATAGAGTACCAGAAAAATAAAAATTGAGAAACCCATTAGAACTATGCATCAACACCAAGAGAAAAACAAAATAAAACAAGTAGCTAAATGTGTGCTAGAAGAAATGACTTGTTGGAAACATGAATAAACAAGCAAACATTAGTTTAAAATGCATATAACAAGAATTTATCAGAGCAAAGGAAAGCTATACTAATGCTTGCTTGAGTTTTGCAACTCAAAGAAACCAACACAATCAAGCCCTCAATCCACCTCTATAGCTCAACAAAGGCACCCATGAGAGGCCTTGTTGGTGTGTTAAGATGGGGGGAATGTTTGGTGTGCTCTCCCAAACACAATAATGTATGAAATCTCTTGAGTGGATGTGAAAATGTGAATGAAAGTGAAACATGAACCTAAACTACATGAAATGAAGGATACTTCAATAAATGGCTATGGAGAAAGCCATACTTGAAAGTATTCAATGGTGAAAATGTGGAATGCAAGAAAGAAACTAACTAGTTATGCAAACTAAACTAAGAAGCAAATGTGATGGAGATAAGAGAATGCATATAAACTAAACTAACAATGCCAAATGAAAGCTAAATCAACTACCAAATAGTTAGTATGCACCTAGAAATTTCTATGAACTCAAACTACCATGAAAGCTCTAGCATGAAAACTCAAAACTCAAAATAGCATGATAACAATGCAACAATGAGAGATGAAAAATGCTTGAGACAAGGCCTCTATTTATAGGCTCAAGAGAGGGCTTGGTGAGGTGGCATCCATGTGGCATCCACATAGGTGCCACAAGGGAGACACATGGGCTAGAGGACAAGCCATGCAAAAGTCAAAAAGAGTCTTTAATGATTGAGAGGCTCAAGGTGTGCTCACACATTTGTGAGCAACCTTGGGGGAAGAAGTGGAGGACAAATGTGTAAGAGATGTAAGAGTCATAAATGAAGTGGAAGGTTTATTGGATCAAGAGCTTCTCACACATGTGTGAGCAAACTCTTAGGAGCTAAAATGGTGTTTAGAGAGGGATTTAGGATAATAAAGTGGGATTAAGTAGTGGGTAGGCTTAGAAGGATGAGAGTGATAGGTGTAGGCTAGGTTTAAAATTAAATTAAATATCATTTAATTTAATTATAGGGTTAGAGGAATTAATAGAGATGGAGAAATTAAATAAATAAGATTTATTTAACAAGGGGATTTATGGAGGCTCATCTATTAAATAAATTTAACACATTAGGGATGAAAGTATTCAAATTAAATTTAAATATTTGGAAAAATGAACTTATTTAATTAAAATAATTTAATTAAATAAGTAGAAGAATGTGAGCAATATAATTAATTAATTAATAATTGATTACAATGTCATAGGCAATATTAAAATTAATTAATATAGTGTTAGGGACGATTTTGAGTGTCTACATTTTGCCCCTCTTTGATGTGATGTTGGAACAACATCATGTTAAAGAAAAGAAAATATAGATTGCCCCAAAAAAGGTGGGAATCCTATGGCGATGATAGAGGAGGAGGGTGCCCCCTCGTGAAAATTGCGCAAAAAATAAAATAAAAAATTTGGGCAATTTTCACGAAAAGGTCTTAAGAAAAAAAGAAAAAAAAGAATAAATGAGAATAAATGACAACATTTGCATAACTTGTGGAAAAATAGGGGATGGACACGGCTTAGGGAAGACATGGGCTCAAACAGGGTCCATGAGGGGCCTATATAAGCCTCCAAGGGGCCCAAACAAGGTCATTGTCACATCGCGAGTAGAGCAGCCAGAGAAAACATGGACCCCATTGATCAATTGCAACTTGGTGAGCATGTGTGGGAGTACCAGTGAGTAGTCGAGATGGGCCCACCAGTAAGTCATCTGATCCTCTTTGTGTTTTGGTAGGCTAGGGTAGACTAGGGGCAATTATTATGTCATAAATGCATGAAAAAGTGGCCCGGGTGGAGACAATAGTCTCTACACTATCATCTACACAGACAACAAATGGTCGACTTCACCATCCATAGAGATGATAGGAAACATCCTGTTGTCTACACAGACACCAAAAGGATGACAATGGCATCCACAAAGATGAAAGGAAGCATCTTGTCATCTACATAAATACCTAAAGGATAAACCAGACACAGAGATGACAGGGTTCATCATGTCATCTTTGTGAATGACGGCTTGGGGCTAAGACGACAAAAAATGGTTCGTTATCTCCATGGATCAATGTCTCCACGGATCAGCATCTCTATGGATCAGTGTCTCCACAAATCAGCTTCTCCACTGAGTGTGCTAAATTGCAAGGACCTGAGGGAAGATGCCCCATTCTAAGAACATCATAGGTTAGGAATACTGACACTTTGCATATCTATGTTGTAGGAGGACACAGTGGTGTTTAGGTCAAGGGAGCACTATCCTCTGACTATGGTGATACAGGAGAGATTGACAGACATAGACTGGGGACATGTGCATCTATGTGGGCTAGAGCACGTTTACGAGTGGCCAGATCTGAGGGCACATTCAGTGCAGCTATCGGCTCTCATAGAGCGATGGCACACGCCTATAGGGAGCTTCCACCTATCGACAGGGGACACTACAGTCACACTGTTGGATGTGTGGTAGATTCTACGAGTACCTATCAGAGGTACATACCCAGAGTATGTGCTGGAGCATTTGGATCCATATTTAAGGGAGTGCTTTGGTAGGTGGTAACAGTGACTACCCATCTAGAGGTCGTGGTTGTCATGGAGTGGCACACTAGAGCAGAGGCTACTGAGGCTGACAGTATACCTAGCCTCACTGATATGGTGGATGCTACCTGATCATGCAAGACATGGGTGGCCAATCGGGTGGGTGCGGGTGTTGAGCACTCTACTACAGGAGGAGGGAGCGGTCTACTGCTGGGGACAAACTATCCTTGCCGAGCTATATCATGATTTGCACATGTGTGCAAATCGGACCTAGCACACCGTGGGACCATGATTGACACTATTGATGGTCTGGTCATGGGAGCACATTAGAGTCACATGGCCTATTAAGCATCAGGAGACCAGGAAACTTGGGGAGCTATTCTCCTACAGATACTGGCCTCCCATCTAGTATACATTGATAAAGTCTGTGGGGTTTTAGCATCGGTGTATTGATGACATCATCATGTTTGAGTGGACTCCCTATGACGAGGTAGAGTGATGGGGGCAGACACTAGTAGCAGGAGGCAAGGACAACATAGAGGATCATATGTACCTCCCATACACATAGATGGACTACTGGATCATTGGCTGATCCATGCGTGTGATCATGTGCTACATGCCCTCTTGAGTGCGATGACAGTTTGGTAGGGTACAGGATGCAGTGCCAGATAGATTTCTTTATCCTATGGTGTCGAGAGAGTATGGATGACTATGGGGACACAGGACTACCATACGGTTGTCCTGAGCATCCTAGTTGGGGATGGTAGCGGTACCATGGGTGCATGGTCAGGATAGGGGAGATGCAGGTATGATACTAGCATACACACAGTGGTGGGCAGTGCACCAGTGGGTTAGGCTTACAGTGCTAGGGGAACCTCCACCAGGAGAGTAGGCAGAAGGGGAGGGGGATGGAGCAAGGGATGGTGGGCAAGAAGCTATGATGCCACCACCGAAACAGGGGGCACAAGAGGGACTGTATGGGCATAGAGTCCAAGCAAGGAGAGGGCTAGGGCCAGCACTAGTACAAGGGCGACCACTAGAGCTATAGGCACAAGCACAGGCATAGGAACTAGCACCAGCACAGGCATAGGCATAGTTGCAGGCACCACCATAGGCACCCCCACAGGGATAGGTACAGGGAGAGGACCCAGACATGGTCAGAGCTGAGAGGGACAGCTTGCGCATAGAGGTAGCTCAATTGCAGGGGGTTGCACAGGTGCAACAAGCACGAGCAAATAGATTAGAGAAAGCCTTGGGGGCCATATAGGTAGAGCTATAGGTGCAGAGGGTTGGGGGGATAGTGCATAGGAGGCCTTAGCAGCTTTACAAGCATGGGTGGATGCAAGGGAGTTTGCAAGGGTGGGCACCCATACAGGGGTGGGGGATCGAGCAGAGGCAGAGAGGCTTTGAGTGGATGTGGCTGCCTTACAGGCCGAGTGGGCCACCCATCAGGCGCAGCTGGATGGATATCATAGGTAGAGGGACATAGCCATACAAATGGTACAACCTTAGGTAGTCATCTCAGTGATGCAGGAGGCCCTCATAGCTAGCCGAGAAAAGACATGGGTCATATGAGAGTTAGCCTATTATAGGTCGCTTTATAGGTAGGTTGTGCCTGCTAAGCGACAATAGCCAAATTTTGAAAGGGGAGCCAGCTCATGGATCTCAGGTGGCAAAGCCAGATCAGAGTAGTCTATAGGATAGTAGAGACCTCCTCAAGGGGGGGATATAGGGGGAGCAAGGCCCTTACAGCCATCAACTTGATTTCATATAGTGATCAATATTTTGACGGATATGTGCAGATGCAGCAATTTTTTGATGATGCATTTGTACTATATGATTCTACGTGATGTGTATATGGACTGTACAGACATTATTTTTTGAGATATATACATGACATGAGTTGATGACTCTATATGTGTATGGATGTATGTGATGCATATGTATGGATTTATGATGTGGATACTAATGTTTGTGATGTAGGATGTGATGCCATGTGATGTTTCCTATGATGTATGCATATCTGCATGATGTCTAACATGTGTGTGATGCAGATTAGTGAGCGATTATGAGATGTATGCATTGTTTTATGGATGCACGATATAGATGTGATTATGATGTATATGCCCCTAGATATGATGACTAAAATGAATGTATGCAACTAATGAAATGAACTTAAAATGTCCAATGAACACTAAATGAAATGAATCAAATGAACACTAATGCAATGGAAAATGAATGAATGCAATAATGGGAAGTTAATGCAACCTAATAGAAATGAACTAATGAATGAATATCTGTCATAACTATCACTCATAGAAACCCAGTAGCATAGAATAGGAGGGGGGAAATAAATAGAACCTTGTCTCAAGAACAACTCGAAGGAAACCCTATACTACATGCATCCTAACTACATGATATCAAGAGATTCTTTTGTGTTTATATGGAGAGCACACCTTAAGTTAATTTTGCAAAATGAGTTTATGCATTACATGCTATAGAAGCATAAATGACATGACTCTTTTGCGTGGACTAGACGTACAAAACCATAGAGATTTTAGGACAATAGGTGTAGTTTGCATAGTCATGATGGATCAAATGTCATATACACAATAGAGAGGTCTGGGCACACCCAAAGTCTTTTTAGGGATCTTTGGTGGGATGTGTGCTAACCTGTTGCCCCCATTACACAATGCATTAACATAACCTGAAATTGACACACATGAAATAAAGCCTCAAAAATAGATCATACCACAAAAACATGTGTAGTTAATGACAGTCATTCCGATACGACCAAAATATGGAAGACCAAGGTGCACCATAAAAGGCTTTCATTAACACACAAATAAAATCAACCAAAAAGAGACCTCATGACCAAGTAGTCATTCAGTCCACAATTCCTGCCAAGAACCTTAGGTCTAGAAGTGAATGTCACAATGTCGCCTATAGGAAGGATTCATTCTATGAAAGTGTGTCAAGTCAAAATATCAATAATCATAAAATGTGTTGTTGGCAAGGGTTGTGAAGGGAACAAGTTTCATGAATCATTAAGTCTCAAATGGTGATTTTGTGTAAGTCCAAGTGTGGTCACTTTTGTGGAAAAGCTCAGTGTAATGGGATTGACAATCACTCGACAGAAAAATGCCTCGCAGACTAGAGGTCTTTCAAAAGATGGAAGTGAAATGAAGCCTCATAGATAAGAGGTCTTTTATTGGATGCATGAAATGTAAAAGGCTAGATAAGACTTTGCACAAGGGAAATGGAATGGTGGAATGGAGTGAAGCAAAATGAGCCTTATAGGCAATGGATTGAACCATACCTTTTTCAGGAAGATTTTTTTTATTTTTAGGGTTTTTTTCAGGAACATTTTATGAATGTTTTTGGATTTTCTGGTTTTTTTATTTTTTAAATTTTTTTAGGACTATAAACACTGTACAAGAACCACAAAGGCTCAAGCATAGAACCGCTTGAGATGCTAGATATTTACAAGCTCAGGGAGCGGATCTCCCTCTGGAGTAGCAATCTGATATGCCCCAGAACCATATTTGGCTGTAATAATAAATGGACCTAGCCAATTTGCCTCAAATTTTCCTTTCTTTTCAAGGTTTTGGAGATTCTTCATATTATGCTGTAAAACTAGGTCACCCACTTCAAACTCCTATGTCTTGACTTTCTTTTAATGCTGAAGCAGAAGGTGATTTTGATACATGCCAAGGTGGTTTAGCGCATTGATTCATCTCTCATCAAGGATTGCTAGCTCTTGCAAGTGAGAAACTTGGTAGTCTTCTTCTGATATCAGATTCTTGAGAGAGATTCTGAGGGAAGGGAGCTCAATTTCGATGGGCAAAATAGCTTCGGAACCATAATCAAGGGAAAATGGGGTGGCTCCTATGGAGGTGCGGATGGAGGTACGGTAGGCCCAAAGGGTGGGAGCAATTTGGATGTGCCAATCATGGCCAGCTGCATCAACGGTTTTCTTTAAGATTTTCAAAATGGTTTTATTGGTAACTTCAACTTGGCCATTGCCTTGGGGGTAGTATCTAGTGGAGAAATGCTGGGTGATTCCAAGTTTCCTACATAGTGTGGAAAACTCTTGATTTTTGAAAGGGGTTCCATTATCAGTCATGATATCTTCAGGTATACTGAAATGACAAATAATGTAGTTCAAGATGAACTTGGAAATCTATTTTTTGCTGATGTAGGTTAATGGGATAGCCTCGACCCACTTTGTGAAGTAGTCAGTGGTGGAAATAATGTACTTGTGGCCATTTGAGGAATTTGGGTATACTTGACCAACAAGATCGAATCCCTAGCAAGAAAAGGACCATGGGGTGATGGTGGGCTGAAGGTCTTGGGTGGGAGCGTGTATCAAATCACCATGCTATTGACATGGAACACATCTTTTCACAAACTTATATGCATCTGCTTCCATACTGGGCCAATAGTAACCTATCTTATGAAGCTTTTTTGCTAATGTAAGGCCACTAGAGTGGGCACCACAAATCCCTTGGTGAACCTCTTCTAACTCCATTCTAGCTTCATCTAAATTGAGACATTGGAGGAGGGTTCCATCAAAGTGTTTTCGAAAAAGTGTGTCACCTAGGATGGTATATCGGGTAGTTCAGCAGACAAAGGTTTTGCTTTGATTTGGGGTGACGTAAATAGGCAAAGATGTCAGTGTACCATGGAGACTCAGGACCAACAATCTCACACACCAACTCTGAATAAGTTTGCTCATAAGCAAGAGTAAAAATATTCTCAATGAGAAACTCAATTTAGGACTATATTCTGGCATGGTAATCATAGAGGCAATAGTAGCCATGGCATCTACTACTTTATTATTAGCCCTTGGAATCTGCTGAAAAAAAATCTCTGTAAAATGTTGTTTAAGATCCTCAACTATTCTATAGTAGGGCAACAATTTCTCATCCTTGGTGAGGTATTCATCTATGACTTGTTTAATGACCAATTGTGAGTCTCCAAAGACAAGAAGGTTTTTGATATTCCATCTAATAGCTTGATGTAGTCTTGTGACTAAACCTTCATACTCAACTATATTATTTGTGCAAGGGAATGAGATTTTATAAGACTTAGGAATGATATCCCCTTGTGGTGTCACAAACAAAATTCCTGCCCCTGATCCCTTTTGTGTAAAGGATCCACCAAAAAATAATTTCCATGGTGTAGTAGGGGCTAGGGTCATAATTGTGTCATCTAGAAAATTAGCTACAATGGGATGGTCACCTTGAAGAGGAGCTTCATCAAGCTGATCTGCAATTAGTTGTCATTTAATGGCCTTATGATCCTTATAAACAATGTCAAATTCACTTAGAATTAAGACCCATTTTGCTGCTCGACCAGTGAGGGCGGCTTTTGATAACAAATACTTAAGTGGATCTATCTTGGAAATGAGATATGTAGTATGATTAAGCATATAATGACATAGTTTTTGTGTACAAAAGACTACAGCCAAACATGCTCTCTCAATAGCAGTGTACTTTAACTCATAGCCAACTAGTGTTCAACTGAGGTAATATATGGCTTGCTCATTCCCACTGTCATCTAATTGTGCCAAGAGTGCTCCTAGGGCAACTGCAGTAGCTAAAATGTATAGAATCAATGGTTGTCCTACGACTGGAGGTACTAAAACTGGAGGATTAGCCAAATATGTCTTAATTTGTTCAAATGCTTTTTGGCATACACAATCCCATTGAAACTTGTTTCCCTTGCGAAGAAAATGCTGAAGTGGATGGACTTTATCTGCTAGTTGTGACAAAAATCTCCTAATAGATTATAACTTTCCTTAAAAACTATGGAGTTGCTTCAATGTGGTGGGAGGAGGCATATCCATGATGGCCTTCACTTTTGCTGGATCTACCTCAATACCTCTTCTTGACACAATGTAGCCTAACAGTTTGCCTGATTTGACCCCAAATACACACTTCTTATGATTAAGGCGCACTTTGTATTTCTCCAACCTATCAAAAATAGTGGTAAGGACATCAATGTGGGATTCTCTTGTCTTGGATTTTCCTAGGATATCATCAACATAGTCCTCCATTATGACATGTATAAGATCATGGAATATGGTAGTCATTGCATGTTGATAAGTGGCACCGACATTTTTCAATCCAAAAGGGATGACTTGATAACAAAAGGTTCCCCATGGGGTAGTGAATGTTGTCTTATGTTGATCTTCTTCTGCACTTTTGATTTGGTTATAACTGTAAAATCCATCCATCAAAGACAACATCTCATGTCCAACAGTCAAATCCACTATGATGTCTATGTTAGGAAGTTGAAAATCATCCTTAGGACATGCGAGATTTAAATCTCAAAAATTTGAACAAACACGGATGCCCCCAGATGCTTTCCCTGCAGGGACAATATTGGAGACCCATTCAAGATAATCAATAGGATGGATGAACTTTGCCTCTATCATTTTTTGCAACTCTGCTTTGACTAGGAGTGCTACCTTAGGGTGCATTTTGCGCAACTTTTGCTTCACTGGTTTGATTTTGGGATCAACTGTCAAATGATGCACAACCAAATCTGTGTCTAAGCCAAGCATGTCTTTGTATGTCCATGCAAAATTTATTTTTTCCTTTTTCAAGAATTTAATCATGGCTTTTTGTTCCTCAAGACTCAAGGTAGCAGCAACGTAGGTAATTTGTGGATTATCCTCCATTCCAAATTGATTGGAATTGTGTCCTCATTCAAAATAGGTGACTTTTCTGGTGGCAAGGATCTAAATGGCAAGTCAAGCTCTCCATCTTTTGGCACCTTTAAGAGGTTTTCACTAGAAGATGCGTACTTTATTTTATCTTTTTCTTCATCCAAAAGTGCCCTAGAAGAGTTTTCACTAGAGGATGTTTCTTTTATTTTTTGATTTTTATTTTCTTTTTCACTTTTGCAACTAAGAGAGTTGACTTGGCTACCAAAGTAGGCTTCCTCATTGTATTGGATCTGATGTTCGTAATCTCGAAGATTCTTAAGGCCAAAAAGTGCCATCACTGCTTCATTAGTTTTACAAATGTCAAGAGCTGGTGGTGTATCTTGAAGGTCCTAGTCTATCATGTCTGGATTGTTGAGAGGTAGGTCAATGGATGAAAGGTCACCTATGGTAATGGCGTGGACATAGTTATCTAGGTCATCCTCAATGTATTGGAAAGGCACTTCGAAAAATTCCTCCTCTTCAATCTCAGAATTAGGTTCAACCACACAATAGTTGTCAGCAAAGGATACCTTAGGTTTAATGGAGCCCAAACCACATCCTTAAGGATAGCTATTAGCTTGTAAGGGTTGTCTGATTCCATCTTCTTTTAGTCCAAGGCTGGTACCATGATATCCCATGTTTTTGATAATGGGAGGAGCCTTAACATACTTATCTTTGGGGAACTCCACAGGTTCATCTTTTCCATCATAATATAGCCAATCTAGAATATTATCTTCCATGTGCTCATCACTAAGTGAACCCCAATGCTCAAATGTGGTCTTGTTAATATGTACAGTCTCTTTGTTGGTAGGAGGTGGCAATTGTGAAAGTTTTCCAAAGGAATGAGGGGAGAGTGGTAGTTGTCCAATACACAAGGCATTTTCAAACTTATACTCTCCCATTCCTAAATCAGTAAAAGTAACCTTCTTCCCTGTAGCATTGACCTTAGTATCCCCCACCTTCTCTTTTCCTTTGTAGGAATTAGAATCATCATTAGCTAATTCTGACACTATTGTTGAAGGTGATTTTGTTATGGTGAGAGACTTAGGTATAACTTTGGCAAACTCACTTATTGGACAAAAATTTACTGGTGCACCTTCCAATCTTTTACAAAATGTAAAAGGAGTGGGATCCCCTGGGATTGTGATCTCTCTTCCTTGGTGAGGAAATTTTAAGAATTGATGATATGTGGAGGGTACTGCTTTGAGTGTATGTATCCATGGTCTACCAAGCAAGATGTTATATGGTAAATCCAAATCTAGGACATGACATTCGATATTTATGACAGTTGGTCCAACCTTGAGAGGTAACATGATGACTCCTTTTGATTCTCTTTCCCTTTCATCATATGCTTTTATTGTGATCCTTTTATTGATATCTAGGAGGTCTTCTTGAAGTCCCAAGAAATGGATCATTTTTAATGTACAAAGGTTCAAACCAGATCCATTGTCTATAAGGACTCTTTTTATTTTATGTTGTTGTATGAGGACTTCAATGTGGAGTGACAAATTATTGTGGGGATTAGGACCTTGTAAATATTTATCTATGAAGACAAGATGTTGTTGGGCGGTAAGAGTTCCAATCATAGCAGTGAATTGGGAAGCATTAATGTTTTCAGGAAAATGAGACTCTAAAAGAACCTTCTCCAAGATCTCTTTATGGATGGGTAATGTGGTAAGAAGCTCAAGAATGGATATTTGTGCAGGAGTCTTACCTAGTTTGGACAACACATCATAGCAAGAAGCAGGCCTTTGTGAGGTGGATGGCGCAGTAGGTGCATGTGGCATTGGTGGATTAGTGTTATTGGGAGTGGAGACTTGCAAAGTGAGTCTTTCTCATCAAGTAGTTGCATCACAATCAGCTGCTTGTAAGACAAGGGTATTCACATGAGTGTCTACCTCTTCAATGTGACCACACAAGGAGTCAAACCCACATATATCATTGGTTTCTATCTTACCACACAAGGAGTCAAATCCTGATATGTGGTTAGTAGAATAATCATAAGGAAATGCATTTGATGTGGAAGCTTGATTTGCATTGTTGGTATTGTTGTTATCATTGTTGTGATCAGGAAATGGTTTTTGGAATATCTTCAATTTAGCATTTTTAGAGGTTGGACCTCCTTCTACTTCAATTTCCCCATCATCAATAAGATTTTGGATAAAGACTTTGAGTTTGATACATTTGTTGGTGTCATGTCCTTTGATATGGTGGTATTTACAATATTTTTTTTCCCTATACCACTTTGACTTTGGTTGATTTTCATCAAAAGGACGCGTGTTAGGAAATACCATCAAGTTGTGATCCACTAATTTTTGAAAGATGGCCTCCAAAGGTTCACGAGAGTTAGTGAACTTCCTATTTCGATCATAGTCATGATTGTAGTTGTTGTTGTGTGGAAAGAATTGTGTTTAATTTTGAGATTGTTGATTGCCTTGATTGTCATGATTCAAATTATTGTTGTTTTAATTACGGTAGTTTTTTTTGTTCCCTCCTTGAAGGTTTTTGACATCAGTAACACCATCATGTGTAACACCCTTATTCTTGGACCAAAATTTGGGTTTGCTATTGTTGTTTGACTCATTGTTGGAGGATGATGAACTATAATGTTTAATGATACCTTTCTCCAAAAGTCCATTTTCAATATTCTTACCCTTTTTTACTACAGTGGCAAAGTCTTCGAGGCTAGCCATTTTCATGTGGAAAGACATTTTGGGTATCAAGTTTTTGATAAATATATCCACAAGATGGGAATCTTCAATTTTATATGGCATACGATTAGCAAGATGTCTCCACCTTTGTAGGAAGTTGGCAAAAGTTTCTCCATTTCGTTGTTTTGTGTTGCACAAGTCACTTAGTGAGGCATGGTGTTCAATGTTGTAAGAGTATTGTGCTATAAACTTTCTTGTCAAATCATTGAAAGAAGTAAAGGAGCCCTTAGGTAAATTCATTAACCACTCAAGTGTGGGGCCTCCAAGACTTCATGCAAAGAGCCTCTTAAGATAGTCATCATTGTAGGCTACTTCTTGGCATAAAATAGAAAACTCCTTGAGATGGGTGATAGGGCATGTCTCTCCTGTATACTTGTCAAATTTAGGAATTTCAAAACCAGTTGGAAATGGCACCATATTGATGGATTTATCAAATGGAAAAGGACAAATTTCCTCAAAAGAGACATCCTTCACCCCTTTGTTGTTCATGTTAAGGACCACACTTCACAATTCTTAGAGTTGTTGAGCCAAATCTTGATTGGGTTGCACTTGTGATTGTTGGGGGTTGATAAATCCACCTCCTAAATTGTAGGGAGTCCCAAATGTAGTGTGAGGTTGTGGAGGTACTCCACTTTGGCCAATGTATTGATATGCACTTGTGGGAATTGGCACAGATGTCTTTACCATAGTGGTTGGCACTTGTAAATAAGAGGAGTGCATAGGTTGTGTTGGAATTGCCATTGGTTGAGTAGGCACTTGTCTAATGCCTAAGCATCCTATAGTTGAGATTGTCAAGTTAGATTGTGGAATACTAGCTTGTGTAGTGACATTGGGCATGGCACTAATGATTTGTTGAATATGTTCTGCACTTAATTGAAATGTGAGTTGTGTCAAAGTGCTAGATGTAGGCATAGCACTAGTTGTTATCATGGTTTCTTTCCCTCTACTAGAAGTCAGAGTAGTGTTTGAAGTGGGCAATACAAGAGCACCACCTTTTGTAATTTTTCTAAACAAAGTGTTCTCATCAAAGCTCGGGGGAACATTAACACCATCCTTGACCAAATTTAAGAATATCTCAATTTTGTTTGTCCTAATGAATTTTTCCATCATTTCCACATTGTAGGGATCTGCAAGGAATGTCCTAACATCACTAGGTACATCATTAGGATCAATGGATCTTCATCTTGGTATACTTCTTCGTCATTATCCCCCAAAGTTGTGTTATGGAAGGGATCTTCTGGTTCTTGCGCAGATGTTGAGTTAGGCCTACCAAGTTTTGAACTAGAGGGAATTGTACTCCCTAATGAAGTTATGAGTGGAGGAAAAGGATTCTCCATCTCTGGTTGCCTCAATGATTCCCACAAATGTTACATGGGATTAAATGTGAACCTTCCTGATCATGTGTGTACCATGCAAGAGTGATCAAGTTAATGGGTGGAAGATTATGAAAGAAAAGGAAAATGAGGATGAGAGCTATCAACCTTATATGATCAAAGGGTCAACTACAAAAGACCTTGGTTTACCAAACGAAGTTTGATTAGAGGATAATAGTATCTTTCTCTTACCAAAGATAGTCTAGTGATCTTGTAGGCAAAATAGTATACCAAATTGTTTACTCACTATTTGGAGATGGACTTGTGATCCCCAAATAAGTAAGTGTGATTAGGATAAATGTTTTCTTATGGATGAAAGGTCTAGTGTTGCAATGTCAAAAGATGTTTCAAGGTTTAAGCTCTCTAGAAGAAAATTTGAGAATGGAAGACTAAGAGTTTGGAAAGATGGAGGTAGACGTGGAAATATGAAAGTGTTGTTATCACTAATGTAGTTAACTCAATCCTCGTTCACTGGAAATAAAAACCTTGGGTTCACTCCTAGGAAAGCAAACCAGTTTCAAATTTTTCCATTGTATTCAATTCTATCATAACGGTCTTGTCTAGCTTCTTCCTTTTGAATATCTTTGATTGCGTATCAGAATTATTTGTCACCATGTGCTAGGTTCTTCCTTTCCTTGTAGACAGGTGGTTTGGACAACTTCACTTTCTTATGTTTGACTTGGTTGACTTTATCGATCATGGCAGGAATAAACAAGACCCAAATTCCAAAAACTTTGCAATAAGATGTGACTAGACTCAGCCAATTTCAAAATGCAAACTACCAAAAGTAACTGTGAGTCAAGAAGACCTCACTTAACCTATCTCACTTAATGAAAGGTTACCTCACAATTTCACTCATTTTAGATCTTGTTTGATGTTTTGGCTTTGGTTTTTGAATGTTTGAACAAGCACGCTAAACATGCCAACAATCCTAATAAGGCTATCTCTAGGATGAACAAGGCTTATCTAAAGGGTTTCCTCGATATACATAAGGTATGTGAGGCCCAAATTTGTAGATGAAAGGAAATACTACCACACAGCTGGGGGGAGGCAGTAACCCAAATCTCCTCCTTCACTTTTCAAAGGTATAAAGTTCTTTGGGGCTTAGCCAAGAGTGACAATATTCCACTTCTAAGAGAGGTGTCTTTCAATTCACCTCCCGATTCTTATACTCTGCCAGAACACTGGAGTTGAGGTCATCCCAAGGGGTGATGAAATCCTCAAGTAGGCCCCCTAAAAAAAATAAAAAAATAAGTCCACTTATTTCTTGTGCACCCAAGATCACCCGAAGGTGCAAGGGGAGAGAATACGTAAGTGGCCTCGAGGTTTAAAAGACACTTGTTCTTTCTCAATGAAGCTTTAAGTTTTCTGATCTATGTTGAAGACACACATGATTAGACCATACAATGTTCTTTCCAACTTGAAATGCCGCCAACATAAATAACAAAGTGAGTTCGTCAACAAGAAAGTAAAGTGAGTGCGTGAAAGTAAAATGCCGAAAATAAAAATGCAAAAAATAAAGTCAATTTACCTTAGGGCATTCAAGAGTGTATGACTTCATTTTAAGTACCAAATCCAAATGTGTTCTAGCCTAGGCATACATGTCAATTTTATGCACCAATTCCAAATGTTGTCTAGCCTAGGCATACATGTCCATTATCCTTTAAAGCATTCAAGATAGTGTGAATTCTTGTTAAGCACCAAAACCAAATATTTTTTCTATCCTAAACATTCATGTCAATTTTATGCACCAAGTCTAAATGTTTGCTAGCCTAAACATTCATGTCCATTTTAAACACCAAAATCCAAATATTTGCTACTCTACACATTCATGCATTCAAATGAAGGTTTTTAATCAATACAAGTTCATTTTTCCTTAAGGTTTAAGTGATAAAAATCACCACAAATCTCCTTTAGTGATAAAAATCACTATTGGTTTTAGCTCTTAAGGTTTGAATGATAAAAATAACTACAAATCTCTGTTAGTGATAAAAATCACTATTGGTTTTGCTTTTTAGGTTTTAATTTTAATTCTTTGCATTAAAATTGTCAAGAAAAACTTGCAAGTCAATCAGTTAGTGAAAATTGTTGTTAAAAATTGCATTATTCTGGCAAAATGCAAAAATGCCAAATTACAGGTGCAGATGCTAATCCACACAGACGAAAAAACTTGGAGATGCCAAAATGCAAATGACAAAAGACACTTTGTCAGACACAGATGACAATTTGAAATACAAAGACACCAGAACATGAAGACAACAAAACAATTTCATCCACAATGCAGACAACAAAACATTGTTCCTAGACGACAGAACTAGCTATGCAGACTACGGAATAGACTTTGGAGATGATAGATTAAAGAAGAGAGATGACAGATTGGAAATGGAGATGACAAAGTGGAAATGGAGACGACAGAATGGTTTAAGCAAAAAAAGTATGGTTTTTAAACTACTGCGAAGATGCTAAAAATCGAAGACACTTGTCTATAGAGATGCTGGTCTGCGGAGATGAAAATTAGAGACAACACTGTGGACAACACAGATGACAATGCACTATTTTGTGACTGAACAAGGTTTTGTTTGAAAATTTTGGAATGAAATCAAGGACGTGGGTCCCATTAGACATGCCAAAATGTGTGCTAGAAGAAATGACCTATTGGAAACATGAATAAACAAGCAAACATTAGTTCAAAATGCATATAACAAGAATTTATCAAAGAAAAGGAAAGCTATACTAATGCTTGCTTGAGTTTTGCAACTCAAAGAAACCAATACAATCAAGCCCTCAAGCCACCTCTATAGCTCAACAAAGGCACCCATGAGAGGCCTTGTTGGTGTGTTAGGATGGGGGGAATGCTTGGTGTGCTCTCCCAAACACAATAACGTATGGAATCTCTTGAGTGGATGTGCAAGTGTGAATGAAAGTGAAACATGAACCTAAACTACATGAAATGGAGGATACTTCAAGAAATGGCTATGGAGAAAGCCATACTTGAAAGTATTCAATGGTGAAAATGTGGAATGCAAGAAAGAAACTAACTAGTTATGCAAACTAAACTAAGAACCAAATGTGATGGAGATGAGAGAATGCATATAAACTAAATTAACAATGCCAAATGAAAGCTAAATAAACTACCAAATAGTTAGTATGCACCTAGAAATTTCTATGAACTCAAACTACCATGAAATCTCTAGCATGAAAACTCAAAACTCAAAATAGCATGATAACAATGCAACAATGGGAGATGAAAAATGCTTGAGACAAGGCCTCTATTTATAGGCTCAAGAGAGGGCTTGGTGAGGTGGCATCCATGTGGCATCCACATAAGTTCCACAAGGGAGACACATGGGCTAGAGGACAAGCCATGCAAAATTCAAAAAGAGTCTTTAATGATTGAGAGGCTCAAGGTGTGCTCACACATGTGTGAGCAACCTTGGGGGAAGAAGTGGGAGATAAATGTGTAAGAGATGTAAGAGTCATAAATGAAGTGGAAGGTTTATTGGATCAAGAGCTTCTCACACTTGTGTGAGCAAACTCTTAGGAGCTAAAAAGGTGTTTAGAGAGGGATTTAGGATAATAAAGTGGGATTAAGTAGTGGGTAGGCTTAGAAAGATGAGAGTGATAGGTGTAGGCTAGGTTTAAAATTAAATTAAATATGATTTAATTTAATTATAGGTTTAGAGGAATTAATAGAGATGAAGGAATTAAATAAATAAGATTTATTTAACAAGGGAATTTATGAAGGGTCATGTATTAAATAAATTTAACACATTAGGGATGAAAGCATTCAAATTAAATTTAAATACTTGGGAAAATGAACTTATTTAATTAAAATAATTCAATTAAATAAGTAGAAGAATGTGAGCAATATAATTAATTACAATGTCACGGACAATATTAAAATTAATTAATATAGTGTTAGGGACGATTTTGAGTGTCTACACTAAAAACAATGAGCTAGAAAGGACAACAAAAAGAAAGCAAAAAGACAAAACAAAACTAGCTATAGGGTCTTCAGTAGATCTACTACTTGGTCTACAAGGGTATTCATGTTTTTTGTAGATGCCTTTAGATCATCCATTTCTTTGACTTTAGCACCCTTTGTCTTCTTTGAGTTGGCCTTGGTGTGCTTGCTAGGTCCTTGGTCATATTTCACTTCCTTGGATCCTTGACCTTTCCCTTGTTGAAATTTTTCTAGGATAGTGTTAATGTTGTTAGCGACTATCTTCAAAATAGAGAAATTCTAATTCACCAGTTTCTTAACCATCTTCTCCATATTAACCACTTTGTTATCCATACCATCCAATTTTTTTTGGAAATATTTCATTAGCTAATCCAGAGCTCTATTTTTGGCTTCAAGGGGTGGAACACATTTTATTAAATTCTTAACCTCTTTAGCATTACCAATCACCTCAGAAAGTTTATTAATATGTTATCCTAGAGTTCTCTCCCCTCTAGTAGTTTTGTTGAGCTAGTCAAATTCTTTAACAATGTCCAGCATCTGCTACTATAAACTACTAATCTCCTTCTTCATTAGCCTTGGATTGCTAAAAATCCCTTTCAAAAACCCTTGTTCATTATTACCCTTGTTATGAGTAAGGTCATCCTCATCCCCACCAACATTGTCTCTTTTACAATCAGTCTTCTCATGCCCTTTAGCATCCATCTTCCCTTCTTGAGGTGCTTTTTTTCCTTTTTCACTCCATCATCTTAATTAAAGGTTCATCATCATAAGGTATGCTTGGGGCCTTGTCCATATTCTTCCCCTTATTTTTAAAGACCTTCCCAACAATACCACTTTTCCCATTCCCCTCTTCCAACTCCTCTTCAAAATATGTATCCACATTAGAATCAATCTTATTAATCTTCCTTTTCTTCTTGGACTAGCTACCAATCTCCAATCCTTTCCTCTTCTTAACCTCAATCTTTGTAATCTCATCCTCTGTGTCTTCATCAAAATCCTCATCCTGGTCACTCCCCTCTGTCTCACATTCCACAATTTTCTTACTGAAATAGGGTTTATCCACTTTTTTTATATTTAAGGAGGTTCATAACTAGCACCATTAAACCCTTGTGATAAGCATGGTCACACCATTAAACCCTTGCGATAAGCATGGTCACCCTCAGGATCATTTTGAATAGCTAAAATTATAATACCCAATGATTTCCTGAGGTAGAAGGGAACATTAAGCCTAACCCTATGCCTAAAATGGTACCCAAATATCTTTGTAAAGCAACCATCCAAAGTTAAGTATTCAATAACAATAAACATAACAAACCTCTAGGGGCAAGATATAGAACTAGGGCTAAAATAAGAATTACCAATTTTAACTAGTCTATTATGTTCCTTTGTCATTTCTGCAAATTCCTCCATAGCCCAATTTGAAAGCTTTTTACCTCTATAAAAGTTGATCCCCTCTATGTCAAAGCCTGTAGCTTTTGCTATCATGTCCTTAGTAAACTCCATTCTGTAATTACCCACCAGAATGCTCTCATCCTTCCATGTTTTAATGAATTGATAAGTAATAGAAGGGTTACTACCTTTAAGATGATTTCAAAGCAATATATATTTATAGCAAGAAACAAAACATGTCCATCAGTTACAGGTTCCTAATTGATTAAAGACAAAAGATGATTTTGATAGTCGGAGCTAGAGGTCAGAAAGATGATGGATGACATGTTTTGATGAAGAACTATATGAATGGGCTTCCTTTATAAATGCTAGTCAACACATGGGTGCTTTGCTTTGCAAAAGCTCATTGTAGAATGAACCTCAGAGAAATTTATAATAATGAGTGTAGTGATATCCACTATATGGACTAGACTATATGCAAGATGGCTAGTCAAAGATATATTTTCATGGATTATACATGGGGTGGGTTTTATCAAGAATGGTCCAAGGATTGCACTGAATCAATGTGATGTAGCATGTGGAGGTTCCCACGTTTTATTTGAAGGTCAATAGCAACAATAACCTTCACATAAAACTACCCATATACATAGCAATTAGTCACATGGAGAAGCTTAGAGCTCGTGAATCTGTCAGCAGCCACGCGATAAACTCTTAAGTTTTTAAATCAAATAATCTCAGGTTCAAATTTTCACCCTATACCTGCAGTAGACATATAGAAGCTTGGGCCTGAATAAATTATAGAATATTTGAAGCCACAGATCTTGGAAATCTTGATATGTTTATTGGGAATATCTACATGTGAATTAGAAACTGTCAAGATGCCTTTAAATTCATGAACAATCTCACCTCTGTGGGTTGCACTAGTAATGGCAGGGTGAAGTATTCAAGCTACTGACTACATGCATGCTCGTTCAGTTCAAGATTTTCATTATGGCAGATATTTGATAAAATGTAAATTGATAAATTTGAAGCACCGAGTGGTATATTCAATTAAAAGAAGGGACACAACTTTAAAATCGCATTGTGATTAATTCATGCTATCCACCGGGTGTTCATGAATGGAGACTTAGAGAAAACCAAAAGATAGTATAATGTTTTAATAGACATTACATTATCTTTGTTTGGTAATATTACTTAAAGATCAAATGAAGATAGAAAAGGTCGATGGCAATCAGATAGTAAAAAGGGGTGTGAGTGTAATATTACCATTAAATATATTTTTGATGGAAAGTTCAGTCCATTCAACCGACATCCATGAGAAGATAAATCTAAGTGTAAAGCAAAGGCTATAGAAAACCCGAGGGTGTCTTTTCCTTCTAGGTTCTGGATCGAGCATGCATAGTTGCACTGTTGGGATAAGATTTTCTTGAAGATCCATTCAACACAAAGATACACTAATATCATCAGGATCTAGAGGTGCATTCGAGCTCAACTCACCAAAGGTGTAATGTTCAGCACAAAGAGATAAACCTACATTGGTCAGTATTTTCAATTATCTTCAATAATGCATGGAGCTTAGTACATATTAATGGTGATTCATCATACACTTCCTTGATATTTCAGCAAATAAAGGGTTGGATATATGTGAAGAATGTGGTAAAATATTTGAACATATAGTTAGGGATGAATGATGTCATAATTTCCCTTGTCAATCTCATAAAAAAATAACTAAAGTAAACTAAGCCACTAAATTGACCACTAATGTTGTTGCAGTGAAGTGTGAAATTGTCTTAAGCCTTGTATCATCAAGGAGTGGGCACAAGCTACTTTTTTTTGAAGCTCTCAGTAAAGGTTTAGATAAGGAGATGGAGAGAGACCCTACAGCTCACGTCCATGGAGAAGATGTGAGTCATTACACAGATGCATATAAAGTTACCAAAGGAATGGCAAAAAAATATGGCAATTTTAGAGCAACTTGATACAGAAGATTCTAGATGAAGAATATATATAGATATATGTTGTGAGAAAAGAGCAAAAATGGTTCAACCAAGTTCAGATTTACTCATGAAGGATTACTTATAACACCTTGGCCCACTATAAAGTCTTAACGTTATATTTTCCTCTTTAAAGTGGTGATTATAATGTGAACAACATTATATGTATTAATAGTATCATAAAGAAAGTCGATCGAAGGGAAAGAGGAATTTATAAAGACACGAGAATAAATAGAAGGGAAGTCATAAAAATCTTTCAAGAATCAATTATGGAACCAAATAATTGCACGGGAAATGGGAAAAAGGGAGGAAGGCTTATTTATAGAGGAACTTTTCACAGCAAAGGGGTTCCATTGGTTCCATTCTGGCTTCTTCCAGACTGCAGACTTTGAGCTTCAGGCAAGGAGGAGATCTTGCAAAACTGTTCTATTTTTCTTGAGAGGATGCGAGAGGCAGAGCATGGGCTTTTTCCTACTTTTCTTTCTTTTCAAGACTGTGTGCATGATATGGAGATAGGATTTTGATTAGATGATGTAATATGTTGAAAGGAGTTTATGTTTTTCTTTAAAATAGTGATTTTCCTGTAATTTGTAAAAGGGTCTTTGTAGTCTTTTACATTTTTTTTTTATTTTTTTTATTAGACTATAGGAATTGAGTGCAGAATGCCCCCCCCCCTATAAACTACAATGCGCCAGGTAAACTTTTTAACATGATCAGTAGCGCTAGCACGACACGCCCATTGATACCACGGGGACGAGGGAGACTAGAACCCATGACCAACCCCCTGCAATAGGGAAGATTTAGCCAACCAAGCTAGGGCCCCTGGCCTTTGTATTCTTTTACATTAAGAGAAGGGAGACTGGGGGTAATTATATCAGAATGTGATTATGGTGTATTTTCCTTCCACTGATCATGATCTTGGCATCATTTTTAGTTTTCTCTAAAATACATGCTAATGTCATTGTTTTCTTGTTGCACCATCTTTCAAAACATCTTTTAAAGCTCTAAATTTTTAATCCTCTCAAGAGGATGGAGGATATATTTTTGTTTACATTATGTAATGTAGTGTACAACAAATTAACTTTGTGTAATCTGCTATATTCTGTTTCCTTTCTTTTCAATTATTAAGTCTATGTGTCTACTCTGTGTTTACGGGTAGATGTTTGATATTCTTTCATGCTTTCTGATAAAAGTACCCATGTTTAATTCATTGAATATCTTATACAGGGAGCTGTACCTAATAAAATTCAAAGGAAGGTTATCAATCCCATGATAACCTATCCAACTGTTGGTGTTAGTTTCTTCTTTCATTTGGGCATTCAGGGTTAGATTTGTGTGCATTTCTTTGAAGGACAATGTATTCACTAACAAATTTTTGGCGACTCTACTAGGGATCGAAAGTGAAGATCAGTATCAACATTTGTTTCCTCAGTTTTCTTATTATCTTTGTGTGTAGGAGATTGGCGACTCTATTGCAAAGACCATGCTGACCATAAAAGTCATGAGGAGATTAAGGCCAAACCCTTCTCTCCCTAAACTTTATCAAATGGATGATAAAGTATTGCATGAGTTTGTGGACAGCTTTAAAGAAAGAATTTCTCAAGGTGTCCAGAGCAATATACCCATTGAAGATGATGACCTGCCTTGGCTATTATGGAAAAACCTCTATGCTAGGTATCATAAACTGAAAGATTTGGGAATACACAAGAGAAAAGTTCAGTAGCTTGAAGAAGAATTGGATGTTGGCAACAAGGAAGTCCCAGTGATTTCATCTCATTTTATATCATGCAATTTTTTAGTCTTTAGTGAAGAAGAAATCTAGCCAGAGTTACTCTAGCATCTTGTTGATCCAGTTTTACAAAAAGAGAATACTCCTGACAACACTAGAGTAAGGGTAAGCGATAATGGTGAAATCTTGTCCGAAGATCTTTCTTCATCTCATACAAAAATTTGTAAATTAGAAAGTCATGGTGATTGTTCTTTTCTTGAATATTCTATTGAGATACTTTCTCTGAGTGCCTTATCTAAAAATGAATCTTTAAATACCACAAAAGATTATGAGGGTATTAATCCTTTGAAGGAGAATTTATAAAAAGAGTCTTTACTTGAATCTTTTCATCTTGAATATTTTGCAACAACGAACCTTGTAGATGATGTTTCTTTTAATGGAGATGTATTCAAATCTTTTTCTCCACATCTTAAGAGTCTCAGTTTTAACTATGTTGATAATCTCCCGATTTTCGAAGTTCCTATTGATGAGAAAGTTGACAACTTGCCTCCGGATTTTCAATCTTTCACTTTTGATGTTGATCATTTTTCTTTAGAAAACCTTCTTGATAAAAAGATTCAGGATAGTATGCAGCCTGAGACTGAACTTCTTATTTCTATTAAGAAAGAAGATGATTCCTTATGCTTGCAAACTAATAATCAGCATGTGCAAAGATTGTTTCAATTTGATGATGAAATCTGCAACTATGACAAGGTAAAAGTGCATGAAGAAGAGTTTCTTTTTCATTCTGAAAATGTTGAAATCAACACTCAGCCTGTAAACTACCCAACTGAAGCATGGAAAGAAACATCACTTGATCAACAAGAAGAAATCATTGCCAAGTTCTTGTTATATCTTCAGTCAAAAGATCTCTCTCAAAAAATTCCTTTTGATGGTGATTCATTCTTCCATAGAAATGAGATAAAGATACCTCTAGATGAAGACACCTTTGCTGAATTTCTTGTTGAGAAAGAAGAATATGAAGCTGGCCTTCAATCTAGTGGTGGAGAAGAAGAAATCATTAGTACATTTTTTTCATCACTTAAGATGGATCATTTCTTGGATGATGCCTCAGGTACTTGTTCAAAATAGTTTCAGAATGAAGTATTTATTGGCAATTTTCCTTTTCATCCATCTATGCATAATGCTGCTGATTTGTGTGATGCTAAGATATGTAATGACACTCTAAGAAAGGAAGGGGATGGAATTCATGATACATTTGATGAAAACTAGTTCACTAAAAGAAATGAAGAAGGCATACATCTGAAAGTTGATCCTATGTTGAAGGAGGCATCATTATGGCTGCAAATTGATCATGCACGAGAGTTGAATCTACATGAAAATGTTCATGAGGATTGCACATTATCCTTTGGTGAAGCTTTTTCATTTCATGTTCTTCAGTTTGAGGTAGAATCAAATCATGCCATTGTGAGAGATCAATTCTTAAGTGGAGATGAATACTATGATGAGTTATGGCTCTTTGGAAAAGAGAGGTGGATCAACATATGCATGCACATTGCCAACTCAAAGTTTGGCATTGAAAGGGTCATCATCAAGCAATGGTTTGGAGCCATTTCATTGAGGTATGCTTTGCTGATTTGAAAAGGCTCCTACTTCTCCCAGCTGGTAAATGGATTTACATGAACCCTTTCTTTCTTCTAGTTCTCATGGTAGGTTCCCTTCCTACATTTGTAAATACTATAAATAGGTTTTTGTTGTGCATAGTGTAGTTTGAAATAATGTGCAAGCCTCATGCTTGCTAGTAGTTTAGGTTTTGGTTGTTGGTTTTGTTTGTTGGTTTTTCCCTGCTCCCCTCCACCCTCTCTGCAAATAGCTCCTAGTCTTCTCTTCTTGTTGACTCTATTTGCCCATGGATAAGGCATTGTTCTTCTCCCAGAGATTGTTGGAGTTCTTTGATTTTGTATCAAAATTAGTCCCGCAATTAGAGCCCCTGTTAGCACCTGATATGGACACAATTTTAAAAATTCAAGTGTAGAGTTTGAACCACTTCAAACT
Source organism: Cupressus sempervirens (assembly GCA_028749045.1). Lineage (NCBI taxonomy): Eukaryota > Viridiplantae > Streptophyta > Pinopsida > Cupressales > Cupressaceae > Cupressus > Cupressus sempervirens. Next base: position 892,247,670 of record CM053789.1, read on the forward strand.
GAAGTTTGAAGTAGTCCAAAATGGTTCAAAGCAGTTCAATGGTTCAGTGGACTCATCCTATAGGTTCAATACAAACAAAGTTTAGACTTTGGGTTCAAAATGTAGATTCATTAACCAGAAAAGTTCAAAGATTAGCCCCAGTCCATGATTCAAGATGCAGGGATAGGATATTTAGAGGTCATAGTTTGGAGACACTCCTCATCCAGAGAATAAAATATCATCATAGTGGAGCTTCAAAATTCTGTTCAGTGGTTTAGAGTTGATTCAATTTGTTTGAAGTCACAAGTTCAAGTACATAGTCTGAGTTTAAATTCAAATGGTTCAATTCAAAGATCATTATTTTCAAGGATAGAGGGTTGTTTTAGAGTGTATGGGATTATCATCAAAACCTCATGTGTGATGATTCAAAAGTTCTTAATATGGAAGTGGTCATAGTCATTCTTGGAACATCTTATGATTTGTAACTCCCTTATAATCAAACTTCATAATTCCAAATGAAATGAAGATGATTTCAAAGCAATATATATTTATAGCAAGAAACAAAACATCTCCATTAGTTATAGGTTCCTAATTGATTGAAGACAAAAGATGATTTTGACAGTCGAGGCTAGAGGTCAGAAAGATGATGGATGACATGTTTTGATGAAGAATTATATGAATGGGCTTCCTTTATAAATGCTACTCAACACATGGGTGCTTTGCTTTGAGAAAGCTCATTGTAGAATGAACCTTAGAGAAATTTATAACAATGAGTGCAGTGATATCCACTATATGGACTAGACTATATGCAAGATGGCTAGTCAAAGATATATTTTCACAGATTATACATGGGGCGGGTTTTATCAAGAATGGTCCAAGGATTGTGTTGGTGTTTTAAAAAGTACTAAAACTACTAAGCGACAAAAAGCTTGATACCAGAATGATAGTACATACACAATCTAAAGACTAGCCTATTCTTATCACCAATTGCATATGTAAGGTATTTGGACCCAACTTCAACAAAACCACAAATGGTTTTCTACTCTTTTGGCTCTGCAAAACCAGGGTGGGTATACCCAGGGATGGTTCAAATATGAAACGACTATATGAGGATTATTCTTAGTTTCATTCTAATTCTTATTTCAAAATCCTCAAATATATATAATTCATACTAATCTTGCCAAACACATCCCATAAACAGATATGGCCAAGAAGTCTTCTATAGATCTGCAGATGTTTTCAACAACAATGGCTAACTGAAGCTAAAAAGATTTCATGCAAACAAGTGCTGGCCAACTTTGAAGATCTACAGGAAATAAAAGTAAAATTTGATTTGATGATGTATTTGAACAACCATTTGTAAGATACTTCTCTTTTAGCTGAAATAACTTGATCAGTGCCTAATCCATTGGGGTTTCAGAGTCTATAGCAAAATTTAAGATCTAATTTGTTGCCTTACAACAAATTGTATCAGCAGTTCTTATCAGAATTTATCATTCAAAATCCTTTTCAATACTTAAGAAATCTTATCACATTCATCAAAGCTTTTACTTAATCCATTGAATTAACAGCAATGATAGATGGATATACAACCTAACTAGATTGCCTTCAATTGCACAGGCTTTTACTCATACAACAGCAAGATAGCTAAGTATTGAGCAGGAGACAAAATTTAGAAAGAATTAATATAGGGATAGTTCATAGTTTGTATTCATTTCCTTTGAAAATGGTACATCTTTTACAATAAACTCATAATAGCCTTCAAAAATAAACACAATTCATTCTATCTTCATATATTCTCAGAAAAAACTTGACAGAGAAACACATTACAAACTTGTCTTCAAAATTTGGACCAAAAACTAGACTACGCACAATACTTAGAAGAAAAGAATTCGGACCCTTCTTTAGCCTTGGGATCTCACTTAAATAGTGTGAGATGCAACAAGCTTCAGGCTAAACAAATGATAGGTGTCCTTCTAAAGACAGGAACAAAATAACAGAAAGGTTAATTACAACAAACAATTCTTGGTGGGTCCCTTTCTGTTATGCTTCTTATTTGTTGAGATACAAATAAAAACAATCTGATCTTACAATCAATCTTCATCCTCAGAGTAAGTATCCATGAGGTTTGAAAGTGATGTGTTGTCTTCATTTATCTGTAAATTTACTTCAGCCTGGGGAGTTTTTGTGTCCTCAGTATTAACTTCGGGGGTGATTGTTACTTTTTCACCTTCTTCCTCATCATCTTCTGAGATTTGTTCTAGAAACTGACTTTTCCATTTATTAAAAACATCATCCTCTGGCCAATCAAAACTTTGAGCTTCTCTTTGTATCTTTATTAAAGAATTTACACTTTCTTCTAAATCATCAAATTCTTTCTTCATAGCAGTATAAAACAACTGTATTTTTACTAGCTCTTCACTTGTATTTGCCCAGAACCAGTGGCCAGCCTCACTCATAATGTTTATTATTCTTTCATTGAATAACTCATCTATCTCCCTGTTCCATTTTTCCTTTACCTTTAATGTATCAACAGATTCTAAAGCACAAGAAAATAGGGTGAATTTTTCAGCAATATATTTGGAAAAATAGAGTGTTAATCTTCTCTGTAAAGAATCTCTTTTATCACCAAAATTCTCTAGCTTATTTAACAAATCAAAAATCTTCTCAACTTGGTGATAAGGCATTTGGACTGAAGATATACATATGATTTTAATATCATTATTTCTCTCCCTCCATTTCTAAGCTAGGGATGTCAGTCTATCCTTTTCTTTATTCAACTCATCCAAAAAGGTTATAATTCTTATCAACTGATCATAAAAAGTTGACCATTGTATTTTATCCCTCAAATATATTACGCCCTGCTTTAACTTTTCTTCATATTGATTTTTCAATTTTATCTGCAACTCATGCAACTTTATTTTTTCTTCTTCAAATTCCTCTACAGTATAGAATTGTGGCCTTTTAGGGGTGTCAAGTATTTCAATGATAGGGGTTGATCCAACAAATGACTGTGGAGGGTACATAATTCTAGGCACACTGGATTCTCCCACCTTTCTTTTCCCAAGTATCTTCTCCAATTGAGATACCCTGTTTTCCAGCTCAATTCTCTTTTTTACTTCTTGATTGTAGGCATCCACCACTATTTCATACTTATTCTGCAAATCAGTCATTTCCTTTTCTTCTCTCTCTGCAGTGGCCAAGGAAAATTTAGAGTAGTCTACATTCATGTAGGCTACCTGTACATTTGAAGTATCAGCGACCCTCCTCACAATGATATTCCCTGTTAGTCCTAAATCATCAGGCTGTAATGGAGTAGTCCTGGATCCTCTTCTTAATGACGACATAACAAGGGCAGCTTGATCATTACTGAATGTTGTCCCTAAGAATTCCTTTTTATCTGGATCCTGTAATCCTATATTATTTGATACAGAATTAAAAATTAATGCATCAGCAATATCCCAATTGGGCAATAATAAAATATTTTCATTCTTCACCATCTGTCTACCCTCGTCAGGGGTTATATTTTGGAATTCCTGTATCATCTGTTCTTTTATTTGATTTTGAATGGAGGCTTCATCCATTTCTGGATGTTCTGCTTTCATATCCCTACACCTTTGTTCAAAAATTTGCATGTTTGCCCTCCATGAAAACTGATGAAAAGCCCTAGATTTAACAAAACTGTTATCAGACAAAAATTGTTGACTGGCCTGCTCCAAAACAGGGTCTAATTCCCTTCCTCTGAAATCTGCTACAGTCAATTCAAAACTTGGCACAGGAGGCTCCTAGGGGTTCCCTTCATCAATTTCTGCTTGAGTGACAAAAACTCCTCCTTGCGACCCCATTTGTTCGATTTGCTCATTGGTGAGCTGCACTTCCTCAATTCTCATTGGAGTTTGGGAAGGTGAGTAACCTTCATCATGGGATTCTTCTTCCCTTATTATTTTTCTTCTTTTGGGAGAAGGTTCAGGGGGTCTTTCTTCAAGGACAGTACTAGTAGATTCAATTACCTATTTTTCTTTGTTTACCATGGGCATCTGCTCCCGAATAACAGTATATCTTGTCCTCTTTTGGACAACCAGTGGACCTACTCCTATGTTAGGGGTGGACCTCCATTATTTCTGAAAATGTACTCATGAGTTTATTTAGCCTATCTGCATTATTTGCAGCATTATTAAGAGGACTGTAATCTTTGTCAAAACAATTAATGAATTCCAAAACTTTTGAATAGACTCTCCATATTTCTTTCTTTGTTTCTTGTTCCTAGATAGAATATTCATTCCTTATTATATCTTTGGGGAAATAAAATTCATGTTGACTTGGAAGAAGCTTGATTCTATGTCTAAGAGCAGAATTAAAGAAGTCTTCTATGTCACAAAAATGAGCATGAGATACTGCCATCTTATACTGATCCAAAAATTTGTAGAGGAAGATCCACCCTTCTTTAGTGATTACAAACTGATGAGCTATAGTGCAAGTAGGAAAAATTGATCCTATTCCTCTTTTGTGCAAAAAGGTTTCCTCCACTCCTCCCAACTGCCATAAAAATTCAGCTACCCCTACCTTTAAAGGTACCTGATAGGGTAGCACATGGGGTGTCCCTTTGAAACCATAGACCCTAATGATAGTTGAGACTGGATATGGGATGATATCTCCCCAATTATGTGACACTTTTAAATTGTGGGGTCTATCCATAGGCCTAAAAAGATGCATTAGTGCTTTAGGAATTATGGGATTATCACTCAATATGAGGCATCTTAGTTTAGAAGCAAAATGCCTATCAAATCTAACAAAACTAGCATTTTCTGCCTCCCAAGTCATGTCTGCACTCCACAATTGAACTAGTAGTGCCTCCCCCTCTTGTTCCCTATTTAAAACCATTTCTTTAGCGAAAAATGTAGCCCCCTTAAAAAGAAACATATGCATCAATAGGGAATACTGACCCCAGACCTTTTCCACCTTGCCCTTTGTAATCCCCACCAATCCATTGTGAATCTCATTAGCCATGTAAGATGCAAAATCAAAAATTATTTCTACACCGAAAGAAGAGATTTGGGTGATCATATACATGAAGCTCACTGGAATAAAATCTTCTTCACCCTCTCCGAAGACTCTACACAGGGTCCTGTATATTTCTACTGCCCTGGCATTAAAGCATGATTTCTTGAAAGGTTCTTTAGAAGATGATGTTATTGCTGGTAGATTTCCAATCTTACCTATGTGGGCTTTCAATGCACCTTGTCTAACTATATCCCTTTTGGACATATATTCTTTTTCTAACTCTATCAAATTAATGGGCACATGATACATGGTGAGAGGTCCCAGACTGAAAACCTTCCTAATTTCTTCTGGACTGATGGTAATTAAAACCTCACCATCCATTCTTCTCACTACCTTAGCGGCTGGATCATAGCTTTTCACTACAGTTTCAAGCAGGTCATAATCCATAAACACACTGGGAACAACAAGCTTTCCAAGGTCAAAATTCCATATATTGGCATGAGGGGCATATAATTTCCTCTCTGCAAACCATTTTTTGAACAGACTCAAACCAGTTTGAGAAGTCTGAGTATCCTGAACCCAATTACCCTTATCATAAATTCCATCAGCTACCCTTAGCCTAGGGTTTAATGAGGTTAACCTCTTAACTTGTGATGTCTCTACAGTAGACTCAGGAAGCAACTCAAGCAAATCATCATGCACATTCCTATCCAAATAATTTACTGCACCTGAAAATCCCTTCTTTGGAGGCATCTTGGACTTATTTTTCACAGAACTGGAAATCCTACGAGGATTATGGTAGTATTACTTACTTGAATTTTGTCTTTGTTTTCCTCTGTATTTCCACAAACTTTCTGCGAACAGACAACTTCAGAATTTCTATCAGGCTTTGGCACACTTTCCTTTAGTAATTGCTTCTGCACAAGGATGGCTTCAAATCTTTGCTCGCATGAGATGAAACTGATGAAAACTCTCTGTATTATACTCTATTTTTTCTCACGGACGATGCTTTCATGTCTAATTAATACAAGGAGTGGCACTACATTTTGTGTTTAAAACTGCGTCGTCAATCTTTAAGGATCCTATGATCATGTGATACGGAAAGAACAACTAGGAGTTGCATTTGACATGTCAGTCACTTTACCCAATGAGAACTTACCACGTATATCATTCTTTCCTTGATGGTGCTTGTATCTAGACCCATTGACATTTGAGGACACGTGTCAGCATGTCGCTACTTTGTTATGCATAAAAAACAAGTCTAATTTGAAATCAATCAAATGATATGCCACTAGGTTTTCTCGAAAAGAAGGCGATGGGCCCTACTCGCTATGTTGCTATAATTATCTCCCTTGCAACTCTTCATAGTGAAAAAGCGATAGCCGTTGATCACATACTCAATCAAGGGTGAGGAAACTGCGTAGGGTCTTCTGATTCATACTCGCTATGTCGCATGGTTTAAAGAATATGCAATTTTGCATAGCGAGGTAGCGAGGACCGTTGATTCTGTTTCGAGCTGACATTTAGGATCTCTTTGCTTATTCTAACAGAAAGGCATTAATGAAAACAAAGATCTCTGCATAGCTGGCGCCTGTCAAAAATTTATTGTAGTCCTAAGTATCATTCCATGTCACCAAAGGTCACCGCCGATCTTTCTTTTTTACGAGGCCTCGCTACTTCGCTAACGGTGAAGTATCTAATTTTTTTGATAGCAAGGTAGCAAGCTCCGACGTTTTGAAGAATTCCATACCAAAAAATGCAAGGGGCAGAAGATAATAATTGCTATTACTTAAACTGCTTTTGACAACGGCATTTATCACTTGTCACGCCACCTGGTGAAGTCGAGGCACCGGCAAAATGTAACGTCACCACCCCTTCAGACTTTACGGGACCTCATTATTTCGCTAACGATGAAGTGTCTAATTTTTTTGATAGCGAGGTGGCGAAGCGTCGGAAAAATCATCATTCCGATTCCATTTTTAGATATTTTACTGGGTCCCCTTTTCCTGTTTGGATGGTAGTTGCAACGTGTACCTGCATAATAAATCATTCAGAAAACCAATGTCCGACCACCGTATCTTCACTTTGCGATCTCGCCTTGTAAAAAAACTCAGCACTCGCTACCTCGCATGGCTTAAAAAGCATGTAATTTTTCATAGTGAGGTAACGATAGCAGTAGATCTGCTTGGATCTGACAGTTAGAACGATTTAGAAAAAGGGAATCTCGGGGAAACAGAAAATTTAGAATGGACAGAATATTCTTCTCATTTGAAAATTTAAAAGTTTCGCGCTCGACAATTAATGAACAGATAGAACATAGGGTTTTCATGAGTTTTTTCTTATGGATGGATTACCCAGAAAACCTATGTTTCAAAATAAATTTCCTAACTTTTCTATAATTTAACAAAAACTTCTGTTGCACAAAAAGTCAGACCAACAGATTGCACCGAATCAGTGTGATGTAGCACATGCAGGTTTGCACATTTTATTTGAAGGTCAACAGTAACAATAACCTTCACATAAAACTACCCATATACGTAGCAATTAGCCACATGGAGAAGCTCAGAGCTCACAAATCTGTCAGCAGCTGCATAATAAACTCTTAAGTTTTTAAATCAAATAATCTCAGGTTCAAATTTTCTTCCTATACTTCCGATAGACATATAGAAGCTTGGGCCTGAATCAATTATAGACTATTCAAAGCTGCAGATCTTGGGAATCTTGATATGTTTATTGGGAATATCTACATGTGAATTAGAAACTATCAAGATGCCTTTAAATTCATGAACAATCTCACCTCTGTGGGCTGCACCAATAATGGCAGGGTGAAGTATTCAAGCTATTGACTGCATACACGCTCGTTTAGTTCAAGATTTTCATTATGGTAGATATTTGATAAAATGCAAATTGATAAATTTGAAGCGTCGAGTGGTATATTTAATTAAAAGAAGGGACGTAACTTTAAAATCGCATTGTGATTAATTCATGTTATCCACTGGGTGTTCATGAATGGAGATTTAGAGAAAACCAAAAGATATTATAATGTTTTAATATACATTACATTATCTTTGTTTGGTAATATTACTTAAAGATCAAATGAAGATAGAAAAGGTCGATGGCAATCAAATAGTAAAAAGGGCCGTGAGTGTAATATAACCATTAAATAGATTTTTGATCGAAAGTTTAGTCCATTCAATCGACATCCACGGGAAGATAAATCTAAGTGCAAAGAAAAGGCTATAGAAAACTTGAGGGTATCTTTTCCTTCTAGGTTTCGATCGAACATGCATAGTTGCACTGTTGGGATAAGATTTTCTTGAAGATCCATTCAACACAAAGATACATTAATATCATCAGGATCTAGAGGTGCATTCGAGCTCAACTCACCAAAGGTGTAATGTTCAGCACAAAGAGATAAACCTGCATTGGTCAGTATTTTCAATTATCTGCAATAATGCATGGAGCTTAATACATATTAATGATGATTCATCATACACTTCCTTGATATTTTAGCAGATAGAGGGTTGGGTATATGTGAAGAATGTGGTAAAATCTTTGAACATACAGTTAGGGATGAATGATGGCATAATTTCCCTTGTGAATCTCATAAAAAAAAATTGAAGTGAACTGAGCCACTAAATTGACCACTAATGCTATTATGATGAAGTGTGAAATTGTCTTAAGCCCTGTATCATCAAGGAGTGGGCATGAGCTACTTTTTTTTGAAGCTCTCAATAAAGGTTTAGATAAGGAGATGTAGAGAGACCCTACAACTCACGTCCATGGAGAAGATGTGAGTCATTACACAAATGCATATAAAGTTACCAAAGGAATGGCAGAAAAATGTGGCCACTTTAGAGCAACTTGATAGAGAAGATTCCAGATGAAGAATATATATATATGTATGTTGTGAGAAAAGAGTAGAAATGGTTCAACCAAGTTCAAATTTACTCATGAAGGATTAATCATAATACCTTGGCCCACTATTAAGTCTTAACATTATATTTTCCTCTTTAAAGTGGCGATTATAATGTGAACCACATTATAAGTATTAATAGTATCATAAAGAAAGTGGATCAGAGGGAAAGAGGAATTTATAAAGACACCAGAATAAATAGAAGGGAAGTCATAAAAATATTTCAAGAATTAGTTATGGAACCAAATAGTTGCACGGGAAATGGGAAAAAAGGAGGAAGGCTTATTTATAGAGGAACTTTTCATAGCAAAGGGGTTCCATTGGTTCCATTCTGGCTTCTTCCAGACTATAGACTTTGAGCTTCAGGCAGGGAGGAGATCTTGCAAAACTATTCTATTTTTCTTGAGAGGTTGTGAGAGGCAGAGCATGGGCTTTTTCCTTCTTTTCTTTCTTTTCAAGACTATGTGCATGAGATGGAGATAGGATTTTGATTAGATGATGTAATATGTTGAAAGGATTTTCTGTTTTTCTTAAAAATAGTGATTTGGCTATAATGTGTAAAAGGGTCCTTATAGTCTTTTACATTCAGAGAAGGGAGATTGGAGGTAATTATATCAGAATTGTGATTATGGTATATTTTCCTTCCATTGATCATGATCTTGGCATCATTTTTAGTTTCTCTAAAATACGTGCTAATGTCACTGTTTTCTTGTTGCACCATCTTTCAAAACATCTTTTAAAGCTCTAAATTTTTAATCCTCTCAAGAGGATGGAGGATATATTTTTGTTTATAGTATGTAATGCAGTGTACAACAAATTAACTTTATGTAATCTGCTATATTTTTTTTTCCTTACTTTTCAATTATCAAGTCTACGTGTCTACTCTGTGTTTACAGGTAGATGTTTGATATCCTTTCATACTTTTTGGTAAAAGTACCCACATTTAATTCATTGAATATCTTGTACGTGGAGCTATACCTGATAAAATTTAGAGGAAGGTTATCAATCCCATGATAACCTATCCAACTATTGTTGTTAGTTTGTTCTTTCATTTGGGCATTTAGGGTCAGATTTGTGTGCATTTCTTCAAAGGAAAATATGTTCACTAACACATCCTTTAAAAAAATCTTGAATAGTAATGGAGGAGACCCAAACCAAATCCAACAAACCATATATCCTTTCCCATAACCTTTTAGTATAAGAGTAGTGAATAGTTAGATGATTAACTGACTCTTCCGCTTCCTTGCAAAGATAGCACCTATTTACAAAATTCAAACCTCTCTTAACCAAATTATTAGTGGTTAGAATTTTATCCTACAAAAGAGTCCAAAATAAATGTTTACTTTAGGTGTAATTCCTTTATACCAAGCTTTAGCCCAACAAGGTGCCTGATATTCCTCAAAAGCATTGGTATATAAAGAAAAAATAAAGAACAATCCATTGGGATTATACTTTTGTATTAAAGTATCCTCTTTTTGAATTAAAAAGACAACATTCAAGATTTTGTTGAGATAATTAAGATTGATATCCATTCTATTGAGGTTAACCCATTTTTCCTCTTCCATATAATCAACAACAAAGATCCCAAACAGGTTCTTGCATTGATCCATAAATCCATTCCACCACTGATCAGAACTAAGGGGATGATCAAGAATCTAGATATCATCCCAAAAATGAATATTCCTACCATTTCTAGCCTTCCATCAAACTCCTTCAATTATAATCTACTTATTTTTCTGAACATGTTTTCAGGTTTTAGAACCCCCTTGGGAAACCTCATTAGTAAGGAAGAGGTTAAACCCAAGATTCTCTCTATTATATTAATTCCAAATGTCTCTCCATTCTCCCTCCTCTTGATGCCATCACCAAATAATCTTAGCAAGAAGAGAATTGTTCATTGTTATAACCCTTTTGAGACCAAGACCACCTTTTTTGATAGGCATACAAACTTTTTCCTAAGCAATTAAAGCCATTCTTTTCTTCTTTTCTATACCCATCCATAAGAATTGTTTCTGAATCTTCTTAATTGTTAATGAAAACTTGGTAGGAATCTAAAACACACTCAAGGCCTACAAAGACAAACTTTGTAAGATGGATTTAAGAAAAATTACCTTTCTAGCCTGGGTAAGGAGGAATCCTTTCTAGCCAACTAATTTTTAATGGATTTTGTCGATCAAAGAACTCCAAAAAGTCTCAAGAGGGTTGAGACAGAGAGGTAACCTAAGATATGAACCCCAAAAGGTACCAATCTTACAGCCAATGATTCTTTTAATTTAATTTTGTCTATTTTCATTGACATTGATAAAATAAATCACACTCTTGTTCCAATTTATAATCTAACTAGTAGTTTGCCCATAATCTTCAAGAACTTTCTTACTGTTTCTTGCATTTCTCACAGAAGCTTCTCCCATAACAATCGAGTCATCCACAAATTGCTGATGAGAGTAAGTAAGATTCTTAGAGGAAGGTCTAAGCCCAAAAAATTCCCCAAAGTAACCATTTTTTCCACATGTCTACCTAAACATTCAACCATAAGAATGAAAAGGATAGGAGAGATTGGATCTCCTTGTCTTAACCCATGGGAGGCTTGGAAGAAAGGGGTTGGAGAACCATTAACCAGCACAGGGAAAGTGGTAGAGGAAACCAATGAAAAGACCATCTCCAAACATCTCTAATTAAATCCAAAAGCTTCTAGACCACATTTTAAAAACTTCTAGTCCACCCTATCATAAGCTTTTGATAAATCTAGCTTAAGGAGGAACCCCTCTTTCTTAGATTTGGTAAGGGAATGGATATTTTCATGCACTGTGATGATAGAATCCAAAATCTTCCTGCAAGGAACAAACCCATTTTGTTGTCTAGAAATCAGATTAGGAAGCAAAGATAAAATTATGAGAGTAATAACTTTGGATATAACCTTGTAAAAAGAGTTACAAAGACTAATTGGTCTAAAATGATCTAAAAAATTAGCCCCGGGTTTTTTGGGAATCAGAGCTAGAAAGGTACCATTCAATTCCTTTAGTATTTTCCTAGACCTAGAGAACTCTTTCACTCCACTAAAGATATCCCCTTGAATAATGTGCTAGTACTTATGAAAAAAGAGGAAGGGGAATCCATCTAGACCAGGAGCTTTGTCTCCTTCAAAGGAAAAAGCTACCCTTGTAATTTCTTCATTGTTGGGGATAGCAGTAAGTTTTTTATTTTGTTCATCGAAAATGCAATTTGGGATACAATCTAGAAACATCTTTTTCTTGTCCTTATCTAGATTAGGATCAATCTCTAGTAAATTACTAAAAAATTTCATGGCTTCCCTTTTGATTGCTTCATCATCATTAGTAAGACCCCATGAACTTTAAGCCTAGAAATCATGTTTACCATTCTATGCTTCAAAGTAGTCACATGAAAATATTTAGTATTTTGATTCCCCTCACTCAAAAAAAATCTTCTAGATCATTGTCTCCAATATATCTCTTCCTTAGTAATTATATTGTGCATTTCAATAATTTTCAAAGTTTCCTCCTTCCTAGACACATTCTCATAGCCCTCAGCCTGGATGTTGTCTTGAATTTCTTTGGTCTCCTCCAAAATCCTCCTTTTTTTGTCAAAGATGTTCCCAGAAGTCTCCTTATTCCATCTTTTGATATTTTTTTAAAACATTTTTCAACTTTATGGAAACTTTTAACATAGTTGTTTCCTCCACATGGATGTCCCACCATTCTTTTATAAGGTTTTCCAGCCTAGGATGGAGAGTCCACATTTTCTCAAATCTAAAGGGATAGTTCTTCTTACTTGTAATAGGGTCATTTAAGAGAAAAGTGGGGTAGTGATCTATGCCCACTCTAACTTGTGCAGAGAGGGAACATTTTGTACTTCAAAAACTAGTCATTACTAATAAGGGCTCTATCCAACCTTACTTGGATTAGGTCCTTCCCTAATCTTCTATTAGTCCAAGTATAATTCACTATTGACAATTAGATAAAAAAGATATGTAATTTTTGTCATTTATGGAAACACATAATGTACATGTTTACAAGAAGCCTCGAAAATAAAGATACTTAGTTTTTGGTACTTAAAAAATTGTCTAAGTATGAATTTGGTTTACAACAGTGTATTGTTTTGTATGTAAGTTGTTACTGATGTCATATTTTGACTAGAAAAGTTAGATGGAGATAGTATACATGCTGATGATGATGTGTATAACCTTGAACATCAGTATAGACTATATGGATAAGAGATATTTGTGTTTTACTAGTGAAACAAGATAGTGAAATTAAAGGAAAGGAATTGTTTTGTTTACAAAATAATTACTTGATCAATTAGGGCTGACATCCTAGATGTTTATTCTAAGTTGGAAAAGTATATTCTAATCTTAGCCAACCTAGTAGTAATTTGTGAAAATTTGTGGAATTTATGGAAAGGACATCTTGGAAAAAGAAAGTGAAGCATTGTGTGCTAGTGTGATATGTGAACTTTCTATGAAGGAACTTATACAAAGTTGATTTTGTGATCCGAGATCAAACTAAGGAAGAATATATATTCCTAGAAAGACTAATTACTTATTTGGGTAGTGAGATCTTCTTGTAATTGGAAGTGCATGTTTGGGTAGTGGGCTCATCTTGCATCTATTGTACTACAAATCCTTGTTAGATTGTGGCAAGTGATTAGGGAAGTATTGTACATACTCCATAATTCCTCGGTGGGGTTTGGGGGCGGAGCCCCTAAGAATTTTTTTGGGGGGTTATTTTGTCAATATTCTATGGCTAACATTTTGTAACTAATTTTAACCCTAAAGCAGAAAAAATACTTGTACAAAAGTGTTTAGGGTTAGGGATTGTTTCATAGTGGGTGATGCGAAAATTGCTTCTTATGGAAATATTGAGTTGTAAGGGATTACAGATTGCAATTAGTTTGCAATCACTGGAACGTAATAATATTGGACCTTTTTTTTGGTGGATGTAGCCCAAGGATTGGGTGAACCATGTTAAATCTTGATGTCTAGTGTTCTCTTCTATGCGATCTATTATTTTGTATTATTGTTTATATTTGCATATAATTGTTATTTTTATCCATGGTTTAATACTAATGCTCCTAATAGGGTTGGAATCTCGTAACGGGGACTATCTATGCTTAATTTTCTCATTGACTCCTAATAGGGTCCATCCTCTAACAAGGAACATATATATCAGTATATTATCTAGTGGGTATTATCCCCACTGGGGTTTTCCCTTGGCCAAGGCTTCCTTATTTAAAAAAATATGGAGTTATGAGTTATCTTTGTGCGTGGTTACTATTACTATTCAACATTACTTTATTACTTTCGTATGTATGGTTCAAAGTAATAAATAATATTCAGTTGGCAACTAAAGTTTGTGAATTATTTATTCACCCCCCCACCCTCTCTTAGTGATTCCTATTTCTAACAATTGGTATCAAAGAACAGTTATGTTGGTAAACAGATTGTTCTTCTTCTTTTCCTCTTTTTATGTGCCCAAACTTATAATGAAGAACAACTTTACACAACAATTGGGAAACCATTTCTAAGAATATCTAGTTTCCCTCTGAATTGAGGTACAGCTCCCTATGTAAATGATATTCAATGAATTATGTTTTATCTCTAATTCCTATTGCAGGGTATGTTCTTAACCAGAGAACAGTAGAGGCAAAACCAAGCTAATCCTATCCAGGACTAACTCAGGTAGATTTAGATTCTAATCCTATCCAATTTCAGGAACTCACACATCTTATGACTTCCCAACATTGGTGATGCAAGAATGATATTTGTTATGCAAATGTAATGACATGAGATGAAAAATGAAGATTGAACATTCAAACCTTTGCAATAGGATCAGTTGACAATACTCTGATGTATCTCCCAATCACCATTTGACCAAGAATACAAGAAAGTGCTCAAAACTAATCATAACAATACTTTGATTGAAAGTAATCAAAAAAGTGTTGCCCAAATACTCTAATTCATAACAAAACCTTTTCTTGTTTTAAACACACAAATGCAATACTCTAATTATATTTGCTTGTAGACTATAGCCAAACCTATTACAAAAACTAAACATTAATCTTGATACTTGAATAAAATTATAGAAATTAAATGTGTTCTCTCCTCCATTCCAGCTCTTTGACTGTATGTAGAAAAGGGAAGCACTTGGACAGTAAACAATTGACACGAAGCATGATTGTCTCTGCAATCTCCCTTCATACGAACAATTTGCAGACCCTCTACATGCAATGAAATGAAAAATCTAAACTCAAATACCCTCCCCTTCCCTTCAACTCTCTAACTATATTTCATAAAAAGAAGCACCCCTCCACTTATTTTCGCTGCCCCTTTTATCCTTTTGTTGCTGTCGGTTCTTGTTTAGCTTCCGGTAACCGATTCTTGAAAATCTTTATAATCATTCCCGTGGAAACTTTTTTAATTTTTCTCCACTAAATCTTGGAATCACTTTTCCCCATTTGTTCTTTCAATTTCCCCTCCTTTATGATTACAAGAATAATCTTATAATGTGAGGAAGGAAGATGACAGAAACTTGACACGTGGTTCATAAGGGAAGTAATGGTTTACTAAGCACATATATGTCCCCACATTGATTCAAATAAATATTACCTCCTAAAATTTTATTTCTCTATTACATAAACCATCGTTGTATCTTATCTCTTACTGATGGAATGAATTCTGAAAAAAAAAAAAAATTAGCTGTCGGGGTCATCATATGTTAAATTTAAGTTGATGCTACCATACTACTTAAACTCGTGAGTTTTTCTTGATTCTACCAATGTGACTCCTCAAAATATGTCAATAATACTTTTGAACCTTTGATTTTGCCTAAATACATGGCACATTTTATGAATAATCACCAAGCAGTTTCTTATTATGGAGGAGCCCATCTTTAGTCCAATGATCCAATAAAGGCCTTTTAGGAGGTATTACAGCTAGCTTAGCTTTTACCAATTCATTCTCACGGTCCACATATTCAATATGATCCAATATAAGTCATCTCTATGGCATCACCCTACCTTGTATGAGTCCATAATAATCTAGTGTAGCCGCCCAATCTATTTACCTTTTTTTACCACTACTGGAGCACACAAGAACTTGATCACAAATGTAGAACATAACTGGCTGCAGGTACTCTGTCGAATATTCGATGAAATCTCATCACATGAGCTTTATAATTAAACTTGTGCTCCTCCAATTTCCAACTGATAGACCCGAAGTCACCGAGCTTGAATACATCCATTTTTAACAATTTACTGTGCCATTTTGCCTTGTTTAGAAGGATATCAGGCATTAACATTATTATCTTGGCAACTGTCTTTAATTTATTTTCACTGGGGATGTCCTACATAGAAAAATGTAGACAAAATAATTTGCATGAGCTACTTCTGCTTCATTGTTTGTTGACTGATGAATGCACCTCACAGGTCCTGTGGCCTATTATTTCCATTATTCTTCACATTATTTATCTCTGAGAACATGAAGTGAATAGCCTCTCACTACTCAACATAACTTGGAGATGCTAGAATGGATGAAGAGTATCATTGCCTCCACCCATGTTCTGTGCCATCAAAGAAAATCTCCATAGCAACAAATGAATAATGCTTTCAAATATAACAGCCTGCACATTGCTCAAGAATACCAAAGAACTGATTGCAACCAATCTCTTCAAATGTCTCTATTTCAAAGAAGATCAACCTCCAAAGGCTCTAATGAGATTACAAATCAATCATGAATCGTTACTCATGAAGATGTTCAATAAAACTAATGCATTCGATATATACTGCTTCTATTTTCCATAAATAGTCATACTGAACTGTTATTCTTTCTTTCTCAAAAGCATTCACCAACATAATCTCAGAGAGTGACTTAGTTTAAATCCTTAATAATGCATGCTTTCCTCAATATACAAACATTCTCTTGCATTACAATAGTCCTCTTTATCTCGACATAGTCCTCTAATTACAATTCAATTTGAAATTCATTGTCATATATGCTCCTTTTCATGCCATGTCACATGTTCGATGTACTATCCTTTCTATTCCAGATGCATTAATCAACTCAGTTTTGAGACCTCAATATTTTCTTTGACGTGCTCTGTAACCAACATTTTCTTTTCTAATATGACAGTCAACTTTGGAAAAAGGTCGAAAGTTCATTTATTTTATTGTTCTCCTTCTATCAACTTTATGCACTTATGTTTAAGCACATACCAAATATCTTTTTTTTTTTTAAGATAATAATCCTTTACTTCTATCACAGCCTTGTATAGGAACAGAGGCAGTGTATTGATGAAGGCCTGCTCGACATCGAAATCATGAAGATGAAACAGTTATTGCAACTGTCCTTGTAGGACTGTCACATTGGCATGACTCAAACCTGGGTCTCCTCTCCTCGGTGTTTTCACAAGAAATATGATTAGCAGATGGAGACATCCTGATATGAAAAATATGACAGCCAATACTATTATTATCACCAAAATTCTTTGATTGATGTCATTGACATTGCCCTCAAAATTTCTAACTGTAGGTGGCACTAGATTGGCTGGATATGACACAAGGTCTACTAGAGAAGGAGGCGATAGAACATTTCCCTCTAATGACACCAATCTCCTCTGAATAATATCCATGCACCTCCATAAGTTTTCCAAGGTCAAATTTTGGAGCTTTCAAGATTTTGACTTTTCTGATGAATACATTTCGCAAAGGGTAAATGGACAAAGTAGCCTTCTCAATTTCTTTCCCAATCACCTCTGGTATAAACTTTGCATAAGCTCTTTTAGATCACACGATATAGCTTCACATACCATTATTTCTCTCATCTTCCTATGAATCTATCTAATCTTCTAATTCCAATTCTAGATATGTATTCCAATTCTGATTCTGCAATTCCAAATCTTGTTTTTGCATGCTTGAATCTGTAGATATAGATCTCGATCTAAACTCTGACATTTGATCTTCTGAATCTGAGGCATAAAACTTTTACATCTGCATCTCAAGATTATAATCTTCATCTTTTACAACATCATGTTTAAAGAAATTTCAGGCAACTTACGAGAAAACCAACCAGGACAACCAAATATTTGAAGTTTCCAAATAGGGGTACTAAAAGTGCACCTACAAGTTACTCAAAAGAGGCTTAACAGCTTGAGTAAGATCCCTATAGATATGGAATAGTTGATGAAGAACCTTGAAGAGGCACTTGAATAAATTGATCTCCTTACTAAAGAAAGAGATAAGTTGAAGGATAGATATGAAGACTCTAAAGCATATATTAGACAATTGAAGGGCAAGATTGAACATCTCAAATCCAAGCCCGAATCTACTAAATCTGAAACTAGTGATGATGATTATTCAAAGCTAAAATTAGAGTACAAGATCTTGAAGCATGAATTGAAGATTACCAATCTAAAGTTGATCTTGAAGAATGATCCTAGAAAAATTGAATCTAAATTAAAGACTAAGAATATAGATCTTAGAGCAAGTCTAGTGAAGAAGAAATCTGAATTTGAAACATTAAAAGAAGATCATGAAAAACTTCATAAGTACAACACTATTGTGAAAGGTGAACTAACTCAATGCAAGAAGCAACTTGAGAAGATTTATTCTAGTAGAGAAAATCTTGATGATTCTATGTCAATATAGAGACCTACCTATGATAAGACTAGTCTTGGTTATCTATTTAACATGTCTGCAAAGAAACCTAAAAATAGATTAGATTCAAAAGAAAAAGATAAGTTTGATGATAAGATTCAATCTAGTCAATCTTCTGATAAACCTAAAGAAGTTGGACAAGACAAGGAAGTTGAGATTTTGGATGAACCAAAGTAAGTGGAATCTCCTAAAGAAACCAGGTATGAATTTAGATGTAAGTGTTTATGTAATGAAATAGGTCATATGAAAAGACATTGTACAAATGAGTCATTTAATCATGTTAATGATTTTTATTGTCATAATTGTCATGGTATGGGTCGTAAAGGAATTGATTATAGGAAACTTGACTATGATAATGATAGAAGGAATAATATAATGTCTATAAATACTAACCCTATAGATAGAAGAAGATCTAATGAAAGGACATTGAGAGAAGAAAGACCTTCGGAAGAAAGAAGAAAAATCGTGTGTTATAAGTGTAACAACTTTGGACACATAGCTTAGAATTATCATGCTTCAGTTGATGAACATAGTCTTAGAAGAAGAACTCCAATATGTTAGTTATGCAACAACTTCAGACATACAACAAAGTATTGCAGAATGGACAAAAACATTAGAGATAGAAGGATTAATGGAAGAAACTTTGGAAATAGAAGGAATGATGGAAGAAACATTGAAAATGATAGAAGGAAACATGAAAGGAACTCTAGAACTAAGAAAGATAGTGAAGAACAAAGAAATCTAGTTAGTGAACTTTGAGAATAACTCAATGAGGCATTCATAAAAGGATTAGACATCTCAAAAGATAAGTTAGAAGATGGTGAGATAGGAAGATCGATGTCAATAATAAATTTTGATTCAACTAAGTTGAATTAAGCTTGTTTACAGTACCAAAACTTGAAACTTCACTCAAAGATTGAATTGTGGGTAGCAAAGTTGGGAAAAGGTGTATTGAGATAAGTTTAAACTGTATCTAAGCTTGCTTGAAATTTAGAGCTTATCAAAACTTGTTATGAAGGAATTAATAGTTACTGTTATTACAAAGAAAATTAATTTTGTAGTAGAATATGAAAATTATATTTTTATAGAGAATTTCATGGAGCAAAGTTTTGTGGAGCATTGTCATGGTGAAAGGAAGCTATGGTAAACCTCAAGTAGCATCTGAAGATCAGATAGAAGATCTTGAGTAGATATTTGATTTCAAAATGCATTTGACAACCTTTTTGTATTTGCAAAGTATGAAATTAATGCAAGTTCAAATTGGATGAATAAAATGGAGTACAGACTTGATTACCACTTCATTGCAATTACATCCAAAGCATAGAGCACTCAGAATTGACTTGATAAGGTGACTTTGAAGTAAACACTATTTTTGGAAAGAGGTATTTTATTGTTTATTCATAGAATTTATTTGATAAAGTTTATATTTGATAGAACCATGGATATGTCTATAATTCATAATGTTGAGAATGAGGAGATACCAAAATTGAAGGTTGTTTCCATGAAACCTATAGAACGAAACCCTAATTCTACATTATCCATTATGCCAAACAATGTAGTGTATTTGGAAGATGTAGGAAGTTATCTTAACAACAAGTTTGAATCTATTGGGAGTGAGTATATGAATAAAGATATGGAATTAGTCTTTAACCATGATATGAATATGAAGCCTAGACTTGAACATTTGAAAGAACTAGACCTATTCAACTATAATTTCTACTAAGAATTGGACACTGATGAATGGACTTAGATCATACTAAGTAGAATAAATGATGGAAAACTATGGATGGAAGAAAATGTAGTTGATATTTTAGCTAACCTTGTTCATGAGGTAATTGGTCTTAGAAAATAAAAAAGTGTACCTAAAGGTGAGAAACTTTTTAAGAAGAAAGTTGAGAGCTCCATAAAAGTAGTTTATAATGGTAAGGCCATGGTGGTCAACACCATTAAACAAGATGATGTAAGATTCCTGAGCAAAATCATTATCTACTCTATATGTGCAAGTTCTAAGATTGATGAATTGTCAAATGGATTAATCTATGTAGGATATAATATATGTGTTGAGAAGGAACAATTTAACCTTAATGAAATTCTAAGAATGCAACTTCTTCAGAACCTAGAGAAAATCAAAAGGACTAAGAATCTTGTGTTTAGATTTTAGTCACTGATCAATCATTTATTTTTTCATGTAGTTAAGAGATTTCCATAATTTTTAGTCATAGATATTATGAGTAGTGAGAGATGTACAATGGAGAAAATCATAGATGTATGTAGAAGACATCTAGCAGAAAATCTTGGATAGTGGGAACTTGATAATGAAAACATTTTAGAATGAGATGAGACAAAGATTCAAAATTACACCTGCAATTGTAGAAAGATTTAAAGATGACATATTTGTTATGGTTGATATATATTTTACTTATATTCAAGCAATAAAACCTTAGGAAACATTTCTTGATACCTTTGAACTTAAACTTTTTTGGCTGGGCTATCACACTTATTATCAACCTTCTTATGTACTAACTTTTGGGTTTCAAGTTCCCTATAAAACCTGTTTATCTAATCAAAAACATTTCTTGATACCTTAGGTTATGAGATAAGTGATGATATAGTAATTGGATACATTGATAGAGAAAGCATCTCACAAGAAGATAGAGGCAATAATGAAGAAAGCTTTATTAAAGGTTAGTATGACTAAAAGTGAGTCACAGGCAATCAAGCAGACTATGAAACAAGGTATAACCTATGTGTAACCTTTGGTAGTGTCTATTGTAGAGACATCTTCAGAATAAAGAATTCCTAATGCTATAGTGTAAGATGTGCAACCAAGTGATTTGAAGAGGAATCACAACTGTGACCACCAAGACAAAAAGGGTCAAGCAACAAGCCACTAGACCAAGAAAGAGATAAAAGACATTGTTGACAATTGTTGAATCTAGTGAAGAAGAGGAAGAAGAAAAAGAAGCTAAATAGATAGAAAAAATAACTACTTCTAAACAGTCAGCAGGTAAAGCTCGACAAGCCTGGAAGCCAAAGATTGAAAAGATTAATTTAGCCATTGCTAATGAAGGGAACTTTGTTCAGATGAACAAATTTTATGACTTATATAATGATATTGAAAAAGATCATATTGATATCTCTACCGTGAGATATATAATAGCTAATAATTTGAAACTTAAGGATATTGAAGGCATGGTAAATTAGAAAGTCTATGAAAGACTCATTGTAAAGGAGGCACAAGCTCAAGAAGAGGAAATAGAACTTCAGAAGTATGTGATAAGGACAATATGCAAGACTGATGATAAAGAATAAGTCAATAATTTGTTGAGCAGTATGGCATCTTACCTGAGAAACAAGGTGAGACCATTTCTTTTTATGATGGGTGAGAATGATAAGATAAGAAGTGAAACAACTCTAGCTATCACTCAGATGATGACAAAATCTAGGACAACACCTTCACTAGAACCTAGAACCTCAAAAGTGTTAGTAAGTGGTGACACAATGCAAATTGATCAGACCAATGTTACTATTAACATTGATGATACTAACCTTTTTGAGAGTTCTGAATAGCTTGAATCTCATGCTGAGGATATTAAAAAATAATTGAAATAAATTGAAGAGGAGAAGAGGCTATTAGAGGAAGAAAAGAGGAAAATAGAAGAAGCCAAGCAGAGATTGCTTGAAGAAGAAATGAAGAAAAGAGTTGAGGAAGAAAAAGAAGAGAAAGAAGATAGAAGAGTTAAAGAGGAAACTAAGAAGAAGAAAAGGGAATATGAATTTAAAACATCTAGTTCATCTACTCTACTTTCACTTTCCATCTTGATAAGTGATGACGATGATCAAATTGACTTGATCTCATCTCTGACCAAGCTTATTGAGAAGAATAGGAAAGTGAAGAGCCTACAGAGAACCTTAATGGAGGTTACTGATAGATTACACAGTACTTTGGGCATCCAACATATAGATGCAAATCCTAAATAGAGGGAACAAGCAGTATTGAAGTCTTTTGATGAAAAAATCACAAATTTGTTAAATGTGGCAGAGTCAAAAGCCTAGATTTCACATGATGCTAATCTATTTAGCATTATTTTTTAGAATATCAAGAACAATTTGATAAGTCTTGATACGTGTATCAAGGAACTTTGGAAATTTCAATAAGATGGCAAGGTATTGTACATAAAGTGTACCTTATCTCATAAGTTGACAAAGGATCTTGATAGTAAGATTGAAGGGAAGTTGAGTGAGCTAGAGGCTCTATCAAACTAGATACAACAACCTTCTAGATAATTTGATGACTTTGAAGGAAAAATGGCTAGTATTCATTATGATATTAGGAAAATGGAACTTCACAAAGAACAAATTTTGAAAAAAAATTTGGACTTCAGAAAGTCTATTGCTCTGAAAATATCTATTGTAGAGAGATAGTTGGAGGAGTGTGTTAAATCCAAGGACACCTACTAAAAAAAATTATATTTTGATCTTAATGCAGTTGAGATTACATCATATGCCCTATGTGCAATTATCACCTCTGCTGAATCAGCCAAGGATACATGGACAAAAGGTATAAATAGTTATAAGGCAAGTTTTGATGACTATATGAAGATACTATCAGTTTAAGTTAGATGTTTACAGAGTTTTTTTGATAACAATTTTGATAGTTTTTGACATTCTGAACTTTGTCATTGATGTCAAAGGGGCAGAAGATGCATAAGAAAATGGTAAATAAGGTAAAAGGAAGAAGATAAAATTGTAAGGTATGAAATCATATTGTAAGGGGGGGCATATTGAAGATTGACAAGTTGTAATAGATGATTAATGTAATGTTACCATATTGTTTTTGACAAGTTTTTGATACTTAGCTAATTTTCCTTGTTTTGTTTCCATCAATGCCAAAGGGGAAGATTGTTGATAATTGGCTAGTAAATATATGTAATTTTTTGTTGATATATGATTGAAAAGATCATTTGAGTAGTAAGATTGTTGAAGAAGACTGTGTGTTTCAATTATTGTTTTGTCACTAACGTCAAACCTACTATATGCTGGTAAGACAAGTGCTTATATGTTTCACGCACTATCACCTAGTTAATTAATGAGGAGGATTTGATCAACAAGATGTAACAAAAGTACCTAGAGGAAAGGTTGAGTTATGATTATGTATTGAAGTGCAAGAATCAATTAAGATAGTGATAACATAATGTATTGATGATCTACTTGAGGTTACCAAATGACTGGCTACACTTAGAAAGTTTAGAAGAATAAGAAAGTTTAGAAGAATAAGGTTGAACAAAGTTCATTTGCCAAGCTTGACCAAGTTAATAGAAGGTACTGAGAAAATTTAGTGCAAGCCAAGCAAAAAGTTAGTCAGGGCTGAGTAAAATCATATTCTAGTGGATGCTGCATAAGTTAGTAGATTTTGAGCAAGTTAGTTGATGTCAAGTAATTTCTAGTTGATGCCAAATGATTTTACAGTAGATGTCAAGTAACACAGTATGTGTCAAGCGTCAATAAATTGATAATGTCAAGCTCCTACATTGTGAAAAGATCAAATATTTTCCAAATAAAAGCCAACAAGTTTGTTTTCTGACAACTTGTGAATCAAGAGGAAGATGAGATTGCTGAGCTGGTGGCACAAAATCTTTTGTAAACCATTTTTGGAGGTGAATTCAAATGGATTTTAGGAAAAGTTTCTAGAAAAGATAAGATATGGGGTAGATACTTTGTATCCTACCTAATCCATTGAAAATCCTAATTTTGATGATGGATAATGAGCAGGAAAAGTGTTCTAATTTCCTATATGTAGGGATGTTTGGTCATGAAGCAAAGAGGTTAGAGAGTTTTGATGTAAAAATCTGACAAGGACAAGGAAAAGGGTTTGCTTCATCAAGTGACTCAAGAGAAGAAGTCTACAATGGTGTACAAAGAAAGAAGGCTTAAAGAGGATGAATGCTTGAAGGGTGAACAAGCTATCAGAGCTGTAAAGATTGGAAGCCAAGTAGAGTTGAGGACTAAATAGCAATCTACAGTTTGCAAGTAAGGTTGTAAGTTGTATCAGATCAAAGCTCTACTATTACTTTCTAAAATTGTATCAGCATAGGGTAAATTTTTTGGAGTAAGGTTGACTTAAAAATAATTGGAAAATCATTTAATAGGGTGGCATTCCAAGTGAATGGCCTAAACTCCTCTAACAAGGCTCACTTTAAATAAGGTGATTGAAATCCCTTAATCGGGTCACATTTAATAATGTGTGTTGTAACCTTTACTAAGGTTGGCCTTTAACAAGGCATCACTTCAGAAGAGTGTAAAAGGAGTAGCATGTACTGGTGGTTTTTTCCAAATTGGGTTTCCACATTAAATCAATGTGTCAAATGTGCTAATGGACATGTTGTGTTTTATGCTTTATATTTCTGCATGTTGATTTGACATTAACATATCAGTTTTGGCTAACACACAATGAATGCATGCATGGTTAAGAAAGTTTCATGGGTTCACTGAATTGTGAAAAGTTTTATTTGTACATTTGGACCTTGAATAACTAATTTACCCCCCACCGTAGTTATTCTAAAAGAATTTCAACAATTGGTATTAGAGCCATCTGCTTAAGAGGATTAGTTTTAAGGTACTAGAAGCACAAAGATCAAGATGTCAAAAAGAGAGGTACCCAAGCTCAATAGAGATAACTTTCCTACATGGAAAAGTTTGATGAGGCTACACCTTGGAGGACTTGGAGATTATGCACAATCTTGCATTTTAGTAGAAGATGTTGATCCAACAAGAGCCCTAATTGATGAAGATTTGAAGAAAAAGAAAGAACACAATCAGTTGATGTTGGAGATTGCCTCTGCCCTAAGCTATGCTAAATTTGATGATATCAAAGGCCTTAAGAATGTAAAGAATATGTGGGACACACTAGACACCATCTATGGAGGAGACAAAAATATTCAAAGAGCTAAGTCAGAGAGCCTTAGAGGTAAGTTTGATGACATGAGAATGGAAGAAGGTGAGAATATTGCTCAATATGTTGCTAGAATAAAAGAAGTTGTTAGTGCAATAAAAGGTGCTACTAGTAAAATAGATGATGATACTATGCTAAGTAAATTCTTGAGAACATTTTTGCCTATGTATGCCATTAGAGTGTTTGCAATCCAAGAGTTGCCAAGATGTATACCAGGAAATGATCTAACCCTTGAAAGTTTGGTAGGAAGGCTCATTGCTTTTGAGCTATCTAATTTTGACAACTACAGACTAGAGAGTATTGAATCAACTTTCAAAGCAAAATTGTCACTGAAGGATTCTAAAGAAGTAAAGTAGGAGAAAAAGAAAAGAAAGATAAAGTATACATCCAGTGATAGTAACATAGATGAGGAAGACATTAAAAAATTGGAAGCATTGCTAGCAAGAAGATTTCACAGAGGAAAAGGTAAATTCAAAGGTAAGCTACCTATCATTTGTTTTAATTGCAATGAAGTTGGTCATATTGCAGAAAGATGTACACAGAAGAAGAACTTCAGAGAAGGGAACACACACAAAAATAGAAGAGAAGATGATGGAAGAGAATATAGAGACAAAGGCAAGAAGTCATGCTACATTGTCGATGAACATGAGTCTGATGAAAATGATGATGAAGTGGTATATGTTGCATTGAAAGATGAATCAGATGAGGATGAGGAAACTACACTTATGACTTGTGTGAACAAGAATGACAAATGGATCATTGATAGTGGATGCTCACATCACATGACTAGAGACAAAAGTAAGTTCATTACCTTAACCTATTGTGATGGAAATAGTGTAAGATTTGGCAATGATGTACCATGTTTGATGAAAAGAAAAGGGTCTATCAAACTTATGGACAAGATTTCATGTGACAATGCTTATTATATTGAAGGATTGAATTATAACTTGTTAAGTGTGTCACAATTGAATAATTATGGGTGCAAAGTTGAGTTTAAAAATAAATCAGCCAAGATATATGATACAAATGGAAACCTGATTCGAAAAGGTGATCAAGCTAGGAGCAATCTATTCTATTTGGATATAGAAGATGCTACTTGTCTTATTGCAAAATTTGATGATGTATGGCTTTGGCACAAAAGATTATGTCATGTCAACTTTGATAATCTGATTAGTATCAGTAACATGAAAAAAGTTAGAGGTTTTCCTAATTTGAAGAAACTAGAAAACATAATGTGCAAACAATGTTAGCTAGGCAAGATGACAAAGTAAAGCTTATACCTCTAAGGAAATACTTGAAATTGTTTATATTGACTTGTGTGGACCTATTGAAGTGCAAAGCTACAAAGGAGATAAGTATATAATGTTGTTTGTTGATGATTACTCTAGGATGATGACAGTCATGTTTCTAAAGTAAAAATCAAATGCTTTTCAAATGTTTAAATGGTACTTGACAAGAGTTGAAAAAGAAACAAGTAAGAGTTTGAAATGCTTGAGATTAGATAAAGGAGGTGAATTCACTTCAAATGAGTTTGAGATGTTGTACAATGATAGAAGAATCAAAAGACAGACATCTACACCTAGGACCCCTCCACAAAATGGAATTGCTAAAAGAAGAAATAGGTCTATAATGGACTATTCCATGCCACTCATGATGGAGAAGAGTGTTGCTCTAAAATATTGGAGAAAGCTATAAGTACTACTGTATAAACCTTGAACCATGTGCAAGTCAAGAAAGGTACTCACTCAACACCTTTTGAACTATGGTATGGTCATCCACCTAATGTGAAATATTTCAAGGTATTTGGAAGAAAATGCTATATTCTCAAAGATGTTAGGAGAGAAAAGTTTGATGCTAAGAGAAAAGAAGGTATAGTCCTTGCTTACTCCATAAGAAGTAAAGCTTATAAGTGTTTAAATACTAACACTAACAAAATTGTGGAAAGTGCAAATGTAAATTTTGATGAGTTAACAGAAGCACATGAGGCTGAATCTACCAAAGAACCAAAAGAATACAAGTCATTTGAATACTATTATGAAGGAATGTTTGCTAAAGAAGATGCTACAAATCATGCAACAAACCAATAGAAAGTTTCAACAACTATCAATTCACATCTTGTGAATGTTGAGTTGCATGCAAATGCTAAGTTACAGAATGAGGAAAATGCACAATTTGAATCTAAGATTAGCACACATAAAAGAGATGTTCAAACACCTGATAGAGATGTACACAGTGATACTAAAGCTAAGAGACAAAATACAAACACAAGAACCAAGCCTAGGCTGTCCAAATATGTCAAAAGACACCATCCTATAGATCAAATCATTGAAGATAAAGATGCAAGGCCAATGAAAAGAAATAGGTTAAGAAGTGAATCATGTTTGTTAAGCATGAAGGAACCTAAGAAAATGAGAGATGCATTAGAATATGATGATTGGTACAAGGCTATGAAGAAATTTAGCAGATAGAAAAGAAAAAGACTTGGAGTCTAGTTCTTAGACCAAAAGAAAAGAATGTGATTGGCACAAAATGGGTATTCAGAAACAAGTTAGATTTGAATGGTGAAGTGACAAGAAACAAAGCAAGACTAGTTTGCAAAGGGTATGCACAAGAAGAAGGGATTGACTATGGTGAAGCCTTTGCCCCTGTTGCAAGAATGGAAGGAGTAAGAATTCTACTTTCTTATGCTGCATATAAAGGTTTCAAAGTTTATCAGATGGATGTTAAGTCTGCATTTCTGAATGACCAGAAAGTTTTATTGACAAAAATAATAAGAAAATGGTATGTAGACTGCACAAAGCCCTATATCGACTAAAAAAAGCACCAAGAGCATGGTATGAGAGACTTCATACTTATCTTGTTAAGATTGGATTTGAAAGGATAGATGATAAAAAATAATTTGCACATGAAGATAGATAAAGAAAAAGGTATACTATTATCTGAATTATTTGTTGATGACATCATATTTGGAGGACAAGATGCTTTGTGTAAAGATTTTGCAAATTAGATGAAGCAAGAGTTTGAAATGTCAATGTTTGGAGAGATCAAATTCTTTGTGGGATTACAAGTCTATCAAATGAAATATGGTGTATATATCACTTAGTCAAAATATGTCAAAGAGATATTGAAGACATTTGGACTTGAGGATTCAAAACTAGTAAGTACACCTATGGTGACAACACTCAAGATATCAAAGAATGATGATTTAGTTGAGGACAATCAAACATTATACAAATCTATAATTGGAAAATTGCAACATGTAGTACACAATAGACCTGATATTGCATTAGTTATGGGGATAGTTGCAAGATTCTCTGCTAACCCTAGAGAGAACCACTTGATGGATGTGAAAAGGATAATGAGATACTTGAAAGGAATAGAAGAGTATGGTTTATATTATAAGAAGAATGAAAAGTTTGAACTAAAAGCCTACACTGATGCTGATTGGTTGGAAATATTGATGACAGAAAGAGCACTAGTGGAGGAGCATTCTTCTTAGATAGAAGACTTGTTACATGGACTAGCAAGAAGAAAAGTTGTACTTTCCAATCTACTGTTGAAGCAGAGTATGTTGATGTTGTCATTAACTACACAAACATTGTATGGATCAAACAACTACTTAAGGGAATGAAGGAAGAAATCACTAAACTAGTGACACTTTATTGTGATAATACAAGTGCTATCAATATATTAAAGAATCCTGTAATGCATACAAAGACAAAGCACATTGCACTAATGTATCATTATGTAAAGGATTTGGTTCAAGAAAAAGAGTAGAAGATGGAATATATTAACAAAAAGGAGCAAATTGCTGATATCTTCACAAAAGCATTACCTAAGGATGCTTATGAGTATTTGAGAGGTAAAATAGGGGTGATACCCCTATCAAAGGCTATGTAAAAGATAGAGGGAGTACCCTGCATCAAACAAGCTTATATTCATTTCCTACAAATTGATGCAGTGGATCTTACTTTAGGAACTGTCTAAAGTAATTATAGAGATGAAATTACAAAATTAGTCACAAGCAAGGTGATAGAGGGAGAAAATTGAAGAGCCTGCAAAAGCCTATGTCTGCATATATCAAAGATGCCAAGTATTGAGTATATGTCTTTGTCATTGTTGTCAAAGAGAGAGATATTCATTAAACTGATCGAGTGCAAGAGGAACAATGGAGAGTACATTACTGATTGGTTTGGTAAGAAAGAAAGAGGGAAAAAGCAAAAAGAAATCAGAGGAAGGATCAAAACAAAAAGAGGGAGATATTCTAATATTTTGATGATCCATGATAGAAGAGAATCAATTTAGAAGGAACTCAGAGGGAGTTATATTTTGTAACCTAATCAGAAGAGGAAATTGCTGATAGAGGGAGAAGTTTCAATCACAAGTTTTCTTATTAGTATTACCTTACTATTTTAACCTATTTAGTTTGATAGGACAAGATGTTTAGCATTTGTTTGACTAGTTTATTAGTTTGGTTTTCCATCAATGCCAAGGAGGTAAATTTTTGATATATGATTGAAAAGATCATTTGTGACGTAGGCAAAGGGGCAAAATAACTAGGGCCAAAGGCTCACCCAGCTATCCAAACCACCCTGCAAGAGTTAACACAATGGAAACAAACACAAAGAACATCACCAAGGAGAGAGAACAAGATATCTTTTATTGATTCACCAAATATTCAGCATACATGCCTAGCTATACGACCCTCTGGGTTACGGCCAAATACAAATACAACTTCTAGATCCATGATCCATCTTTAAATTTGCCTTTCCAGACACAAATGCCTTCCTTTTTCACCTTCCTTCTTCTCTCTTTAATCTAAGATTAACTACTCTATTTATACTTGCCAAAATGGCTTACAGAACATTCTAGAATATAGAGAAGCCACAAGTCAACTCTCAGCAAATATAACTACCTATACTAAAATTAAATGCGAGCAAAGTCAGCCCAAATAGGAACTAGACACAGATAACTCGGCACCCATTGGATAACTTGGCACCCACTAGGAAACTGGCACTCAGCATCACTTAGCATCCACTAGAAACTCGACACATGAAGAAACACTCGGCATTCACTGAGTAGCTTGGCACATGAAGAATCGCTCGGCTTACATTGGGTAACTTGACACCTGAAGGAATAACTCAGCACATGAAGAAACACTCGGCATACACTGAGTAGCTCGGCACATGAAGAATCACTCGGCTTACATTGGGTAACTCGGCACCTGAAGGAATAACTCGGCATGAGTAGGATAACAAGGCAACCTAGGATGCTCCTACATTAGACAACCAAGGTTAAAAGAAATGATTCTCCTAAATCATTGAGATGTTCTAGCCTAAGCTGAGTCCAACTCAAACTGAGAAATCCATGAAGCATCTTCAATAGGTCTGTTCTTCCACTTCACCAAATATTCATAGTAATCTTTTCCTCTTGTACTCTTGCCAACTCTCTGATCCAATATTTGTTCAACTCCCTCAATCTATTTCTTAGGATAATCATCTGGTATAACAAATTTTTCCTCTGACTCATGATACTTATACAAATCAGCAATATTAAATATAGGAGATATATCCATGTCATCAGGAAACTCAACTTCATAAGCATTACCACTGTCAAACTTTTTAAGACCTTACAAGGTCCAAATTTTTTCATCTTCAGCTTGCTATATGTTCCAACTGGGAATCTTCCTTTCTTCAGATGAACCATCACCTCATCACCAACTTGAAAATCATGGCATCTTCTAAAGTGATAAGCATTCTCCTTATACTTTTGATTTCTTTATTCCAACCTCAACTTTGCTTCTTTATGTAAGGACTCCATAAAATCAACAAATTCTTCTCTTGCAGTACTTTTATTTTCTTCACTAGCAACATATCTCAAATATAATATACCTCTAGGATGAATTCCAGTAACAATCTCAAAAGGTGTCCTCCCTGTACTCCTATTCATAGAATTATTATATGCAAATTTAGCTTGTGTCAATACCATCTCCCAATTACTCGGCTTATTCCCAACTAAACATCTCAACAAATTTCCCAAGCTTCTATTTGAAACCTCTGTCTGTCCATCTATTTGTGGATGGAATGTAGAAACAAACGTTAATTCAGTACCCATCTTCTTCCACAAAGTCTTCCAAAAATAACCAACAAACTTACTGTCTCTATCTAAAATAATGCTTCTTGATAATCCATGCAATCTCACAATCTCTTTAAAGAAAAGTTCAGCAACATGCTTAGCATCTGATGTCTTCTTACCTGGTATAAAATGATCCATCTTAGAAAAAATTTCCACTACAACAAATATGGAATCATACCCCTTCACTGTTTTAGGCAATCCAAGAATAAAATCCATACTGATATCGGTCCAAGGTTTCTCAAGAACAGTAATAGGTGTATACAAACCAATATTTTGACTCACTCCTTTTGCAACTTGAAAATGTCCACAACTCTCTACAAATTTTTGAACATCCTTATATATTTGTGGCCAATAATACTTCTCTTTCAGCAAACTCAATGTCTTATCAATTCCAAAATGTCTAGCTAATCCACTACTATGCTTTTCCTTAATCAGATTCAACCTCATAGAACTTCTAAGAATACACAATTGAATGCCTTTGAACAACATACCTTTTTGAAAAAAATACTCATCATACTTACTTATGTGATCTGTCAAATTTGGTACTCTACACTCTCTCCATGCCTCAAAAAAATCAGGATCATCATCATATAACTCTTTCATCTCATCAAAACCAAGAACTTCAACCTTCATTTTAGTCAACAAAGAATGTCTTCTACTCAATGCATCAGCAACTTTGTTAGTAACTCCACTCTTGTGCTTGATCACAAATGTAAAACTCTACAAATACTCAACCCACTTCATATGTCTTTGATTCAATTTATGTTGACTTCCCAAGTATTGTAAAGCTTTATGATCAGTATACAACACAAACTCCTTAGGCATCAAATAATGTCTCCACTTCTTCAATGCTTGAACAATAGCATAAAACTCTTGATCATACACATAATACTTCCTTTTAGCATCATTCAACTTTTCACTAAAGAAAGCAACAGGCTTACCTTCTTGACTTAATACAACTCTTATTGCATTACCACTTGCATCACATTCAACTTGAAATACTTTGTTGAAATCAAGTAAAGCCAATATAGGTAATTCAGCAACCTTTTGTTGCAAAGTCTCAAAACTCTTATTAGCTCCATGTGTCAACTTGAATTCTTTTTTATCTCCCCTCATTATTTCTATCATAGCATTACAAACAGCACTGAAATTCTTTATAAACTTTCTATAAAAACTAGCCAAACCATGAAATGATCTTACCTCACTCACATTCTCAAGTGTAGGCCATTCCAAAATTGCTTTAACCTACTCAAGATCCATCTTCAAACCATCAGCTGAAATCACAAATCCTAGATACACAATCTTCTCTTGCATAAAAGAACATTTTTTCATATTGATCAACAACTTTTCCTTTTTCAACCTCTGCAATACTTGTCTAGTATGCTCAAGATGTTCTTCCTTAGTCTTGTTGAATATTAGAATATCATCCAAATAAACAATCACAAACTTACCCAAGAATCTTTTCAGAACTTCATTCATCAACCTCATGAAAGTACTAGGTGCATTAGTCAAACCAAAAGGCATAACCAACCATTCATACAAATCATCTTTTGTCTTGAAAGCAGTCTTCCATTCATCACCTTCTCTAATTTTGATATGACGATAGCCAATCTTCAAATCAATCTTGATAAAATACTTTGCTCCACTCAAACAATCCATTATGTCATCCATCCTCGGCATAGGAAACCTATATTTCACTGTTATCTTGTTAATGGATCTGGAATCAGACACATTCTCCATTCTCCATTCTTTTTAAGTGCTAATATAGCAAGTACAACACATGGACTCAAGCTTTCTTTGATCAAACCTTTCTGCAACAACTCATGCACTTGTCTGTTAAGTTCTTCATTCTCTGCAGGTGTCAATCTATATGGTGCTTTCTTTGGCAAACTAGCTCCAGGAATCAGATCCATACAATGACTTATACTTCTTATAGGAGGTAAACCATCAGGAATATCTTTAGCAATAATGCCTTTATACTCATTCAACAACTCTGCAATTTCTCCTGGTACTTGGTCAATACTACCATCTATCACTTGGTTAACATTTTTTTCTAGCACTCGATCTCCATTGACAAAACTCAATTTTCTTGGGATTATAGCAAAACAAACTTGATTCTTCTTTAGTTCCTTTTCAAATTGTTTCCCATTAACCATGCAAATATTTATAGTAGTACAATTAACCTCATCTGGAACTTCAATCAAAGGCAACAATGTTTGTTTCTTCCCATTTACCCAAAGAGTATATTGATTCAATCTTCCATCATGTACAACATATCTATCATATTGCCAAGGTCTACCCAACAAAATATGACAACAATCCATGGGCATAATATCACACAAAACTTCATCAAAGTAATGTCCAATTTTGAACTTCACAAGGCATTGCTCACTTACCAATATCTTATGCTCATCTTTGATCCATGAAACATGATAAGGTTTGGGATGTTTCAGCCTCTGCAACTGCAACTTTGTAACTAGCTCTTCTGATGCCAGATTTTTAGAACTTCCATATCAATGATCACTTTACAGCATTTTCCAGTCATCTTACATCTTGTCTTGAAAAGATTTCTCCTTAAAACAAGTTCCTCATCACTTCCCTTATTGCATAAGGTTCTTCTCACCATCAAATTTTCTCTAGCCTCAGGTCCACTTTGTGAACTCTCAATGTCTTCTTGAATCATAGCATTTTTATTATTCTAACCACCTTTAGAAGATCTACATTCAAAGGATCTATGCCCTTCTTTGCCACATCTAAAAAAATAATCATGGAATCCACCTCTAGAATAAGAATTACCTCTTCCTTGGTAAGAATTAGTGCCTCCTCGGTAAGAATTACCATTTTTCCATTTAGTCTTGCCTTTGTCATCATTCTTCCATTCAAATTTTCCTTTATCCTACATAAAATTGTTAGATCTACCACTTTCTCCATAAGATCTACCTTTGCCTCTCTAGAATCTACCACCTCTACCTCTCTATCTTTGTTCATGCTTCTTTGTCAAGATCTCCTCAGCTTTCAAGGCATGCTAGTATGCTTCTTCTACACTTTCCAACTTCATAAAACTTATTTCATCTTGTATTTCAGATCTCAATCCATTAATGTAACTTGCAATTTTTTCAACATCATCATCCACATGTCCAGATCTGATGTATAGTCTATAGAATTCCTCAGTATACTCTTTCATAGTCATGTCTTTTTGCTTTAAATTTTGTATCTTTCTCAACAAGCTAACTTGGTAATTAGCAGGATGGAATTTGTTGTTTACCTTATTCACCATCTTTGGCCAAGTTTTGATCTTCTCCTTTCCTCTCCTTTTTCTATTAGTTTGCAAGTGCTCCCACCATAGTGATGCATGACCTTTCAGCCTAGTGACCGCAATCTTCACCTTTCTATTATCAGGAGTGTTTTTATACTCAAATAAATTCTCCATATCAGAGATCCAATCTAGCACAACATTGGTATCCAATTTTCTGTCATAAGGAACAACTTCTACAACAGGTTTTGAATTCGCTCTAGATAATACTCTCAACAATCTTGCTTCATCTTGGTCTTCTTCAAATTCTTGATTAGGGTTTGGTGTTGTTGCTTCATCATCACTTACATCATCAAGATGTGCTCCTCTCCTTTGGGCTATCTCCACAACATCTAATCTAGCTGCATTTGTCTCAACTAATCCAATATAGCATTATCAACATTATTTCCTCTACCACAAACCATCTTTACAAATCAGGTTCCTGCAAGATCGTAACCCTCTGTAAGTTATAGGTCAAATTTGCAAATCTGCCACCCTACAACCAAATCCAAATTAGGGTTCCACATGATCCAATCTCCACAAGGATGAACCTCAAGCTCTGATACCAACTGACACAGGCAAAGGGGGTGAATAACTAGGGCCAAAGGCTCACCCAACTATCCAAACCACCCTGCAAGAGTTAACACAATGGAAATGAACACAAAGAATAGCACCAAGGAGAGAGAAAAAGATATCTTTTATTGATTCATCAAATATTTAGCATACATGCCTAGCTGTACGATTCTCTGGGTTATGGCCGAATACAAATACAACTTCCAGATCCATGATCTAGCTTTAAATTTTCCTTTCTAGACACATATGCCTTCCTTCCTTCTTCTCTCTTTAATCTAAGATTAACTACTCTATTTATACTTGCCAAAATGGCTTACAAAACATTCTAGAACATAGAGAAGCCACAAGTCATCTCTCAACAAATATAACTACCTATACCAAAATTAAATGTGAGCAAAGTCAGCCCAAATAGGAACTAGACACAAATAACTCAGCACCCACTGGATAACTCGGTACCCACTAGGAAACTAGCACTCGGCATTAATCAGCATCCCCTAGAAACTTGGCACATGAAGAAACACTCGACATACACTGAGTAGCTTGGCACATGAAGAATCACTCAGATTACACTGGGTAACTCAACACCTGAAGGAATAACTTAGGACATGAAGAAACACTCAGCATACACTGAGTAGCTCGGCATATGAAGAATCACTCGGCTTACACTAGGTAACTCGACACCTAAAAGAATAACTCAGCATGAGTAGGATAACAAGGCAATCCAGGATACTCCTACATCATTTGAGTAGTAGGATTGTTGAAGAAGACTGTGTGTTTTAATCATTGTTTTGTCATTGATGTCAAACTTGCTACATGTTGGTAAGAAAATTTCTTATATGTTTCAAGCACTATCATTTAGTTGATTGATGAGGAGGACTTAATCAACAAGATGCAACAAAAGTACCTAGAGAAAAGGTTGAGTTATGATTATGTATTGAAGTGCAAGAATTAATTAAGACAGTGATAACATAATGTATTGATGATCTACTTGAGGTTACAAAATGAGTAGCTATACTTAGAAAGTTTAGAAGAATAAGGTTTAACATAGTTCATTTGCCAAGCTTGACTAAGTTGATAGAAGGTGCCAAGAAAAGTTAGTGCAAGTAGAGTAAAAAGTCAGTTGGAACTGAGTAAAAGAAAATTCTAGTGGATGTCAAGTAAGTTAGTAAATGTTGAGCAAGTTAGTTGATGTCGAGTAATTTTTAGTTGATGTTGAGCACTAGTAAAATCTAGTTGATGCCAAATGATTTTGCAGTAGATGTTGAATAAAATAGTATGTGTCGAGCATTAGTAAATTGATAATGTTGAGCTACTACATTATGAAAAGATCAAAGATTCACCAAATAAAAGCTGACAAGCTTATTTTCTTGGAACTTGTGAATCAGGAGGAAGATAAAATTGATGAGCTGGTGGCACTAAATCTTTTGTAAACTATTTTTTGGAGGCAAATTCAAATGGATTCTAGGAGAAGTTTCTAGAAAAGACAATATATTGGGTAGATACATTATATCCTACATAATCCATCGAAAACCCTAATTTTGGTGATGGATAGTGAGCGAGAAAAGTGTTCTAATTTCCTATATGTAGAGATGTCTGGTCATGAAGCAAAGAGGTTAGAGAGTTTTAATGTGAAAATATGACAAGGAGAAGGAAAAGTGTTTGCTTCATCAAGTGACTCAAGAGAAGAAGTCTACAATAGCATACTAAGCAAGAAAACTTAAAGAGGATGAATGCTTGAAGGGTGAAAAAGTTGTCAAAGCTATAAAGATTGGAAGAAAAGTAGAGTTGATTACTAAATAGTGATCTATAATTTGCAAGTAAGGTTGTAAGTTGTATCAGATCAGAATCTTTACTGTTACTTTCTAACAATTGTATCAACATAGGATAAATCATTTGAAGTAAGGTTGACTTAATAGTCATTGGAAAATCCTTTAATAGGGTGGCATTCCAAGTGAATTGCCTAAAGTCCTCTAACAAGGCTCACTTTTAACAGGTTGATTGAAATCCTTTAACTAAGTCACATTTAATAGTGTGTGTTGTAACCTTTAATAGGGTTGGCCTTTAACAGGGCATCACTTCAGAAGAGTGAAAATAGAGTAGCATGTTACTGGTGATTTTTCCCAAATTGGGGGTCCACATTAAATCATTGTGTCAAATGTGCTTGTTGTGTTTTATGCTTTATATTTCTACATGTTGATTTGATAGTAACATATCAGTTTTGGCTAACACACAATGAATGCATGCATGGTTAAGAAAGTTTTATGGGTTCACTGAATTATGAAAAGTTTTATTTGTACATCTGGACCTTGAACAACTAATTCACCCCCCTCTTAGTTATTCTAATAGAATTCCAACAATTTTTTATCATTTATGACAATACATGATGTACATGCTAATAAGAAACCTTGGAAATAAAGATACTTAGCTTTTGGTACTCAGAAAATTGTCTATATATGAATTTGGTTTAAAACAGTGTATTGTTTTGTATGTAACTTGTTACTGACATCATATTATGACTAGTGAAGTTAGATGGAGATAATATACATGTTGATGATGACATGTATAACCTTGGACATCAGTATAGGCTGTACAGATAAGAGATATTCATGTTTTACCAGTGAAATAGGATAGTGGAATTAAAGGAAAGGAATTATTTTATTTACAAAATAATTACTTGACCAATTAGGGCCAACATCCTAGATGTTTACTCTAAGTTGGAAAAGTATATTATGGTGTTATCTAGCTTATAAGAAATTTTTGAAAAGGCATGGTATTTATGCAAAGGAAATCTTGTGAAAAGAGAGTGAAGCATTGTGTGCTATTGTGATATGTAAACTTTTTGTGAAGCAACTTATACGAAGTTAATTTTGTGATCTGAGATTGAACTGAGGAAGAGTCTATGTTCCTCAAGACTAATTAGTTTTTTGGACAGTGACCTCTTCTTTTAATTTGAAGTGCATGTTTGGGTAGTGGGCTTATCTTGCATCTACTATACTACAACTCCTAACGGGTTTGGAATCTCCTAACAAGGATTCAATGTCTCCTAACACAGCTCTGTATATTAAATTTTCTCAGTGACTCCTAACATGGTCCGTCCTCTAACAAGGAACATATATACTTGTATATTATCTAGTGGGTATCATCGCCACTAGGGTTTTCCCTTGGCTACGATTTCCCTAGTTAACAAAATATGGTGTTATGAGTTATCTTTGTGCATGGTTAC
Source organism: Cupressus sempervirens (assembly GCA_028749045.1). Classification (NCBI taxonomy): domain Eukaryota; kingdom Viridiplantae; phylum Streptophyta; class Pinopsida; order Cupressales; family Cupressaceae; genus Cupressus; species Cupressus sempervirens. The sequence goes on from CM053789.1 coordinate 892,286,407, forward strand.
TATTATTGTTCATAATTACTTTATTACTTCCTTATGTATGGTTCAAAGTAATAAATAATATTCAGTTGGTGACTAAAGTTTTTAAATTACTAATTCACCCTCCCCTCTTAATAATTCCTATCTCTAACATCCACCCCATGCAAGTCCATGTCATGCAAAAGATGACTATCAATAAACTCCATCAACTCCATTTTACTATCAAAAATAGTATGGCTACCTCCCTTCTTCTCATTCTCTTTCAGAGGTGTATTGAAGTCCCCCATAATAATCCAATTTTCACCCACAAAATTCTTCCTTTGATTAGAAAGAGCATCCCAAAGTGCTTTCCTACCCCATTTAGAGTTGGAGGCATAAATGTTAGTTAAAACCCAAGAAGTCCCATCCTTTGTGTATCCTATGGCTATTGATCCATACTATAGCCCTGCATTTAAAAAAGATAAAATTGAGACATGTTAAAACACATGCATTATTATTCTTAGTTAGAAAAAATATACAAATTTAATGGTGTGTTTATCTTCATTGCTTGGAGTTGATTTTAAATGTGCATAGTATGTACCACCTCGCCCATGATAGTGACTTTGTTTGTATCTATGAAATTAAAATTATAATCAATAAGAATCTCTTCACCTCCACATATTGATTTTATCACACATACAAATACATGATTTCTCTTGTGTGCCTCAAATATACAATTGGATTGCTTCTTAGTTGGTGCAGTCATGCATTATTTATAAAACCTGCAATATTCCTTAATGCTTTTGGACTTCTGTCAATGTATATAGCTACTATTTTACTTTGTTCACTAACTTTTTGTTGTATATAATTTTTCATGAGTGCATACCTACACATACTTTTTATATATCTAACAATCTACATCCAACTATTGTAATCATAGCAAGGTTCGACATACTCCATCAATTCAACAACCTTGTTATAAGAGACCCTTATGCTATACTTGAAAAATAGGCCCAAACCATGTAATGAGGATGGTGTTATGTGATATATCCTCTCTCCAACACAAAAATTAGTGTTTATTGGAGGAAGTTCATTGGGGACCCATTATTTCTGTAGATGCTTGTACCTAAAGGGCACATCAAAGTTTCCTTTACTCTCATCATCATAAGATTATGACCCCCCTTGAGAAAGGAAAAATTTCATGCACTTATTGAATTTTGTTATGATATTTTGACCTCAAGTCAATCTCCTTGATTTATAAATAATAATGTCTCACTTTCTTATTCCATTCCTACATTTTCCTCACTCGAGGAAGACAAATCTGAAAAATACATATTTGTTGGTACTTGGACTCCATGAAATAAGAGAGATAGGTGGCAATAAGAGAGATATTTTAAAAATTGTAAAAGACATTAAACTCTATGGGGTGTACTGACTTATACCTGATGATCCATGAGACTATGTGGGATGCTAGTGAAAGGGCTTCACATTTCTGCAATAGTAAATCAATTGTCTTATGTCGACTAAAAAATTCATGATATAGATACTCAAAATTACATCAAATATTAGCATCACATATGAATTATAAATAGTAAAAGTCTATCACTCATAACTTTAGAGAAATAAACCATGTTGTTGACTGGGCTACGAACGTGGCATGCAAAAGTCATGACAAGTTGATTTGGAATCATGGTGATAATATCCCTATAGATGGGTTATCCTTGATTGAGTATGATAAGGTTAGAAGTCTAAATCTTATTATTATTAATGATGAACATGGCAATAAGGATTAATTCTGATTTGGGTAGGATTGGGTAGTGGTGGGTTATGATTAGTTTTGAAGAGACAATTCATTCATTGCCACATAGATTGTTGGTTTGTTTATTTAATAAAAACCTTTTTTGTGATATCAACACCTAGTTTTTCATTTTTCCCATTTATACTGATATGATGAGATTTTTCTAGAGCTTGAAGAAAATGGGAGGTAGGAGAAAGAGGGTCAAGCCAACTAGCTACAAGGACTAGAAGAAGAAGATGAATATTTGGGAAATTCTAGGTTAGGGGAATTTCATAGGCTTCATAGAGAAGTTAAAGGGTAGCAACCCATCCATTACCCACCAATTTATTAAGACTTGGACAGATGGTATTTTTTGGTGGGTAATCAAAGAATGGAGGTTACAGAGGATATTATTGCAGAAGTTGCGAGTCTTGAAATAGAGGGAATCAATTTCTACAGGGATAGGAAGCTTTCTAATCGGGTTGTGGAAGCATTCACGGATACAGCTAAAGAGCATAAAAAGTTGGTTAAACTTGGTAATTCTTATTTTAGCCCTAGTTCTATTTCTCATCCTTGGAGGTTTGTCATGTTCATGGTGATTGAATATCTGACTCTAGATGGCCACTTTATTAAGATATTTGGGTATCATTTTATGTTGGTTAACCACTTTAGGCATAGGGTTAGGCTTAATTTCCCCTTCTACCTTAGGATATCATTGGGTAGAAAATTTTTAGCTATTCAGAATGATCCTAATGGTGGGTTCTGGTTATAAACATTCTAAAATCAAAAAAAGTTGATAGACCTTGTTATAGTAGAAAAACTATGGAGTGTGAGACTAAGGGGAGTGAATAAGATGAGGGCTTTGATGAGGATACAAAGGATGAGATTGCCGAGATAAAGGATCAAAAGAGGAAAAAGCTCATTCCCAAGAGCTCGTATGGGAAGAAAATGAAGATTAAGGAGGTCAATTCTAAGATGGATACAGAGTCTAAAGAGGAGCTAGAGGAGGGTAATGGGAAAAAAGGAATTTCTAGTATTATTACAAGAAACAAGGGGAAGAATATGGATAGGGTTTCAAACATACCTTATGATGATGAACCTCTGATTAAGAGGATGGATTGGAAAGAGAAGAATGTGCTTTCTCAAGGGAAGATGGTTGACAAAGGGCCTAAGGAAGTGGATAATGAAAGAGACAATTTGGATAGGGATGAGGATTACCTGATTCATAATAAGGACAATGATGACCAGGTGTAAGGACCCTCCTTGTATGTACTTATCAAATATGAATCCCCTATTAAAAATGTTATAGGAGATTGAATTAGATATGAAGTAATGTTTTATGTTGTGAATGTCCTAATGAAATTGAGATCAATTGATACATCCATATTTTAATACTCAATAATTCAAGAACTACTACATTATCTCGACTATTTAAATATTAAAATTTCACTAACAATGATACGAGGCATTTTCATCTGATAATAAGAGTGTTGATTTTGGTACCTCGATGATTAGGTTTGTGCTTTCAGATAGTTCAATATTCCTTAATAGGTGATGTTTATGATGTTAGGTATATGCATGCCTAACGATGATTATTCTAACATTTTAATCTGAATTAATGAATAAGTTATGTTATATTGATTATGTGATTACTGATGATTAAATTTGAGTAGAAATGAATTAAATAGTTAATTATACGAAAGATTCATGTTTTGATTTACGTAACTATCCAGATAAGTTTTGAATATATGTATGTGAGTTCTTAAGTTACTGATGTGTGCAATGAGTGTGTAGGATATTTTAGCTGAGAAATCTAATGGAGAAACAAAATTGAACCCTATGTACCAATTGTGAAAACCAGAGTTGAATCTAACAAAAGATGCAAACTTCGTTGTTCGTATTTTATTTGTATTGTGAGATGTATGAATGTATCATTCTGTAATCAATAAGTGTTAATGTTTTGTAACAGTGATTTTTCAGTGTCACTTGACACTCCTGAACTATATATGCATTCCAGCATGATAGTTAGGGTTAACTGAGTAACCTAAAGATATAAGTCAGACTAGGTTAGTGCCCTTTTGCTAATCAATTAGTAATCAAGATTAATTACCCTAATCAAGATTAGTGATTTAATCTGCATTTTTTGAAGGGTTTTAGAAAGTTCTAGAATTTTCTATCTTTTGATAGGTCCCTAATTAATCCTAAAGGCCAAAATCCATGAAATTTAAGTACCTAAAAGGTATGGGTATGGGTTGGGGGCAATTTCCACCCCCCTAGCCCCTTTTGTTAACTTTTATGGTCACTCAAAAACTCCATTTTTTCTTTATTGCGAAAATTGAATGATTTCAGCATGGGTTGGATAACTTTAACTTCACCTTGAGGTTAGCCTATGTCTAGTTGAATTAGAAGACTCTAGAAATTTTAAGCAAGTGGGGGAGAGAGATTACTTTTTGGGGTGGTTGAGTTTAGGATCTTATTTAGAGGCAAATTTGAGAGGGTTTCAGTGTTCACCCAACTTCTAGTTTTAGAGTGGAATTTAGAATTGAAGGAGAACGAGAGGAAAGCAGGCTCATCTCAAATTTGTTCATTTGCCATAACTCTATTTTTGAAGGTAGGAATACTTCATCTCATTTGGTTCATGTTGTGTTTCATGTTTCAGTTTGATTGCATATGTATGGTCATATGTGTGTTGAGTATGTTTGAGAGGGATTGAAACTTGTTTTCTTAAATGTCTTTCCTTTGTGTTCTTATTTAAAATTTTGAAGGGATTGTGTGGGTTGTATTGGCATTAATCACCCTCGAATAGGGCAGAAGTGGTCACGTATGGAGAAAGGTCTTTAGTTAGACTCTGACAGTGTAGAGTCTCTTCTTAGGACAAGAAGAGGGAGAGAGGGTAGAGTTTTATGGGCCCCTACTCTTCAACACAAACCACATATGAGTTTTGGAATGTAAGAATGGAAGAACAGAAGTTTTTGAGTTTATAGCCTCAAAAGGGCACCTATTTTGGTGTTGTGTCTGACGTCTCCTATTGGAAAAATCCACCTTCTCCCTAGTCTGGTTCAATGTCGAACTTGTTGTGTAAACCTAGAATGGGAGTGAATGTCTAGTTTTGTCCTCATGTTATGATTGGTTATCTTTTGGTCAATTTTTGTTCTCTCCATGATCACTGTGATGTATTGCAAAATTTGTAATAAATCCCTTGTTAAGGACCAAGAAGGAAATTTCAATTTGTTATTGAAATTTAGTTATGTTGGCAGATTTCTCCTCAGGATTAAAATCCTATATAAAAACGTTATTGTTAACTTATTGTGGAAATGACAACGATGTCGATTTTACTTCTTGGTTCTTTCTTGGCGGAGCCTTGAATCAGGTGGTTCAATAGAAAAAGAAAATTGAGTAATATTATTGCATTGAGTCTTATAGTTTTGTTTCAGTTTTGCGTATGTTACTTAAAAATCAGATGCAATGATGTTGCACTCTTTCTACATCATTTGTATGTCTCGTAATCATATTCATTGATTTAGGATAATTAGATAACGTGATGAAATATATTTATGCAATTATAAGTTCAATATGGGTTAAAGAAAATTTAATGTTACAGTTAGGACTTCAATTTACTTCGTGATTTATAGGAGATAAAATAACCTTACTTTATGGTTTAAGAAAATTATTAAACTTGATGGATATAATCAACGTTAGAAAGAAAATAAATAATATTGCCCTTGAATAAATAGATATGGTTTGCTTATATCCAATTAGGATATATATATATATACCTCCCTTGTAAAAATAATATAATTTGCTTTCAAATTTAACACATAGAAGGAAAAAAAATAAGGGACAAAAAAATATACTTCCTTGTCTTAAAAATTTACACTTAGAAAAAAAAATGAGCTTGGCAAAAAAATTTTTACTCCCCTAGAGTAAAAATACTCTCTAGAGTTTGTATGAGAAAAATTAAATTCCCCCTATTTGGAACAGAGAATTTCAAAGAGATTCTTCAAATATCCTTTTTGAACTTATTAAAAATTATTTACTTAAAAATAACAGAAAAGAAAAAAAAAATATTAAAACAAATATCTTAAATATCCTATCCTATCCTAAAAGCCCCATCAACAAAACTTTATCATAACTCCTATTTTCTAGAGAGGGCAGGTTTAATTTGACCAAATATGTATTTATGTGGGATGACATCACCCCTGCACCCCCATAGAAATTGTAGCCCTATGAGACCTTGTAACATGACTAGTGAGCTTATGTGGAGAATTTTTGATGTGGAAGTTTGTATTAAAATTTTAATTTGTTTAGGTTAGTTTGTTTTTAAGTTTATAGTTATTAGTTTTATATGGTATTTTAAATAAAGTTTTTTAAGTTAGTTGTAGTAAAAGTTAAGTTTAGTGTTATTTCATTTTAGTAATTTTAAATTAGTATAAAATATGTTAGATTTTTAACTAATGTTAAAGTTTAGTTAATATAAATTTAGTATTAAGTTAAGATAGTATGTTATTTTTTTTAAATGTGTAAGTAAATTATAAAGTGAAAATTTGTTAATTAAATGTTTTAGTTAGTTTAAATATTAAGTATTTAATATGTTTTTGTTTAGTTTAGTTGTATTTTTAATAAAGTTTTAAATTTATTTTTAAAATTAGTGTTATTAATTTATTAAATTATAATTAAGTATAGTTAGTATTAGTTTAAATATTATTATTATGTTAAAAGATAGTCATTAGAGATATGTGTTAGTTTTAGTTAATTGTATTATTTATTATTTAGTTAACTTGAGCTTATATAATTATTGTCTTATATTATTTTTATTTATTTATGTGGTAAGTACAAAGACAATAAATTTGGTTTAAATTAATGTTAGAATTGTTGTTTAATTTTTTAATTAACTATATTGATTATTTAATAATAGTTTGATTTAAAAGATGTTTTGTTTATGTTAGTTTTAATAAAGTTTAAGTATTCGTATGTTAGATGATTATTTTAGTTAGTTAGTTCTTTGGTTTCAATGTATAGTAGTAATTAAAGTTTTATTTATTTAAATTGTTATTAGAAGAATTCAATTATATTGTTTATTAATATTTTGATTAGTTAATGTTATAGTGGATAATGATAAATGTTTTAAATCTATTGAGTGGACCTCACATGTTGGTTTTAAACTTAAATGGAATGTCAAGACATTGTTAGGAGAACCTGTATCTGTCTTACATTATACCTATACTTTAACTTGTGAAAACAACAGATCAAACATAGTGGTGTTATTAATCTATAAAAAAAAAAAATTACCTGTGTTTTTTTGCCCTTGTATTTTGGGCATGACACCAGGGTTATTTGATGGGGATATTTGGTAGTGTGGGACTAATGAAGAATGAAATTAGTAGTTTGAAGTAATAGATGGAGGACATTTTGAGAGAGTATGATTAGCTCAACAAAACTACTAGAGAGGAGAGAACTCTAGGTTAACATATTGATAAACTTTCTGAGGTGATTGGTAATGTTGAAGAGGTTAAGAATCTTATAAAATGAGTTCCACTCTTGAGAGTGAAGAGTAAAGATTTAGATCAGCTAAATAAATATTTCTAGAAAAGGTTGGATGGTATGGATATGTTCAGAGTGATCAATATGGAGAAGATAATTAAAAAACTTAACCAAAATTGTTCTATTCTAAAGATTGTTGCAGACAACAGTAATATTATGATGAACAAATTTGAACAAGGGAAAGGTCAAGGCTCCAAGGACATGAAAGATGACCACAGACCTAACAAGTTTACGAGGGCCAACTCTAATATAGGGTGCTCCCCTTAATACCATAAACTCATAACAAAAACATAGGAACAACAGAAAATGTGAGAACAAAATATGGACTTCTTATTTGCATCGAAATGAAAAATTATAGAATTCATAAATATAATATGCAAACCCACAAGGCACCTTTAGTACAATAATTTGCAAGACAAGCTACCAACTATCACCTAGAGTTGTCTTAGACAATGTTTTGGCCTTTCTTCAATAGGCAGTTTTATGCCGCCCGAGAAGGTTCTAGATGCTCAAACTTAATACCTAGGGCTGATAGACCCTAAAAATACACATAGAGGTGACCAAATACATCTTTGACAAATTATTTTAGAAATTTTGGTAGCCCAACTTTTGAAGGCCATAACTCATGAACCGTTGCTCTGATTGGCTATTATTACCACTTTTCAAAAAATTTGCAATAACTTCTTTGATACTAATGCTTGAGAAATGAGAATTTTATGGTAGGCATACAAATCTAAAATGAACCTTCCTATAAAAAATGAGAACATCTTGAGCTTGTATGAAAAACTTACTAAAAATAGTAAGTTCCCATAAATAGTAACCACCCTGTCTACTAGTCCTTATTAAAATAGATAAGACTAAAAATAAAATATTTTTGGGTGATGCAAGATTTCCCTTGTACCCAAGATGCTCCTGCATCAAACTCAAAAAATATTGAGGTCATGGAAGCCAAAGAAATAGAAGATTTGAAGGCCTCTACAAATAATATGAACATCCTTGCAAACTAGATAGCTAATTTATTGAAGACCATATAACTATATTTGTGTTGTCTTTTTGTTTTCTTTTTGTTGTCTTTTCCTGTTGGTTGTTTTAAAGCTTCTTTTCTTAGATAGTTCTTTTCTTAGGTGTTGATGCATAGTTCTTTTGAGCTTCTTTTCTCTTGTTGTTATGTTCCTATGTAAAAGGTTTTGAGTCCTTGAAAACCTATTTGTACTTAATCAAAATAGTAAAAGGTTATAATCATCCTCCTCCTCCTCTTCCTCCTCCTCATCATGATCATTAAAATCATCATCATCATGATAAATGTGTCTATCTACAAAAATATTGGACATGTTGTACTTAATGTTAATATCTGCACATATAGTTTTGAAAGAAAAATTTGGTGTAATTAATGTGTATATCTGCAAAAATATTGGACATGTTGTACTTAATGTTGATATCTACACATATAGTTTTGAAAGAAAAATTAGTTGTATTTATGCCTCTTCATTTTGATTTTCTTCAAGGGAAGACCATCAATGGTAATAGAAAACAAGAACGCATTTGCTAAGAGTCTACAATTGTTCAAAAAAATTAATGTTTTACAAGAAAATGCACTTGAAGAATTGTTAGCTCAGAAGCAAGAACATGGTGTTGATATTAGATTTTCCTTGCTAACTCCTAATGGGTTGGTCTTTTATTATCTATCCCCATCACATTTACTATGATAGTCATGTTAGAGTGCTCAATCACCTAGCCAATCCTTGTGACTTTGAAGTCCTTAATCACGATCTTAGGTGCTCAAATTAATGTCCAAGACATGTGCACCTTAGGACCCCATTTGATCATCATTTGAAAGGGCCTCAATTTTGACCACAAAATGTCTCTCAATACGTTTAGAGGTTTAGAGGTAATGTCACTAAACTCTTCGCTGAAGTTATTCTTCAACATCCTTGGCTTCCATTATTGGGCTTGCATATGGATCCTTTATATCCAACCATTTGTTATAAGTTGGGGAATGCACTTCATGCCTGGAATGCAAGTGATACATCTACATATGCAATTTTATCACCTTGAAAAACTATATTTGATCTTGCTAGCTGGGAACAACTAATTGCTCAAATTATTTTCACTTGAAAAATTATTTCTCCATCTTCAACTAACCTAAATCTTTGCTTCTCCCAGTTGTATTATTTCTCGATTGTTATATATTGTAGAATAGATTTTCAATTTCTTTATCCATGTTTTTATGATGCATAAAAAATCCCATATCATCTTAGGATAACACTAAGGAAAGTGGTTGCAAATATAAGAATAAAAAAACTCAAAAAGGAGTTCAATTAGATAAATAATTTGTGTGTCTGATGCTATTTAATGAAATACTAAACCAGCTAATCATCATATACTTGTAATTATCAAAGTATGCACAAAGTAAGATCTTAGTACATAAAAGAGTATACAAAATTCAAATAGGGAATCATATTCCTTAAAAAGAAGTCATAACATGCAATATGAATTACAATGAAGAGATAACTCAAACTAAATTTATAGTATAATAGAGCTAGATATGCAAGTTAGAAGTGCATGATATGCACAATGTATAAACTAAAGCCCAACTAAACTAGAATATTATAAATTTAGGCTTGATTAAGTGAACTTAAGTTAGTGGATGAATGTACAAACATATTCTTGATTATGTATAAAAATGTCTATGATGAAATTCTTGAACATGTAGGCAATTAGTTAATGCAAGATTGCAAACTCTCTAAGCATGAAAATGCAATTAGAGATTAGTTATTGCAAAAAATTGCAATAAGGCCTAAACCAAGATAAATAAAGTTATGAAGCAATGTAATTCCTCTTTAAGAATGATGCAATCAAACTTGTCTAAACATGCTCTAAGAATTTCAAAAATCTTCCATGGTGTAGGAAAAAATATAAAATCCTCACCCACAACCTCTTTTTCAATCATCAAAAATGTTATCCAATTGTGTAATTTGAGTGATGAATAGTTTGTAGCAGCAATTGGTGATTCAACTGAAAGGCTCTTTTTAGGACTAGATTGCACCTCGAGAGGACTAGCTATACTTCTTCTGGTGGTTTTTCTAATATTTTTACAATGTTATCTTTGCAAAATGGGGAGTGTGGCCTATACAGAGCCTAATGAACCTAACTTTGAAGAAAATCTTGCAATTATTCCCACCTCGGGCTTGAATAAAGAAAGTTGAGATGCTCAGCTTATATTTGAGTACAAATCAAAGAGTTGCAATCAAGGACAAGATTGTGTAATCTATCTCTCTAAATTCCAAGAGAATGAGAAATGTAGAATTTTTTCAAACTATAATCACAGCTTCCATATAGAATGTATTGATATGTGGTTTTACTCTCACTCTACTTGTCCTCTTTGTAGAACTGCAATGTAACCCTATTCATCTTCAAAGGTTAAAATAGAGGAGAAGGCATCAATTTCCCTAAGTAATATTGGAAGAATGAATGATAGTTTTTATACCCATTTGATGAGAGGTTAGACGTATTGCGGTGCACTATGAGAATTACCAAATATTGTTTTGTGGGTAAGAGATAATGAGCTGGGTCAAGGACTACCCACTAGAAGACCATGACCAACAAACTGCTCTTCTTAGCCGTATCTTTTGAATAGGGATTTCTCTATTTCTTTATTTTTTCAAGCCCTATTGAATATTTTGACAATTTTGCCCTAAAAATCTCCATTAATGGAGGCTTTCAAAACCATGTCAGAATAATGAGGACACCACATTGCTTCATGTAAACATTAAAACCTCAAAATGCATAAAGAAAGTCTAGTACCTCAAAATGCATTTGATAATCTGGCACTAACTCATGTGGATCATGAGAAAAGTGAGCATGTAAAGTTCAACCATAAAGGAAATATTAGGGTGAGTATGTGTTAGGTATAAAATAATGCCAAATGAAATATCAACTAATAAAGAAGTATTATTGGTATTCAAAACAATACCTAGTTGAAAGAGTGTGGCGGTAGGCTTGGAATTAGGCATGCAAAACCTTTGAAAGCATGTCACTTTTGTTGACAAATGAAAATCACATGAAAATACAACCTCAATTCTAAGGAAATAATGTAGATACCCAAGATCTCTCATGTCAAAAATCTCCATCAATGTTCACTGAATACTTTGAATCATAGAGTGAGGTCTATTTTTGAGGACCAAATCATCTACATATAATACCAAGATAAAATTATACCCCTCATGTTGTTTCCCTCTTGCTATTGAGTGAAAACTATGGGATTGGAATGACAATGAGTGAAACTAGAAGAGAGAGAAAAATAGTTCATCTTCTCCTGTCAAGCCCACGGACTTGCTTGAGGCGATATAATAAATGTTGGATACTACAAGAAATATAGCATTCCTTAAAAAATCCCTATAGTTGATCCATATAGATCTCCTCATGAATATTTCTATGCAAAAATGCACTTTCTACATCTATTTAAAAAATTCACCATCCTTATGATGTTATTGTACAATAAGTAAAATGATGTGGAGGCCAATGTTATGGAATATGTATGCAGCTCGATCATTTTTGGTAAAGTTGATTGTTCATTTTATTGTACCTAATCTGATGACACTTCTACAGTAATTTGTAATCAACCTAGCTAATCAACAACTAGACCAATTTAATTGGGTTATTGCTTATTTCTTTCTAAAAATATCTGCTATGATGTGTTTTTTTTTAATTTCTTGCAAACTCTGCCCATTTTTTGTGGTCTGCATTATTTTTGTGTAGGATCTTGAGGTAAGTCACTTAGCACGAGTTGAGTGGGTTTTATTGTTTTATTATTTAGATTCTAGAATATGTATGTAGCTAGATCATTTTTGGTAAAGCTAATTGTTCATTTTATTATACCTAATCTGATGACAATTCAACTAAAATTTGTAATCAACCTAGCTAATCAACAACTAGACCAATTTAATTGGGTTATGGCTTGTTTCTTTCTAAAAATATCTGGTATGATATGTTTTTATAAAATTTCTTGCGAATTATGCCTATTTTTTGTGGTCTACATTATTTTTGTGCAAGATCTTGAGGTAAGTCACTTAGCATGGGTTGTGTGAGTTTTGTTGTTTTATTATTTGGATCTTGGAATATGTATGCAGCTAGATCATTTTTGGTAAAGTTGATTGTTCATTTTATTGTACCTAATTTGATGACAGTTCTACAAGAATTTGTAATCAACCCAGCTAATCAACAACTAGACCAATTTAATTGGGTTATGGCCTGTTTCTTTCTAAAAATATCTGCTATGATATTTTTTTGTAAAATTTCTTGCGAATTCTACCCATTTTTCATGGTCTGCATGATTTTTGTGTAGGATCTTGCGGTAAGTCACTTAGCACAGGTTGAGTCACTTTTATTATTTTATCATTTGGATTCTAGAATATGTATGTAGTTAGATCATACATGTAATAAGAACCTTGAAAAAGATCTCTCTGAATATATAAAGACATACATGTTTTCAAGGAAAAGAAAAAAACATTTACATATGTACCTCTTCTCACCCTTGAAGAAAATGATAGAGCAGGGGCATGTAGATCACAAGGGCATGACATGATAATGAAATCACAAAGAAAGGGCATGACATGACAATGAAATCATAGAGAAAGGGAATGACAGTGAAATGTAGAGATCATGAGGGCACAACAACTAAATACACCAATCACAAGGGTCGTGATAATGTTCACAACTCTCCACCCTCATTCAGAGCTCTCCACCTCTTTCGCACGCAACTCTCCAAAATCAAAACAAATAGAAAATGATTGTCGTGTTTTCTTTTTTTATTTTATGCTCACGAGGGCGTCACAATTACGAAACTAACATCGGTATTGCGACGGTGTTGGTGTTAATTGCAAAAAAAAACATGAAAATGACCACAAACTACATTGTTGTCGCAAATTTCCATCACAAATTTTCCCCAAATGTTGCAGTGAGGGTACAATTTTCATTCTACAAAGTTAATGCAACATAATAAAAATAGTAAGCAATTTGATTTTCAATGAGATCCACAAAAGTTTTAAGAAACTAGAACAATGGAAGCAATTTGTTGAAGTAGTGGATTGAATCTTGTGGGGTAGAGTGTGTATGCTTTGTATTGGAAGTACAATTAGATGTTTTATATGTGTTGGAGTTCAAGATGGTCTGATAAATTACAAAACCCAAAAATATGTAGATTGCAAAATAGATTGTTTGATATCATAATGTATAAAAAGAATCTATATCCATTTTCAAGCACCTTTTTTTCTTCTTCTTTTTTCAATTTGAGGATTATAAATTAAAAGTGGGTTTCTTGGTTAGGATGTCTGGCTCAATTGGGTTTTGGCTTGTTGCGATAAAATTGAACTTAGAAATGTGTGATAAAGTTTTGTAGAATGTTCAATTGGGTTTTGGTGAGCTGAGAAATATTAGATGTGGTTTCAGAAAGGATTATGCCCAGTGTTGTGATGTTGATAAGTATTATTGTAACACCCTACTCTAGAACCCAAAAGAAATAAATCTAATATGTTACAAAGTTTACGAAACTATTTTTTTTCTAATAAGTGTATTTTTAATATCAATTATTTTTAAAATTGTTAGTGGGATATAACTTATTATATATTTATTAATGCAAGTGGAATTATAAATTAATAAATATAATAATTGTGATTTAGTTATATTTTAAGAGAAGTTATAGTGGAGATCACTATACAATCATCTAGTTATGAATATTTAATATTATGAGAGAAATTATAGATAGCTTAATTAAAATTATAATTTCAAGTTTGAGTTATCTCTAGTTGCATCATGAATTAAAGGAAAAATAAATATTAATATTGGACTTAAATAGAAGTCAAATAAATATTTTAGAAATGAAATTGATATTAATATTCAATCTAATAATATACATTTATGTTATTAATTAAACCATTCATGATTTAAGATTATTTAAATTAAGAACATGATCATATTGCATGATATTTTATATGCACAAAGAGATTTGACATTCAAATACTTATTGATTTAAATAAGTATATTAGCATAACAATTTATATTAACATGCATATTCTTAATTTTTAAATGCATCTTTATGGCTCAAACTAAACAAGAGAAATGGATGGAATTAAATCATATGGCTGAAAAACCATGTGTTTTCTTAAATATTATATTTATAGTCTTGTGATGTTTATTTCCATGATGGGTTTTCTTTGTGGCTTGTTTAGCTGGCCAAGTTAGGATGTGCACCAAAGACATTTTTGAGATTTTTATAATGATTATTTGACTGGATGTTATGATGTACTTTATGATTTAAATTGAGATTTCTTTTATGATATTTCTTTTGATGAGCATTTGTGAGAACTTGGGTTTTGAGAATCAATGTTAATGTCATGCCCAAAATATACGAGGGCAAAACACATGTAATTTATTTTTTTAAAGTAAAAATAATAATTAAGTCCACTAAGTTTGACAAGATTGTTCTTTCATAATTTTAAGAGTAGGTACAATGAAGATAGAAATAGGTTCTTCAATCAAGACCCTTGATATTCAATTAAGTTTTAAAAATCAAAGTGTGAGACAAGATCGTTAAGTTAAAATTTCGTTATTAAATCGGTTTAGACACTTGTTTCATTTTATATTAACTTTAAAACAATAGATTTAAAATTATTCAACTAACAATATAATTAAAGATAAATTTAACATTTATTACATAGTATGTTTCATCTCATACTAGATTAATATAATTAAAAATAAAACTATAATCCTTTTACCAACTACTAATCTTTATATTAAATATCATAACAAATTTAAACTTTATTTCTAAACAATCATATCAATAACTTTACAATTCTATTAAAATCAAACCATACTAACATTATTTAAAAACATGCTAAGTACAATATTATTTTACTCTATAATCTATTTAAAACCAAAACATATTAACATTATCTAAAAATCGAATATCTTCTTCAACTAACAATATTATTAAAATAACATACTAATTTACTTTACAAATATATCTATAAAAAAACATTAAAACTAAATTTAAAACTTCATTAATTACTAAACCTATAACTAACATTTTATTTTAATACTAATGTTAATTAAAACTTAAACTAAATTTAAACTAACATAAATTTAAAAAAAACTTAGTTCACAACTAATTTGAATTAAAAATATCTTTTAAATAACAACCAAACTAAACTAAATTTAAATTAGAAACTAATCTTTTTTTTAAAAAAAACTTTAAAATAAACTAACAACTAATCTAAACTAACTTAATATAAAGCTTTACAAAATAAAATAACAAACAACTAAACTAAAATTAATATTAAAATTAAAACTCTTTTTATTTCTTTATAAAAAAAACCAACAACTAACTTAATTAATATCTACCCTACGTTTTTCCTTTCCCCTCTATACATGAGAACTTGTCTCCCATTAAAGGCGCCTACAAAATAGGTAAAAGTTTGATGTTTCTTTTTTTTTGAAACTTTCTTATTTAAGTTTAAACTATTCAACCCACCACCACCCCCCATCACAGCAAACAATTATTCAAATATGACATGAAAGGGGTGATGTCACCCGTACCGACTACTTTAAAATCCATTTGCTACGCATAGAAAAAAAGGGTAGAGTAGTTATATTAGAAAGTTTATTAGCTAGGATTTTTTTTTGAATTTAATTTATTTTTATTTTTTTTTTTTAAAAGGATCAATCAAAGAATATTCTCTGTAGTCTCATAAGAATTTATTTTGTCTTCTCATACAAATTCCAGAGAGCAAAATGCTTCTGGGTGTGTTCTTTTTTTTTCTCAACCCATTATTTTCCTAAGTGTTAATCTCTTTCTCAACGTGCATAAAATTTTTTTAAAAGGCTATATTTTTGTGTCCAATAGATTTTTTTTTATAACAAGGAAATTTATATCTACTTCCTTTTCACATTGAATCCACCAATAATTTAGTTGAACAAGAGGGTTGAATAATTTTTTTTTTATTTATATTTTTTTCAACAATGTAAGATTTGTTTTATTCCAATTAAGCATGAATTTGAATTGAAAATTTCAACATAACATAATTTTCTTCCTTAGCATAATTGAACTTGAAAATGCATAATTGATAATCATCTTTCTATCTACTCTTCAATGCACATAAGCACAAACTGAAACAACATAAGATTCAATGCAAGAACATTACTCAAATTCTTTTCTCTTCTATTAATCAACCTGGTTCAAGGCTCCATCGGGAAAGAACCAATAAGAAAACCCAACATCCTTGCCAATACATCAAAATTTAAATACATTTTGCATAATGTTACAATTCAAATGAATTCTCTTCTAGGTCCTTCATAAGAGATTCTTTCCAATATCTTCAATGCAACAAGAGAATCGTGGGAAAGACGAGAACTGACCCGGAGGTAAAACAACATAATATGTTGAACAATTCAAGCATACATCCCCATCTCGATTTTGCACAATAGGTTCAACATTGAACCAAACTAGGGGGGAGGTGGATTTTCTCAATAGGAGATGTTAATCACCATAGCATAACATCGCCCTTTCAGGGCTAAAACTCAAGAACTTCCATTCTTCTACAAATGCCCTTTCGAGACCAATACAACAAGGATTTTCATTCCTTCCCTTCTTCAAGAATTAAAATTTTCAAATATGGTATGTGATTACAAGTAGGGGCCCATAACACCCTACCCTCTTTCCCTCTTCTCACTATGAGAAGAGACTCTACACTATTGAGGTCCAACTAAGGCCCTTCCTCCATACATGGCCACTTCTTTCCTATCCAAGGGTGAGTAATGCCAAAACAATTCCCATGAAATCCCCTCAAAATTTTAAAGCAAAGCATAAGAATGACATCCAAGAACAAGTTAAGATCCCTCCCAAACAACTTCAATACACATACAAGCAATACAAAGAACAACACAATGCCTTATGCATGAACAATATGAAGAACATGATCAAAAGAGTGAAGAACCCTACTTTCACAAAAAGTTGTGGTAAAATGACAAGTTGAGAAGAGCTTTTCCTTCCTTTCCTTCAATCTTGAAACTTCTCTCTAAAACTAGAGATTGGGTAACAAACCCAAAACTTTTCCAAAATGCATCTAAATATGATCCTAACTCAACTAGACTTTAGGTAACCCCAAGGTGGATTTTGAGTCACCAACTCATGAAGGAGATAAATCAATTTTTGCAATCAACCAAAAGTAGGGTTTTTGAGTGACCCTAAAAGTCAACCAAAGAGGCTAGAGGGGTGGAAATTACTACCCCCAACTCATACCCTTACCCCTAGGGCACTTAAATTTAATATTTTTAAGCCTAAAAGACTTAATAGGAACCAATCAAAAGCTAGGAGAATTTTAAGACTATATAACAACCTTCAAAGAAAGACAATGCTAATTAGCACAAATAGCAAGGGGTTCAGTTTCATCTTTCCATTAGATTTTTCGATTAAATATCCTGCACACTAATTGCACACATCAGTAGTTCAAGAAATCACATGCATATATGTAAATTACATATCAGGAAAATCATGTAAATTTAAAACATCCATCTTTCTAATAATCAATTTTTTATCTCGTTCTACTCATATTTTTGACCATTAAAATTGCATAATCAAAGTGTTAGTTATGCATTCATTTACTTCATCATTATACATGTTCATAAAGCATTAAATGATGAAATCAAATATCTGAAAGTAAGGCATCACACATCATAAAATAGCATAATAATGTTCAGTGCATCAAATAATGTCCTGACATATCAAGTCATGAGTATCAAAATAATAATGTATCAACTATGCTACGATGGGTCGAGGCAAGGCCTCACATCCTCCCCCACTAGGCATGAACTTCCTCCTAGAGTTCATCAAAAAGATATGGGTACTGAGATCGCATCCATGCCTCATCCTCCCATGAAGTCATAACCTCATCATAACAATCCCACTGGACCCTAACCTAGTCTAGCTATCAACCTCAAAGTGCTAGGGTTTGTCAGGCAATAATACGGATAGGCTCCAATGCTAACTGGCTGTCTAAATCCACCTGCAAAGTATCCCAATCTATAATATGAGACTCATCATAAATGTATCCTCTAAGTACTAAAATATGAAACACATCATGGATGCATGACAGGCTAAGTGGTAAGGCTAAATGGTAGGCAACTGGTCCTATCCTCTCTAGGATCTCGAACGGTCCAAGGAATCGGGGTGCCAACTTAGAGCCCTTTTCGAATTGAATCAGACTCTTGTGTGGCTACACCCTCAAGAAAACTCTATCTCCAACCTGATACTCTTGATCTATCCTCTTCGTATCAGCATACTTCTTTTGTCGATCTTGTGCCTCTCTCAGGCACTGCCTAATCAGGGTCACTTGCTACTCCATCTCCTTAACTAACTGAGGACCAATAGATACTCAATCTTTGATCTTGTCCCAACTCAAGAGTGTCCTACAAGGTCTTCCATACAAGGCCTCATAAGGAAGCATACCTATGGAGGAATGGTGCCCATTGTTATAGGCAAACTTGACAAGATGTAGGTATTCCTCCCACTTGACTTGATGGTCCATCATGTACATTCGTAACATATCCTCCAAAACTTGATTCACTCGCTCGGTATGACCGTCAGTCTGAGGATGGTATGTTGTACTGAAATTGATCCTAGTGCCCAATGTTGTCCGCAACTCTCTCTAAAAAGATGAAGTGAACAATGAGTCCCTATCAGAGATGATCTTACAGAGAATGCCATGAAGTCTGACAATATCTTATGAAAACACCTGAGCTATATTCTGTGCTATGAATGTAGTACGTACAGGGGAGAAATGGGCAACCTTGGTCAATGTGTCAACTATCACCAAAATGGCATCATGGTGACGAGATGACAAGGGAAGACCAACAATAAAGTCCATAGATATAACATCCCACTTCCACTCTGATATCTCATGAGGTTGAAGGAGCCCACTAGGATGACGATGCTTTGCCTTCACTCTTTGACACTCGAGGCATCTCACAACTATGTTGGTAATCTGCACTCTCATGTCTAGCCAATGATACAACTATCTCAAATTTGCATGTAACTTCTTAACACCAGGGTGTGCTGCATAAGGTGCTTTGTGAGCCTCAAGTATAATGAGCTCAAGCAAACCCCCAATGGAAGGTACATACATACGTTCTCTATGACACAAGAGCCCATCAAACTCCAAAGAATACTCTGAATACTTCCCTTCCAAGGGTCTCTGAGAATGCACCACCTAACTAACCTCTGCATAAAGCTCATCTGTTGGCAAGTGTTGTAGAATCTACTCTCTCAAGTTAGTGCAAGTAGTCATAGATGAAAGCTCATGGTGCCTCCTACTTAAGGCATCTGCAACTACATTCTCCTTTCTCTTGATGTAATGAACATCAAAATCATACTCAAAAAGGAGCTCCATCCACCTTCTCTACCTAGCATTAAGGTTTGGCTGCGTGAATATATACTGCAAGCTCTAGTGGTTGAAATGAAGCTCAAATCTATGACCCAGTCGGAAGTGTTGCCACCTCACTAAAGCATGAACCACTGCTGCAAGCTCTAGGTTGTGAGTAGGGTAATTGAGTTCATGAGTCTTTAACTTCCTAGACTCAAAGGAAATAGGTCGTCCATCCTACATAAGAACTACCCCTATACCATCCAAAGATGCATTAGTGCACACCACAAAACCCGCAGAAGGATATGGTACTGCAAGAATGGGTGCACTCGTGAGGGCTCTCTTGAGCTATTGAAAAGCTCTATCACACTTCTCTATCCACTCATACTTATTCCCCTTTCTCTGAAGAGATGTGATAGGGTGTGCCAATCTAGAGAATCTTAAAATGAAATGTCGATAATATCTTGCTAGACCCATAAAGCTCCTCACCTCAGTGACACTGGTGGCTGCTAGCCAATCCATGATGGCCCTAATCTTTGATGGGTCTACTAGACACCATCACCTGATATGACATGACCTAAATAATGTATCTCAAGCCTAAAAAATGCACACTTTGATAAGCTGCCAAACAACTAATTCTCTCTCAACTTCTGCAATACCTATCTTAGGTACTCTTCATGCTCCTTCTCATCATGAGAATATATCAAGATTTCATCAAGGAAAACAACCACAAACTTATCCAAAAAGGTGTGGAATACTCCATTCATGAGGCTCATGAATACAGCTGGAGCATTCGTGAGGCCAAATGGTACCACAGTGAACTCGTAGTGACCATACCTAGTACAAAATGCAGTCTTAGGGATATCACTATCCACAATCCTCAACTGATGATAACTTGACTTAAGATCAATCTTTGAAAATACTCGGGCACCCTGCAACTGATCGAAGAGGTCATCAATCCTGGGAAGAGGGTATCAGTTCTTGATGGTTACTTTGTTCAACTGTCGATAATCAATGCACAACTTTAGTGATCTATCTTTCTTCTTAATGAAGATCACTGGTGCACCCTAGGGTGACACACTAGGTTGAATATTCCCCTTCTCCAAGAGTTCCTCCAACTGAATCTTTAGTTCACTAAGCTCATGAGTAGTCATCTTGTATGGTGCTCTTGATACTAGCTCCACTCCTAGAACAAGATCAATATGAAAATCCACTAGTCTAGGTGGAGGCCTACCAGGGAGCTCTAAAGGAAAGACATCTACAAACTCTTGCAATATTGAAAAATCATCGAGGGATGGCTCCCCCTCTAAATCTTCCTCCCTATCACTAATGGTGATAGTGAACAACTGATATCCCTTTCACATGCATCGTCTAAGCTACATAGCAAAAATCATACGAAGGGATATGGGTCTCTTAACCCCAAGGATCACTCTAGAGATGCCATCCTCATCCACACATTCCACCCTCTTTTGTCAACAATCCATCTTGACGTTGTGGGCATGAAGCCAATCCATGCCAAGAACAACATCATAAGAACCTAAAGGGGTAATGTGTGGGTCAGACATCATGGACATGTCTCCAATCTGAATCAAGAAATTATGCACCATGGAACTAACTGACACTCTGACTCCTAAGGCTAACTCTACCTCCCAACTAACATCCTACCTAACTACCACCAGCCCGCAATGCTCCACAACATAAGGAGATATAAATGAGTCAATAGCTCTAGAATCAAATAAAATAGTAACCGTGCTACCCTATAAAATACCTATAGCCTCGATAATTGTAGCCTGATGCTCAGCCTGGCGATTGTCAACTACTACAAAAACTCTATGGGATCTACCTACATTGCCAACTATCGGCTCTGAAAATGCCTCTCTCTAACCACTGGAGGACTGCCCCTGAGGATACTCTCTAGAAATATGACCCATGCCACCACAAGTGTAACATGGTCCTTGTGTATAAGATTGTGCACCCTAAGATCCAGACTATTGTGGTCCTCTTGACCTACTAGATCCACTGAAACCACCCCTAGAAGACTATTGAGTCTTCACTGACTGTGACTGTGGGGCCTATACTTTCTGATCCTACCTTGAACCCTGTGACTGCCACTGCTTGCGCTTGGAGCCCTGATAACCTTGTAAGGGTTTCTACTGCTACTACTACTGAGGTTTCTACTACTGAGATTGTTGGCCCTTAGAGGACCTTGCTGTGTAGTTCTAATTCCCTTTCCAAGGGGGTTTCGGCTCTAAGATCAATCTCGTGACTCTTGTCTACCCTGAGTGTCCTCTGGAACTAATGCTACCTCAACTACCTATCTAAAAGTAGTAGGGAAAGCCAAATAGACTGGGCCCTGGAGTGAGAAATTTAGGCCCATGATGAATCAATGCACTTGCAATTTCTCTTCCTTCATGTACTCGACATATGGAAGGAGCTCGAGAAATCTACTCTCATATTGAGCTACTATGAGACCCCTCTGATATAGAGAATGAAAATCCTCTATCTGCTTCTGTTTGAAGTGCTCTGACAGGTACCTCTCTTAGAATCTCTCCAAGAATGACTCCCATATGAGGGTATCCATCCTCACTCCTCCTATAGTCTCCTCCTGATGCCACCAATTGGAGGCATCTCCTCTTAGCTAATGGACTGCTAGACATGCCTTTAGATTACTCCCATAAGGATGTAATCCAAAGCACTGTTGAAGGCTCTATAACCAGGCATCTGCTACTGTTCCCTTAGTGGAATCGATAAAGAGTGGTGGCCTGAGTCATATCAACTCCCTAATATCATCTCCTATATGCCTAGGAGGTCTATTCGACGGTGGTCCTCTCTGATGTATCGACTCACCCTCATGCTCACCCTATCCCTCAACTTGCCTCAGTGGGGGACTCCTACTCCTCTCTTTATCTTTGGCCCGGCCTCCTCCAGGATCCTTTGCTTCCCCTTCAGGAATTTGCTGCCTTGTTTTTACTATAGGTTCTATCCTCTACTAGACTACACCAATCAATGTCTGGAGGGCGTCCAAAATGTCCTGTTCAGATTCGATGGTGGAGGTGGTAGTGGTCCATCCTCCTATCCTGCTCTACCACCTCTCACTCTACGACCTCTGCCTCAATGGTTGCTTTGTGTAATAGGAGGCATCATTCACAAAAATTTATGGTAAAATGATAAGTTGAGAAGAGCTTTTCCTTTCTTTCCTTCAATCTTGAAACTTCTCTCTAAAACTAGAGATTGGGTAGCAACCCTAAAACTTCTCCAAAATGTATCTAAATATGATCCTAAATCAACTAGACCTTAGGTAACCCCAAGGTGGAGTTTGAGTCACCAACTCATGAAGGAGACAAATCAATATTTGCAATCAACCAAAAGTAGGGTTTTTGAGTGACCCTAAAAGTTAACCAAAGAGGCTAGGGGGGTGGAAACTACCCCCAACCCATACCCTTAGCCCTAGGGAGCTTAAATTTAATGTTTTTAGGCCTAAAAGACTTAATATGAACCAATCAAAAACTAGGAGAATTTTAAGACTATATAACAACCTTCAAAGAAAGATAATGCAAATTAGCACAAATAGCAAGGGGTTCAATTTCGTCTTTCCATTAGATTTCTCGATTAAATATCCTACACACTAATTGCACACATCAGTAGTTCAAGAAATCACATGCATATATGTAAATTACATATCAAGAAAATCATGTAAATTTAAAACATCCATCTTTCTAATAATCAATTGTGTATCTCATTCTACTCATATTTTTGACCATTAAAATTGCATAATCAAAGTGTTAGTTTTGCATTCATTTACTTCATCATTATACATGTTCATAAAGCATTAAATGATGAAATCAAATATCTAAAAGTAAGGCATCACACATCATAAAATAGCATAATAGTGTTTAGTGCATCAAATAATGTCTCGACATATTGAGTCATGAGTATCAAAATAATAATGTATCAACTATGCTACAATGGGTCAGGGCGAGGCCTCACAGTTAATTTCGAGTTGCCTATTAAGGAACCAAATTTGATCAATATTACTTTTGTGGGATGGGACAAAATTGTAGTTTGTGAGTTTTAGGAAGGTAGTCCAGGTGCATGTCTATGATAGTGGCTTGCAATGGGGGCTGGGGCCCAAAGTGATAACATAGTAATTAAAATACTTTCCTCCCCATGCCTTGAGATAGATTAAAAAGATAAGTTAGAGATTTTTCATCATCCATGCCTTGAGTGCTTGTACAAGCTAAGGATGAGAATGAGATGATACCTTAAGAGGTATGACTAGTTTCCTCATCTTTACGAGAGGGTATTCTAGTTTTGCATAGAGTCACTAGGGGGCTAGGGTCCTAAGAGACTACTAGGGTAACCTTAGAGTTGGCTCATGTGATGACAATCATGTATGTAGAATGAGTCTCCTTCATGTTTTCTTTATATTTACCTCTGGTAGTGTATTTATTGATGACATACTTGTTGGATATTACTTTTGATGGTGTATTTATTATGACTTATTATTTATTGCTTGGATGGTAGTTATTGTTGATAGTTAACTTTTATTAATAAATGTTAGTTATTCATTGGTGGTGTTTTTATCGTTGGAGTTAGTGATTGGTGGTTTACTTTTATTAATGATAGTTTTTATATGTTGATTATTGTGCTCATGACACTTGACATTGATTTGGAGGTGGTTGTACCTTTTTGGTTTTGATATTTGATTTGTACTTGGTATTTGTTGTTGATTTTGGTACATGATGTTGGTTTCTAGACGAGTGTCTTTTCAACTTTGGTTATCTTTTCTTTATGAATAGTTTTTGTACCCTTGAGGTAGATTTTTCTCTTATGATCCCTTTCCTAGGATTGTTTTATGATTTGACTATCTGTGTGTGGATCGTACATTATTTCTCCTGCATAATCAAAGTGGGAGCCTGATAAGGTGACCATGCGGTCAAGAGGTAGTGTCTTCTTACCATTTGGGTTCCCATCATATTGATAGATGTTGGATGCTCATTGATACAAGTTGTACCATTGTCATTCTTATTCTTATCTTGGAGACTTCTATTCATTTGATGTATCTATGTATCATGTGTTTTGAGATCCTACGGGATATTGTATTGTATATTGATGTACTTGTAATTATTATTGCATACTCTACAACATGAGCAGTGGATGATATTATTTGAATGTACTCTAACATAGCAATTGTTTTTAGGTATGTGTATATGAGATTATGTATGTGTTTATTCATTTTATGATTATGAGCATTGTACTTGAGACTTAGACTTGTTAATAAAACTTATTAAATATGATGCAATGTAAACGAACCCTTGAGGAATGTAAACTATATTTGTAATTTCTTATGTGTACTTAATGTGTATGTGTATATTGCTTCTACATTGCTATTTTGTGTTGTTTATACTTTTTTTTAAATAGTTTAGTAAACATTGTAACATGTTATATTTATTTCTCTTGGGTTCTCGAGTGGGGCATTACAATTGTATTCTAGCATGTCACAAGAATTCATATATTATTATGGTTGGATCTTATATATTGGTGAAGCAAAGTTTGTATCTTGTGTTCATTTAATTGAATGGGTAGTTTGGAGTGGCAATATGTTTTTTGCTTACATGAATAATAGAATGGTCTTTACATTGCATATTCAAATTATATTATTTCTTTTTTCACCTAGAAATAGATAAGAAAGGAAAATAAAATGACAGTCCATACTAGGATTATATCCAAGACTGAGATTTGTCCAAATGTTTTTTTATCTTATAGTATGTGATTAGACCTAGTGGTAATATCCCTGGATTCCATAGGGTACAATTTTCATTCTGCAAAGTTAATGCAACATAATAAAAGCAATAAGAAATTTGATATTCAATGAGATCCACAAAAGGTTTAAGAAAACAAAATGATGGAAGTAATTTGTTGAAGTAGTGGATTGAACCTTGTGGGGTAGAGTGTGTATGATTTGCATTGGAATTAAAATTAGATGTTTTTTGTATGTTGAAGTTTAGGATAGTATGACATATTATATGACACAACCAAAAAATATGTAGATCCAAAATATATTGTCTTATGTCATAAGGTATAAAAAGAATCTATTTCTATTTTAAACCACCTTTGTTTGTTTGTTTTTTGGTTTGAGGATTATAAATTAAAAGTGGGTTTGTTGGTTAGGATGTTTGGCTCAATTGGGTTTTGTCTTGTTGCAATAAAATTAAACTGGGAAATGTGTGATAAAGTTTTGTAAAATGTTCAATTGGGTTTTGGTGAGCCGAGAAATGTTAGATATGTTTCAAAAAGGATTGTGACCAATGTTGTGATGTTGATAAGAATTATATTCTAATGTGTCACAAGAATTCAAAAATTAATCTGGCCAAAACTTATTTATTGGTGAAGCAAAGTTTGTATCTTATGTTCATTTAATTGATTGGGTAGTTTGGAATGTTGGTATGTTTTTTTCTCACGTGAAGAATAGAATGATCTTTACATTGCATGTCTAGATTATATAATTTCTTGTTTCACCTAGAAATAGATAAGAAAGCAAAAGAAAATAACAATCTTGGCTACACCAGCGAGATCCTTTTGAACACCCACATCATCATCCAAAAATAGAATTATGTGCAATATGTGTTATTTCTATAATATCTTTTGTAATTGTCATTCATATAAATTACATCGGATTAACTTGCTAATCACATTGTGTATTGTGGAGTCATGCAAGAAAGACATGTCTAGAAAAGCTACCATCAATAGGGTGTAATGTATGCACATGCATATTTGCATCTACATATGCATCTTTGTGCATGTACAAGTGTGATGTGAATATGTATCTATAGACAATGTTCATGCACATCTATATTCATATGTAATTCTATGTGGATAGAGTTGATAGCTTTGGAAAAGCTTACTAAAATTATACAATTCCTCTTTCATGGGCCTTTTGGCATTATAGTGTTGCAACACAATCTCTAACTAATGTTACAACCTCCTCTTAGTACCAAATTTGTTGTGTTTGAAAATAACCTTGTTTAATGATAATCACATGCCTTCTAGTTCAGGAGATGGATATGTAATGAAGGGACAATATAGTTTTCTAAATATGTTAACATTTCAAAACTCCATAGCATAAGAAGCCATTATGGTTCATGGACTACCATTATATTTTTCAGAGTTAACTCATGGAAGAGAGAAACTCATGCTATCATGCCCAAAATTTACCAAAAATACAACCAATTTTTTTTTTTTGAAAGGTGAACTAAAGAATAGCACATAAATATATACCTATACTTTGTTATGAAAATTCTATCAAACTATGTGGTGCTTGAAATATAATGACTCATGTCCTTTCAGAATATTGGAATCATACTTTATTCAATCATTGAGTTGGAGCTACTTAATTCTAGTACATGCGGGAGAATTTGTTTTCATTCAAAATTATGTACTTCAAGTTTCCATGGGAGGCCAATTTATTTTCCAACATTCATTGAAAATCTAAGTTATAACATAAGAGCTAGATGACATTACTATTTCGAACCCACATCCTATCCTTGAAATAAGACATTACATATATGAATGTGAAGTACAAATTTTGCATCAATGTAGTTGCAATGATTCAATCATTTACGAATGTGATTATGTTTATAATTGTCTTAGATGTTCTGATTACAAGCCGTATAACCATAATTCCCTACGTTCTATGTCCAATTCTATTCTAGTTTAATATGATATAAGTATAACTATTTTAATGAAATTCTTACATTTTATCCTTTATTAACTTCAAGTAAATTTATGTCTTACAACTAGGTATTTTAAATCAATTATCAATTATTTATTCTCTAAATTACTATAATGTATTACCTTCTAGTAACCCTTCATCCATAATTAATTTTTTTAATTTTTTTTTAAACTACTAAATTAGGATAGTTCCCAAATAATCTCTACTAATGATACCTTAACTAACCTCATATTCCAACTAAGAGTCATACCATTATTATTTAATGGATTTAAATAATTAAAAAAAATTAAAAAGCCCAAATAAGAATTACTAATCTATTTCCTAATATTTAATCTTTTAAATATCTCTACACCTATCCTACACTCCCCTATCTTGTATCCTACCTTACCACACAAAACCCCCTTCACATTATCCATAACATAAACAATTATTACTATATAACAACTTACTCCTAACTTTATTTAAAAACATTCTTACTTTACTAGCTTCCCTTTCCTACTATCTACTAACCAACTCTACTTTCCACCTTACCCCCTACCACACCTACTAACACATGACTTGATATAATACTACAACCCTAACATTACCAAATATCCATTAAAAAAATAACATCCCCTACCTCAAATTAGGCGTCCTCAATCATTGTTTTGTCATTGATGTCAAACTTGCTACTTGCAGGGATGACAATTGCTTTAGTGATCCAAATACTATCAATTAGTTGATTGTCAAGGTGGAGGCAATCAATAAGATGTAACTAGAACACCTAGAGAAAGGTTGAAGTTATTATGTTGTAATGAAGTACAAGGATCAGCTAAGCCATTGATGAAAAAGTGTATTTGATGACATACTATAAGATACAAAGAGTGGGCACACTGAAACATATCAAAGATTTAAGGATTTAGCTAAGTCTTTTGTAAAGCTCAAACTAAGTTCATTAGAGAGAAAGAGCCAAGCAAATTCCTAGTCAAGTGCTGAGCAAGTTCAAGTGACGAGCAAGTTCAGATGCCGAGCAGAACCAAGTGCCGAGCAGAACCAAGTGCCAAGCAGGTATAGGTGTCGAGTAACACAGAGGTGTCGAGCACCAGTAACTCAATAATGCCGAGTTGCTGCATTATTTTGGAAATCGAAGATTCACCAGATCTAAGCCAACAAGGTTGTTATCTAGAAGTTTGTGAATTAAAAAGAAGATAAGAATGATGAGCTGGTGGCATAGAACACCATGTAGAACATTTTTAAGATACAACTGGTGAAGTTTCTAGAAGAGAACAAGATATGAGGTAGATACATTGTATCTTACCTAATCCATTTTGAAACCCTAAAATTGGAGAGGGAGAATTGAGTGGCAAAGGAAAATCAGACTTGTATATAAGAAGACATAAGTTAATGAAGAAAAAGAGTGGAATAGAGGGGATAGTGAGAGAGAGAGCCGTGGTCAAGCATAAAAGCATGAAATGTTGAAGAATGTGCTAAGGAGAAGATAACACAAGAACTCTATTTAGATAGACGACCACAAGCATGATTGCATTGGCAAAATGAGTAGGAAGACTCAAGGAGACAAAGCTTGAGAGGGAGACAAGCAGTTAGAGCTGAAGTGATTGAAGCCAAGCATAAGGATTGAACTGAAAGAGTGATCTGAAATCTGCAAAGTATGTTGTAAGTTATGTCAGATCAAAAGACCATTATCGTTACTTTCTAGCAATTGTAACTGTAAGATAAATCCTATGGACTTAGGTTAGTTTAACAGCCATTAGATAAATCCTTTGACAGGGTGACATTCCAAATGGATGTTCTAAAGACCTTTAACCAAGCGCATTCCTAATAGTTTGGTGAAATCCTCTAACAAGGTCACATTTAACAGTGTGTTGTAAGCCTTTAACAGGGCAGGCTCTTAACAGAGCATCGCTTCAGAAGAGTGAGAATCAAGTAGCATGTTACTGGTGGTTTTTTCCAAATTGGGTTTCCACGTAAATCATTGTGTCATGTGTTGATCTTGAATATTTTATCTTTGCATGTTGATTTACAGTAATTTGCTTATATGACTGATTTAAGTTTGAACAGATGAAAAGGGTATGGATTCATTAAAAAGGCATTAATAGGGCATTTGGACCTTGAATAACATATTCACCTCCCCCCTCTCAGTTATTCTAAAGAATTCTAACAATTGGTATCAGAGCCTGACTGCTGATTCAGTTTAAAGGGACTACTAGCAGAAAAGATCAAAATGCCAAAGAGAAGTTCCCAAGCTCAACAAAGACAACTTTGTTGCATGGCAAAGTTTGATGAAGCTACATCTTGGATCCATAGGAGATTATGCCCAAAATTCAATTGTCACTAAACATGTAGATCCAACAGGTGCTCCTACTACCGAAGACATGAAAAACAAACAAGAACACAACCAAACAATGTTGGAAATTGCTCTGCACTCAGCTATGTTGAATTTGATGATATCAAAGGATGTGACATTGCATTCAAAATTTGGAAAGCCCTGTCAGACATCTATGGAGGAGACAGAATGTACAAAGAGAAAAAAGAGAAAGTCTTAGAGGAAAATTTGATGACATGAAAATGGAAGAAAATGAGAATGCTGCTCAGTATGGTGCAAGAATAAAGGAAGTGGTAAGTGCAATAAGATGCTTGAATGTTCAACTGGATGAAGATACTACTAATAGTAAGTTCTTAAGAACCTTGCTCTCTAAATATGCTATTAGAGTATCAGCAATACAAGAGCTAAGATGTATACCAGGAAATAATCTAAGCTTTGAAGGTATAATAGGTAGACTCACTGCATTTGAGTTATCTAACTTTGACAACTACAAACCTAAAAATGTTGAATCTTCTTTTAAGGCCAAGTTATCACTAAAAGATGCCGAACAGGTGAAATCAAGGAAAGGAAGAAAAATGAAGTATGTATCTAGTGATAGTAGCACTGATGAGGAAGATGTGGAACAATTGGAAGCATTGCTCGCTAGAATATTTCACAGGGGCAAAGGAAAGTTCAAAGGTAATATGCCTATCATTTGTTTCAATTGCAATGAAGTAGGTCATTTTCTGCAAGATGTCCATAGAAAAAGGATTCCAAGGAAGGCAACAAATACAAGAACAGAAGAGATGATGACAAGAGAGACTAAAAAGAAAAAGGTAAGAAGTGTTATATTGTTGAAGAAAATTTTGATGACAATGATGATGAAGTTGTTTATGTAGCCATGAAGGACCAATCTAATGAAGAAGAAGCCACAACACTGGTGACATGTATAAACAAGAATAACAGATGGATCATAGATAGTGGATGCTCACATCACATGACAGGAGACAAAAGTAAGTTTGTTAACTTTACTTAGTATGATGGAAATAGTGTTAGATTTGGTAATGATGCTCCATGTCAAATCAGAGGAAAAGGTTCCATTAAGCTCACAGACCAAATTTCATGTGACAATGCATACTATGTTGAAAGATTAAACTACAATTTACTAAGTGTCTCACAATTAGGAAATATAGGTTGCAAAGTGGAATTTGAAAACAAAATTGCAAAAATCTATGACAATGATAGTAAACTAATAGGAAAAGGAGATCAAACAAAGAGTAATTTGTTTTACCTTGATATGGATGATGCTTCTTGTCTATTTGCAAAATTTGATGATGAATGGTTATGGCATAGAAGATTATGTCATGTCAACTTTGACAATCTAGTCAAAATTAGTAAAATGAAGAAAGTCAGAGGTCTACCAAAATTGAAGAAGCCTGATAATGTCATGTGTAAACAATGTCAACTAGGAAAGATGAAAAAGTCAATTTTCAAAAGCAAAAACTATACATCTAAAGAGATACTTGAGTTAGTTCACACTGACTTATGTGGTCCAATGGAAATACAAAGCTATAGAGGAGATAAATACATAATGTTATTTGTTGATGACTATTCTAGGATGATGACTGTTATGTTCTTAAAACAAAAATCTGATGCTTTTCAAATGTTTAAGTGGTATGTGGCCAGAGTTGAAAAGGAAACTGAAAAAAGCTTGAAATGTCTAAGATCAGATAGAGGTGGTGAATTTACATCAAATGAATTTGAGATATTCTGTAATGACAATGGAATCAAAAGACAGACATCAGCTCCTAGAACTCCCCCACAGAATGGAATTGTTGAAAGAAGAAATAGATCTATAATTGACTATGCCAGAACATTAATGATGGAAAAGAATGTTGCTCTAAAATACTGGAGAGAAGTTGTAAGTGTAGCTATTCATACATTGAACCGAGTACAAGTCAAGAAAGGTACAAATACAACACCTTTTGAATTATGGTATGGTTACTCACCAAATGTAAAACATTTCAAAGTATTTGGTTGTAAATGTTTTATCCTTAAAGATGTTAGAAATGGAAAATTTGATGCAAAAAGTGATGAAGGTATATTTCTTGGTTACTCCACAAGAAGTAAGGCATATAAGTGTTTGAATATTAACACTAACAAAATTGTGGAAAGTGAAAATGTAAATTTTGATGAGCACACAGAAGTCCAAGTTGAAGAACCAAAGAAAATGGAAGAATACATAACCTTTGTATATTCTTATGAAGGAATGACTGCTGATGAGGATGATGTCAATCAAATTGAAAGTCAACAACAAGTGTCAGTTTCAGCCAATTCACAACCAGTGAATGCCGAGTTGCATTCATAAGCCAAGTTATAGAATGAAGAAAATGCACAATCTGATTCTGAAGACAGCATACATGATGAAGAACAACCTGACAATGAAGAGCATAGTGATCCTGAATCCAAAAGATCAAACATGGAAACAAGGACAGAGCCAAGATTATCCAAATATGTAAAAAGACATCACCCTGCTGAACAAATAATTGGTGACAAAGATGCAAGACCAATGACAAGGAATAGACTAAGAAATGAATCATGTCTGATCAGCAAATTTGAACCCAAGATAGTATACGGTGCATTACAAGATGGCGACTGGTATAAAGCTATGGAAGAAGAAATTGATCAAATAAGAAAAAATAAAACTTGGAGTTTGGTTCCCAGACCAACTGACAAGAATGTGATTGGCACCAAATGGGAATTCAGAAACAAACTAGATGAGAATGGTGAGATTACCAAAAATAAAGCCAGACTAGTATGCAAGGGTTATGCTCAAGAAGAAGGAATAGATTATGGAGAAACATTCACTCCTGTTGCTAGAATGGAAGGAGTAAGAACTTTACTTGCATATGTTGCCTACAAAGATTTCAAAGTCTATCAGATGGATGTAAAATCCACCTTCTTAAATGGTATACTAGAAGAAGAAGTCTACATTGAACAACCAGAAGGATTTGTTGATGAAAACAATAGGGATATGGTGTGTAAGTTACATAAAGCACTCTATGGTTTGAAACAAGCACCTAGAGAATGGTATGAGAGACTTCACAAGTATCTAGTGAAAATTGGATTTGAAAGAACTGATGATAATAGCAACATGTACATAAAAGCTAAAGAAGGTAAAGACATTATTGTATCTAAATTTTTTGTGGATGACATAGTATTTGGTGGTAAGTACTTTGCAAAGGCTTTGCTAACAAAATGAAACATGAATTTGAAATGTCTATGTTTGGAGAAATCAAATTTTTTGTTGGATTACAAGTTCATCAACTCAAACATGGAATATTTATTACACAATCAAAATACATCAAAGAAATTCTTAAAACATTTGGATTGGAGGAATCCAAACCAGTCAGCACACCAATGGCCACAGGAAATAAGCTATCCAAAAATGATGAATCAACTGAAGTCAATCAAACAATGTACAGATCCATGATTGGAAAACTACAATATGTTGTACATAGTAGACCAAACATAGCATTAGCAGTTGGAATAGTGGCTAGATTCTCTGCTAATCCTAAAGAAAATCATCTCATAGCAGTAAAAAGAATAATGAGATATCTCAAAAGGACTGATGATTTTGGTCTATACTACAAAAAGAATGGAAAATTTGAACTCAATGCATATACAAATGCAGATTGGGGAGGAAACATTGATGACAGAAAAAGCACAAGTGGAGGTGCATTATTTCTAGGCAAAAGGTTGGTTACCTGGACTAGCAAGAAACAAACATGTATATCCCAGTCCACTGTAGAGTCAGAATATGTGGCAGCTGCAGTCAATTGTACAAACATTGTATAGCTCACACATCTATTGAATGGAATGAAAGAAGAAGTAACAAAACCGGTGATATTGTATTGTGATAATACAAGTGCTATAAATATATCCAAAAATCCAGTAATGCATGCAAAAACCAAGCATATTGCAATCAAGTATCATTATGTCAGAGAATTGGTAGAAGACAAACAAGTGAAATTGGAATACATTCATGCAAAGGAACAAACTGTAGATATCTTCACCAAACTATTGCCCAAGGATGCCTATGAATATCTTAGAGGCAAGCTGGGGGTTATACCCCTAAGTCAAGCAGTTTAAGGCAACAAAGAAGCCGCCTTGCATCAACAGGAATAAATCATTGAAATATTAACAGGTTGATGCAAAGGATGACAGCAAGAACAAAAACTCTAAATTAGTCACAAGCATGGTGACAAAGGGAGAAAGACAACAAGAAGCCAAAGCTTATATTTTGCATGATAAAGATGCTACATCTTTGGCATTTATGTAAAAGAGGGAGAAATATGCAGAAAATTGATCAATGCAAAGAAAGAGGGAGATATATATGAAAGAGGGAGATATATGTGATCAGTAGTGAAAATGCAACAAATCAATACAATCTTGGTGGTAACTAAATTGATTACTTGATCAGTTTGGTTTGCCATCAATGCCAAAGAGGGAGATTTTTGGAAATGATTGAAATGATCATAAGAAAAGTTGTTGGAATAATATATGGAACTGGTAAAGAATGTCCTCAATCTTTGTTTTGTCATTGATGTCAAACTTGCTACTTGCAGGGATGAAAATTGCTTTAGTGATCCAAATACTATCAATTAGTTGATTGTCAAGGTGGAGGCAATCAATAAGATGTAACTAGAAAACCTAGAGAAAGGTTGAAGTTATGATGTTGTAATGAAGTACAAGGATCAGCTAAGCCATTGATGAAAAAGTGTATTTGATGACATACTATAAGATACAAAGAGTGGGCACACTGAAACATATCAAAGATTTAAGGATTTAGCTAAGTCTTTTGTAAAGCTCAAACTAAGTTCATTAGAGGGAAAGAGCCGAGCAAATTCCTACTCAAGTGTTGAGCAAGTTCAAGTGTCGAGCAAGTTCAAGTGTCGAGCAAGTTCAAGTGCCGAGCAAGTTCAGATGCTGAGCAAAACCAAGTGTCGAGAAGAACCAAGTGTCGAGCAGGTATAGGTGCCGAGTAACACAGAGGTGTCGAGCACCAGTAACTCAATAATGCCGAGTTGCTGCATTATTTTGGAAATTGAAGATTCGCCAGATCTAAGCCGACAAGGTTGTTATCTAGAAGTTTTTGAATTAAAAGGAAGATAAGAATGATGAGCTAGTGGCACAGAACACCATGTAGAATTTTTTTAAGATACAACTGGTGAAGTTTCTAGAAGAGAACAAGATATGGGGTAGATACATTATATCCTACCTAATCCACTTTGAAACCCTAAAATTGGAGAGGGAGAATTGAGCAGCAAAGGCAAATCAGACTTGTATATAAGAAGAAATAAGTTAATGAAGAAAAAGAGTGGAATAGAGGGGATAGTGAGAGAGAGAGCCGTGGTCAAGCATAAAAGCATGAAATGCTGAAGAATGTGCTAAGGAGAAGATAACACAGGAACTCTGTTTAGATAGACAACCACAAGCATGATTGCATTGGCAAAATGAGTAGGAATACTCAAGGAGACAAAGCTTGAGAGGGAGACAAGAAGTTAGAGCTAAAGTGATTGAAGCCAAGCATAAGGATTGAACTGAAAGAGTAATCTAAAATTTGCAAAGTATGTTGTAAGTTATGTCAGATCAAAAGACCATTATCGTTACTTTCTAGCAATTGTAACAGTAAGATAAATCCTATGGACTTAGGTTGGTTTAACAGCCATTAGATAAATCCTTTGACAGGGTGACATTCCAAGTGGATGTTCTAAAGACCTTTAACCAGGCCCATTCCTAACAGTTTGGTGAAATCCTCTAACAAGGTCACATTTAACAATGTGTTGTAAGCCTTTAACAGGGCATCACTTCAGAAGAGTGAGAATCAAGTAGCATGTTACTGATGGTTTTTCCCAAATTGGGTTTCCACATAAATCATTGTGTCATGTGTTGATCTTGAATATTTTATCTTTGCATGTTGATTTACAGTAATTTTCTTATATGACTGATTTAAGTTTGAACAAATGAAAAGGGTATGGATTCATTAAAAAGTATTAAAAAGGCATTAATAGGGCATTTGGACCTTGAATAACTGATTCACCCCCCCTCTCAGTTATTCTAAAGAATTCTAACAGAATATTCATTACAATATTTCTCTTACATGAGAATTCCATGGGGTTTATTGATGGAATACAAAATCTAAGCAAGAAAAATGAGATGATTTACATAACTTCAATATGGTTCTCCACAATATTAGATAATCTTTTACATGGAATGATCTTTTTCCTTCCTACACAACTATGATAGTGCCACAATCTTTCCCTTGCAAAGATAATTATATACAATCCTCAAGCTTCACTTTACACATTTACAACAATATACAATAGGAAGTAAACCCCCTTTCACATTACAATGAAGCAACAATGGAAATTTAATATTACAACACATTATGAGATGACATGGGAAAGCTTAGTCTATCCACAACACTTGATTCCTTAACATTTCCAAGGGTGAAACCCTAAACTCTCCATAGGAACTACTTTCTCAAAACCTAAAAATCAACACAAAACTTGGAACCATGGAGGGTCACCTCCCATCCTAGGCTTCTATAAAGCCACCCACCAAGTAGGGGAAATAAAGCCCAAATGGAATACACACAAATGTTTACAAATGCATACATCCACACAATATAAAACACTTAACAATCCCTTCCATAGCTTACACAATGATTCACCATTGGAATCATGTATACATTGGGTGAAGGTGGGATCTTCAAAGAGGAGAATGCCATATCCATAAAACAACAGTCAAATTGCAATTGCATTTTTTCCTCTCAAGGCTATCATAAAACCTCCTCCTTCTTACACATACACTTATACCTCCAAAACAACAAAAGGCATATGGCTTCAATGGAGCCCATACTCCATGAAAGAAAGAACAACTCCTCATCATGAGGTAAATTTTCTCAACTATAATGTTGAGCCCAACTAACCCCTTCACCCAAGGCTTCTCTTCCCTCCCAAGGGTGAGTGAAGCCTTCACACCCATGAAAAAATTTAACATTCAAACAAAATAAGGAGATCAAGGAAGAAGACCAATAAAATGCATGAAACACAATGCAAAATCACAACACAACACAAAGATTACAATAACAATACATGATCCCATAACAATGCTCCATACTTGCAGATTCATTATGCAATGCTAAAACAAAATGGTAATGGTATGAGCACCAACCTTGGTTCAAGATGAAGGAAATGTTAGTTGATGAAGAGCTCCCTTAGCCTCCCTCCAAAACCCTAATTGTCTCTAAACTTAGAGAGTGGATGAACACCCCACTAGTTTGTCCAAGACTCTCTAAAAAGGCTTTTCCACTAACTATTTTGGCAAAAACACCCAGCCACTTCCTCTTACAAACTTGTGTTCCCTTAAGTTTTCTATTTTTGACTTAGTGGAAACATGGGAAAGAACTCAAGTGACAACTCCATTTTCGAATTGGTGGAAGAATGCATGGGTAAAGGGGCCCTCTAGGCTACCTATGCATTAACATGGTCAAAATTAGGTCCCTAACATGCTATACTATCATATGGGTAGCTTATTTTCACACAAAAGGCACTTTGGGACCACCTAATGACCATTCAAAACATTAGTCAAATCTAAATTCGAATTACCTTTTGATAATGACCCATCCTATCCCTTGTCAAGTGGGTTTACTTAATCATTAACAAGGCAATTAATTTTAGGGTAAAATACCACCATGACCAAAACCCTAGATGATATGTCATTAACACACAAAATCCACAAGTTTCAAGTGACACATAAAAGCACATTCCACATCATCATGACATGTCTCTAATGCATCTTTGAGACTGGAAATTTTAAACACAAGCAAGCTTACATTTATGAAATAAAATACATCACAACGAGGCTTTTAAATCTTCCAAAGATTCACCTTGGCTAAACCATGTTTACATAATTTTGAAACTTGTTTCCCCTAAAATTTCCATCGTTCCACTTCCTGCACACTAAACTCAAGCATCAATAGTCCAAGGATGTTATATAAAATACATATCATAAATGCATATGAATTTAAATGTTACATAATCCATATTAACATAATTCAATAGAATTCCTTTACTTAATCATTTCAAATAAAACATTCAAAACGTTAAAATATCAAAATCTGCACATCACATTTAATCATAAATCATCATAATAAATTTAACATTTTGCATCACATCATGATCCAATTCTATTCTACCATGTATAAAATTTTACCCATATTTGTTTGATCATCCCATACACAATTATAGGTTCTTAGTACATATCATAGATGCAAAATACTATTGTAAATGTCAAAATCAATAATTAAAATAAGTCACTATCCATCTAAGTCTCGAATAAATGTCAAAATATTCAAGCCCAAATATCAAAATGCAAGTAAAAATATCTATGCTATGACGGGTCAGGGTGAGACCTCACACATGCTAATAATGATTAATACTTAAGTACCATGTCACAACTAGACTTCTGCAATCCTTTATAGGTATTTTTTCAGCCAAATAATATTTCATCTTGCCATACTAGATTAGCTTATAATGTAAGATAACATTGGAAAGACCAATGTAGATTTTTAGAAACCTAGATAGAGCCAATATTTAAATAGTGAAAGGCTTTTCAAGAACTAAGACTATATGAATCTATTTGTCTGCAATTCTAAAGATTTCTGGAATAGTTCTAACAAAACAATCATAGAGAGGAAATCATTTATTAGCCTTCAAGTTAGTACAATGTTAGAAAAAATCCACAGGTCAAGATCAATTAAAGAATAGATAATTGTTTGTGTTTTTTTCTATGCTTTTTTGGCTTCAATGGTTGAAGAACCACTTTAATTGAAGCATCAAAAATAACCTTCACATTCTACAAATTCAAGTCTTCTCTATTGAGTGGACATACAAGATTCTAATTTGAACATGACTTTAACCATATGTAGAGCATTCACCACCCTTCTAGGCCACCCTACAAATACACCATTTTAGTTATCTACCCCAATTCATATGGTTCAATTTGAGTGTGAATTAAATTTAAATTAAGACCCCAAAATATAAGACAAAAAGTGACATGGTACCTTTAGGTGTATTGGATGTACCTAATGCAATCATAGTTAAGTACCATGAGGAATTATGGTGGACACCTCAACAATCAATCTATCTTAACAACCGCAGTTGATGCATTAGATATGGACTGGAATTATCTCATCAAGTTCATTCCCTCTTCATTAAGCTTGCTTTCCAAAATTCTATCTCTATTTTTAATAGGTCCAAATGAAATCAAAGGATCACTCAAATAGGATCTCTTTCAACCCTAGCCTCTTGGTTTGTAGAGACCGCAAAGGCAAATGCCATGAAATTCCTACAAGTTAAAATAACTCCTTAATTGATCCTTAACTTTATGGAAGACACTAGGGACTATAAAAATGAGCTTGGCCTTGGAATCATGCACCTGTTTGGTGAATTCTCAATTAAAATTCACCTGTTTTAATAATATTTTTTTTCTCTCATTTATTTGTTAATTATTTTTAGGTTCTTAATGGCTCCTATTAAAGATATAAGAATCCAAGTAGTCCTTGATGGGAAGATCAGAGTTATTCATGTTCTTGGTGCTATTCTAGCCTACCTTGCAGTATACATAGCAAAATCTACATAAGAAGGTAGAAGATAGAGGTGTAAGTGCCAAAGAGATCATATTCCTTTTTATAAGAAAATTTTCCATTCCAATGACATAGATTGTCATGATAAAATTTGTATGAGTAGAGGATCTTTCTTTAAACTAGCCAATATTCTAAGGAAAAAAGGAAGCACTCAAGATACGCTAAATATAATGCTAGAAGAAAAAATAGTGATGTTCCTCCATACCCTTGCCCACAATCTAAGGAATTGTAAGATTGTTCACAACTTTAGTCACTCAAGAGAGACAATTAGCCAATATTTCTACAAGGTATTGAAGGGTATTTTAACTCTCCATGTTGATTATATAGTACCCCCTAGTCCAAACACTCTTGTAGAGATTTTTGGGAAGGATCATTTTGATTTGTACTTCAAGGTAAATCACCTAGAGCCACATTTTTTTTCTTGAGATTTAATCATATTAGTGGACATTTGAACATCCAAGTGGTTATTGTAGGATTGTATTAGAGAAATTGATGGATCTCATATACCAGTTACTATTAATGTGAAAATACAAGCTAAATATCGCAATAAAAAAGGCCACTTTTCATTGAATTTTATTTGTTTGTGCTCATTTGATTATAAGTCTCAATACATTCTTGTTGGTTGGGAAGGATCTGTTGTAGATAGTTGTGTTCTTTCTTTGAATCTCTCGAGATCATATCCACTAATAGTTCCCCTTGGTATGTCAAATCATCTTGTAAATGGTTATATGGTGACGTTTACAAGAAATGAGACATTTCTATAACAATATAGTTTTTGTGCATTTTGTAGGAAAGTTTTATTTAGTAGATGTTGGATACCCAAATGTACTAGGATTTCTCACCCCTTTTTGGTCTATATTTTATCACCTAAAAGATTTTTCAAGAGAAAACCTAGTAAACACTCTACATGAGTTATGTAACCATTCACACTCCTCACTTAGGAATATAATTGAGCATACATTTCTAAGGTTTTGAAGCAACATTTTCGTATCTCAAGGCATGCAACATCTTATCAAATCATGACATAAACTAAGATTATTTTAGCATGTTGCATTCTATACAACTTCATTATGATAGAGGATAGTGTTCTAGTTGAAATCAAAATTGAAGAGGACAATGATTGTAATGCAATAAATGTACCAGTACTTGAGACATATGGGATGACTCGACGAGATAGAGATGATTGGGTAAAATTTTGCGATGAG
Source organism: Cupressus sempervirens (assembly GCA_028749045.1). Classification (NCBI taxonomy): domain Eukaryota; kingdom Viridiplantae; phylum Streptophyta; class Pinopsida; order Cupressales; family Cupressaceae; genus Cupressus; species Cupressus sempervirens. The sequence continues at coordinate 892,327,044 of CM053789.1, forward strand.
ATAGTACAGAGAATGTGCGAAGACTACAAATCTCGTGCACAGTTGTTAAAAATAAAATATGAACATTGCATTTGCAGCTCCATATTAATATGATATTTATCACATTGATATGTCCTTATTATAATTGAATTTAATTGCATTTATTTTTTAAGTGGTTGTTGTAATAGAGCCACTACAATATCAACATTACATATTTTTATATTAGGACTCTTTCATTGTATGTTTGTTCTACATATAGATCATTCATACTCATTGAATATGATTTCTCAAAATCTTGTTTGTGTTTCTACTTCATCTTAAATAAATAACATATATATTTCTATTTTATCTATGTTGTACATTTTATCATTCATTGATCTAAGGGAATTTCAAATGTGTATTTATTTGTAGTCCACGTAAGTTGGTTCTTAGTTTTGAAGTTGTAGTTTCCCTTAATGGACTAAGACCACTACCTAACCATCCTTGAGACAGTTTTAAAAGTGACAGGTTCCTGTTCCAATATAGAATAAGGGGTATCAGTTTTTACCCCAAGGTATAATGTCACCACTTCACATGAATTAAAATATTAAACATGTAAAGTTCTTGGTGGAATAGATGGTTACAATTCTAAACACATTTTAGTGCCTAATCTCTCTCCATGTCACACATTCCATTGTAAAATTCTTGCATTTGTGCATTTTGATTGAATTAAAACCTTTACAACAAGTTCACTTCTATCATCCAAAATCCATTTGTAAACTAATCCAGAAATACCCTATCCCAACAAGTTGAATTCATTTAATCCCATTGCTACTCTCTCAATTTCTTCATAAGAGATTTTTGGATGGTGAAAAACCTTGAATACAAATATTGGCCGCAAATTCCATAGGTAGAATATCCTTATGTCTGTTGGGACTAAAAATTGCATGATTCATTTTTAGTCACATTTCAAAAATTTTGAGAAAATTAGGCCTATAAATGCTTTGTGAAGCCTATGTACCCCATTGTTGAGTTAATGCATAAATGGTGTTTAATGTTTCTAAAACCCTTCATTTAGCCCATTCACATATTCTGCAATGATAAATTGATATTTTGAGTTGTTTGGCAAAGTCCTATTTTGAGCCAATGTCTAATCTACATTTTATCCTAAGTGTCAAATAGCGACAGGAAGCCCTATTTGCACCTTAATATCTCACACCCAGAATTATGTCATGATTCACCACTTTGGGAGTGTCTAGTGTCCATACTCAACAACCTATGTTTCAAATTTTGAGTCATTTTGAGTCCATTTGATTAGGTTTTCAATCCCTCAAAGTTGGTTAGTTATTGTTTTCATGCTTTTGCACTTTGCACCTAATTCTGGGAAGCCCTGTATGACATGCTATAATTTTGACCCAATTGACCAAAATGAGAAATTTTCTTTTGTGTTGCATTGTAGACATTAGAGACTTGTTATGTTTCAAGTTTCAAGTTATGAGGAATCCGTTTGATCACTCACCCAGGCAAGTTTTAAAAGAACCCATACATCAAATAGCAACCCCACACACTCTATAAAAGAGGAAGTGATGCAAAAAATGAAGTTTGCAGCCACAGTGTAAAAAGAAAGTGAAATTAAAGCAAAGCCACATCAAAAAGAGCATCCACGCCTAATGCAAAATACAAGCAGAACACTTGGAATAGAGGCCCACGGCTTTCACTAAGGGGAGTTATCTAAAAGACCCACACAGCATTGAAGATCACCACCCATGTGGGCAAAGAAGTTTTAAAAGAAAATAGCAGGTCACAACCAGATTGAAGAGTAGAGGAGGCATCTTTTGATTCGAAGGAACTCATGCTATTTTAAAGGAAGACAGGGGATCAATCAACAAGAAAAGTGCACCCACAGTTTTTTAAAAAGGGAACATGCAGTCAATAAAAAGGAGGATCATCCACATTTTCAAAATAGAGTTACAAATGGTGGACAAGATAATCGCCTTGCAAGGAATCCATGCTTGATTTCAGGCTATTAATAAAGCATTCGATGGATCTTGTGGAGAAATGAATTGATTAGCGCAGAGGAGGTAGTCAAAATGCTTTATCCCACATTGGGTGGGCGAGGAAATGTTTTATAGTTTAATTACTATTGCACAATGTAGAGTTATTGTCAATAAGACATATAGCTTTTGTGAAAGCCAAGTCCATGCTTGGGCCCATGGTTAGCCAAAAGGATAGTTAAGGATGAAATTAGCGTGACACCAAAAAAAATTTAATCAAAGTTGCATACAAGCTGATGTGGTACGTTCTGAGGCAGAAGCTAAAATTTTGACACGTGACTCGATCAAATGGTGGGCGCACGCCCACATTATCAAGTTGCACAGAAGATAAATAATGTAGGAAAGTGAAATAAGGACACGTGGTGACGGGTCCCAACTGGAAATGAAGTGGTGATTGACGGTAGATTAAGATGGGACCATTAGATTTTGCCACATGGCGAGATCCGACGGTTGGCACAATTTTACAAAATGCAATGCTCGCCCATTAAGAAATGTGGGCATGCGGGATTGTGCCATGTGTCACTGGGCCCAGGCAGATGGTGATGTGGTGATCAGAGAAAAGGTGGACTAATCTTGGAGTGTCATGTGGCAGGCATGCAGAGTTGGCCAATCAACAAGCAACATGTGGCACCGGTCAAACCTGGGATTGACCCCAAATTCAGATGATGAGCAACAATTTGGAGATAGTAAAAAATGATATTTTATTATTTTTTACAAATACTGCACGTGCAATCCAACTTTTAAATCAAAGCAGGCATTATTCTAAAGTTTTAACTTCAGATTTATCTAAATTTTTCAAAATTTAATTTTCAAAGATGTTGCAGACCTGAATTTTCCAACAGAGGGGCTTTTTTCAAATTAAGATTTAATGGGTTTCTATTAGGCAAAATATGCACTACAATATACCGTTGGAATTAGAAAAAGACAAGCTATCCATTTTTGGAGCTTGTTTTTGTGTAAGTAGCAGTTTGTTCGAGCTATGCAAGGTTTTCTCTCAGGTCTCCTTTTTGTGACTGCATTCAGGTATCAAAATTGAGAACTAATTTCTAACGAGGTGATGACATGAATATGGTTAAGGGGTAGTGAAGACTCAGTTTGGGTCAATTTTTGATCACATTCACTCAGTAAAACTCAAATTTTACCAAGCATTTCAATGAAGCTTTTAGATATTTTGAATGACCCAACAAGTTTTCATCATTGAACAAGGATATTTTCAAATTACTAACAGAACAATGATGAAACCTAATCAGATCAGATGGGAAGAGAGAAGAGAGAAGTTGTTTAGTTGCAGAAGATTGAATTTCAAGTGGACACCTGTCAAGCAAGGATCAGATCCGGGAATTCATCTTCTCCTATATCTTTCTATCTTTCTTTCATTGTAGGGGTTGGCATTTTGCTCTGGGTAATACTAGCAAGGTTCCAGTTCTACTATTGAAACCATGATTGTAGATGGTTTTACTTCCTAACTTTGAGTTGAGCTCTAGCAGTGAAGGCCACACATCCACCCTGTGCAGATGTGCATTTCATTTTCATGTATTATATTTCTGAGATAATGGATATTGATGCAAGATCATATGAATTATCTTGAGTTTCATTTTGTGTTACTAGTTACTGTATTTAATCTTTCCAAGGATAAATAAAAAAGGGGATTTATATGATTTATCTGAGTTTTCTAATTATGTCTATTGATTCTTCATGTGTCATTAACTTTGTAATTGAATGGATAATATTTATTTGGTTTAAGACATTTTGAATGAAATGTGTATCAGATCTTTGTTGCTTTTGACTCAAGGAGTTAAGTAAATGCTTCATAGTTCTGATAGGGTTTCTGGGTGTATGAAGGGGATATTGCATAAGAATGGAATTAGGAGATTTCAGTTGTTAAACTTGATTACAATGTAGTCTAATTAGGTCATCCTGCTGGTAATGACTCTATGTTTCAATGGATAAGGCACTGATCACTAAATCAGATGCAAGCTGATACGAATGGCATTTGCACAAAATATTTCTTTCAAATAAATTCAATTGTTCATGTTTGTAGTGGGCATAAAAGTTTAACCCTCACTCAGATTCTTAGATTCATAGATTTGCACCTAGCTACTGTAGATCCATGTCATTTCATGAGTTATTAGGAGGTATAAGGGTTTTCATCTGCTTAATAGATGCAAGGATATTTTTTGCACTAGTACAGTATCAATTGAATCTGAGGTCTACCCACCTAGGTTTAGCAAAGCCTGAAGTAGAAGAAGGGTCATGCCTTATAGTTGGCCCGGTGTCTAAAATGGCATGTTGAAAATGGGAGTTAGCTGCCCCTAGATATGTCATGTTCTCATTGGGATAATTGAAAACCCTCCAACATTTTCAAACACCAACAAGATGGCGACTTTTTTGGGGAGTTGCATTTAGAAAGAACCAAAATCTCTGGCATGAAACAGATTGGATATAGTATATATATAGCAAGAGGTGTTTCTTATTTCCTTGCTAAAGTTTCATGTTCCCCAGTTAAGCTTTATTCATAATCAGTAGTATGTTGTAAAATTGGATGAAAATTGTGTTCGATGACTGTTATAAGTCTATCTTCAATCAGTTCAATTTTTGCAAGTGCTGTTGAGAAAGTTTCAGAGTCAAGAATCGATTTATAAAGTATATTTTCTTTTCAAGGTGTTAGTGATCTGCAAGTTTCTTCTACATTAAAGGTTTGGTTCAGATTTTTCAAGTGACAAATTATGTTTTATTTCTCACAAATTGTGAGTGGCAACTCTCAAATCTTTGTACCAGTTTGTTCCTAGTTGATTTCATTGCAAAATTTTGAAGGACTTTCAGTTGTACAGGTAGATCTGAAGTTTTTGGTAGTTTTTTGAAAAGGAATTTTAAATTCTTGATAAGTTTTAAGTGTTGTTTGCAATCTACTGTTATAAGAAATTGAAGTGTAAAAATTGAATCATAGTAGTGATCTCTTTATCCTCTTGAAAGGAGGTGGCGGCCCTACAAAGTTTGATTAGTGGTGTAAAGGAATTTCAATCTTGCACTTGTGCCAACCAGTAGATCAGTGGTTTCATGCAACAACACTAAAAGGTATTCTCATTTTCATGTATTTTCTTTTCATGAAAATTGATTGGGAAAAGTGTGTTCTCTGTCAAGTGAGGTTTCAGCACTAAGAAGAGGAGAATGATTTGATAAGTTTTATACACTTCATTAGATCAAGTTTCAGATGGTTGTTTTTAAGTCTGTGAAGTGTGTTTAAAGTTCATGGGTAGAAGGGTATAGATCTGCTGCAAATTATAAATTAGAAGTTATTATAGGTGAATGAGGTTAAAGTTTTTGAAGAATGTCAAGATTCAGTTCACCTAGGATGCAGCCAGTTAGTGAAGTACCTAGATCTATTTCTACCAAGTGGTATATGCCATTGAATTTCAATGGTATTCATGGTTTCCCAAATGTCGTTAATGATGTTAGGAAAATTTTTCCTAAGTTTAGTGGAAACCATCTTGTTTCAGCCAGTCATCATGTTGAGTTGTTCATTGATTTGATGGGTGACTATGAAATTGCTCATGAGGATGTGCACATGAAGCTATTTGTTCAGACCTTAGAAGGTGATGCTAGCGATTGGTTTTGTTTTCTACCAGCGCATTTCATTTCATCTTGGAGTGAATTGCATTCAGCCTTTATGGAGCAATTTGGAGAACGGGTAAGCATGTCTAATTCTTATGATAAGTTTTTCAAGATTCATATTGAAAGTGATGAACTTGTGCCTCAATTCAATATCAGAATTGCTAGAATTTTGAATGATATCCCTGAGAGTTATAGACCTGATGATCAAATGTGTCTAGCTATTTACCTCAGTGTGTTTGATAAGAAAATGAGTTTTCTACTAAGGCATAAAGAACCACAGACATTATACCAAGCTTTTGTAACTGCTAGGAACATTGAAAATAATTTGAAGCATGGACTAATGAGAAGTTATTTTTCTATGAATGATTGCCAGTATAATGGTCATGAAAGAAAAGTGGAACACAGTGTTGATGTTTCAGTTTCAAAACAAAATGTCAACACCTCTGATGTAGGTTTTAATTAGATTGAGAATTTAAAGCAGAATGTGTGTATGAGAAAGGTTAGCCCAGTTGCAAATAGAAACACACATGTTCATGATGCTATAGCAGTGAATAATATTTCAAACTCTAATAGGTTTCAGCGACAAGTTGATTTTATAGATCAAACATTAGTTATAATAAAAAGTTCTTCTCATGACAGTTATGTGTATGATGATGTTACTAATGCTTCCAATTTTGAAATTGTTGAACCTAGATCTCAGTCTTGTGCAAGTGAGAAAGCTGAAAGTTATCTCTCTGATTATGAGTTTGATGTTGTTGATCCAACATGCCATGGAGAGTTAACACAAATTGAAGAGCATGAATCACAGTCATCTTAGCCATAATCAGAAGAACATAATGCACATGTTGATAATGTTCCAGTAGTAAATGGTAAGATGTATTCTTTTAATCAGTTGGATAGGCAAGAATTGAATTCTCTTATTGAGAGGTTGCATTATGTTAATAATGAATTAGAAAGATATGAATCTCAATGTGGGTATGAAGAAGTTGTAAATTATCTTCCAAATGATGACAATGAAGTTTTTTATCTGATGTACAATGAAGAAGCATCATATGAAGGAGATGATGAGAGTGGTTGCTCAAATCATAGTGAGGAAAATGACACTGTATGTTCACCTTTATATGAATTTGATTTTGATTGGGAAGAAGAAAGCAATGATGGCAATGAACATTCATCTGAAGTTGAAGGTATGAATTCTTCCTCTGATTCTAAAAAGGAAAGTGCATCTCAGTTTTTGCATCATTTCAATCTGTTAGCCAATGAAGATTTTAAGAGTGATTTGTCCTAAATTTATGAAGATAAAAAAATGTTGAGTTTGGTTAATGATAGTGAATTTGAAGACTGCAGTAAAGGGTTGTCAAATGCTTTTACATCAGACAATAAAAATCCAACATGTAGTGAGGTGTTTAGGAATGAATCACAGTCTATTCATAATGGTTATCTTAAACAAGCTAATGAAGAGAGTGTAACTATGAACACTATATGTTTGGTAGAAGAAATAAAAAAGGAGTCTTCATACAATTCTGACTTTTCTTCATATGCTGAAAGTTTCCATGAGGATAGGGTGGGTAGTGAATTTCAAGTCTATAATAATGTTTTATATGATGATTCTTGTGAGGATGAGCAACCCATGTTTTGTCCTGATGTTCAAAAAAGATCACTGCATGGAGTCATTAACCTATTATTTGAAGACGACATGAAGGTTTCAAGTTTAGCGGGGTTAGATGCAAATTGTGATACACTATCATGTTGCTGTAACATATCAAATTATTGCTCTTTTATTTTGGATGTTGAATCTTCTAATGATGTTGTATTTGGTGAATGTGAAGATGAAGTGTCCAATGGAGTTGTCTTTGAAGAGAAACCGACACTTCATGGTAAGTTCTATGATGATTCAAATGAGGTAAAAGCCAATCAGCACTTCAATTATGAGAATACATTAGAAGGTTATGAAATATTTTTAGATTGTGATGATGATGCTATGTGTGAATACAAATTTGATTGTTCATTTGAAATTTAGCCAGCAACACTTGAGGAAATTCAAAGTCAAGGTGAGTTAAAAATGCATGATATATAACTTTTTCTATGAAGTTGAGAATGAGCACTTTGCATTTCTGGTAGACAGCATGCATGAATCAGTCAGTAATGATGAGTTTAAGTTTGACACCAATATTCATGAGCATGTTGATCAATATTTTCATAATGAGCTAACAATTGAGAATGAAGCAAGTTTTTATATGCATTGTGAAAGTAAGAGTGATGATTTTGTTTTTCCAAGTGATTTGTTATATGATGATAATATGATTGGTGAAACTGATAGGAGAAGAAATTTCAATTTACCTCATGAAAGTTCAAATGAGAATTATTTTTATGAGAGGTAAACAATTTTTTTGAAGTTCGGTGGCTCGGGGCCATCGTGTGTACATAATCTTGGTAGTTGTAGTTGTTTCCCTATTTTCAATAAAGTTGTTCAGGAGAGTTTTTGAAGTTCATGAGTGTGGTCTGCTTCTCCCAGAGATCTGAAATCTTGCCATGCCCACAGGGGGCATGCATCCCCAGATAGAGCCACTATTGGGACTAAAAATTGCATGCTTCATTTTTAGTCACATTTTAAAAATTTTGAGAAAACCAAGCCTATAGATGCTTTGTGAAGCCTATGTACCCCGTTGTTGAGTTAATGCATAAATGGTGTTTAATGTTTCTAACACCCTTCATTTAGCCCGTTCACATATTTTGTAATGATAAATTGATATTCTGAGTTGTTTGGCAAAGTCTTGTTTTGAGCCAATGTCTAATCTGCATTTTATCCTAAGTGTCAAACAGCGACAGGAAGCCTTGTTTACACTTGAATATCTCACACCCAGAATTGTTTCATGATTCACCACTTTGGGAGTATCTATTTTCCATACCTAAGAACCTACGTTTCAAATTTTGAGTCATTTTGAGTCTGTTTGATTAGGTTTTGAATCCCTCAAAGTTGGTTAGTTACTGTTTTCATGCTTTTGCACTTTGCACCTAATTCTGGGAAGCCCTGTTTGACATGCTATAATTTTGACCCAATTGACCAAAATGAGAAATTTTCTTTTGCGTTGCATTTTAGACATCAAAGAATTACTATGTTTCAAGTTTCAAGTTATGAAAAATCCGTTTGATCAGTTTTCAAACGCGATTCGAAATGGAATTTCTAACTTTTTACTGGTGTTAGTATTTGCAGATTATTTGGTAGCCCTATTCTGGATGTTATAACTTGAAATCTGTGATTGGCTAAACTAAATGGATTCTACCCCTGTATTGTCCATTGAAAATACTCCAAGTGTGTCAGTTTGTAAGTCTTAACGAATCCGTATGCACACTTTTTCAGGTCCATTCCATTTGCAAAAAATCGTTATCCTATCAATGTTTCCAGCCAACAATTCTGAGTAGCCTTCTTTGAACATCTTCCATTCGCGTCTTATTATTCTTCATGAGCCCAAATCATAGATCCATAATTTCCTCATGACAGAGAACCAATTCCCCAATTTTCATTTCCCCATGTGCTCATTTGCCCAGTTTTCAAAGCCAAATCCAAACCCAGTTTATTGTATTCTGACTTGTTTATTTGCAGGTAATTCTAAGAAGGCAACTTTGATGGCGAATATCTTTTGACTAGGAATTCATCATAAGATGAGATCTAGTCAGGTGAAAGTATGTGGAACAAAGATTCAGTGTGCCAATTTTCAGAGCCTGGTAAGGTGTTTGGATCAGTTTTTAAAGGCAATAAATAGACCTCCTAGCATGAAATTCACAGTTTGATAGGAAGTGGTAAAATGAGTTTCAAATTAATTGTTCAGAAGGTTGAATGTATTTCAGATCAGTATCAGGTGATGAGTGGGTAAGTTTGTGGATTTAGGTGTTTGAAATTGAAATTTTTTTTAGCCGAACCCACTTTGGGGCCCGACTAATTCTACTAGAATAGTGAGAGGGATAAGTTGTGGTCCATGTTGTAAAAGCTTGGGATTGCAATGAAAGATGAAGAGAGGGATTTAGTTAGAGAGGCCGTCATGAAGCAAGTTATGCAAAACTAACTTCCTGCAAGTAATGCCATGCTTGAAATGATGATTTTCCATCTACCATCCACTTTCATGGTCTAGAAATACTGTGGGGGGAATTTGTATAAGGGGCCTCTAGATGGTGTCTTTACCAAGGCAATCAAAGATTGTGGCCCTGATAGACCCTTAATGTTGTATGTTTCCAGCTTCTAACAAAGGGAGGTTCCTTGCCTATTGGTAGGGTCTTCTCAAGGACAGTTTCAAAGTGTATGAAGATTTCTATTCAAGAGCTACAGTAGAATTCTTAGAGCAATAATAGATACCCTTGTTGAGCACATACCCAACTTCTTGATGAACATGGCCATTTTCTTTAGGAGTTATATATTGGATTTCTACTTGACATAGAGATTGGCGATAGTGATCTCCCCTTTTTTGGTTTAGCTCATAATCCCGAAAATAACATATGGCTATATTCTTGTTGAAATTGCTCACAACATTCAAGAAGCGTATGACAGAGCCAAAAACATTGCAGAGTAAGCCTTTTCAGCAGTAAGAACCATTTTCTCTTTTGTGGGAGAGGAGTGAACAATGACCAAATTTGCAGGGGCGCTACAAGGAATGGTGAAGTTTGAAATAAAGAACAGTGACTCAGCAAACTAAGAGTCACGGGAGCAAATAGAAAAGGCAGGCACGTTGATGAAATATGGGGAATAAAAGCCCACACACCAAAAGGAAGACCATGCTAACAGGGTAGTTAGCCACCAAAGATCACTCACGCAAGCAAGTTTTAAAAGAACCCATGCATCAAATAGCAACCCCACGCACTCTATAAAAGAGGAAGCGATGCAACAAATGAAGTCTGCAGCCATAGTGTAAAAAGCAAGTCAAATTAAGGCAAAGCCACATCAAAAAGAGCATCCACGCCTAATGCAAAATACAAGAAAAACACTTGGAACAAAGGCCCATGGCTTTTAATAAGGGGAGTTGTCTAAAAGACCCACGCAGCATTGAAGATCACCATCCATGTGGGCAAAGAAGTTTTAAAAGAAAATCGCAGGTCAAAGCTAGATTGAAGAGCAGAGGAGGCATCTTTTGATTCGAAGGAACTCATGTTGTTTTAAAAGAAGACAGGGGATCAATCAACAAGAAAAGTGCACCCACAATTTTTTAAAAAGGGAACACGCGGTCAATAAAAAGGAGGATCATCTGCATTTTTAGAATAAAGTTACAAATGGTGGATGAGATAATCGCCTTGCAGGAATCCATGCTTGATTTTAGGCTGTTAATAAAGCATTCAATGGATCTTGTGGAGAAAAAAATTGATTAGCGCAGAGGAGGCAATCAAAACTCTTTATCCCACATTAGGTGGGCAAGGAAATGTTTTATACTTTAAATACTATTGCACAATGTAGAGTTATTGTCTATAAGACATATGGCTTTTGTGAAAGCCAAGTCCACGCGTGGGCCCCTAGTCAGTCAAAAGGATAGTTAAGGATGACGTCAACGTGACACCAAATAAATTTTAATCAAAGTTTCATACAAGCTAATGTGGCACATTTTGAGGTGAAAGCTAAGATTTCGACACGTGGCTCGATCAAACGGTGGGCACACGCCCACATTATCAAGTTGCATGAAAGATAAATAATGCGGGAAAGTAGAATTAGGACACGTGGAAATGGGTCCCAACTAGAAATGAAGTGGTGATTGATGACAGATTAAGATGGGACCATTGGATTTCACCACATGGCAAGATCCGACAGTTGGCACAATTCTGCAAAATGGAGATGCTCGCCCGTTAAGAAATGTGGGCATGCGAGATTGCACTACATGTCATTAGGCCCAGGTAGATGGTGATGTGGTGACTAGAGCAGAGGTGGACTAATCCTGGAGTGCCACATGGTAGGTGTGCAGAGTTGGCCAATCAACAAGTGACATGTGGCACCGATCAAACCTGCAGTTAACCCTGAATTCAGAGGATGAGCAACAATTTGGAGATAGTAAAAAATGATATTTTATTATTTTTTACAAATACTGCACTTGCAGTCCAACTTTTAAATCAAATCAGGCATTATTCTAAAGTTTTAACTTTAGATTTATCTAAATTTTTCAAAATTTAATTTTCAAAGATGTTGCAGACCTGAATTTTCCAACAGAGGGGCATTTTACAAATTAAGATTTAATGGGTTTCTTGTAGGCAAAACATGCACTCCAATATACCGTTGGAATTGGAAAAAGATGAGCTATCCATTTTTGGAGCTTTTTTTTGTGTAGGTAGCAGTGTGTTTGAGCTATGCAATTTTTTCTCTTAGGTTTCTTTTTTGTAACTGCATTCAGGTATCAAAGTTCAGAACTAATTTCTAACAAGGTGATGACCTGAATATGGTTAAAGGGTAGTAAAGACTCAGTTTGGGTCAATTTCTAATCACATTCACTCAGTAAAACTCAAATTTTACCAAGAATTTCAGTGAAGCTTTTAGATATTTTGAATGAGCCAACAAGTTTTCATCATTAAACAAGGATTTTTGCAAATCAGTAACTAAACAATGATGAAACCTAACCAAATCAGATGGGAAGAGAGAAGAGAGAAATTGTTCAATTGCAGAAGATTGAATTTCAAGTAGACACCTATCAAGCAAGGATCAAATCTAGGAATTCATCTTCTCCTATATATTTCTATCTTTCTTTCATTGTAGGGGTTGGCAGTTTTCTTTAGGTAATACCAGCAGGGTTCTAGTTCTACTGTTGAAACCAGGATTATAGATGGTTTTACTTCCTGACTTTGAGCTGAGCTCTAGCAGTGAAGGCCACACATCCACCCTATGCAAATGTGCATTTCATTTTCATGTGTTGTATTTCTAAGATAATGGATATTGATGCAAGATCATATGAATTATCTTGAGTTTCATTTTGTGTTACCAGTTACTATATTTAATCTTTCCAAGGATAAATAAAAAAGGGGATTTATATGATTTATCTGAGTTTTCTAATTCTGTCTCCTGATTCTCCATGTGTCATTAACTTTGTAATTGAATGGATAATGTTCATTTGGTTTAAGATATTTTGGATGAAATGTGTATCAGATTTTTTTGCTTTTGAATCAAGGAGTTAAGTAAATGCTTCATAGTTCTGATAGGGTTTTTGGGTGTATGAAGGGGATATTGCATAAGAATGGGATTAGGAGATTTCAATTGATAAACTTGATTGCAATGTAGTCTAGTTAGGTCATCCTGCTAGTAATGACTCTATGTTTCAATGGATAAGGCACTGATCACTAAATCAGATGCAAGCTGATATGAATGGCATTTGCACAAAATCTTTCTTTCAAATAAATTCAGTTGTTCATGTTTGTAGTGGGCATAAAAGTTTAACCCTCACTCAGCTTTTGAGATTCATATATTTGCACCTAGCTACTGTAGATCCATGTCATTTCATGAGTTATTAGGAGGTATAAGGGTTTTCATCTGCTTAATAGATGCAGGGATATGTTTTGCACTGGTACGGTATCAATTGAATCTGAGGTCTACCTGACTAGGTTTAGCAGAGCCTGAAGTAGAAGAAGGGTCATGCCTTATAGTTGGCCTGGTGTCTGAAATGGCATGTTGAAAATGAAAGTTAGCTGCCCCTAGATATGTCATGTTCTCATTGGGATAATTGAAAACCCTCCAACATTTTCAAACACCAACAATGTCCAACCTTTTTGTCCATACAAATCCTATAATGAATATAAAATTTGTAATACCAAATGCCCCAATTGCTACTCCTTCTATACCCCTCTCAGTGGCAGGATGACCTTACAATTATTATACCTTCCATATAGCTTTTGAGGGTTTGTGGAATTACACCTTTCAACCTGGTGTGTGAAATATCCATAGCTCAAGCAGTCACAAGATTACCAATCTCTTCAAGCAGAGTACCCTCTAGAGTATTGGAAGATAAATTCACATAAAAACTTATGCGAAAGAGATTTCCAATTTCTTGTGACATGCTTCCAATCAAAGAATTATAAGACAAGTCCAGCAATTATATATATGTTTTTGCAGCCTAAACTATTCAGTATCACATGTGACAAGTGGTTGTGTTGAAGAAAAATCCTTTTCAGTCATCCTAAGTTGTAGATTGATTAAGGAATTATGCTAGAAAGTTTTTTTTGACTAACCTTCAACAAATGTAAACATTTTAGTTGACCAAGTTCATCAAGGATAGTGCCAACTAAATGTTTTTTTTGGAGAGACAACCTTTCCAGATTGTTAAGTTAGATTTTAATTAATTTAGTAGACAAAGATACTATAGAATTATACTCGCCATTAAACTATCTATATTTATGGGTGTTTTAAATTATTTAATTTTTTTAAACAATTCATGAAGAATAGTGCTTGTGTTAATCACTATGCATACCATGACCTAATGAGCTTTTGGTTAAGTTAGCAGTTTTCAATTTCTTGGAAGATGCCAGATTGGTTGCCAAATATTTCTTCTTATCTACAAACTTTCAAGAAATTCACTACTATAGAGTACTACATTTAATGAGTTAATTATTTTTCTTAATTCTTCCATGGAGGAATATTGCTAAATTTTTTCCTCTTTTTACTTGGAATATGGGTTTTTAAGAAATTAAATCTTTAGCTTAGCTCAAAATGTCTACAGACTTGAAATATTGTGGAAAAATATGATTTATTCAAAAATTGAATATTTGGCTTGGATGTTATTTATTACAATTTAAAGCATTTTTCAGTAATGTTGAAGTTTAATTGCTACTTGTTTTATTTATTTTAGTGTCTGAATGTCAAAGGCTTTATCTATGGATTATTTATCTAACTGTAGCTTTTAGATAGAAGTTAAATTATTAATTATTTATATAGTTATTGTAGATGTTCTTAGAAAAATGATTGCAATTACTTTGGTTTTTTGAGTAAATAATTTTGTTCAATCCATTGTCATGGGTAAATAAGAAAATTTGATTGTTCCAATTCATCTAGTGCCAATGCATATTATTTGGTCTTGAATTGGTTATGTTGATTTATGTACAACATACTAAGAATGTTTGGTTTTGAACTAGTTATGTTGATTTCAACATGTTGAGAATGCCTATAAAGAGAATGTTTAGTTTTGAACTAGTTATGTTGATTTATATAAAGCATGTTGATATACTTTATGTTTTGAACTGGTTGTGTTGATTTATATGTTGAATTTATTTGAATTTTTTGACTCATTATTATGAGTTTCAATTTTGATCAATAAGATGGATGGAGAAATTCAGTTAACCCATGTACCTCCTTGTTTGAGGAATTTATTATGGACCTATGAAATGGAGCACAAGTATCTTGAATTGCTCCAAGAGAAATGTTGGTCAAAAGAATAGTCTTGACAAATGAGTGTCAACACACTTAACCATTTTTACTACATATGCCAAGTACACAATGTATGTTGAGCTAGAATTTCAATAGGTGCGGAGCCACAATTGGTGCCAAGCAAGTCAAAACGTAGTATGAGCTAAGTGATCCAGGAAATGTTCAAATGTTGAGCAATAAAGAAAATACATGTGTTAAGCAATACAATTTTTAACAGGTTCCGAGCAAACTAGGAAAGTAATAGATGTTGAGCAATCCAGGAATCATTTCATGCCAAGCATTAGTAATGTAATGAGTGTCGAGTAAGTCAAGATCAGCAAAAAATTTTGTGCCATCACAAACTAAGATGTAAAACAATTTTTTGTATGACTTATGAAGGGATAAGAAGATAAGATCGAATCCTTTCAATTACCTATGAAATCAACATGCAGCCAATCAAAAAATTGGAGACAACATGCAACCAATAGGTGAAAACAAAGGATTTGAGCGAGAATTACAAATTCAATGTGGATCATCGATCCATACCTAACCCTAAGTCTTTGTAATCTTTAAAAGGTTGTTAAAAACCCATTGCATGTGTGGAAGAGAACAAAGTACGGGGAGATTACAGTGAAATTTCAGTGTGAAGAGGAAAAGGCTTAGAGGAACAGAGCAGCAATTTCATATCCAGTTGATTAGAACAACACAAAGGATAAGGAACACATACAAAGATCAGATCAAGCAAGGATCAGAATGAGAAGAGAAAATCTAGTACCTGAACCCAAAAATTTGAGATTGCATTCAATTTGGCTAAATGTTCTAATACTTTCTCACAATTGTATTAGATGCTGAAATCCTACATTGATAGGTTAGCTTAACAGCTAGGTAGGAGAACCTTTAGAGAAGGTGATTGAAAATCCTATTTATTAGGTGGGTTTAACAACCTATTGTAAATACTTTAACATGGTGGCACTTCATGTAATGTTTGTAAATCCTCTAACTAGGTCACTATTGACACAGTGTAAAGCCTTTAACAGGGCATGCCTTTCACAGGGCAGACCATTAGAAGTGGTTGAACATTGATTGTTGTAGTGATTTTTTGTGGGTATCATCCCCACCCCAGTTTTACCTTATTATTCCTAGAGGGTTTCTGGGTTACCAAATCTTTATGTTATGTGTTAATGCATGCTTTCATTTCATGTTTGTTTTTATGTTTACATGCATACAAATTGTTTTTCAGTTATATGTTTAAAGGATTGAAATACATATGAAGATGTGGTACTTCTAATTCACCCCCCACCCCCACCTCCCCCCTCTCAGAAGTATTGTTCCCATTTTGAATATTTCAAAAAGAAATTCTAGCTTAGTAGAAAAGGAGAGGGGGAATTTCTAACAAGGGTATGGTCTGTCATTGAAAGGAAGTTCAATGCAAACTTGAACCTACATCTCTCAAAGGATAATTTCAAAACCAAGCTCAAAATATGGAAGCTTGGCTATAGGGGAATGAAAGAATTAAAAAATAAAATTGGGCTTGTATGGAATAAGGCCACTCGGTGTATGGATGTTGATGAGGGTGTATGGGATGAGCTTCTCAAGGTAGTATGTTCTTTAAAAAAATTATGATTTAAAGTATAAGTTATCTTATAAAGTATTTATTGAAAGATAATAAACTAATTCATTCATTATTCCAACATGCAGAGAAAAGATTTCAAAAATTCCAAAGCATATAAGATGTATTCATTTAAAAATTTAAATGAGTTAACATTAATTGTGAGGAATGACAGCTAAAGGTAAGACAACTATAGCAACTCATGAGAGCGAAGAAGGACACCTTGTGGATGAGGCAGTTGATCTAGATGATGATGGTGATTTTAATATACCAATGGATATTGTTGTTGATTTGGATTATGGAATGGATTGTTCCAATCAAAGTAGTACAACTAGCAAATAGTTCTTTTCACCATCATCATCAAGGAAGGTAGAGAGGAAGAAGGCTAGTATGGCTGGTTCAATGGATGTCATGTCTGAAACCATCAATAAGTTAAATGATGGTCTTAGTGAAACTCAAAATATCAGAATGGATGAAGGGAATTTAGATTTATGTATGATTCCCTCAAATTCATTTCCAATATTAGTGAAGATAGTATGCTAGAGGCATAAGATAAAAAAATTTCTTGAAAGTACAAGAGCCAAAGGGTTCTTAAGAATGAGTGAAGAGGAGAGAGCCACATATATATGGCTAAAGTTTGGAGGACTATAGATAGAACATATCATAAAACTCTCAACACTTAGTTTTACCATTATAAATTGAATGTTGTGGGATGATAGTTCTACATTGACTATCACACTCCACCACTCTTGATTGTGTTTTAACAATTGTATTGCATTAAACTAACGACTTATAAATATTATTTTCCTTTTTATGTATTCATCTCTTTACCAATCTCAATTTCTTGCATAGTTGTTCATTTTTCCTATGAATGTGCTTTCATTTCTATCATCTCAGTTTTGGTTGGTATTTAATGTGCATGGTGGTGTTAATCTTTACTTCTAATTTTTGTCAAATTTTGTTCAAAATTTTACCATTTAAATTACACTTTCCTACCTCTTAACATTTTGTATATGAATGTAAATCTCTTGAAATAAAAACACAACACAACATTCTATCCCAACATTGGTGATTGATATCAAATCCACCAATGTAAGCATAATCATTCACTCCAATTTCCCCCATCCAATATAGGGCTTCAGTATAAAATGATATATTTCCTCACTAAGATTTCCTCATTCATGCATGACTCATCTATAGACAAGGGGTGCATAGTGCTCTACTAGTTGTTGTATGTTGTAAATAGTGATACTACCTACTACCCTTGCCCTTTCCTCTCACTCAACTAGAGGAAAAGAAGGCGATGAATCAATTGCCATATTCCTTAGATCACCTCCCTTTAAGTGTAGTGGTAGCAAGTGGAAGAAGTCATGAATAGAAATGTCACTTAAGCTTGTCATAAGTCTAGAACAACTAACATAGATTTTATCATAGGATTCAAATAAAGAGACCCTCATTGAGAGTTTCAAAGTTGTGGTTAAATATGGGACTAGTAGTAGTACTATTGCTTGTCATGATCATGACCATGGAGACTGATGAGACTAAAATTTGCCTTTATTTTGTGGTGTTTAAGATACTTTGTTGATACTCTGTTTGTCTTTGTTAAAACACTTATGAACCTATGTTTACTGAACCTGTGATGAACCTATGGGGTAGAAACTATGTCATCTTTTGCTCATATTATATCTAGTATGCAGTATTTCATATAGTTATCAAAATGTGTGTTCTTATGTTTGAATTTAATTTGATAAAAGTTTATTTGCAAACATGATTTGTGTCATAACTAACTTGTTAATGAAGACTAAAAGATGATTGGATGGATTCAAAAGTTAGGCATCAACAGCATTCAAGGATAAGCGAGCACTAAGGAGCAACCAGGGTGGAGAAAGTCGTAATGGTTTCAGAAAACATGGTAGCGAGTAAGGAGGAGCTATGAAGATTCATTGCCTTCTCTACATTTACTCTTTGGCGAGTGGATGTTAAGACTTTATTATTCCCACCTTAAGCCGTTATTTCTTCTTCCCACCTTCAATTGTTCTTCTTATTTTCTCTCGTATAGATTTAAAGCTACGACATTTACTTTTCTGTTATGGAATAAAGTGTTGATCTCCTATATATGTAGGAATTGACCCCAGTGTGTTAATTTTTTTTAGTGAGTAAGAAGAAAAGTTATGAGAGCAGACTATTAACTTTTACAGTTGTGTTTTACAATTCTATGTTATGTAATGAATATCTAAATGGAATGAAATATTTTTCTTTGGCTTCTATCCTGTGTTAATAGTTTAGAGAAGCCAACCAAGGGGGCCCACTTGGGAGGTGGATTAGATTAGGATAGAATAGATTTATTTTCAATCATTAGTAGTATCTTAAGTAGTAGTAAGTTCCTTCCTATAGCATCGCACTCTGTGAATGTTCTTGTAGCATATGTGAGAACAATTTTAGTGGATGAGCCAAGTTGGAATATTTGTTATTTTTTCCATTTTATTTCTATTATTCATAGAGTTAAGTGTTTTACCTTCCTGCAGTAGTAGTGTGAGTTCTTTTCCTTGCATTTTTACTTTCCTACAACATAAGCTTAGTGACTCATTAAGAGACCTAGTGCACATACTGTGCCAACCATTTCAAGTATACGTCCCTGGGTTGATAAGATTAAATGCACCTCATGGTGGGGAAAATAGTCCTTAGTTTGAATATATTATTCCTAAGCAACTCCTAGTGCATGACTATGATACACCTATTGTGAGGTAGTTCAGAGACTATCATCCCTTCAAGCCATTTGTGGAAACTATTTCAGATTTGGCTGTGGATAAGTAAATGCATGTTTGATATATTATTAATATGCATATAATAATATAGATTGAGAATAAAGTCTAATATGATAATTAATGTCTTTGCTCTACCAATTGGTAAATGACCAATAAAATAGAAGGTTAAAATGGTGTATGTGTATTCAATAATTCATTTTGTACTATATTTTTTATTTTAAAAAATAACAAGTAGGTGCTAACCCATGGTACAAACAACAAATACTAGACACTATTAAAAAACATATTAACAACATCTAGTGCTAGACATCCAATAAAAAAATCAGCTAAGGTATGCCTCTATAAAAAAAACAAAGGTCAAAATGTGATAAACCTACCAACCTTAGTTTGCATTGATAAGGATCAGCATGGTACAAGCCCCCATAATAGTTGCATTCTTAAACCAAAAACAAGAATAGAGGACCCAAGTGAGCCCTTTAAAAGTAACAACAACCACCCGATCACAGGAAGAAAAGAAACAAAGAGAGGGAGACAAAATCATCCTCAAAAGGCTCATAAACCAATCTCAGACAATAGGTCCCATGTTCTTCTTTCACCTCATAGCCATAGGTCCATGACTAATTGAACCACCAATTTAGGCCAGGATTCCCAAAACCACTCCTCTACATACTCTCATCCTACCTCCAAAACAAGGGGATCTACCTCAATAGAAGAAGAAGGAGGAAATATAATGAAACCAATGATGGGGGAGAGAAACTTCCAAACATTAGTGCTATCTCTAATACAAGTCCAGCTACCTTCCCCTTCAATAGAGATTACCTCCACCACCAAAATCATAGGAATAAACTCTGCCTATATAGGAGTCAAGCGTACTATCAAAATCATGAAGGAAGTAACCAGAAAACTCCAAGTCCACCACTTTGAAGGAACACCCCAAATCCACAAAAGAAAAATTAAAAAAATCATCCTCCCAACATAGCTTCCTTCAACCTTAATAAAAAGGAATGTACCTCAATAGGGATAATGGGATGGAAGAGAATCCCCAAAATAACCTTCTTCTAAAACCACCCCACCTTTCAAGCATTGACCTTATGAGAAGGTTTGTCCATCCCACTATCAAAAATACCCACACAACATATCACCACCTCAATAAGAGATGTGCACTTAATAGACAATAGAATGAACTAGTCCTCAAAACACAAATTTAATCAGAGGTGCATTTGAAATTAGAGGTCGGACTTCATCTCTATAGAAATTGCAACCACTTGTTAGCCAAAAGGAAGGCCAAAAAATAGAACCCACTTAAGAAACTAACCAATATGCACCTACAAAATCATGAAAAAATCACCCAAGCTTTATAATAAGGTAGAATGGAGAGATCCATAATTGTCAACCACTAAAATACCAAAGAGCCACCAAATTTGGAAAGCCTCAAAGGAAAACACCCCTAGACAAAAGAAAAAATTCGGCTTCACAAAAGAAAAAATTCCTTTAGAGAAGGTCCCCCATTGTTCCAAGCGAACACCAAATAGTCGCCAAACCTAGCAGATCTAGAAGTAAAACATCCCTGGACATAGAAAAGAAGAGGAAAAAATATGGCTTCCCAAACAAAAAGACACCATTAGGGAAGGTCCCCCAATGATCCAAGGGAACACCAAAAACTCTAGAAAAAAGTCTCCCTCCACTAGGAGACATCCAAGAGAAGTGAACATCACCTAGGCCAAAAAACCCCACGGAAAAAATAAACAACCCCCCATATTTGCAACTAACACCACCCCCAAAATTTCAAAAAGCCAAGGATATGCATGCATGGGGAGTATTGGTTCCTCAAATTGTTGGTCAAATTCCTATTAGTCTTGACCACTCAATGATGGGAAATCTGACACAATTTTGCCAATGGACAAGTTTGATCTGTTGAAAATTAAATACCCCAATATTTTAGGCCTTGCAATACCTAGGTGGGTACACCTTCACAATAACTATTTATAATGATTCAATGCTTCTCAATGTAGGCTTTCTAGATGATGCTCTTGAGATGATAAGTAATTCTTAAGGAGAAATCACAAGTATAGAATTGAATGTTTTTAGGAATTCTTTATAGATTATTGAAAATATGAATGAGAGTGGATAAATGATGTGCAAATGAACTAAGTAAACAACCATAGAAACAGCAATTGTATATCAACTCAAATGAAACAAGCAAGACTAGTCCTTAGTTTAATTGGGTAAATGGAGTCAACCTTGCAAGAATTTTTCGTCAAACTCTTATGGAGATGACTAAGCACAACATCAACTACCGAACAAGGAACTTAAAACTTGAAACCATTAATATAAATGATTTTAACCCCAAATCAAGGAGACCAATTTAGACACACATCACATAGCCTATTAATGTCACCAAATTTCCACAATCCATTAGAAATGCATAAAAATTTTCTAGAATTTGATTGTATATGAATTTTTAACATTAACATTTTAGATCACACACAATGGTCCACACCCAAGATGAAGGAGAGTGCAAGAGAATTCAAAAATAAGTGATCACTCTCCTTCAATTCTCTTGCACTCTCCTTCATCATGATGATGTATCACTATGTGTGATCCAAAACATTGATGTTAAAAATTTACACACAATCAAATTCCATAAAATTGTTATCCTGGTATCCTTTTATAGAAAACCAAAGGATGCATACAAGCTTTAGATCATCACGTCTATTCCTAACTAATAACTAAAATACAACTAAATAATTTTATTACAATGCAATATTTAACATAATAATAACTGATCCAGAGGCTTTGTGTTATTTTTGCCACTTTGTTAAAGGTCATGTCCTTTGACTTGAAATAAGCCTTTGATAATCAGATAATGCTTCTTCAATCTCCCCTTTGTTTAATTTGGAAAGTTCTTTCATGATTCTTCATAATTAATCATTTGATGAATAAACCTTGACATAAAATAATTTAGTGAGATACTTTAAGGAATAAATTAAAGTTTGACCTTTAATTATGACTTGTCTACAATGATTTGTAATCCTTCTTGCATAGAAATTTTGTCAAAGCATTTCATATTTGATAAAAGTATTAAATTAGATGAAAGTGTATTATAAAAAACATGCCTTGGTAATGATATTTCAAGTATAATCTTATAAGGGAAAAAATATAAAATAATATTTTTATTTTCCAAAAAACTATTTAATGCCTTGCAAGTTAAAAAGAATCTCACTTTACAACTTGGATTTATAAGAAGGAAAGTTTTCTTAATTTTTTTATCTAATTGGTAAGAAATGTGAAATTAATATACCAATATATGAAAATTACTTTCCTTCTCAACAACATCATTCAGAAAGCCTACATTGAGAAGTATTGAATCATTATAAATAGTTATTGTGAAGGTGTACTCACCTAGGTATTGTAGGGCCTAAAGAGAAGGGGTATTTAATTCTCAAAGGATCAAACTCGTCTGTTGGCCAAATTGTGTCAAATTTCCCAACATTGAGTGGAACAAACTCATAGGAATCTGACCAAAAATTTGAGGAACCAATAGGGAGGACCCACTAACTATCAGGCTTGTCATCTTTAGACTCCTCGACACCACCATTATAGGCCTCCTTAGCACAAGAAACCCTAGCTATGCGCAACAAACACCCCACTCTCCCCATGCTCCCACTCATTGTTGCCCTTTATTTTTTTGTCATACATTTTTTCACTGTGTTAACTGAATTTGGACTATACAATTTATTTTAATATTCATCTATCTAATATAATATTTGACATTGCAATATTTATAATAGGTTGATGGCTTTGTTTAATGTGCCAATGTGTCAATGTGTTGTTGGACCATGCTTGTTAAAGACATCACACACATAGACTAATCATGGGCATCAATTTTTGTGTTTCCCAAATAGAAAAAAGGTGGTTAATATAATTTTGTTTAAAAATATTGTATGAAGTTAAACATGATTGTAAGAACTAATGAAGATTTGGTATTATAGGGGAATAATGGATGCAAATACTTTACCTGGGTTAATAACACCCCATCTACAACTATATAACATGCTAAAGGAATTGAGTGCAAGTTATTTAAGGTTTGAGAGGTGGATAGGGTTGTCGTTTCTTCTATGACAAAGGCAAAAATTGTGTTTCTATGATGCCTTCTTTGTATTATGGTTGGACTTATTTGTTGGGATCATATGTGAAAGTGTGCATAAAAGTATGATTTTGTATAGAGATTGACTTCTTTTTTTGAACCATAATTGGACCATTTGTGAATAAGTGTTCAGATGTAACTTCTATGTCGTAACTTGATTACAAATCTATAAACTTACATTGGACAAATTTTTAGTAATGTCATGACTATTCTAGAGTTTGTAATGCATTTTTGTATGATAAATATTAATTAAAAAATGAACCTTTTTTATACTTAGTTTTTGTATGATAAAATAGAAATAAATAAAATTAAGCTTAATTACAATTTTGTATACATATGTTTATGCCAAACTTATAGTAATATCATGATATTTTGTTATTTTCAACTAGTTTCTTTAATTTGGGAAAATTAACCTTATTCACAAATAAATTAAAATTTTAATATTCAATAACTTTAAAAAATTAATAATTTATGTTTAAAAATAATTTTAAAAATCTAAAAATTAGGAAAATACAAATTTAATTAAAAAAAAATTATTTTTTTAATCAGTTAACGGTCGAAGCTTGGATTAATTATTATTATATAGGATGTTAGATTTGAACCCAAGACCTCCCACATGAGAGGTTCACAAGTTATCATTATGTTGTATAATTTTGCCTAATTTAATACATAAATTTAATAAATTAAAAATAAAAAAATTTGTAATTCCATCTCCAATTCTAATTTTATGAACCTAACACAAAAGATGTATCTTCCCACTCATCTTCTAGGTGAACCAAATGGAACAAACTATTTTTTCAAAACTCAGTTTTGTTAATTCTGTGAATCAGATGGGACCTTACAGTATTTGGTCACTTGTTTTAAATTTTTTTGCAAGATAAAGAATAAAGGATAGTTAAATAAAAATCAAACCCCTAATTTCTCCTTAAACGTGAAAACACATTTTGCATTTTGATTGAATTTGAATCCATATAAATATGTTTAAATAGAGCTTCCCCTAAATCACTTCAAAATATCATACAATAGAGGAAACATAGCAAACTCTAGCCACAATAAGGTAATATATTATCACTTTCTAGATTTGTAAAAGTTTCCATTTATTTCTTTGACTTTTAGTTTTGAGTTCTTTATTTCTATATCAAAAAGAAAGAGTTACACACACACATATAATACATATATGTGTGTATGTGTATGTGTGTGTGTGTGTGTGTGTGTGTGTGTGTATATGTAAGTACTTATATATGCTTATATATATGGGTGTGTGTGTAAGTACATACATATATACATGTATGTATATATCATATATATGTATGTGTGTGTATAAATCTATGTATGTATGTATGTATATACACATATACATACATACATAGACACACACACACAAAATATGAGACCGACAAAGGAAAAGAGGCATTGGAAACCATATTAGGGATAGATAGAATAAATAAATTAGATGGTACTAATTTTAAAATACTTGGAAGATACTTTGAAAAATGATCTAGTAGAGACTCTAAAGAATGTCAAAGGGAATCAATTGATTCCTGAATCACTCTTGCAATAAGTATAGGATCCACTAGAAATTAGAAAATAGTAACCTTTAATAATGTGGTACACAAAACAAAGACTTCCATTGTGGCAGCCACTCATGAGACACAAACTTTTTCTTCCATGCAAAGTATTTCATATTGCATTAGTACCTACAATACCAAGATAGAATACGATGTGGTTTCAGCGAAAGTCAAAATGAAATATAGTGCAAAAATACTTGTGAATAGGTTGAAATAAGTATGCCTTCAATGGTTAAAACACCATCTATATTTTTCATTCTCAAAGATACCCTCGCACCTGTAGAAAGCAATTATCCATGAGTTGGAGGTTAAATTTGGCATAGGTTGGTTTGTAAGGAAGATAAAGCAATGAATGACTCAAAACTATAAGTGATTTTCGTGCAACCAAATAAACAAGAAGATGAAATCCCCTCTCAAGATAAGGGTAAAAAAAGGCTATTTGATCTAAGTATGAAAGTATACAAAGAGATTGTAAAAGAATATGAGAAGTTGAGGTGTAAAGGAAGCTGGGTGAAGAGAGTATGTAGGGATTTGAATTTGCTCTTAATACTATACCAAATTTATTAAACTATTATTTAATTATATATTGCATAGTTAAATTGAATCAGTATATACATCCAAGGATAAGGCCTCCAAGGCTAGGCTACGCTTGCCAAACTTTGTTCTCTACATCAGAGTGTCCAGAAAGGTTTCTAGGCCTTTAAATGTATATTTAATGTGTTAAATGATAATAATAAAAAATTATAGTAAAAAGTAAATTATTAAATATTAATTAGTTTAACTAGTTTGTGTGCCACATTTTGTTAGGACTATGTGGTGACATCCAATGTCATTTGAAAAAGAAATATTACAAAGAAAAAAGTGGGAAAATGTTGTAATTTGAATGGAGAACGAAGTATCAATAGTTACTTTCAATAACTTAGTTGGATATTATTATGTTAATATGTCAATTTTTATTTATCATGTTGAATTATTTATTGATGCATAAGATGAGATCTAAAGTTCTTCTCTATTGGTTGTATATCCCACTAAATTGTACCACTCTTTCATGAAATTGCCTATGTTATATCTTGTAGCCTTGTACAATTTCATTAGATGTTTCAAGTGCTCAATTTCCTTCTTAATATTCAAACCATATTTGGTGAGGGTTTTGGATGAACCTTGAGAAAAATGGTGATAACTCCTCCAAAGATTAATGAAAATGTTCAAACCAAATGTATATGAAACTAGATTATCACCCTCTTTGAAATAGGGAAACATAGAAAACAATTGTGGTGATTCTTTTCAAATATTAACAAAAGCAAGTGCATCGATAACAAGAGGCCCTATAAACATTAATTATCTCATCCCAAAGTGTCCCTAGATGATTTTTGAATGGGTGCTCTTTGGGATTTGAAAATTGCACTTTTGCAGTAGAAAGTGTCCAAAGTTGTGAAAGCAAATTACATCAATTTTGAACATAGTTTGATTGGTTTGACCATATTTGATCCAATTAGGACCTTATATGTGTACAAGAGTTAAATAGCATCAAATTACTTACAAAAATATTTCAATTGATTGTAAATGGTCTTAGGAACTTATGTAACCTTGAGAAAATACTAAGGGTTCTTGGAAATGAGAAGCATTCTTCTCATTAGGATCTTTATGTTCAATACAACTTGCTAAGTAGGGCCACTATGATTTTT
The DNA here is from genome assembly GCA_028749045.1 of Cupressus sempervirens. NCBI lineage: Eukaryota > Viridiplantae > Streptophyta > Pinopsida > Cupressales > Cupressaceae > Cupressus > Cupressus sempervirens. The sequence goes on from CM053789.1 coordinate 892,353,797, forward strand.
GTTAGGATTAACCATGGATAAAAATAAAAATTACATGCAAATATAACCAATATTAGAAAATAATAAATCGCATAGAAGAGAACACAAGATACCAAGATTTAATGTGGTTCACCCAGTCCCTGGGCTATGTCCACCAAACAACGAGTCCAATATTATTATTATCTCGTGATTACAATCTGATTACAATCTATAATCCCTTACAGCTTAATACTATCATAAAAAGAAATTATCACATCACACCTTATGGAATCCCTAACCCTAATCCCTTTTTATACAAATATTTTTACCGCTTTAGGGTTAAAATTAGTTACAACATGTCAACCCAAAAATGTTGACAAAATAGCCCCAAAAACCCCATCGAGGAATTATGGAGTATGTATAGTACTTCCCTAATCAGTCACCATAAACTAAAAATCTTTGTCTGGCTGTCTATAAACAAATAATTATCCATCTGTGGGTGTCCCAATTCTTCCAAGAAGAATTGAAGTCATATCATCTCCTTGTCTACCTCTATAGCAGCAACATACTCTACCTCTATAGTGGATAAAGTATTCACCTTTTGTAATCAAGAAATCCATCTCACTAATGCCCTATCAATAGTAAGTACACAAACTATAGTACTCCACCTAATACCAATATCCCCTACCAAATATAAGTCAACACTTACTAGATGTTTCTCTCAAATATTTGAGAATCCATTTGACTGCATTCCAATGCTCAATTCTTGGATGACTCGTATACCTACTAATGACTCCTACTACATGTGTAATATCTAACCTTGTACATACCATAACATACATCAAGATTCCTATAGCTAAAGCATAAGGTACCTTGGACATCCTATCCTCATTTTCTTGTGTCTTTGGACACATCTCCTTAGTCAACTTCAAATGATCAGGTAAAGGTGTGCTAATAGCTTTAGCATTCTCCATAGAGAAATGTTGCAACACCTTCTCAATATAATCAACTTGAGATGATGCCAATTTTCTATTCTTCCTATCTCTACAAATTTTCATGCCAAGGATTGGTTTTGCTACCCCTAAATCCTTCATAGAAAATGAATGTGCTAACTATTTTTCAACCCCTTAATGTGATCCATGTTAGACCGAACTACAACTATATCATCAAAATATAAACATAAAATAATGTAGCTATCATCATCCAACCTCTTAAAATAAACACAATGATTTGAATGACACCTACTGTATCCACGCTCATGCATAAAATTGTCAAATTTCAAATACCATTGATGAGGTGTTTGCTTGAAGCCATATAAACTTTTCTACAATCTGCACACTAAGTTCTCCTTAACTTTGACTTCAAATCCTTGTGGTTGTGCCATATATCTCTTCATCTAAATCACCATGAAGAAATGTTGTTTTAACATCAAGTTGTTCCAAGTTAAAATCTCTAGTAGCCACAATACTTAAAATATAGTGAATAGAAGTTATTTTAATAATAGGAGAGAATATGTCAACAAAATCAATTCCCTTTTTCTATGCAATTCCTTTTACAACTAACTTGGCTTTAAATCTTTTCTTACCTCCATCCTCTTCTTTCAACCTATAAACCCATTTATTATGTAAAAATATTTTACCTCCAAGAAACATGCATAAATCCCAAGTCTAATTTTTCAACAAGGATTTCATTTCTTCTATCATTGTAGACTCGCATTGAGTCTTAGTATCCACCTGCATAGATTCATCATAACATTCAAGTTCACCAGCATTAGTTAATAAAATAGAGTACAAAGAGGGAGAAAATCTTTCAAGAGGTCTACTTAACCTTTTTATCATCTAACATTCATTGGGATGTGTGGTATTTGTTGTTTTGATTGTTGCACATCATGAGGAACTACTAGAATGTCATCTTTTGGAGTATCATCTAGCACTATATAATCATTTTATTTCTTCTCGTACTATTGCAACAGATCTTTGTACAACACTTTCTCATTGAATATGACATCCCTAGTTCTTAAAATTTTATGATTTTCAAAATCCCAAAGCCTATAATGAAATTAACCAATGTCATATCTAGAAAATATACATTTCTTTGACTTAGCTTCCAACTTGGTTCTAGTTTTAGAATCTATATGTGCAAATGCTTCACAACCAAAGGTTTTGAGAAAAGAATAACTCACCTTCTTATAAGTCCATTCTTCCTCCGGAATAACACATTCCAAAGGAGTAGAGGGGCCTTTATTAATCAAATATAAAGTATTATTGAAAATCTTTTTCCACATGTTTAAGGACAGCCCAACATGTAACCTCATGTTCCTTGCATGCTCCATTATTGTCTTGTTCATGCATTCAACCACTCCATTTTCCTATAGAGTGCTTGGAACAATTTTTTTGTCTATGAATACAATTAGTGGAGCAATAATCCTCAAATTCATAACCGTAGTACTCACCACCATTATTAGATCTAGGACATTTTAGCCTTTTACTAATCTCATTCTCATCCAAGCATTTCCATTTCTTAAAATTGTGAAATATATCAAATTTTTGTCTAAGTAAATAAACCCATAATTTTCTAGTTCATTATTAATAAATGTAACATAATAATGAGAGACACCAAGGGAAGATACCTGAGCTTGTCCCCATACATCTGTATGCACAAGCTCTAATTTCTCATTTTTCTTTTCCTTCCCAATCTTCACAAAACTCACTCTCTTTTGTTTTCCATACACACAACTTTCATAGAAATCCACATTGACACATTTTAGACCTGGTAAAACTTTCTTTGAATGAATTAATTCTATACCTTTCTCACTCATGTACCCAAGTCTATTGTACTATAGCATTGTATTAGAATCTACAGCAACTGTTTGTTCTCCCTACTCAACTGTAGAAATTGTTCCTAAACATTCATTTTTCTCTAAAACAATTAAAGTAGAAGGAATAGTATGACCTATACAAAGATATAAGGTGCCTACTTTCACACCTTTTTCTACTACAAGGGAATATTTTGAAACCTTCCAATTTTTATCATTAAAAGTAACTAGCAACCCTCGTCACCAAGTTTCCCTACTTGAATTAAATTCTTACTCACCCTTGGAACATGTCTTACCTCATGTAGTAGCCAGTGATTCCATTCTGCAACTTAATCATAACTTTTCCCTTTCTAACAATCTGATAGGGTTCTTATCCACCAAATAAACAAGCCCAAAATCCCCTTGGACATAATCAATAAAATAACCTCTATGGGGTGTAGCATGAAATGAAGCCCCATAATCTAAAACCCATGAATTATCAACACTTTCTAAAAAAAATAAGTAAAGCATCCTCTTTGGATTTGTTAATTACCACATTTTTTTCCTTGTTCCCTTCTAGTTTATCTCCTTCATTGTTCTTTTGAGTCTATAAATCTTCCTTCCTATGTCCCATTTTGCCATAGTACCAACAATCTCTCAATCCTCTGAATTGAGACCTCTTTCCCTTTGACTTTCCTCTTGATTTCTCATGATTTCTACAATTAATTCCTCTCTTAATTTTTTTGCCTCTACTTAGTGCATTCAAAGCACTTCCTAATGTAGATCCATCTAAGGTTTTCCTATGAGTCTCCTCACTCAGAATAACACCAATCACATCATCAAATTTTAGGGTATTAGATCTAGAAATAGAATTACTCACAACCATTACCAAGCCATTCCATCTTCCAAACAAAGAACAAAAAATCAAGAGAGACCTAATTTCTTCATTGAAATTGACATTAATAGAAGATAATTGACTAGTAATTGTATTAAACTTGTTTAAATGATCTACAATAGATCCACCTTCTACCATCTCCATATTAAATAAAGGCTTCATGAAAAATACCTTGTTTGAAGTGGAGGTCTTTTCATACAACTTTGCTAGGGTTTGCATCAACTCTTCCATCATCTTCACTTTTGTAATGTTAAATTTCACCGATGGTGTGAGGCATAATTGAATGCTTCCAAATGCCTTTCTATCTAAAATATCCTACCCCTCATCTATCATATTTCCATGTTTCTTGGTTTTTCCTTCCAATGGATTCCATAAAACCTTCTGATAAAGATAGCCCTCCATTTGCATTTTCCATAATTAAAAGTTCTGCCCATTAAACTTCTCAACCTTAGCTTACCCTCATTTGTCATCGCTCTCACTCAACCATGAGAATTTCCTACAAAAAATAACTAATAAACAACTAGGCTTTGATACCACTTGTTAGGATTAACCATGGACATAAATAACAAGTACATGCAAATATAACCAATATCAAAAAATAATAAATCACACAGAAAAGAACACAAGACACCAAGATTTAACATGGTTTACCCAATCCCTCGGCTACATCCACCAAACAGTGAGTCTAATATTATTATTATTATGGAGTATGTAGATTACTTCCCTATTTAGTCACCACAAACTAACACTTTTTACTGAACCCATAAGGTTGATGGAAGGGTAACCATTAGTGTTCCTAGAGGAGCCAATAGATAAGAGAGCTAAAAAAGATAGTTCATTTGACCAATTTTAGAGTCTAAAAATTAGTGTACAATTTAGAATACTATTTCATTTTGGTTTTTAAATTATCTATTGAACTCATAAAATAGTAAGGTTACTTCCAAGGGTGAAGGTTACTTCCACGAAGGAGATGAGTGTCAAATTTATTAGGTTACCAATGGTAGGAGAACCCTACCTTGTAAATAAAGACAACAAAACAACTAGAGAAGAGTTTATCATACTCAAGGATCATAAATTAGAAGTAGATAAACATGGAATGAGGAGGCTTTCTTTACTAAATAAATGACTACAAGTTTGCAGTCTATATTATCAAATGCATTACCTTTGATGGTTGTCTATCAAGTCTACACTCTATACACATCAAGCTTCTTAGCCACATATGACATGGAAGGAGAATGGATTTCCCTAGTTGTAAGAATTTTCTTAAGGCAATAACTCAACACCAAGATCAAGAAGCTCAATAGATAGCACAAGAGAGACTAATGATGATCAAATGAGAATATCAATAATGATCAAGATGATAATGGATATCAGATAAGTGGAAAATTGGATATCTAATGATTTGATTAATACACACTAGAAGTTCCTTGTATATAAAGGCAACTATAATGACTAGGAGTCACCAAAGACATAAAGATTACAACTCAACACATGTCCACCAAAGGTGGATTATCCTTCATTGAGCATAGGAGTTTGTGCAATGATGAGAGGATAAGTTTACATAGGTTTATCTCATAAAGAGATGTTGTAGACACCATGTGCTCAAATAAGTTGCTAACTCCTATGTTGTCAACAAGACAACTCATATGTCTATACATATTCCTAAGTGTCTACATGAAAACTAATATAAAAATGCATTATCCTAAGTAAACTTAAGTAAAGTGTAATAATAATTAATTATTTACACTAACACTGGTGTGTTATATAATATGCTAGCAATCATGGTTGCTCATATGCAAAAAGGAAGGAAAAACTTTGTTTCCCGTCACTATTTAATTAAATTGCATTTTGAAAGGTCTATACAAGATGTGTGTCAGATGTCATGGGAGGAGTTTTTTAAAATCACCACATTCGGAGCTATGAATGTGCATCTTAGAGGTCAACCCTTCACATGTATTATTAGAAAGGAGGTAACACTTAACCCTAGGGCTTCAACCTTTAGGGTGGTTCCTAGAACAAGCCCTCTCACATCCAAAATGATTTTACTTGAATATTTATACAAATTTGCAAATAGTTACTCTTTAGACCCTAATGAGGATTCTTTGATAAATCAACATATATCACCAGGGAAATAATAACAAGGGAAAATAGAAAAATTAAAAATATTAAGGATGAAAAGGGTAAGGGTAAAATGTAGAAATTTGTAAAGGAAATCCCTAGGCATAGTAAGTAGAAAACTAGGGATGAAGAATCTCCTACAACTACTAAGAAAACATCCTAGAGGAGGAGTCATAGGCTTCAGGGTAAAGCTAGTAAATAGGTAAAAAGAACCACACCTAGGGTGAGCATCAAAATTACATCCTTGGACTTTTTCCATACCACTCCTATTGAAGAAGAAATAATAATCCAAAACCTACCTCTCTGGAGAAGCCCCAAATTTATCTCCTCATCTATGAAACATGATAAGGAAATGATGCCTACACAATAATTTAAGGAGGGGGATGAACATACATCATGAGAAAAGAGATTTCAATAGGAATAAGAGGGTTTTTGGATGGAAGGAATCCTATAACAAGATAATCTAGGATTAGCAAGGTCCATTGTTGTCACTGAGAAAGTGTCAGGTTGAGAACCAAAAAAATAGTGATTCCTAGTAGTTATTCACCAACCCACTACTTTCTTGTGGGCATAAGTAGCTCTAGATTTATGGAGAGATATTAAGGGCAAGGAAGAAGATGGAATAAAGAGAAGCATAGGTTGTAGGAATTGATTACAAGGAAAGATAATGAGTTTAAGGGGATGAATGTATAAATTGTTGCATTAATAGATAAGGTAAACAACATGATGCCCTTTGTGCCAAAAATTGTAGAATGTATAACTCTTTCAAGGATGAATTTATTGTATATGAAGGAGATTAGTCTTTCTTTTCAATTTTTAAGAGTTTTGATTGGTTTAAATCCTTGTATAGAAATGCCACAATATTTCTTCCAAGCTTACTAGTCTTCCCCCATAGAAACTAAAAACTTACTTTGTGAATTATATTTGTACAACTATGTTGTTCCTAATGATAATGAGTGGAATCCATCAATGTATATAGGAAATGTTCATATAAGGGCATTAATCTATTGTATTCAAAATGAAACTAGTTGGGAAAAATAATTCATAGCATATAGAGACAGGGAGATCCAAAACCCTTTACCTTTAAGGGAAAAATCAGGTGACTCTACAAATATTTACTATACACGACACAAAATTATGCACACATATTAATTTAAATGGTAGATCCTAGGTACAAGAGAAGAATCCTTTTAGGAATTTTAATAGGTGGCTGCAACTATAGGAGGGGAAATGTTATGATATCTAATGGAAAGAAGGAATGGGTTACTCAATAACATGAAGCAACCTAAACACCATTCCTTGAAGAATTTTATGCACTCATTATGAGGAGGGTGCCAAGGTATGTTTGGTTAGAGATAATAAGTAAAGATTATCAGATCCTTTTGATGTTTCATCTACCAATTTTTCTTGACCTATTCCAAGCTACAAAGAATATCATTACAATAAAGCAATGAGAACTCTTGATTTTATTAGAAACCAAGAGTGGAAAGTGAGGGACAAACAAAAATAAATTTTAAATGCATGCACTACATGGGGATCAAATTACACCTGGTTTATGACCAACAATACATTAGGTTGAGGGGAGTGATGAGCCTAAATAATGACTCATTTTTAATAAGATTTCTTATATATATGTTATGATTTTTATGGGTTTAACACCTACTTGTTGATACTTTTCATTTGGATTTCTTAAACTTATTTAGATATGGGCATGGACATGCCCATATGGTTTTTTTAGGGATATAAAGCTACTACATAATCATCTATATTATTGTTACATGTGATTAAAGAATGTTACTCTAAAGTAGTTATGGATATGCAATTTTACTATGCACGCTAAACTAATCATAATACATATTATTGTCATGTTGTAATGAAATTTTGATAAATAGAATGGTACTTTAGTTTTATACATGGGTTAAGATTTTGGGAAGACTCATCTAGGGAGGTTGACTTGGTCATAATTTTTCTCATCTGGTTAAGTATTTTATTTCTTCTAGCCAATAATTAGTTTTAGGATTTAGTAGAGTATTGTTCATGTGACCACTAGAACTATATTCCATGATTGTTTTTGTATCCATTGGAACTATATTTTTTCCTTCAATAAATGTTTTTGTTATATTAGATTAATAATTTTAAAATATAACTATAGTATTTTGCTTTCCATATCTAGATGTAAAAGTACCCATAAGACCATATTCTTCCCCAATAGAAAAGAATACATGAAGAGTGGTATGCTTCAACCAAAATTTCAAAAACTAACTGACCAAATTAATGATTAGTAAAAATGATTCTTATATTGTATGAATAAATTACAAAAATGATTACAATATTATGTTGTAGAAGTGCCCAAAACACCATACCCAACTAGTTTCACTTGTATATCAACCAAACAACCAAGACAACATTGAAGCTATATCTCACAAGTTCTAATTCTACCCAACTTTCTCCAAAACAAAAGATTACATATGAACAATATGTTAACAAGGCTATACACAGGTGTTTTTTGCAACCAAATTTTCAAAAAATGATTGGATTGATGAAAAGAAAACAAAACAAAACCTAGTGTGAGCTTTCATCAGTCAAGGTGTGATCCCTTTGACCACTAATACTATCAAACTATTCATTCCCTTGTGTGATCCTTCCATGCATACCTCCACAACCACTTGCATGACCACATACATTTTGTGTGCATCCACTATCTCCTCTACCATACCTCCTCCCATGACCCAAATTTTGTTAGTTTTTTCCTTGATCCCTCTTTGGGCTTCTATATCCTCCCAAACATTAACTAATTTGAGGCAAAATATCTCTAGGTTCATCTATCTCCTAGGTAACCCTACAACTAGATCCAAGTCCCAATCATGCACAAAGTTTCCTACTAGAGTCTAAGCTCTATGAGATTCTATTTTCCTTTCAATTTTATTCCCCAATCCTCTATGCTAGAGGAAAGGATGTAAATCATGCAAACCTCCAAGGAAGCCGAGCCAATCCCCATGTGCCACAACAAAACCATGACCCAAGACTACACATCATAGAATTTTCTCCAAACCTATCCAATATTCATGGTAAACACACCACTCCATGATATTTTTTTCCCTCCATCAAATAAAAGTATGACCCATACACACATAATGTATAGCAATTTTTGTATTTATTTGTTAGCAAAAATTATAAAGTGCATACTCAAAACCCAGGAGACACTTGGTCATGTACAGAAAGAAAGAATGTGTTGAGATGAGAACAAGGCTTAGTTATTCCTCTGACACTTTTCATTTAAATTTCATATGTTACCTAGTGGAGTTGAATGTGAAAATTTCTTCCATGGCATGTTACTTTCCTTCCCACCTCACAGTGGTCTCTCTCCTTTTTTGATTTCAGAGAAATGTGGTGTTGGGTATAAATATAAAGGAATGCATAGTACCAACATTTGTGTGAAGGCTCAATAAATTTAGGATGCACCTAAAAATACTCAAAAGGAACATATGTCCACCACTTTATCTATAATAAATACACCATCAACCTCCAAGATTGACAATAATATATCATTCATTGCAAGCATCACATCAAAGTACATCAGATTTGATGTGTGATGTCATATCCCCTCCTAATTCATTTTTCATCTACTTCATAGAGCTATCACATTCACTAATAAAAGTGTTTCACCTTCTATGTGACTATGCCATCAACTTGCAACTTAGAAAATGAATCGACAAGAGTATTTCCTTCACCATAAATGTGTGAGACTTTAAATTTTAGAAAGTGGTCCTTAATTTTCATATAATGTCAACTACTTTTTGAAAATGCCAAGATTGCATTGTGTTGGATGTAATGACATTGAAAAAAAAATTAGTGTCCCCTCCCAAATGTATTTTCCAACATGTAGCATTTGTGCCAACTCAACCCCCAAGAGGGTTGCATGAGCTTCAACATCATTATTGGCATTAGTTTAGTCTTAGCAATTGATTATTCCTACAACTATTGGAATTATATTTTATGAATAAAATGATACTAAAATTTTCTACATCTAAATTAAGGTTTAGGAAGACTCATCCAAGTGATTCCATTTGTTGAGAATTTTTTATAGTTAATTTTATGTTTGATAATCAAGTTTAGTTTTAGCAATTGTTTGTTTCTATAGCCATTCAAGTTTTATTCTTTAGCTATTATTGTAGTCATTGCAACTTCATCCTTTGATTATTCATATAGCCATTGCAAATTCTTTCTTTTTTTTTTTCTTTTAGCCATTGGAACAGTTGAAGATATATCTAGTTGGATAGGAAAAACCAAATTGAGGAGGTATAAACAACATTATTCACTTTAAACTTGATGACCTCAAGATGGTATCCCTATGACATAAGTTTTCATGCTGAATAAATGCATAACATAATGCAAACACACAAAGAAGATAATTTAAAGAATTATGGTAGTTATGTGTACCCTTATGTTATTCTTCCAATTAATAATCCCATCCATAGCTTGTAACCTCATAAGGTGTATGATTTATTATTTACAATTGGACATGTAATACTATAGCTTTAGGTGGTAATAGACTAGAAGATGGAACTAAAAATGTGGTAGAAGTAGGGGAAGTATCGGTGGCACTTAAGTTAGTAAGAAGCCCAGGGGCATCAAAACTTCATCTTGAAGGGTATTCCCAAATAACTATTCATACAATTATCAAAGGCATTAACACTTGAAATTTGAATCATTATGTAGATCTTATTGGTGCTCAATTAGCTCCTTTTGGATGAATTTAGAATTTTTCACATTAAATTAAGTAGACACTTTATCAAATGGATCATATAGGTCTTTACAACTAAAGGGTAAAATGAAATTAAAGACTTTAGAAAATTGAAATTATAAAATATCTAACCATTTAAATATTATAAAAGAAAGGAAATTTATAAAAGGTGCCATGCTAGATGGTGGTGTTATATAGCTATAGTAAACTAATAATGTCGAGATAACCAAAATGGTACTGACTTTCACTAAAGGATATGGCATTGATTATGGTAGGTGTCCAAAAAAATGACAAATATTCCCATAGTTGCTCATAATTATAAATGCAGATAAAGTGGTCTAGTTTTATGCTTTGAAGATAGAAATGTATTTTAATTTAAGAGCACCAAAGGAAAAAATTGTATTTATTTGTTTGGTGTCAAAGTGGAGTTTAAAAGAAATATCCTTGTTTATTGATCACAAGTTGATGGAGTCCATGTTATTGATTCTAAGATGCATGTTTAACTAGATTAAAAAAATAGGCTTTGGGTTGAGATTAATGTGTGCTCCATGATCATGGCATGAGGTCTAAAACTAGGAGAGCCAATGGAGAATGCTTAGATAATAATTTAGGCCATAGTTCATACAAAATTTCTTGGAGGTTTGGATCCATTCTTTAAAAAGTTGTTCATAGATAGGGCATGAATTTTAGTGACAACCTAGAAAATGTTGAGATGGTGGAAGGAACCAAATTATTTATCTATTTTATTTGGAGGTTTGATGAGTACAAGCATATAAATCAATTTGAAGAATCTTTAAGGTGGTGAATGACTATTAAATTGACCTTAGCAATAACGTATTTGGGCGAAATGATTGAAGAATTGGAGTGGTGTGATGGGATTCCAAAACCCCCCAAGGATAGGATCAATGGGATTTAAGAAGATATTATTCAAGGAAGTTGAGACCTCCCTAGGGAGACACTCATTGAGGTAGGAGGAAAGGTGATACAAGAGAGTTCATAGTGTATGAGATAACAAGCCACAACCTAGGCCCTCTAAAAAAAAGTATGTCTTCTTTGTTTAGGGTTTTTTATTTTACTATACTTATGGCATTAAAATTATAATGATCATGGTTTAGGAGGGTGATAGTTATAAACTCTCAAATATTTTAGTTGAAAATATATTGGCAACTCTATAATTACTAGAGAAAAGGTGGTATAGGGTTAGATTAATACTATGTAAATCTAGTTTTGAAGAATCTTTAGCTAATAGGGGTGGTTTGATAGTTGTATAATCTACTATGATGTAGGGTCCTCCCGTTAATACATGTTGAGCTGTCATTTTTCATGATGCTTAACGGTAGGAATCCTTTCGAACTCCTCTCTTGAAAAGTCAATCTTTGTGGATCAACTCCAAGGTTTCGAGTGATCTTGTTGTTGGAAATACTGATTGAAAAGCTCATTGTTGAAGATCAAAGAGGGAGATTGTTGCAAATAAGGAAGATTGTTGTTTTCAATCATTGGTTTGTCATTGATGTCAAACCTACTATTTGTAGGAATGTCATTTTCTTATAAGATCCAAGTACTATCACTTAGGTGATTGATGAAGAGGATTTGATCAACAAGATGTAACAAGAGCACCTAAGGGAAAGGTTGAGTTATGATGTTATAATGAAGTGCAAGGATCAGTTAAGACAATGGTTAAATGATATATTGATAACATACTCAAAGATACAGAGGTTGGTCACACTTAGAAACATTGGAGGAAGAAGTTGTAATAAGGATAACTGCAAAGCTTAAACTAAGATCATTAGTGGGTGTCGAGCAAGTTAGTTGAAGCTGAGAAAATTCCTAGTTGGAGTTGAGTAACAAGAAATTCTAGTGTGTGCTAAGTGAAGTTCAAGTTTCGAGCATCAAAAAATCTTAGTTGGTGCCGAGTGATCTTCAAGTGTCGAGCATCAAGAAAAACACAGTTGATGCCGAGTAACATAGTATGTGTCGAGCACCAGTATTTCAATAGTGTTGAGTTGCTGCATTATTTTAAATAATGAAGATTCACCAAATTTGAGCCGACAAAGAGGTTATCTTGAATTTTGTGAACTAGTTAGAAGATAAGGATGATGAGCTGGTGGCACAGAATTCTATGTAAACTATTTTTAGGCAAATTCAAGAGGACTATTCAAGAAGTTTCTAGAGGAAACAAAATATGGGTTAGATGCAACGAATCCTACCTAATCCATACAAATTGAAATTAAAGAATGGAAGAATCGAGCAAGAAAAGAACTCCAAGACTTCCATTCAAGGAGTCACAGACCAAGAATAAAATGATGCTAATATTGTTGCTACCAAAGAGCCAAATTATGAAGTAGTTAGAAGGGTGTCAAGAAGAAGATATCTAGAAGAAGGAAGAGCACAGAGACTCTGCTTCTATGAGGGGTCAAGAAGAGATGATTTCATTGGTATAGTGATCATGGAGGCTCAAGGAGACTAAGCTTGAAAGGAGACCAAGCTATAAGAGTTGTAGAGATTGAAGGCCAGGCAATGGTATGAGCTAAGAAGTGATTTGAGATCTGCAAGTTGAGTTGTATGTTGTAGTCAGGTCAAAGATTTTTTAATACTCTCTAGAAATTGTATTAGATATGAAAATCCTATGGACTTAAGTTGGCCTAACATCCATTTGTAAATCTTTTAATAGGGTGGCATTCCATGTGAATGTTCTAAAGTCCTCTAACCATGCCCACTTCTAATAGGGTGGTTAAATCCTCTAATAAGGTCACATTTAACAATGTGTTGTAAGCCTTTAATAGGATAGGCCTTTCACAGGGCATCACTTCAAAAGAGTGAGAATTAAGTAGCAAATTACTGGTGGTTTTTCCCAAATTGGGTTTCCACATAAATCACTGTGTTATGTGTTGATCTTCTATGTGTTATGCTTGCATGTTGATTTATAATAACTTGCTAGTTAGAAAAGTTAAAGCTTGGATGAATGAATGAATGAATGGGCTCACTATACCTAGTAAAAAGTTTGAATAGGACATTTTGGACCTTGAATAACTGATTCACACCCCCCCCCCCCTAGTTATTCTAAAGAATTTCTAACAATTGGTATTAGAGCCATTTGTTGATTTAGTTTTAAGGTACTAGAAGTAGGAAGATCAAGATGTCCAAGAGAGAAGTTCCCAAGCTCAACAAAGACAACTTTGCAGCATGGTAGAGTTTGATGAAATTGCACCTTAGATCAATAGGTGACTATGCACAAACCTCAATTGGAATAGAACATGTAAATCTAGCTAGACCTCTCACTATAGATGATTTGAACAAAAAGAAGGAGCACAATCAAGCAATGCTTGAGATTGCCTTTGCACTTAGTTATGCAGAATATGATGACATCAAAGATTGTGACATTGAATTCAAAATGTGGAAAGCCTTATTAGATATCTATGGAGGAGATCAAAATGTCCAGAGAGAAAAGAGAGAAAGCCTAAGAGGAAAGTTTGATGACATGAAAATGGAGGAAGGTGAAAATGCTGCTCAATATGCTATTAGAATAAAAGAAGTGGTAAGTGCAATAAGAAGTCTAGGTGGTCAATTGGAAGAAGAAATTGTCATTTGCAAATACTTAAGAACTCTGCTCCCTATCTATGCTATTAGAGTTTCAACCATTCAAGAGCTAAGGTGTGTACAAGGAAACACACTAACCTTTGAAGGAGTAGTGGGAAGACTTATTACATTTGAATTGTCCAATTTTGATAACTATAGACCTGAGAACATTGAATCTACTTTCAAGGCCAAGATGACAATAAAAGACACCAAGGAGGAGATATCAAGCAAGAAGAGAAGAAAGGGAAAACATGCATCCAATGATAGCAGCACAGATGAGGAAGATGTGGAATAGTTAGAAGCACTACTAGCTAGGAGATTTCATAGAGGCAAAGGTAAATTCAAAGGTAAGCTCCCTATCATATGTTTCAATTACAATGAAGTAGGTCATATTTCTACAAGATGTACATAGAAGAAAAACTACAAAGAAGAAAATAAGTATAGGAACAAAAGAGAAGATGAAAACAAAGACTACAAGGAAAAAGGCAAGAGATGCTATATTATTGAAGAAGATTCTGATGAGAATGATGATGAAGTAGTCTATGTGGCCATGAAGGATGAATTAGATAAAGATGAATATGAAGCAACAACATTGGTTACCTGTGTGAACAAGAATGACAAGTGGATCATAGATAGTGGATGCTCACATCACATGACTAGATATAAAAGTAAGTTCATTACCTTTACTCAATATGATGGAAATAGTGTTAGATTTGGTAATGATTCTCCATGTCAAATCAAAGGAAAAGGCTCTATTAAACTCACAGAGAAAATTTCATGTGATAATGCATACTATATTGAAGGATTGAACTACAACTTGTTGAGTGTATCACAATTAGGCAATGTAGGTTGCAAAGTTGAATTTGGAAACAAAACTGCCAAGATCTATGACATTGGTGGAAATCTGATAGGAAAAGGTGAACAAACTAGGAGTAATCTATTTTACCTAGATATGGAAGATGCAACATGTCTTGTTGTTAAACTTGATGATGTGTGGTTGTGATATAAAAGGATCTGTCATGTTAACTTTGATAATTTGATTAACATCAGCAAGAAGAAGAAAGTCAGAGGGTTGCCCAAATTAAAGAAACCTAAAACACAATGTGCAAACAATGTCAACTAGGGAAAATGACTAAGTCTAGCTTCAAAAGTAAAGCATACACTTCCAAAGAAGTACTAGAGTTACTCCATACAGACTTATGTGGTCCAATAGAAGTGCAAAGCTACCTAGGAGATAGATACGTAATGCTATTTGTAGATGACTACTCCAAGATAATGACTGTTACGTTTTTAAAGAAAAAATCTAATGCATTTCAAATGTTTAAGTGGTATTTGGCCAAAGTTGAGAAAGAAACAGGAAAGAATCTGAAATGTCTAAGGCCAGACAGAGGAGGTGAGTTTACATCAAAAGAGTTTGAAATATTCTGCAATGACAAAGGTATCAAAAGGCAAACATCAGCACCAAGGACCCCACCTCAGAATGGTATTGCTAAAAGAAGGAATAGGTCGGTGATTGACTATGCTATAACCTTGATGATGGAGAAAAGTGTTGCACTAAAGTACTGGAGAGAAGCTATAAGCACTGCAGTCTACACACTGAATAGAGTTCAAGTCAAGAAAGGTACAAATACAACACCCTTTGAATTATGATATGGTCATTCACCTAATGTTAAACATTTCAAAGTATTTGGTTGTAAATGCTATATTCTTAAAGATACTAGAAATGGCAAGTTTGATGCAAAAAGTGAGGAAGGCATATTCGTTGGATACTCCACTAGAAGCAAAGCATATAAGTGTTTGAACACTAATGCTAAAAAGATTGTGGAGAGTGCAAATGTAAATTTTGATGAGCATGCAGAAGTCCAAGTTGATGAGTCCAAGCAATCAAAGGAGTATAGATCCTTTGTATATTTCTATAAAGGGATGACTGTTGAAGACAATGTTGCAAATCAAGTTGTGAATAAGCAACAAATTATAGTATCTATCGAGTCATAGCCAGTGAATGTCGAGCTGCATTCAGAAGCCAAGTTGTAGAATGTAGAAAATGCACATTCTGATTTTGAAAATAGTATACATGAGAGAAATGATGAAGTGCCAGAAGAAGAAGAACAAAATGACTCTAATGTTGAAGGATCAAATGTGGAAAGGACAGAACCAAGATTAGCCAAATATGTGAGAAGACATCACCCTATAGATCAAATCATTGGTGACAAGGATGCCAAACCAATGACAAGGAATAGTTTGAGGAATGAATCATGTCTACTGAGCAAGGTTGAACCTAAAATAGTGAAAGATGCACTATAACATGATGAATGGTATAAAGCTATGGAAGAGGAAATAGATCAGATTGTGAAGAACAAAACATGGACCCTAGTTTCTAGACCAATTGATAAGAATGTGATTGGTACAAAAATGGGTTTTAGAAACAAACCTAATGAAAATGGTGAGATAACAAGAAACAAAGCCAAACTAGTTTGCAAAGGCTATGCACAAGAATAAGGACTAGATTATGGGGAAACATTTGCCCCTATTGTAAGAATGGAATGAGTAAGAACACTACTTGTGTATGATGCATACAAAGGTTTCAAAGTCTACCAAATGGATGTTAAGTCTGCTTTTCTGAATGGTGCACTGGAAGAGGAAGTCTACATAGAACAACCAGAGGGATTTATTGATGACAAGAACAAGGCATGGTCTGCAAACTGCACATGGCATTTTATGGATTGAAGCAAGCACCTAGAGCATGGTATGAGAGACTACAAAAATATCTTGTGAAGATAGGATTTGAGAGAACAGATGACAACAGCAACTTGTATATCAAAGCTAAAAAAGGTAAAGACATTTTGATATCAGAAATCTTTGTTGATGATATAATATTTGGAGGAAAAGATGTTCTTTGCAAAGATTTTTCTGATCAAATGAAATATGAATTTGAGATGTCAATGTTTGGAGAAATCAAATTCTTTTTTGGATTACAAGTACATCAATTAAAGCATGGCATATTTGTGACCCAATCCAAATACATCAAGGAGATACTCAAGACATTTGGGTTAGAAGACTCAAAACCAGTTAGCACACCAATGGCAACAGGACATAAGCTATCCAAGAATGATGAGTCTACTGAATTAAATCAGACATTATATAGATCAATGATTGGAAAGCTGCAATATGTTGTACATAGTAGACTAGACATTGCATTAGCTATTGGAATAGTGGAAAGATTTTTTACAAATCCAAAAGAAAATCACTTAATGGCACTAAAGAGAATACTAAGGTACCTAAAAGGAACTGATGACTTTGGTTTGTACTAGAAGAGGAGTGAAAATTTTGAACTAAAAGCCTACATTGATGCAAATTGGAGAGGTAAAATTGATGATAGAAAAAGTACCAATGAAGGAGACCTTTTCTTGGGAAAAATGTTGATTACATGGACCAGCAAAAAGCAAAGTTGTACCTCATAGTCCATTGTTGAAGTTGAATATGTTACAGCTACTATAAATTGCACCAATATTGTATGGATCAAACATTTGTTGCAAGGTATGAAGGAAGAGGTAAATGATCCTGTGATACTTTATTGTGATAATACAAGTGCTATCAACATATCAAAGAACCCTGTAATGTATGCTAAAACCAAGCACATTGAAATCAAGTATCACTATGTAAGAGAGTTAGTGGAAGACAAACAAGTGAAGATGGAATATGTTAGCTCAAAGGAATAGATTGTTGACATCTTCAAAAAAGCACTACCTAAATATTCTTTTGAGTATCTTAGAGGTGAGTTAGGGGTGATACCCCTAGCCAAGGCTACTTGAAGCAAAATCAAGAATGCCCTACATCAAATGAGTTGAATGTTGAAGATTTTACACATTGATGCAAAGGATGTTTACTTTAGGATTTATGCCTAAAGTAGTAGAAGTGTTGAAGTTCCAAATCAATCATAAGCAAGGTGACAGAGGGAGAAATAGAATGAACTTGCAAAAGCTACATCTGTATAATAAGATGCTAATATGTCTTTGGCATTGTTGTCAAAGAGGGAGAAGTAGTAAGAAACTGATCAACAAGTATGTGATCAAAAGTATCAGGGAGATATTGATCAAAGGGAGATACTGATCAAATGAAGATAAAGGGAGAAGTTGACAAAAATAATCAAAATTTGATCAGAATAGAGTATAGCAGAAGATGAGCAATACAGAAAGAAAACAAAGAACATGAATACATCAGCTAAGAGGGAGAAGTAGAAATCATGGTATCAAGATAGTAGAAGGAGATGTGAAGTTACAATCACTTTTTGGCATCTAACTTACTGTTCTAACCTAGTTAGCATTTGGTTAAATAGTTTAGTCTAATGGTTGATCAGTTTGGTTTGCCATCAATGCCAAAGAGGGAGATTGTTGGAAATACTAATTGAAAAGCTCATTGTTGAAGATCAAAGAGTGAGATTGTTGCAAAGAAGGAAGATTGTTATTTTCAATCATTGTTTTGTCATTGACGTCAAACTTGCTATTTTTAGGAATGACATTTGCTTATAAGATCCAAGTACTATCACTTAGTTGATTGATGAAGAGGATTTGATCAATAAGATGTAACAAGAGCGCCTAAGGGAAAGGTTGAGTTATGATGTTGTAATGAAGTGCAAGGATTAGTTAAGACAATGGTTAAATGATGTATTGATAACATACTCAAAGATACAAAGGTTGGTCACACATAGAAACATTGGAGGAAGAAGTTGTAACAAGGATAACTGTAAAGATTAAACTAAGATTATTAGTGGGTGTCGAGAAAGTTAGTTGAAGCTGAGAAAATTCTTAGTTGGAGCCAAGTAACAAGAAATTCTAGTGTGTGTTGAGTGAAGTTCAAGTGCCAAGCATCAAAAAATCTTGGTGCTGAGTGATCTTCAAGTGTCGAGCATCACGAAAAACATAGTTGATGCCGAGTAACCACAGTATGTGCAAAGCACCAATATTTAAATAGTGTCAAGCTGATGCATTATTTTAAATAGTGAAGATTCACCAAATCTGAGCCAATAAAGAGGTTACCTTGAATTTTTTGAACTAGTTGGAAGATAAGGATGATGAGTTGGTGGCACAGAATTCTATGTAAATCATTTTTAGGCAAATTCAAGAGGATTATTCAAAAAATTTCTAGAGGAAACAAAATGGATTAGATGCAATGATTCCTACCTAATCCATATGAATTGAAATTAAAGAATGGAAGAATCAAGCGGGAAAAGAACTCCAAGACTTCTATTTAAGGAGTCATAGACCAAGAAGCAAATGTTGCTGATGCTGCTACTGCCAAAGAGCCAAATTGCAAAGTAGTTAGAAGGGTGTCAAAAAGAAGACATCTAGAAGAAGGAAGAGCATAGAGGCTCTACTTCTATGAGTGTTCAAGAAGAGATTATTGCACTGGTACAGTGAGCATGGAGGCTTGAGGAGACTAAGCTTGAAAGGAGACCAAGCTGTCATAGTTGTAGAGATTGAAGGCTAGACAATGGTATGAGCTGAGAAGTGATCTAAGATCTGCAAGTTGAGTTGTATGTTGTAGTTAGGTGAAAGATTTTCTAATACTCTCTAGCAATTGTATTATATATGAAAATCCTATGGACTTAGGTTGGCCTAATAGCCATTTGTAAATCCTTTAATAAGGTGGCATTCCAAGTGAATGTTCTAAAGTCCTCTAACCAGGCCCACTTCTAACAAGGTGGTTAAATCCTCTAACAAGGTCACATTTAACAATGTGTTGTAAGCCTTTAACAGGGCAAGCCTTTCATAGGGCATCACTTCAGAAGAGTGAGAATTGAGTAGCATGTTACTGGTGGTTTTTCCCAAATTGGGCTTCCACGTAAATCACTGTGTTATGTATTGATCTTCTATGTGTTATGCTTGCATGCTAATTTACAATAACTTGCTAGTTAGAAAAGTTAAAGCTTGGATGAATGAATGAATGAATGGGCTCACTATACTTAGTGAAAAATTTGAATAAGACATTTTGGACCTTGAATAATTGATTCACCCCCCCGCCCCCCCTTCTCAGTTATTCTAAAGCTTTTCTAACACTTGCAACCTACTCGAATCCACTCAATTGATGATAAATGTTTTTCTTCACAAGGAGGCCTTTGCTAGTTTTGATGATCTTGGATATGATGTAAAATTTGTTCGCTACCTCAAAAATAAAACATGCAAAAGAACTATGTTTTTGTATTTTTTTGTTATTCAATGAATGCAATCTAACAATGCAACTAATATGAGTTCCTAATTTAACAAGGGGTTAGTAAAGAAAATAATGAAGATAAGGTAACAAGAAACTTAAGCAAATAACATGAAAGTAAAATCCTAACAAACATAAGCTATAGAAACAACACATCTATGAGTTGAACTTTCGAAGAAATTGATGGGTAACCAATGAAAGTAGGAGCAATGCTTCCTTGATTCTACTAATGAAATCATCAATGAGATTTTCTTGGCAACCATAAGATGTTTCACTTTTCATCAAATCGCAAGGCTAAAAAAAGTGCACTCATGCAAGACAAAAAGTTATGCAGGAACAATTTGGTGATTCCTTCTCGAGCTAGATACGTCAGCAGAATTTGTCAAACCATAGCAAACACCATAATTAAAAGATTGCATAATCAAAAATAATGCCTTAAACATTTAGCTCAATCACAATTCCATGAACATACATTCACAAAAATATGACACTTTTATGCAAGAATCACTACACTCCAAATGCAAGCACCAAAAGCATAATATTATTGCAAAATAATGGTAGCCCTGATTACATATTACAATCCCGTATTTATAAGAAATCATCTCCTCAATTTGTGTTTAGAGTGAGAGATATCTTCATGCAATCATATGCTTCTAAATTAATTAAAACAAACTAATTACCTACAAACTAACTATCTAACTTGTGCTTAGTAGGACTTCATCCATTTTATACCATTAATTGGACGCATGAGCCGTTACATGTCATAAAACAAATAAATAATTAGAAAATAAGAATAAGAGAGCCTTCAGTCGATGTGGAAGTGTCTAGAAGTGTCAAAATAGAAGTTCAACATTCACTAGGCATCTTTTGAAGTTAAACTACTATTAGAATGTGTTTCTGATGCATGGAAAGCTCTAATTTTGGAACTAGCAGTTAACTATCGGTGCACCTCTAGAGAAGTGCACCTCAAAAGAAAGTGCATCAGCACACATGCATACCTCTAACTTCTTCAAAATTCTTCCAACACTTTGTGACAAAAAGTACACTTGGCACAGCACTGCACCAGTGCACCTCAAGGGTCCAAAAATGCAAAATTTCAATGAGTATCAAAAATGAAATTTTTGCTTCTAGGTTTTGATCCCCTTCATACCAAAGCTATATCTGGATGCTTACCCTTGAGTTTCTTTATCACTTCAGTGACCTTTGCCACATCTGGCAAATCCAAGGTATTAAATTTATCTTTGACTTTTTACCTATAGTTATCTACCTCTATATGGGTTTCATCAAAATCCTTGAGCTTAGTATCCAATTTTAGCACTGTTCTAAATGCTTGCTAAATATCGTCATCATTAGAAACTTATTCAAAAATATTTTTGAATCAACTAGACTAGTATCTCTACAAGTATCAACTTCTCACATTCATTGTCTTCAAAAATGTCCAGACATGCATTGCTATAATGTTTCTCTGCTTCCAAAATTTGCTCTTAGGCTTGGTCCTTGTGTCATGCCCTAATTTTAACAAGGCAACACACAACCAACAAAAAAAAAATTTGAAAGGTGAACTAATGTTAATATGTATTAATCTATTCTTGTTATGAATGTTCTATTGAACTGTGGAGTGTCTGGACAATAATTTAGGTTTCCTCAGGAATGTTAGAAGATACTAATTTGATCATTGAGTTTGAAGTTGATAAAGTTAATTGGTAAAAAAAAGAATTTGTTTTCATTAGATATGATGTGCTATAGTTATCCACAGGGTGCCAATTTTATTTCCTAATATTAATTGACCATACTAGCTAGGTGATGTTATCATATCAAATTTGCATTCTATCCTCGAGGTGAGACATTACATATGTAATTTATGTAACACAAATCTTGCATCGATGTTGTTATAATGGATTCCATAGTTGCTTTGTGAAGTGTGTTTATGATTGCCCTAGGTAACGACTATAGCTCATTACATTTTGTGTCTCGTTTTGATCCTAAGTTATTATAGTAGGATTGTTCTGATAAAAAAAATATTGCTTTATATCTGTTCACAACTTTAACCGACTAGAAGTATTACAGCTAGTTATTTTAAATCTTCTATCATTTACTCATTATCCATATCCTATAATGTACTACTATTTACCAAACTTTTTATTATTTATCCTCCATGTTTCTATATAATGATGCCCCCTAAAAACTTATTTATCCATAATTAATATTTCTATTTTACTTTATCTTTATTATCTTCGTCATTTTACATTTTTATTATTTTATTTTATTACTTTATTTCATCATCATCATTATTTTTTTATTTTTTATTTTTTATTTTTTTTCTCACACATTGTTATATTCTACTAATTCGATTATAGATTTAGCTACCTTTTTAATTTTCACAACAAATTTAGTTACAATCTTTAATTATTAATATTTTAATATTTATAATACTAAACTTACATGCTTCCTAATACTATGTTGCTTACTAGCCCAAAACCTCCACTAGTCTCTATTATATTATTGATCATATAATCATGATTTAATCGACTTCTTTTCATGCATCTGACTAAAGGGATGATCACCTAAATCTAAGAATTATAACTTCATGTCCTAACTTTACATCATTATGAATTATCAAAATCTATCAATTAATATTTCCTTATATCATATCACACATTACTTATAGTGTGTTACGTCCGTTGGTCATGACTTAACAACACACTCATATATATATATGATTTTCAATAGTACTAAATCATTATAATATTCATATAATAGTTCACATCTAAGATATACAATATATCACAATACACTTAAAAATAACTTCACTATCTAATCTTTGACCCCAATGTTCCACCAATCCTCCTAATAAGAACTTTTCCAAATTAACAAAATAATACCAATTAATAATAATAATTTTTTCGCAACCATCCTAATAATTCCATTTTATTACATTCCTTTTTATATACCTAAATATGAAAATAAAACAACATAATTTACCCCCTTCACTATCCTTATGCCACCTAAGACTTTACTTTTTTCTTTCTTTCATAACATTAATATTGATCCCATAATATGCCATAAACTCCCCTTACCCTTATCACTAACACGTGACTTGAAAACAAACTAACCCTAAACATTAACAATAAAATATGACCTACTTAACTTAACAAGACACCTAACCTCCCTTGACAAGACATCCTCTTCCCATTTGTCTCCACACACTTCTCAAGCCAAATCCTTCCCATGGATTCATGTGACCAACCAAGAGATCTACTTTTAAAACATGTTCCCTTTCTTGGGTGTCTTCTCCAAGGAATTCTTTGGAGGTGTGATTATGTGTAAAGTTTTAGCAGATAATTCTTGAAATATCATTCCCTCCTCACCTTTTTCATTTAACTTTTCTAATACCTATGTTTGAAATGAAATGTGCTGCCCAAATAGGTCTTCTTTTTTGTCCTTACTTGCTACCACATGTGGGAGGGTGAGGTGGACATCCTTGAAAATAAGTCTGGCTTACTTTTGAAAGTGACGTATTCCTAGGGTGTGATCTTACCTAGGAAGTGTCTAATCCATCCAAGCATGCATGTACCTAATTCTTTTCTTATATTATTATTATCAATTTTTATAAATAAAACTAACTAAAAGAAATAAGGCACAAGTCACATACAAAGGGAAATATATATATATATATATATATATATATATATATATATATATATATATATATATATATATATATATATATATATATATATATTTCCCTTTGTATGTGACTTGTGCCTTATTTCTTTTAGTTAGTTTTATTTATATTTGTCTCCAAGGGATTTCGTGAATATTCTTTTGAATATTTTATAGGATTGTAATAGGGGAAGGTTAATTTCCCATTCTCCATACATTTTCCAGAGAGGAAATTTGTACCTACAGCAAGTCTTTTCATATATTTGGACTATATATTTTCTCAAGCTGATTTTTATTTTAATCCTCCCATGGGATTTTAGTACATATGTTTGATGGTGTGATGGTGTCACCCAAAATATTATTAGGACTAGAAATCCAAGTGAACTAATTTTCCATGCACATGAATGAACTATCAAAATATGTTAACTTGCTTCCATCATCATACTGAATGCATAACATATATATTTACAATACAACCATTTATGTATTAAACTAAATCAACTATTACAAGAAAATTTGCATCTACTATGGAAAATTTACACTAAAGGAATTGTGAGGAGAATTGTTTCCTTTACATGATTTCCCATTCTACATCAATCACTCAATGTAAAGACTTACAATGAATTTTTCTTACAATACAACTTCTCAATCAATCATTACACCTTTTTAACAAAATACAATAATCTAAAATTTTCATTTTACATCACATTGAAATAACAATGGAGACTTAAAATCACAACATATTTAAGATGACATGAACATTAATCTCTCTTTACACACTTGAATCATTTCAACTTTATCACAGGTAAAACCCTAATGCCTTCAAGGGATCCATCTTCACAAAACTTGCAAACATACACAAACTAGGAACCATGGAGGCTCATGTCCCATCCTAGGCTTCTATGAAGCCACCCACCAAGCAGGGGAAACAAGACCCAAACAGGATACACCCATACAACATATGATCATGCATGAGAAACTTACAAGATAACACATAATACTCCCTTCCAAGGTTTACACTATGATTCACCATTGGAACCATTGAACATAGGGTGAAGGTGTAATTTCAAGGAGACTTTCCATATCATCACATATCTACAATAATTAATGCCCTTTCGGGGCTTTCATAATTCAACAGTTTCATGCCCTTTCGGGGCTTTCACAAAAAAATCCTCCACATACTACCATAGCATCCTTGAATACCCATATTCCATAATCTTCCTTTCTACACCATCATTTCCCTTATCACCTCCAAAGCAAGATATGAATGAATATGGCATACAATGGAGCCCATACTCCAAGGTTCTCAACTATATTTCAAGCCCAACTAAACCTTCACCCTGGACTTCTCTTCCCTTCCCAAAGGGTGAGTGAAGCCCTCACACCCATATCAGCACTTGACATTCAAATCAAAACAACAAGATCAAGAAAGAAAAATCAAGAAACTACATGAACACAATACTCATTCACAAAACAACACAACACAATGCCCAAATCCACAATACAAGATTCACAAACATCACAACACAATGTCCAAATCCACAATCCAAGATTTGCAAACACAACTTCACAATTCCCAAATCCACAATACAAGGTTCACAATACATTGCATGAACCCATAACAAATTTCTCCATACTTGCAGATTCATTATGCAATACAAAAGAAGGAAATGATCATGTTTTGAAAACACTAACCTTGGTCCAAGCTAAGGAAAAGAAAGTTGTTGTAGAGCTCCCTTCATCTCCCTCCAAAACCTAATTGTCTCTAAACTTAGAGAGTGGGTGAATACCTACTAATTTGACCAACACTCTCTAATAAGGACTTCCCACTAACTATTTTTAGCAAGGACATCAAGCCACTTTCTCTTACAACTTTTCGCCCTCTAAGTTTGATATATTTGGCTTAGTGGAAACATGGGAGAAACACAGGTGACAATTCTAATTTCGAATTGGTGGAAGAAAGCATGGGTAAATTGGCCCCCTAGGTTGTCTAGGTACTCACATGATCAAAATTAGGTCCCTAACATGATGTACTATCATATGGGTAGCTTATTTTCACCTAAAAGACACTTTGGGACCACCTAATGACCCCTCAAAACCCTAGCCAAGTCCTATTTCGAATTTTCTTTGATTGTGACCCATCCTACCCCTTGTCAAGTGGGTTTACTTACTCATTAACAAATTAATTAATTTTAGGATAAAGTGCCACTATGACCAAAACCCTAAATGACATTTCATTCCACACAAAATCCACAAGTGTCAAGTGACACATAAAAGAACATTCCATGTCACCACAACATGTTCTTAATGCATCTTTTTCACATGCAATAAAACTTACATTTACAAAATAAAATACATCACAACGAGGCTTTTGAATCTTCCAAATATTAACCTTGGTTGAACTGTGATCACATAGGTTTGGAACTTGTTTTCCCCCAAGAATTTCCATGGTTCCACTTCCTGCACATTAAACTCGAGCATCAGTAGTCCAAGGAGGACATATAAATATATATCATAAATGCATATAATTTAAAATGTTACATAACCTTATTAACATAATTCAATTAAATTTTTTTCCTAATTATTTCAAATAAGTCATTCAAAATGTTAAAATATCAAGATATGCATATCATAAACCATCAGAATCAAATCAACATTTGTCTACATATCACATTAAATCATAATGATCATTGTTGAACTAACACTTATCTGCATATCACATTAAACCATATATCATTGAAATCATCATATCATAATCTAATTATATCATGTCATAAATTTGCATCCATATGTGTTTGATCATTCCATTGCCAATATCAAGTTCATAGTACATATCATAGATGCAAAACACTATTGTAAATGTCAAAATCAATAGATAAAATAAGCCATTTTCCTTCTAAGTCTTGAATACTGTCAAAATATCCAAATCCCAAATATCTTAAAAGAAAGTGACTTATCCACCCCCCCAACTTAACATTACCATTTCTAAAAATTCAATTTTCTAATTGAAAAAATTTAGAACATGAAAGGGAAATCATTAATTTTATCAATTAGGTCCTAATGTGCAAATCATTAAAATGCAGATATTAAAATGACAAAACCTTATAGTCTCAAAAGTGTATCAAAATATTGAATTAGAAGTATCATAATGCAAATGTTTCATCTACACCATGATGGTCTAGGTGAGGCCTCACACCTTGAGCCGGTGGATCTCTACATGTAATGATCCCATTACTTTATTGCTATCCGCTATCTTTCCTATCCAATCATCAATTAAATCTAATTCTTCTGCCATATATACATCCATGAGAATTCTATATCTCTGGCCTTTTATTTCCTGAAGCACTTATAAATCCTTTCACCAAGTATGTACTTCATCCATAAGACTAAAATCTTGATTGAAAATTGTTACCATTTTATCCACATTATCCTACATAACATGAAGTAGCTTCAGATTTCCTTGGATGATAAGAACACCTTTCTACTGAAAACTTTCCTGCCACTATTGATAGGCATTCAAAAATGGATCTAATTGCACCCCTCCCTTATCTCTTCTTTCTTTTGCTACATTCAGGGTCTCCTCAGTGTGTTCAGGATCTAAGGGACCAACAACTTTAGTTAAATATCCCTTTAGGATTTCATTTTTTCTTTGAAGTGTTATTAGTTCTACCCCTTCCTGTTCCAAACTTCTGAATACTTCTTTTATTCCCATAGTGACCATTAGCTTGGCTAAATCCAATGTAGGCTTTCCAAGCATAATCTCTCTAATTTGATAGCCTTGTGGAGTCAAATCTTCTACTTTTGTATGAGGAGGAAGAATAGCCATTTGCACAAACAAATCTTGATTCTGGTCATTATTGATGAAAGCCAATGTGTGTGCCTCCTTTGATGGTGACTTAGATTTTTGAAGAACCTCAATTAACTCTATCATATCCTCCTCATCTACATCGAATTGTTTCTTCTTATTCCTTATCATTTCCTTCCGCAACCATCTTGGAATCCATTCTATAGAAGTTTTTCCTTTTGAGAATGAAGGAGTCAATTCAGCTATCCCCTTTCCCTTATCACTCCTTTCTAGGTTTTTCTCCCTTTGTGATGGCTCTCCTTCTGCATTCTCTATTTTGATGGAGCCCATAGTTCTCACTTCTGTGTCCTGGGAAGTTTGCTAAGGTTTCTTGCCCATTTGTCTCTCTTTCGACACTTCATCGATAGACACTTGTTGTGGCTCCCTTTTAGGTTCTACCTAGACCTGTTCCATTTTTTTCCCTGAAGGAGGAGGAGTAACTAATCCCTTTTCAACATAAATTTTGACTTGTAACGGGGACATGGATACTAGAACTATCTCGAGTCCTTGTGACTTTAGGGGCATCTAAGTCCAATATTCCTATTGAGGTTGATTGGTTGGTGTATCCTAGATCTTATCCCTAACTAATTCAATTCCTATGGGCATAAAATCAAAATCTAACATCTTAAAGATATCAGTCCCCTCAATGTCTTGCTCATCAATCCATTGTTGCATTTCATCCTCCGATGTGGTAGTCTATAGAGGTTCTTCTGGGGTTGACAAGGGAGTGACCATATAACTTCTTCTTCTTTCATGTTCCATGGCTCTACCTAATCAAGTTCTCCTATTCAAAGTTAATCCTCTTCTTCATCTTCCTCAGGAATGGGTTTTAGGATTGATGGGATAGGAACTACTTTCCTGATCACCCTTTGCCTCTTTTTGACCAGATTTTTAATCTTTCTTCCCTTTTTAGGCATAGAAGGGGATGCTTGTTCTACCTGCCAAGGAGGGGAAACTTCTTGAATTTAAACCTCTATTTCTATTTTGCTAGATGTAGCTAGTGGCACTTGAGGGTCTACCTAGACTTGTGAAGCTCCAGTATCTTTCGGCCCTTGCACATTTTCTTCTCCTTCTTGTAGAGGTGTCAAGATTTCACCCTCTTTTGGCTCAACTCTCTTAGGGGAACTTCTTTTCCTCTTGCCTTGGCCTCCACCCTTCTAAGCTCGATAATATCCCACCAGCCTATTGAGTTGATGCACTATCTTAGGCCTCACTAGTGACTAAGCTGCAAAGGTAGGGATGGTGACTTTCTTCCCTGTACCTTTGGTTGGATGGGCTTGTGCATGAAAGATAACTATTTCAGTTATTGGATCAAGTTTGAATGGTTTCTTGATCCAATCCTGTGTCATTTTAATGACGTACCTCACCTAACGGTTGATATCTAAATTATCTTCCCTGTCAACCTTAGCATTCATAATAGGCCTATTGCCTATCCTACCCCTGTTAAATAGAGGATCAAGCAACTCCTCAAAATCCTACTGT
Source organism: Cupressus sempervirens (assembly GCA_028749045.1). Classification (NCBI taxonomy): domain Eukaryota; kingdom Viridiplantae; phylum Streptophyta; class Pinopsida; order Cupressales; family Cupressaceae; genus Cupressus; species Cupressus sempervirens. The sequence continues at coordinate 892,383,078 of CM053789.1, forward strand.
AATATTTTCAAGGGAATCTTTATTTTTAATTCCTTTTTTGCCAGATACAAAGTCATTCTACAATATTCCTTATTCAAATATGATAATTGGTCTATAACACCTCACCAAGGGATCCAAAAGAATTAACCTAAAATTTTACTAAGTTTGCCAATATTTTTTTTTTGAACAAGAAAGATAATACATACACATCAAACACATAGTAGCAGAAGTAGTAACATAAATCAACTAAAAGCATACATAATAGATTACATTTCTTAAGGATCCCATGATGTTGAATCACATTTAAATTTAACTAAAACTAAGTCTAACAACTACCACATCCATATGAAAGAATAATTGAAAGTGCAATGTCCATTTAAATAATATACATTTGTTCTAAATGCCTCTTGGCAAATTAAATTTGGAATGCTCAGTCATCCACTGTACATGTCACAGGGTATGAAAGGCTAAAAGAATATACATATGTAAAAATAGAAATATGTCATCCTCCTCAGATCCATGATACAAATACAATAAAATAAATGAAGCCATCTACCATACATGATACATCCATCCATCATAAAAGATATCATGAAATATAGCCATCCATCATTATGATACATAGAAAGAATGAAAGTAAATGCAGACAAGGAAGATCCAGCCACGGTGACTACAAACGGATCTCAATGGTAAGAGTGAAAAAGTACTACCACCCAATTGTGCAGAACCTAAATGGCCCACTCCCACCACGCTAAGGAGATAGTCTCAAGTCCCAAATAGGATATCAATCCAAACATCAAAAATACTCTCTAAGTCTAGGAAATCCTAAAAGCTATCTAACTCAAAGATTCTAAGATAGGTCAACACCTTCCCAAAGGCACACAAGAAATGTAGGAAACCTACTATGTAAGTGGGCAAGTGTCATCGCACGAATCATGTTGGAGTTACCCTGGCAGACTCTCAAGACCCCAAGGTCCCTAGTGATCCCTATGTGGCCACTGGTATCCTCTCATATTGAGAAGGCATACTATGGAATGCAAGGTCGCAACCAAGCATTCTCTCTACTCCCATTCTAGTTTGTACTAGCACTCAAGGCATTGATGAGAACATACAAAGACTCTTATTAGGTTCATTTTACTCTCATTTAGTGTAATTTTTTCACTTATTAAACAACTTACAATGAGTTACCCTGGTAGCCACTTAGGACCCCGGCCCCCATTGCAAGCCACTTCCTAACACTACAAGTAGATAACCTACCCTAGGCTCATAAAAGTACAAATCAATAATCATATAAAAATCACCTCAACCCTATACAAGTGACTAGAAAGCATCAAAAGATAATCATAATAATCACATCAGTTCTCTACAAGCAACTAGAAAGCATCAAAGATAAATCACAATACCCATTGGTTCTCAATGAGCAACCAAAAAGTATCCCAATAATACTAATCAATGACTCAAAATGGTTAAGTCAAACATGTCACAACATGAAATCATCAAGAACATAGCATACACTTCAATCCCATCAAGGTGATTGGAAAACAACTCAAGTATAATTGATCGAGGACTCAAAAATGGTCAAGTCAATTATGTCATAACATGACATCATCAAGAACAAATCATTCAAAACATCTCACTGTCACACAAGATCACTGGAAAACATATCATAGAGCATACCATTACATTACCATGGTTGGGTTAAAAAAAATTGAGATCAAAACATCATAACATCACATTCACATAACTCCCAAGCCTTTGACAATCGTCCTAAACTAGTCAACACTCTAGTCAAGCCCAATCCCCAAACATAGATATCACATAGAAAATAGAACAATTTCATAGTTGGGTTTGATTTTGAAAACACATATAGTTGAGTTAGATATAAGGTTTTCAATTTTTTTGTTTCAACATATATTCTAGGTAGATGAAATTTTGAGTTTACCCTATAAACTGACCCATTTTAATTATTTGAATAAAATATAGATTTACCCCCATTATTATTATTTTCTTTAAAATCATTAAAATTATAACTAATGATTTTTCAATAAAAATAATTTTGATTTTATAATAAGATGAATATAAATCCCTTAAATACTCTTCTTTCAATAATTAAACTTAATTAGATTCCATCTAATTACGTAAATTATTCTTCATGCAATTAAATCACCTAAATTAACATACTTAATTAGAATTACCAAACTAGTAATGATAGTTCATAATTTAAGTTTAATTATAAATAAAATTAAAAATATCAAATTTAATTAACTATATTTAAATTGATTAAAATTTTAAATAATTAATAATTATTATTATTATATTATTATAATAATTTATTATTATTATTATATTATTATTATAATATTTTTTTATTATTATTATATTAATAAGTAATTAATAATATATAATATTAAAACAAATATTAATTAAAAACCTTTTTAATAAACAAAAATTGACAACATTTAAGCCCTGTGATTTAACATCGGGCATTGTACTAGCCACTAGCCCCTTTATTGGGCAGCCACCTATTGACGCAAGCCTACAATAACACTACTGTCACAATGCATGTGGCAACAGTGGCTGTCGGCACTAATATAAGAAAGGGTGGGGGTACGGGGTTATTCCCTCCCCCCCCCCTAACTTATAAGATTTTTTTCTTTAAAAACTATTTTTTTTGTTTATATAACGTTTTTAATAAATTATTTTATTTTATAAGATTTATAAATATATAAAACAACTCTCTCTTTTAAACATTTTTTTTTTTAATTTTAAAATTGTTTTTCAACTTTAATCAGATAGAGAAAATTCGACCAACCAATCGAATTTTCTCTTAAATTTCCTTTTTAATTTCAAAACCCTCCCTGATTAATTTTCTCTTTGACTTTTAATCCTTCTCGGCTTAATTTCAATTCTAAAATCTATTGAAAGAAATATTATATTGATCAATTAAAAAAATGTCCCATGTACAAAAGAATTAACGAATGTCTAGATACTCTTAACATGATACATTCTGCACAAGAATTAAATAGACAACCATCTAATAGACACGATGAAGACAAGAAAGAAAGGAGCATATTAAGATATGCGTTAATCACAAGCGTCTACCTAGACACTGATGCTAATCGCTACGCCCCAAAAAACTGTAGAGACAATTCCTCCTCTTAGAACCTTCTCCTTTCTGAAAATTTCGTCCTTCTCTAAAATTCACAGTTCCTTCCCCAAAAACTTTCATCCTCTAAAAAATGAACCCTCAATTGGTGATAAGGAGTTTTCTCCTCAAATTAGGGCACTAATTGTGCGTTTACCTGAGAGAACTATCTGCTCACCAGGCTCAACTTTAAATTAACTTTTCTTAATATTTTCTTAATCTTTTCCATGCACGTCAAATGAATTATTAAATTACTTTATTTAATTTTTACTTGACTTCTCCTTTTTAATTAACTTATTAAATTTTAAACTCATGCACGCATTATGCAATTAAAATACATTTTAATTAATTTCTTATATTTTCAACTCATGCATACAGCATGCGATCAAACAACTTTTAATAAATTAATATATTTTCACTTTTTAATTCATTTTTGAAACTTAATTAATAGAATATTTATTAACTTAAATAATAATAATATTTAGCATTTATTTAAAAATGAACTCTTAAATATATTATTATTAAATTAAATAAATATTATCACGTTCTAAAATTATTCTTATAACTTTTATCTTCAAATTTAATTATTTTTATTTATTTAATTTCCCAATTAATTAAATATTAAAATATCATAATAATTTTCCATTAAATTAAATCATTAATTTAATTTTTTAATTGGACGTAATTAATAGAAAATTCACCAAAGACTCGTAATACAAAATACAAAAACCCATTAAAGAAAAACACATACAAAATCAAACTAAAGGGTTATAATAACAAATTAACGTCATTCAACGCATTCAGAGGGTACTCAACTCGAATACTTGTCCTAATTATCTAGGACAGATGGCTTAAAGGTTTAGGATTTGGACTTAAAATGTTATCTCCCCTCTCTTACCATTGAGATAATGCGATAGGGTACACTCATCCTGGCAATTCAGGGAAGTCGATACCTGATACCTGCAACCTGCATAAAATCCACACCTTTACGGACACAATATTCTAAGCTAAATAGACAATGGCAGGAAGTGGTGCATCATGTAGATCTTGACTAGCAGGTGAGTACGACTTCCTTCCTTAACCACATCAAAAATGCCATACATAAAGAAAACAAACATGCACACCATACACATGCAGTATGGGATAAGTATCCATAAGAAAACACATATGATAATCCATCTAACTAATCATCATCAATAACTGAAATCACTGAATAATCATCACGCATACATAAAATATAGAGTACCAAGTAATCTCATCATAAAAATCAACTAAATCTGAAACAATATCTGATAATCTCTAAGGAATGCTACTAAGCATCAAGCATAAAACTTGCGTAAAAGAGTTTGGCAATGATAACAGAAATGTGAACTAGGGGTAGGCACTACATGGTCCACCTCACAATAGGTGTATAATAATCATGCCAAAGGCCATACTTAGGAATAGTGTATTAAATCTAAGGACTATTTTTCCCCACCATGAGGTGCATTTAATTTTGTCAACCCAGGGACATATACTTGAAATGGTCAGCATAGTATGTGCACTAGGTTTCTTAATGAGTTATTATTCTTATGTTGCATGAAAGTAAAATGCAAGGAAAAAACCTACACTAGTGTTGCAGGAAACTAACACACTTAACTCTTTACTAAAATGAATACTAGAAATTCAATTAAATACTAATATATATTCCAACTCAATTCATCTACTATAATTTTTCTTACAAATGTTGCAGGAACACTCACAAAGTATGATGCTATAGGAAGGAACTTATAACTTCTACCTGCAATACTAAAGATGCTTGAAAACAAATCTATACTACTCTAATCTAATCCACCTCCCAAGTAGGCCCCCTTGGTTGGCTTATGCTAATCTACTAACATAGAATGTAAACTAGGAGCTATTTCATTATGTTCCAGAAATTCATTACATGAGAACGATACTTAAAACTGTAAAAAAAACTCATTGTAAGAGTCAACAGTTTCTTGTCATAAACTTTCTTCTAACTTCTAACACTATTGGTTTGATCCCTATAAATAGAAGATTGACACTTATTCTGAAACATAAAAACAAAACTAACTAACTTTAAATCTGCCAGAGAAAAGAAGAAAAGATAACAACTCACGGAATGAATAATAAAGTCTAGAAAATTGCTTTGACACAATAATAATGTAGAGAAATATAAAAATTCTTCATAGCTCCTCCATATTAGCAGCCATGTCCCTTGGTACTATTATGACTCTTTCCACTGTGGCTAAACCTTAATGTTTTTTCTCCTTGAATGTTGTTACTATCTTCAATATTTTCCTTTGAATACTTCCGACCATCTTCAGCTTCCTTTGCTAATAGGTTAGTTATTATGTAGAGGTATTTGCAAACAAGCATTATCAAATTAAATTCAAATATTAGAACACACATTCTGATGGTTATATGAAATACTACATTATATGTATAATATTGGCAAAATATAACATACTATCTACCCATAGGTTAATCATCAGTTCAAGTAAACATAAGTTCACAAATGTCTTGGTGGAAGTAAAATAGAGTGTTTAAAACTGTCATAAAATAGAGGCAATAATTAGCATCATCATCTGCCCCCTGGTAAACTAATGCTTGTCCTCAAGAATTGCATTTTCTAGTTAGTGACCTAAATTCTCCAACTTCAGTCCTTCCTTTCCTGCTACTCTTGAAGGGTAGTAGAATCCTCGTGTTCTCTTCCAAACTTCCCTTCTATTGTCCTCCTGCAACTTGTTAAGTCTATTAGCATTAATAGTATACATGGGCCACATGAGCATTGGAGGTTGCATAGTGAGTGGGCACCATAGTTCTAGTCTAGAATGTTTCCCCAACTCCATATACTTTGGAACTTAGTGAAGGGAAACCTCTAAATTGATAGGACTGTGTGGCTCTATTCTTTTAAGTGTCTCAGGTAATCTAGCCCACCTACTTTTAGCACCAACCATGGCTCTTTCAAAGGAAAAATAAGGTAGGTTCTTATATTTTGCATAGACCTTAGTTCTAGCAGTGAAGATTATGTCCCTTACTCTGTTGTTCTTATCCCCATAAGTTAAGCTAAGCCAGTCCCAAAGAATTTCTTCTGGTTTACTACTCTCAGTTCTTAATGATAGAGGCTCTATTTTTTCCTCATCTCTATAATTATTCAATTATCTATCATAATTATCTTCATTATGCGTCTAGGACATCAAAGCCCTTAGATGTGTATCCCCTATATAGAGTCAAGGACTCCATTGAGTTCCTGCTAGAATGATAAAATTATGCACATATAACTCATAGAGCAAGTTCTATTGCTAGGATCGTAGAGTCTGGTATAAACCATAGAATTCCTGAGCTGAGTTGAATTCTACATTTATGTTCTTGAGAGTTAGCATAAGTTGGAATAAAAGGAATTGTTCCTTTAAACACATAGTATAAATCCAAGGTGGTGGTCTACAAGCAAGTGCTTGATCAACCAATTTGAGGGCATGATCCATCCTTTGTTTTTGGTTTGCCAATTGCTCTTTCAAATATGTAATTTCCTCACCTAGGGACACTATGACTTTCTTCATTTTCTTCCTCTTCTCTTCCCATAGGGTTGCATCAAGCATATGTTGTCCAAAAAATTGGAAAAGAAGTTTTTGCAAGGTAATGGAACCACTATCCTCTTCATAGCTATTTTTCCTCTTCCTCTATTCCTTCCATAACTACTTTACGAAATCTGTAAGCCATGTTGGTTTATAAAGAACTAGGCCAGTGTTTGAATAAACTAACTCATTCATTATGGGAACTGTTTGTTGGCTTGTTGGGGAATCATTTTGATTTTCATTTACTTCAACCCTATATTCCTCATTAGGGTTTTTAGGAATGTTTATAGTTTCAAGGTGAGAAGGAGAATTATCAGGAACAATTTGTACTGATGTTTTTTTAGTGGATGGTTTGGATGAAGTAGATTGAGCTTCTACTATCACTTTAGAAATTTGTCTCCTCATTCTAGGACTTCTTCTCACAGGGGTCTCCTCTAGTATCATAGCCTTCTTCCTAATTCTTCCTTTCAGTGTCTCTACTATAGGAGTAACTGTTGCAGGACCCATCTTAGTTTTCTTTTGCTTTGTGATTGCAGGGTTTGGCTCTTCTACTACCAGAGTCGAGGTCTCCTCTTGTAATTTTTGTTTTGTCTTTGCTCAAGTAGAGGTAGATTTTGAGTCTCTTGAATAGGTAATGACACATTCTCTTGCACATTGTCAACTTTAGCATCTTCAGTGCTTTGCTTTGTAAGTTCATCAGTGGGAACTACATTCTCTTCACTAGGTTGTTCATTAAGGATGGCTTAGGGTTGTAGGGTTTTAGCTTGGAAAAATTCTACTCATGACATGGAGGAGGCATCCCTAAGTGATCTTTCTATGAGTAATTTAATTAGGGAATGATGGGTGACAAAATTGTCCTTCCCCTTTTGGGTTTCTTTAGCACTAATGCATAACATGTTATACAAGAAATTGGGAACATTTACTGGATAATTGTGCCTTATACAGCTAAGGAATTTAAAATGATGTGCATGTAAATATGAAAATCTTCCTTCACAGGTTAGGTACCTGATAATGTGCATAGCTAGCTCATTGTATGGTGGTAGAAGAGATGTCCTTTTGCAACCTGGCTTGGTGATATCCAATTAAGGATCAGTTGGTATGAAAAACTAAGCCCTGGTTGATCTTGCATCATGTGTTTTAGGATAATGTTCTCCTATTTCTGGTAACCCAGTTACTTCTGTTATTCACTCTTCTGTAGCAATAACCATTAAACTCCATACAGTAGCTTCTCCCTCATTAAATGTTATTGTAAATTATGTGGTTGCTTTTTCATCAAACACAATTAAACTTAGAAAATACCCTAAGCAACCACACGCATTAAATCTCCTCACTACCTCTACATCTAAGAGTAAAATAGTATGCTCCACTAGTTCTAGTCATTGCAATTGTCCATCCATTCTACTTGACAATTTCACTCTCTACTCTGCTTGCACTATTTCCCTTCTATGAATTCAGACTTTCTTCTGTTGTTGTTTTACAGACCTATTTTCACATTTCATTTTTTTTTAGCTAATTAATGTCATAACAATTCATTATGAGTAGTAATAATGTGGTTTATCATGGATATGTGAAAAAATTTCAAAAATAGAATTTGGATCACTTGAAAATTAAATATGGGTCACATCACAGCCTGATAGTAAGGAATCATTCAAGAATAAGGGGTACAACACCTAGACACTTGCGTACTTATAGCAATTGAGTTTCATAAATAAAAGAAGTATAAAGATTTGGGGAAAAAATCTTTATGAATAAATAGGAATTTCATTAGGTTTTAGTAACCTCCCCTACCCCCTACAAAATATGGACAAGTGTCCACACTTGTTAGACTTAGTACGGGGTATAGAACTACCATAACACTGCCATAATATAAATAATGTAGTATTATATATAACCAAAAAAATTGATGTACCATAAATGAATAAAGATTTGAAAAGCTTATACCTATGAGTTGATTTTTGCACGTCCCAAAAAGTACATCAACAATGAGAGCATACGTCAGCGAACTTGCAGTATTTATTGAAAGCATTGTAAAATGATGACGTGGAAGGTGGGTGGGTGGTAGGTAAAGAAGTGAGATGAGTTGGAAAAGAAGAAATGAGAAGATGAATGGAGAAATTTGGAACTTTATGTGGACATAAAGTTCTTATTATGGGCATGCACGAAGAAATTAATATTGAAGAGTTGTAGGCAAGAGGTCAACACCTTCTACTGTAGGAAGAGTTACCTGGTTTACATTTGAATTTGGCCATTGAAACTACTGCAGGAAGTCATATTTTGTTTGGGTCCATTTATATAACTTGATTCTATGGCCATTGCTTAATAACTTAAAAGGCACTAGATCAATGGTAGTTAATTGGGTAGCTCCATTTGCAAAGATATGGTCCATTTCATATGGACCCAGCCATTGTGTCTATAGCTTGCCCAGCATATCTTTAAATCTGGAATCATATAGCAATGCCTAGTCTCCAACTTGAAATTGTTTGTTGCTAATGTGGGAGTCACGTCATTGTTTCCTTTGCTTCTGTATAATTTTAGTGCATTCTAGAGTAGCCTTGCACATTTCATCCAAAGAATTAAGACGTAGAAGACGTTCTCTCTGTGTCGTAGGAAGTTCAATGTTTAGCTCCAGTGTGGTTCTTAATGTTTTATGTTCAAATTTAATGGGGAGCATTTCTATTTTCCCATATAGGAGCTCAAATGGTGTGAACCCTATAGTATTCTTCCATGTTGTTTTGTAGGCCCAAATAGCTTCTGGTAATCTGCTATTCCAATCCCTACGGTACAAATGAACTATTTTTGTTAAGATAACCTCTATCTCCCGATTTGTGACTTCTGCTTGTCCATTAGTTTGAGGATGATAGGGGCTTGATTTTCAATGCCTAATATTATATTGTTTCATTAGTTCTATGATCAGATTAGAAGTAAATTGAGCACCTTGGTCAGTGACTAGTTTTTTGGGTACACTATAGAGAGTAAAGATTTCTTCATACAAAAATTTTGCAACTTTGTGATCACGAGAATGCTTCATGGCTTTGACTTCAACCCATTTTGTTAGGTAGTCAATGCACACAACGATATATGATTTCCCATTGGATGGAGGATCAATTAGACCAATGAAATCCATACCCCATTTGTCAAATGGTGTTAATTCTAGTTGTGGATTGAGAGGTATTCACCTATTTTTGTTGGTCGCCCCATCCTTTGACACTTGTCACACTTTCGTGTATAATTGGTTGCATATTTGTGAAGTGTAGGCCAATAGTAACTAGTTGTTAAAATTTTCAAGGCTATTCTTTTTGTTGCAAAGTGCCCTTAACATGGTTCATTATGACATGCATGTAGAATGTCATATGTCTCATCCTCTCTCACACATCTTCTCATAACTTGATCAAGTCTAGTGTAACATAAGATATTATCAATCCAAGAGAAATGGAAACTTTTCTCTATGACCAACTTATTTTCCTTGTAAGAGAAATGTTCTGGAATTTTATTAGCTGCAATGTAGTTAGCAATGTTTGCATACCATGGAGTTTGAAGAACAATATGAAATAAATTCTCATCTAGAAATGCATCATCTACCCGACTAGTGTCATTCTCATCATGGTGGATTCTTGATAAATAATTAGCTACCACATTGGCTCTTCTAGGCTTATCAATGATGTTAATATCAAATTCTTGCAACAACAACAACCATCTTGCTAAGTGGCTTGTTATAGCAAGTTTTTTCATGAGATATTTAATTGATGCATGATCAATATGAACAAATATGGAATAGCCATTTATGTAATGCCAAAATTTGTTCAGAGCATAAAGTACTGCTAATAGTTCCTTTTCAGTCACTGTGTAGTTTAATTCTAGTCCATGAAGGCTCTTGCTAATGTAATATATTACATTTTCAAGATGTTGAGATTGTTGTCTTAGAATTGCACCTATGGCATAGTCAAAAGCATCTGTATATATGTGAAAAGGAAAAGTCCAATCAGGACCTTGTGAAATTAGGGTTGTAGTGAGAAGTTTCTTAAGCTACAAGAAGGCTTCATTGCATTTGGATATCCAAATGAATTCAGCTTCTTTAGTCAGTAATATATACAAGGGACTAGCTATTTTGCTGAAGTCTTTTATGAAACATCTATAATATCCAGCATGACCTAGAAAAGATCTTACATCTTTCAATTTTGTGGGTATGGGCAATGTTTGAATTACCTCTATCTTAGTTGGATCCACTTGTATTCTTGCAACTGATATGTAATGACCATGTACCACACCTTCCTGCATGAGCATGAAACATTTTTCACTATTAAGTGCTAGTTTATGTTCTTGACACCTTATTAGAACTTTTTTAAGATTCATCATGGCTTCCTCAAAGGTGACTCCAAATGTTGTGAAGTCGTCCATATATATTTCCATACAATCATGTGATACATCAACAAAGATGCTAATAACAACTTGTTGAAATGTTGCAAGAGCATTACATAGACCAAATGACAAAATAGAGTATGCACAAGTACCCATGGGCATGTGAATGTGATTTTATCTTGGTCTTCAGGAGCAATACGGATTTGATTATAACCACTATACCCATCTAGAAATGAGAAATACTTCTTTCTAGCTAGAGTGTCTAGAATTTGATCTATGAATGGTAAAGGAAAGTGATCCTTTTTGGTGGCCTTGTTCAATTCTTTGTAATCTACACAAATCTATCATTTCCTTCCCTTTTTGGGCACTATGACCAGGGGTGACACCCATCTACTATCAGATATAGGATAAATAAAACCAGCATCAAGCAATTTTTGCAATTCAGTTTTAACTATTTCTCTAAGGCTTGGATTTATCCTTCTCTGGGGTTGACAGAGCGGTAGACACCCTTCATTGATGTATATTCTATGAGTGCATAATTTAGGACTAAACCCTTTCATATTACCATAGTCCCATGCAAAAGCCTTTTCATGCTTTTGAAGTAGCTTTGTTAACTATTCAATTTGTGTAGATGATAATTTAGGGTTAACATGAAGATTATGACCTTCAAAAAAAGTGGTAGACTCTATCATAGTAGCTTCAAAAATTGGACTTGTATCTAATTCACATGGTAAAAGTTGATGAAGAGTATCTGGTTCTTTGAGCAAAGTACAATTCTCATCACATTCCTCATGTGTGGTTAATTCTAACACAGAACTTTCAGATACATCTTTTTCTACCACGTGATTGTTAGTAAGAATACTCTAAAGTATTGAATCCTCTTCCTACAACTTTAGAAAGGATTGTCTATGTAACATCATAAGATGTGCTATAGAGTTTAATTCTTCTTCTCCACCCCCTAAATCTGGCCAGACATACGTGCTTAAATTTGGTAATGGTTGTGCTAGAGAATACAAATCAAATTTCTTTGTTGCTTGGCCATTTGATATGGTCATATTTCTTGACCTAGAACTTATATTTACATCAGCTATAGCTAACCATGGTCATCCTAGGATGATAGGGTAAATAGATAAATTAACTTTGGGAGACAAAATCATGAAATCTGTAGGATACTCTAGAGAGTCTAAGGTTACAACTATGTTTTCTATCATCCCATCAGGAGTGACAGTGGAACTATCTACAAGTTGTAGAATTGTTGGAGTAGCCCTTAATCCTTCTATTTTTAACTTCTTCATAGTATCCTTGGTCATGACATTTATAGCAGCACCAAGATCTATTAAAGCATTTTTAACAGACTGGCCATTTATACTCACATTCACAACCAGACTACCTAGATCAAAATATTTTGGAGTGACCAATTTTCCTAACATAGTGTCAGCCAATTGTCCCACAATATGAACTGTAGTTGGGTCCTTTTTCTTCGTCATAGGCTTCTTTAGGTAGGCTTCTCTAATGGCTTTTCCATAGATAGGAACATTTTTAATAGCTTGGAAGAGGGGTATTTGGACATGCATGTTCTTCAACTAATAAACAATATCAAAAGATTGTTCCTCTGTTTGTATAGGTTTACTTTGTACAAACTTCTCTGGGAAAGGAGGTGCCACCACTAGCTGAGCTTGGGCTAAGATAGTGACATTGGTTAGGTCAACCTCTTTAGAGACTAGGGGTTCTAATGTTGCAGGAGTATCTAGTATTTTAGTTATAAGAGGTGGTTTAGGTGCTGATAAAGTTGTACCAAATCTTAGATGTATATTTGTAACATTCAAAGCATAAGCAGGATATTTTTGAGCAACAACAATATACATGGGTTGTTGTGGCTACTAGTTATTTGGATTTGGCTAAAGCAGGATTCACAGGTGGTGCCATTAGTGTAGATTGTTGAGCTAGGGGTGGTAATTGTAGAGTAGTAGCATTTTGATTAGCCCATTATTGAGGTCCTCTCCATTGGTTTGTAGATTGCCAATTCCCCTAGGATGGTTTCCATTGGTTTTTTTGGTTTTTTCATTAGTTATTCTATTGGTTGGGCTAGGATGGTTGGGAGTTATGAGGCCATTGGGGTTGTTGCAAATTATTTTTCCAAGAATTACTCCAATTAGGTTAATTATATTGTGGGTGGGCTTAGGGATTATGGTTTTTCCATTGATTACCATATAAATTTGAATTTTGCAAAGGGTACTGAGGCATACCTTGATGTTGGGCCCATGGCTAGCATTGAACAATAAAGAATACTTTCTCATCATCTCCATCTATCTTGATATACTCAGTTGGAAGATGTTGGTTCTCCATGCTAGCAACCAGTTAGCATTGGCAATCCTTCTTTTGCTTCTAGCAATGAGGGCAATATTCAGCTAGTTGTAATTCAGCTTCTACATGCTTCCTCTTTGCAATCATTATGTCGAGATGTGTAGCAAAATCATTTATGATGTCCTGCTTGAAATCTGATAATAGGTTAGATATCTCAAGCTTTGAAATATCCTAACTAATTCCTATAGTGACTGTAGAATGAGGTCCTCGGCCTTTCTTCATAGTTGACCTTGAATAGTTTTGATAGATTTTCTTGAGGTCATCCTAGGAAGATTGATATAAATCACCACCAACCATCAAGTCTAGTGCTTCTAGAAAAATATCTTTCACACCTCTCAAAAAGACTAGCTTTTGTGAATCCTCAAAAAAAACACATGCTAAGGGTTCTTCTATAGTTATACAAGAAATGTAAAACATAGTCTTCCAATGTTTTTTTCCTCCTTTTGTGATATCTTGAAGATATCATCTCCTCTTGAACTAGATGCTTTGCAATACTCTTTATATTTATCCAAAAATAGAGTTTTCATTTCATCCCAAGTTCCTATTGCATTGGCTCCTAATCTCATGAACCATTGTAAAGCTAAATCTTTCAATGTTGCTTGAAATAATTCGAGCTTATGGGCATTAGTGTTGCAGTCAAAACTATGATAGAGTATGTCAAATTCAAGCAAGAAAGTATTAGGGTCTTCAGTTGCAAGGCCATAGAACTTTGGAATAGCAACTATGGGTATATTCTTGAGATCATCAATATTCATAAGGCTTGGAAGAGGGAATGGAAAAGTAGGTTGTGCCATTACTAGAGGTATTAGATTATGAGGTTACTACTAAAAAGGAACATTGGGTACTGGATTATTAACAACTGGTGGATTTTGAGTAGTATTATCAAGGAAATTGGCCAAAAATTTTGCAAAAGGTTGAAGACCGCTTGTATCTATAGGTTTTACTCTTAAGGATGATTCTATAGGAAAAATAGGGCTTGCATCTTCAAAAGGCAACTCAACTTTTTCTTCTTCTTCAATTTCTTCATTCAAATTTATAGACTCCCATGGAAGGAATCTGCCATATTCATCTTGTCATCTTCCTCTTTGATGCATGCAATTGAATTCTTCACACTGGTGAAGAAAGCTTTAAGACTGCAAATTTTTAAAAAAAACTTAACTAAGAACTATGATTCAAGAATGCTCCTAGCTTGACACCATCCCCAGCAATGGTGCCAAAAATGGTCTGCCTCACAATAGGTGTATAATAATCATGTCAAAGGCCATACTTAGGAATAGTGTATTCAATCTAAGGACTATTTTTCCCCACCATGAGGTGCATTTAATTTTGTCAACCCAGGGACATATACTTGAAATGGTCGACACAGTATGTGCACTAGGTTTCATAATGAGTTATTATTCTTATGTTGCATGAAAGTAAAATGCAAGGAAAGAACCTACACTAGTGCTACAGGAAACTAACGCACTTAACTCTTTACTGAAAAAAATACTAGAAATGCAATTAAATACTAATATATATTCCAACTCAATTCGTCTACTATAACTGTTCTTACAGATGTTGTAGGAACACTCACAAAGTATGATGCTATAGGAAGGAACCTATAACTTCTACCTGCAATACTAAAGATGCTTGAAAAAAAATCTATTCTACTCTAATCTAATCCACCTCCCAAGCGTGCCCTCTTGGTTGGCTTCTACTAATCTACTAACACAGAATGTAAACTAGGAGTTATTCGTTATGTTCCAAAAATTCATTACATGAGAACAATACATAAAACTATTAAAAAAACTCACTGCAAGAGTCAATAGTTTCTTGTCATAAACTTTCTTCTAACTTCTAACACTATTGGTTTGATCCCTATAAATAGAAGATCAACTCTTATTCTGAAACATAAAAGAAAAACAAACTAACTTTAAATCCCACAAAGAAAAAGAAGAAAAGATAACAGCTCACAGAATGAATAATAAAGTCTAGAAAATTGCTTTGACACAATAATAAATGCAGAGAAATATAACAATTGTTCATAGCTCCTCCATATTAGTGGTCATGTCCCTTGGTACCATTATGACTCTTTCCATCATGGCTAAACCTTAACAGCTTTTCTCCTTGAATGTTGTTGGTTATCTTCAATGTTTCCCTTTGAATAATTCTGACCATTTTCAGCTTCCTTTACTAATAGGTTAGTTATTATGCAGAGATATTTGCAAATAAGCATTATCAAATTAAATTCAAATATTAGAACACACAATCTGATGGTTATATGAAATACTACATTATATATATATGATATTGGAAAAAATATAACATACTATCTACCCATAGGTTAATCATCAGTTCAAGTAAGCATAAGTTCACAAATGTCTTGGTGGAAGTAAAACAGAGTGTTTAAAACTATCATAAAATAGAGGCAATAATTAGCCTCATTAATAGTCATTTGTCACATTCATCCAGTGGTCTTCAATAGCTACTTCATGGGTCAATGTCTTGCTTGCTAAATATTGTACTCTCTCGATGTTGTCAAAACATGGCCATGGAGAATTATACTCTTCCAAGGGATATTGATCCCATTCACACTCAAAAGAGGGGATATCTTGCCTCTGATCTACCTAAAAAGGTCCAATAATCAACGTCCAAGACCAACATTTTTTATGTTTCCTTCTGACCTTGTCAAAGGTGATAAGATTTGTTGAGAAATTTCCAAGAGAACCAGTCTATCACAAGGGTACCTTGGGAGCTTCTTGGGGTTCACTATTGTACCTGCTACCCTCAGATATGTAAATGTTCTAGATTGAATGTAGTATACTTCGAGTACTTTTATCTATGCCACTACATCATCAGATAACCTCTTCACATAATCCCCTTCTATAAATCTAATTATAGCAAAATAAATGCATCATTAACAATTCTATACTCCTTGCTCTACTCCGAGAGTCTCTTCTTCACCAATTGAGGATAGACAATATAAGGCCATGCATTAGGATCTTACATGTTGCCTCTCTTGTATAGCCTTGGATAATCTATTGCTCTTGCAGCTGATAAGTATACTAGGTATGATGTCATATAAAACTTCCTCTAGCTTTTTTCTGCTACTAGCTACTCACACAAATTCTAACTCAAAGTGGAAGCCCAATCTAGTGGCATTTATGCTTTCTTGATTGTTTTGATAAAATGTACCATGAAGATATTTAGATGTCCCATTGTAGGTAAACCCATAACTCTGCTCAGAAGTATGATTGAATATCTGATGTCTTCAATCATATATCCTCTAGTCATATCCACTTTGCTAGTTTTCTTTCCTAAGGGAGTCTTCTCTATGAGATATGATGATTGAATGATCTCTGAGGCTTCCTCAATATGCTCCCTATACCACCTTTCTACTTGGTCCTATGTAAACCTGATGAACTGATCTACCCTAGGGAGATGGAATACTTTCTCAATATTCTTTAGGCATAGATCAATGACAATTTCTCCTATAACACTCTTCACAACCCTCTCCTCAGGGACAAAGTGTTTTGTAAGTGTCATGATGAGCTCTAAAGATTGCACTGACACTAGGTGTGAAGTTGCATTGAAAAGCCCTGATCAAATAAGTGCAAAGACCATTTGTGACCTCTCGGTAGTTTTGTAACAAATCTTCAATAATTCTCGCAAATTAGTGTGCCCAAGATCTATATCTTTAATCTTTGAGTTATCATCTTGAAACCTTGACTTTGTGGGAATTCCTTGGAACTTGAAGATGACAGATTTTAGTGCCATTTTCTTGCCAAGTGAAGATGAAGAGGATGCCATTATAAGTGCCCATTAGTTTGGAATTAAAGAGAATATGATAAATTCAAACCCTAAAGTTGAGTCAAACAAAATTTGCAAAGTGAAACTACTCAAAAATATAGAAAACCTATTTTAACCTCAAAAAATAAAATATAGTGCACCAGGCACACCTAGGAGATATGTGTAATGCACACATCCTATCTAAGTGTTTCCACACACAAGATTAGGTCCACTTTAGTGCACCTAGATAGGTGTGCTAAAGTACACCTAATCAAGTCTTTTATGTCTTTAAGAATGTCTTTTAGCAATGTTTTCCTTTTATAAGGTGTAGACTAGTACACCTCATGAGGTGCACTAGTGCACACCTTATATGCTCCAAGGTCTATTAAGGTTTCTTCTTTTTTAAGCTTTTAGTTAAGTTTTGATGTGTTTATGGTGTGCATTAGAACACCTAGGGAGGTGCACTAGTGTGCATCACTCCTGATGTATTAGGTGTTACGGTGAAATGAGGGAGGAAGTGGTAGAGGTCACACCTAACTAGTGTGGAAGCTGCGACAAAAAGCTCCAGAGAAGAAGAAAACAAAATGGAGGTAGGTGTGGTGAGTGTGGTGGCAAGATGCAAGGGAAGGAAAAGTGAGGAGGGAAGGACCTTCCCTTTTAAAAAGCTTTTTCATGTTGGAGATATTTTTCACTACTGCGCAACTACACCTAAAAAACCTTTTCTCCAACTTTGAATAAGGTGCGCCTAGTGCACCAAAGCTCTTAATACTTAGCTAGTTCTCTTAAATCTCTTGAAATTTTGACCTTTATTTTTTTTCAATAGGACCTAGACATGAACTAGGGGCTAGGGAAGATCTCAAAATGGCTTAGATCTCAGACTAGGAGTCCAAAAAGCCAGAATTTAAATTAGGGGGTCCCCATTTATGAAAGGAAATGTGTCGTGCATTGTAGAACCACAAAAAATAGCCCCAAAAAAAGGAAGAAATGACAAAGGCATTTCTTCATCAACAAACATTCCTTTGACATGTGTTAAACACCAACTAAATCCTGAACATTCCAAGCATATTTTGAATGACTTCATAGTCAAAACTTCAGAATTTAAAATCTCCAAGCTTAGTGTGTGCTCCATGTATTCATTTCCTTCAACATCTCATGATGTAGTCTATCAAAATCTTCCAACAACATGGAAACAATTTTCCACCCCATCTAGCTCATCCATTGGGAATCTTCATGAAGGTAGTTTGTTGACCCTTTGTCTGACTAGATGAGAAAATCAATTCGAGGGCTCTTAGAGGGGTGTCACTTTATTTGAATTTCTTGGCAATCCTTTGAATACTTGCTCCATGCATTTTACAATGTTTCCATTTGATTCTTGGATGAAGCAACATTTTAATTATCAGATAGTTTATTTTGAGTGCATATCCATTTATTAGATTACTCTTTTAGATCTTTTAGAATCCTTTAGTCGTAACACCTTTCTTTCTTTTTATTTTCTCTTGTATCCTGACTATGCTTAGACTGTGTAGCTAGGACATCGGTGTCATTTCTTGGATTCAATATTTTGTGAGCATCCCTTGTGTTCCTCTTTTAGAACTTTTGGAAACTCTCACGCCAAACAATGATCTTAGCAATCCCTTTGAGAAGACCCTTTGTTTGAACTAATTGGGGTTTTGACCATCCCTTACTATCTTCATCCTTAATTTGACAAGATCTGAAAAGTCCTTAATTCAAGACTAAAAAGTCCCTTGTTACTACAAGTAGCCTCCATTCCTCAGTTGGTATAAGACACACCATCATCAAAATGTTTTGACAAATAAATACCTCTTCCTAAAATTGGAACCAAAGAGTAGTTAGTAAGATATATCAAGATAAAATCTTGAGTGCGCCTACCCCCTAGACTGACGTAACCTTGAAAGCAAACACACAACTAGAAAAAAAACACTTGCAAAAATGAAATCTAAATTCTATATTTATTTATTTATTTATTTATTTATTTATTTATTTATTTATTTATTTATTTATTTATTTATTTATTTATTTATTTATTTATTTTTGGTCTTCTAGGCTTCAAAGTAATGTTTCAGAAATTGCCCATTGACTGGGAATGGGACTAATTCCCCCTATAAGGAATTGATTCTAAAAGTATTTTCTCTAAGAATCTTTGCAATCTAATAAGGACCAATCCACAAGTGTTGAAACTTAGTGTGGCTGCTTGGCTTTTCTTTTTCCTTATCCCAAAGTAGAACAAGGTCAGAAATTTTGAAGGATTTTATCATGGCCCTCTTGTCAAACCATCTCTTGATGATTGCTTCATGTTTAGCCATGTGTTCCAATGTAGTTTTCTATTTCTCATCCATCTCTAAAAGATTCATCAATATTATTTGTACTTTATTAACATCTTCAGCATAACCACTCATGAATTTCAAAATAGGAATCTTGAGGTTAAGTGGGAATACTAGCTCTTGCCAGTAGACAAGCAAATATGGAGATGTTCCCAAAGCATTCTTGACCCTTACTTGATCTATCCATAGAGCATATTTGAGTTTATTATGCCAATCTTTAGGATTCTCCTTCAATAATTGTCTTATTACTGTGATCAAGTTCTTGTATATTTAGCTACCCCATTTCCTTGTGGGTAATAATTTGAAGAGAACTTGATAATAACCTAATATTCAAATGCCCATTGAGTTGAGAATACTGATGTGAAAGTTGATCCATTATCGCACACTAAGGATAATGGCATCTTGAATCTAGTAACAATGTGTTCCTCCAAGAAGTCTGTTACCACCTTAGTAGTGCAATTTCTAAAAGTTTTGGCCTCTATCCATCATGTACAATAATCTATGGCTATGAGAATAAAAGTGTGTCTAGTTGATGATGGTGAATTGACTAGACCAATGAAGTCCAACCCCTAATTTGTGAAGGGGTGCACCTCATACACTAGTTGTAATGGCATTTTCAAGTGGCTTTCTCTATTAGCACTAGTTTGACAAATATGACAAGAACATACATGCTCAAAAGTATCATTGAATATTATGGGCCAAAAATAACTCGATCTGCAAATCTATTTATGAATTTTCACACAAAAATTTTCTTTCCAAAGAAAGACTTGAGTTCCTTACAACTATAGCCTCAACTCTATTAGGGTCAATGGAGATGCCAACTTCAAAAATAATATGACCTAGGAGCTTTCCTTTAGTGACCCGAAATGAACATTTCTTAGGATTGAGAGATATACCATATTTACAGCATTTGTTGAATACATATCTTAGATCAGCTATGTGAGTACATTGATCCTTTGAAAAGATAGTTAAGTCATCCATGTAGACAACTATAGATTTATTTATCAATCCCTTAAAAAGTTTCATCCATGGCTTGTTGGAATGTAGCCCCTACATTAATCAGTCCAAATGGAATTCTCCTGTAGGCGAAGGTTCCCCATTTGGTCATAAAGGTCATCTTTAGCCTATCTTCTTCTTCTACCATTACCTGATTATATCTTGAATATCCATCCAAGAAAGACATTATCTTTGAACCATTCACAATTTTCAAGACCTCATCTAGTGAGGTTAATGGTTAGTTGTCCTTTTGAGATGCCAGGTTCAAGTTATGAAAATATACAAAAAGTTGAATCTCCCCAGTCTTCTTTTGTAAAGGAACTAAATTAGCCACCTACATAGAGTGGTGCATGGGGAAAATAATCTTAGCATCCAATAACTTCATGACTTCCTTCATTACCAAAGGTTCTAGGATAGGATTGACATGTCTATGCCTTTGTCAGAAAGGTTTGGCATCAGGTTTGATTGGAATATCCTACGTAATAATTTGAGGATCATATTTCTTTAGTTCTTTATAGCTCTAAGCAATGACATCCTTGTACTCTATAAGAAATTTGAGCATGTCTTCACTTTCTTGTGGATTGTACGCTTTCCCAATCCTTACCATTCTAGGATCATCATCCATACCTAAATTGTATGAATCGCATTCCTTGATCCCTTTCTCTTTAGAGGTCCTTTTATTAAATGCTAATTCATCATGATCAAAAATGTGCTCCAACTCGATCATCCCCTTAGGAATAGTATTAGTTTTCAAATTCAAGATTCCATCTTCATCATGAAGCTCATTGTTCTCTAGTTTGTCATCGAGAGTGTCATCAATTTCTTGCCCCTTAAAGTGGCCACTACGCATAATAAATTTGAGTATATGTTGATCATCCTGGAAGACTTGAAATTTTGTGATATTGTCTAGAATAGATGGAGCACCAACCAACTCAACTAAAAATAATTTCAATTACATTCTTTCGACTAGTTGTAATGCACTTTCTGAAATAGTGAGAGAATCTGCTACCATGTTTTTCCTTCTTGGAATAGACTTTATGTTCAAAGCCTCAAAATCATCCAGTAAATCCCTTACCCTTTTCCTATAAGCAAGCAACCTCTTATCATTACATGAATATAATGATTTCACTTGTTGAATAGCTAACTAAGAGTCTCCTTCAACTATGAGAGTTCTAACTCCTTTCTTGAGTGTAAAAAGAAGTCCTCAAATCAATGCTTCATATTCTACAACATTGTTAGTACATCTAAACTACAATCAATATGCTAAATAGAAAGACTTACCTTTTGGACTGATCAACTCAATACCTGCACTATCTCCTAATTTGCATTTGGAACCGTCGAAGTGAAGTGTCCAAATTGGATTTTCCTTGGGTTTTCTAACCTTATGCTTATTTGTCCTTAGCTTTTCCTTTATGTGAGCTTGGATTGTCTCTTGGGTACCCATTGTGGTCTTTCATGGAGTGAGCTTACTAATTTTCCATTGTCATTCCTTGAAACTGGGAGTGTATCATTTTCTTGTTTGTCCTAAATTTTGCCTATGACCTTTGATTGCATCCACTTTAGGTTTAGGATGAATTACTATTGAAGTCCATCCTTGGCCTTTTATGTACCATCTTCTTCTTTGAAATTTGATCATTCTGGGTGGAGGAGAAGACAAACCTCCACCATCTAAAGAAGTATCGCTATATGATGCATTTAGATCCTCAATTTCCTCTTCAATCTCTTCAACAGAGTCAAACATGTTTATAGAAATTTGGTTTTCTATGGGTTCATCTTTTGGATAATTCCCTTTCTTTAATCCCATCATTTGTGTTAATACCTTAGCAACTGCTTCTTGACATGATGAAGATTCAAACTCTGAATGGATAACTTTATGCAATCGACAAAATCTTGGAAGGAGGAGGATATTGGGGTCAGCTTCTCCTCCTAGAAACTATAAATTTGCCATCATATGGTCTATGAATTGTGTTACAACCTCATCTTTTGGGGTTGAAATTGCAAATTCTATATCTTGACCATCTAATGTTTTGATCAAAGTTGTATAAAAAACCATTACTTTGTAAGAGCCCAAATCTATTTGTAAGAAGGCTACCTCATTAGGAGCATTGTATTCTATAATCATCTTTTTTAACTTTGACTCTACATCTATTTTGATTTGATTGTTCAAACCTTTCCATGGTAACCAAAGCTGAGCAAAATCCATGGAAAACCATCCCCTTAGGCATTTCATCAATTCTCTACTTAGAAGTAATCCATATGTTTTTGGGATATCAACCACATGTATATCAATGACATCTTGAATCTTTGGGGTGATTTTTAACTATATGAGGACATCTTTTAACATGCCAATGACTTTCACCTTTTTTTTTCAACTGTATCACTATTCGGTTAGAAGGTTGAGGGCTGACTCCTAACATTTGTGCTATGGACAATGGCATGATGTTACATAAAGCTCCTAAATCAATTAGGAAATTTTGAAGATTCTTCCCATATATCCTGATGCTCAACAAAAATGGGGGTACCTCCACCTTGTCTTTAAACATAGTGGGCATTGCCTCCACAGCATTAACTTGTTGAGACAATGTCTTTTGAGGGGTAGTATTCATATTGTGGGATGTCTTTGTATGATCCAGAGTATTCATGGGTGCTTCTCATTGTTTTGAACAATTTTGCAACATGTCAAACATGGACATGTTGTCCTTTGTTCACTTCAGGTCTTCTACGACACTATACTTTTCAGTAGACCAAGCAAGATTTTTCAATATTGTTGGTACATTTCCTTCATTTTGATTTTTTTGTCCTCCATATGGTGGTTTAAATGGTACCAAATTGTTTCTCACTCTTGGATCGGGAGGAGTTGGTTGTAGTGCTAGGGGAATTCCATATGTTAAAGGTTATTTTCTACCTCTCAGGTTGTATGTATTTTGATTGTCATTGCAAAAGGCAAACAGCTATGTATGCTGAAGGTCAGGTTCTTGGCTGAATGGGAATGAGAATTCTTCATTAACCAACTATTCTACTTGTGCATTCTATGTAGAATCATAGGATTCTAATAGCATGGCATTAAATTGCATAGGTAGAGCATTGTCATTCACTTGCAAATTTTGAGCCATTTCTTGATTTCCATCATAGTATGAACCATCATTTTTAAATGCATTTTGACCATCGTCATATTGATTGATGTTTGTATACTAAAAATTATTGTTGTTATTGTTTGAAGGAATGATTCTATTATTTAGATGGGTGTTCCATTGTTAGTTTTGTCTTTGGAAGCCATTATTATGGTTAGGAGGATTGAAGTTGTTCCCTCCATTATTGTTTCATGTATAGTTGTTTCCACTGTTATTGTTCCCACTAAAGTTCCTATTATAATTTTGGCCATAATTTTTGTTGTAGCAACCAACTTTTTTTCTTTAAAAATTGTTATTTTGTCCCTGTGACAACCTTAGATGAGTTAGCTCATTGTTCATTTGTGACATAGTCTTTCTCATTTGACCAAATTTGGAAATAAAGCTATTGTCTACTTCTGCAAAAATTGTTGCCTTTTGTTCAAAGAAAGCAACTTTTGGTTGTTCATACCCTGGATATGTTGGAGTAGGGTTTTTCAGAGCGGGTGCCTGTTGTAATGGAACTGGATTCATAGGTATGAATTGGATAGGCATTGTGGGTACTTTGACAAGATATGTTGGCATTGTTTTGACAACATGAGATAGAAGCATCAATCCTCCTCCATTAGGATTGGCTGGCTTAGTGAAGGTTATTGCTTCTGCAAAGACTTTTTCCAATGTATCAATATTTGCTATAGGAAGCCTTCTCAGAAAGATAGCAGTGAGAGGGTCCATAGCATTTAGATAAATCTAAATAGCCACTTCAATTTGTATAGTATATGGTGTTTCCAATTTTCATTATGCCATGTGAAAGTGATGATTAAAGCATGAAACCGACTCACTTGGGTCTCTTTTTGTTGATATGAATTGTTGATGTATCACCGCTGGGTTGATAAAAGTTTTGAATTTTTCTAGGAACAATCTTTCAGAGGTATCCCAATCTCTAATACATCCAAGTGGAAAATTAATGTACCAATTAAAGGCAACTTCCCCCAAAGAGTAGGGGAATAAATGAAGAGCAACATCCTTGTTGGCAATCTATTTTCAGTTGTAAATTTCTTTGAATACTTTGATGTGATCTTTGGTAATTTGTGTTTCTCCATAAATGAACCTTGGGAAAATTTTCTTAGGATTATTAGGAAGGTCATGGAGTGCACCTCTCATGTTCATTGGCGAGTCTACAACATTTGCAAAAAAGGCCATTTGGAGGATTTAGTGGACCTAAGGGTGGTTGTTCTAGAGGTGGAACTGTTGTAATATTTGGTAGTCCACCAGGTGGTTTTTGTGAAGAAGATGACAAAATTTTGAATGGAAGTAGTTGAATTCGAGGTATTCCTTTGCCACTATGAGGCTTGAAAAATTGGCTAATCTCAAGAAACTCGTGTGTACTTGGGGAAGATCTCAAAACTCGTTGAAATACAGATTTTGGATCAAGATCCTCTAGTTTCCATCAATTTTGGAAAAAGTGCACCTATGCAGAAGAACACTTTCTCACAAATAAGGTGTAGCTCAGAATTTAGTGCAGTAGCGCACCAGGAGTAGTAGTGCAGCAGGCGCAATAGCACACCAGGGCACTAGTGCAACAATGCACCTGAATTTCTCAAAAACTCAAAAAAAAAAATTCAACTAGTAAAAAAAGTGGAGAATTTTGAAACTTTGGCAGATTTTTCTTCTATTCCAAAAATCAAGATGGCCCTCCTTCTAGCACCACTTCTGTTGAGTTGTCATTTTGCACAATGCTTAATGGAAAGAATCCTTTTGACCTCCTGTCTTGAAAAATCAATCTTTGTGGATCAAATCTAAGGTTTCAAGTGATCTTACAACCTATTGGAATCTACTTAGTTGAAGATTAAAAAAATTGTTTATGAGGAGGCCTTTGTTGGTTTGAATGATCTTGAATATGATGTAAAATCTGTTCGCTACTTCAAAAATAAAACACACAAAAGAACTATGTTTTTGTATTTTTCTATTATTCAATGAAAGAAATCTAATAATGCAACTAATATGAGTTCCTAATTTAAAAAGGGGTTAGTAAAGAAAATAACAAAGATAAGGTAACAAGAAACTTAAGAAAATAACAAAAAAGTAAAATCCTAATAGACATAAGCTATGGAAACAACACGTCTACAAGTTAAGCTTTCAAAGAAATCGATAAGAAACCAATGAAAGTAGGAACAACACTTCCTTGATTCCACTAATGCAATCATCAATGGGATTTTCTTAGAAACTGTAAGATGTTTCACTTTTCATCAAATTGTAAGGCCATGGAAAGTGCACTCATGCAAGACAAAAATTTATGTAGGAGCAATTTGGTGATTTCTTCTTGAGCTAGATACGTCAGCAAAATTCATCAAACTATAGCAAACACCAGAATTAAAAGATCACACAACTAGAAATAATGCAATAAAATTTTGGCCCAATCATAATTCTATAAACATACATTCACAAAAATATGACACATTTAGGCAAGAATCACTACACTCCAAATGTGAGCACCAAAAGCATAATATTATTGCAAAATAATGACGACCCTAATTACATATTACAATCCCATATTTATAAGAAATCATCTCCTCAATTTGTGTTGAGAGTGAAAAATATCTTCATGAAATAATATGCTTCTAAATTAATTAAAACAAACTACTTACAAATTAACTAACTATCTAACTGGTGTTTAGTAGGACTGCATCCATTTTATATAATTAATTGGATGCATGAGCCTTTACATGTCATAAAATAAAGAAATAAGAATATGAGATCCTTTAGTCAATGTGGAAATGTCTGGAAGTGTCGAAAATAGAAGTTCAACCATCACTAGGCATCTATTAGAGTTAAACTGCTATCAGAATGCTTTTCCAATGCATGGAAAGCTCTAATTTTGGAACTGGTAGTTAACTGTCGGCGCACCTCTAGAGAAGCACACCTTGGAAGAAAGTGCATCAACACGCCTACACACCTCTAACTTCTTCAAAATTCTTCCAACACTTTGTGACAAAAATCCTACCTAGCACAATAGTGCACCAATGCACCTCAAAGGTCCAAAATGCAAAATTTCATTGAGTATGAAAAATGAAATTTTGGGTTTTGGGTTTTGATCCCCTTCATACCAAAGCTATATCTGGATGTTTACCCTTGAATTTATCTATCACATCAGTGATCTTTGCCACATCTAGTAAATCTAAGGCATTATATTTATCTTTGACTTTTTGTTTGTAGTTATCTACCTCTATACGGGTTTCAGTGAAATCCTCGAGCTTAGTATCTAGTTCTAGCAAGGCTTCTTCTATTCTAAATACTTTCTGAATATCTTCATCATTAGAAACTTCTTCAAAAATATTTCTAAATCTCTAGAATATTATCTCTATAGGTATCAACTTCTCTAATTCATTGTCTTCAAAAATGTCTAGACATGCATCACTATAATGTTTCTCTGCTTCCAAAATTTGCTCTCAAGATTGGTGCTTGAGCTGGTGGATCTCCACATGTAATGATTCCATTACTTTATTTTTGTTCGCTATCTTTTCTAGCCAATCATCAATTAAATCTAATTCTTCTACTATATATACATCCATGAGCATTCTATATCTCTAGCCTTTTATTGCCTAAAGCACTTGTAAATCCTTTCACCAAGTATGTACTCCATCCATAAGACTAAAATCTCTATTCAAAATTGCTACCATTTTATCCACATTATCCTGCATAACATGAAGTAGCTTCAAATTTCCTTGGATGATAAGAACACCTTTCTACTCAAAAATTTCCTGCCACTATTGACAGACATTCAAAAATGGATTTAATTGCACCCCTCCCTTATCTCTTCTTTCAATTGTTGCATTCAGGGTCTCCTCAGGGTGTTCAGGATCTAAGGGACCAATAACTTTAGTTAAATGTCCCTTTAGGATTTCAATTTGTCTTTGAAGTGTTATTAGTTTTGCCCCTTCCTATTCCAAACTTCTAAATACTTCTTTCATTCCCATAGTGACCATTAGCTTCTCTGAATCCAATATAGGATTTCCAAGTATAAGCTCTCTGATTTGATAGTCTTATGGAGTCAAATCTTCTACTTTTCTATTAGGAGGAATAGCCACTTGCACAAACAAATCTTGATTCTGGTCACTATTTATGAAAGCCAATGCTCATGCTTCCTTTAATGGGGACTCAAGTTTCTAAAGAACCTCAATTAACTCTATCATATCCTCCTCATCTCCATTGAATTGTTGCTTCTTATTCCTTATCATTTCCTTCCGCAACCATCTTGGAATTTGTTCTATGGAAGTTTTGCCTTTTCAGGATGAAGGAGTCACTTTAGCTATCCCCTTTCCCTTATCACTCCTTTTTGGGGTTTTCTCCCTTTTTTATGGCTCTCCTCTTGTATTCTCTATTTTGATGGAGCCCACAGCTCTCACCTCTATGTCCTGGGAAGTTTGTTGAGGTTGCTCACCTATCTATCTCTCTTCTAACACTTCATCGATAGACACTTGTTATGGATCCCTTTTAGGTTCTACCTGGATCTATTCCATTTTTGTCCCTAGAGGAGGAGGAGTAACTAATCCCTTGTCAACACAAATTGTGATTTGTAACAGGATGTGGATACAAGAACTATCTTGAGTCCTTGTGACTCTAGGGGCATCTGAGTCCAATCTTCCTATTAAGGTTGATTGGTTGGTGTATCTTGGATCTTATCCCCAAATAATTCAATTCCAATGGGCATAAAAACAAAATTTGACATCTTAAAGACATCATTCCCCTCAACATCCTACTCGTCAATCCATTATTTTATTTCATCCTCCGATGTGGTAGTCTGCAGAGGTTCTTCTGGGATTGACAGGGAGTGACCATAGAACTTCTTCTTCTTTCCTATTCTATGGCTCTAGCTAGCTAGTTTCTTTTATTCAAAGGTACATCATCCTCATCATCCTCTTCTTCATCTTCCTTAGGAATGGGTTTTAGGATTGATAGGATAGGAACTACTTTCCTAATCACCCTTTGCCTCTTTTTGACCAGAGTTTTAATCTTTCTTCCCTTTTTAGGTGTAGAAGGGGATGCTTGTTCTGACTATCAAGGAGGGGAAACTTCTTAAATTTCAGCCTCTATTTCCTCTTGGCTAGGTGAAACTAGTGGCACTTGAGAATCTACCTAGACTTATGAAGCTCCAGTATCTTCTGGCCCTTGCACATTTACTTCTCATTGATTGGAAGATGGTGGGATTTCACCCTCTTCTGGCTCAACTCTCTAAGGGGAACTTCTTTTCCTCTTGCCTTGGCCTCTACCCTTCTGAGCTCAATAATATCCCACTAGCCTATCGAGTTCATACACTATCTCAAGCCTCATTGGTGACTAAGTTGCAAAGGTAGGGATGGTGACTTTCTTCCCTCTACCTTTGGTTGGATATGCTTGTGCCTGAAAGGTTATTGTTTCAAGTATTGCATCAAAGTTTGAATGGTTTATATAAATCAATTTATAGAAAATATAAATATTTCATTAACAATTCTATACCCCTTGCTCTGCTCTAAGAATCTCTTCTTCACTAATAGAGGATAGACAATATAGGGCCATGCATTAGGATCTTGCATGTTGCCTCTCTTGTATAGCCCTGGATAGTCAGTCGCTTTTGTGGCTAACAAGTATACTAGGTATGATGTCATATAAAACTTCCTTTGGCTTTTTGCCACTACCAACTACTCATACAAATTTTGACTCAAAGTGGAAGCCCAATCTAGTGGCATTTCTGCTTTCTTGATTATTTCAATAAAATGTACCATGAAGATATTTAGATGTCCTACCGCAGGTAAACCCATAACTCATCTCAGAAGTATGATTGAATATCTGATGTCTTCAATCATATATCTTTGAGTCATATCCACTCTACTAGTTTTCTTTCCTGAGGGAGTCTTCTCTATGAGGTACGATGATTGAATGATCTCCAAAGCTTCCTCAATATGCTCCCTATACCACCTTTCTACTTGCTCATATGTAAGCTTGATGAACTGATCTGCCCTAGGGAGATGGAATAGTTTTTTAATATTCTTTGGGTATACATCAAGGACAATTTCTCTTGTAACACTCTTCACAACCCTCTCCTTAGGGACAAAGTGTTTTGCAAGTGTCATGACGAGCTCTGAAGATTGCACTGACATTGGGTGTGAAGTTGCATTGACAAGCCCTGATCAGATAAGTGTAGAGACCATTTGTGACCTCTCAGTAGGTTTGTTACAAATCTTCAAGAATTCCCCCAAATCAGTATGGCCAAGATCTATATCTTTAATCTCTGAGTTATTGTCTTGAAACCTTGACTTTGTGGGAATGCCTTGGAACTTGAAGATGATGGGCTTCAGTGTCATTTTCTCACCAAGTGAAGATGAAAAGGATGCCATTATATCTACACAAAGGGATGCCCATTGGTTCAAAATTGAAGAGAACATTAAAAATTCAAACCCTAAAGTTGAGTCACATAAAATTTGCAAAGCAAAACTGCTTAAAAACATAGAAAAAACCTATTTTAACCTCAAAAAATAAAATATAGTGCACCAAGTGCACCTAGGAGGTGCGCCTAATGCACACATCCTATCTAAGTGTTTCCGCACACAAGATTAGGTTGTAGGACCAAAAAATGGGCTAATGACTAATATACTATGAGCAAATCACAAACTCAATAAACACACATTGACACCCTCTAGTCTACAATGAAAGCTAAATAAACAAAAGGAAGAAAAACAATGTCAAAAATGCCCTCTTTCATTTGTAGCTCCCATGTCCTTCTTTCTTCTCCATGTAATGTAGCTCCAAATTGCCTATAATGCACACAATTAGGAAGAAAAAGCATATGGTAATGATGATGCTATGAGAATACTAGAAGATGTGATTTTAGTGTGTGAGCAAGAGTGAAAATCTAAAAACTAGGGACCAGAAATGAGAGGAATAATGCTCATTTTATAATCAACACAGAGGATGAGAGCATTGGAATTGTCACCTTGGATATGTGACATGGCAAGAGATTGCTTGGATAATCCATGACACATATGACACAAGATGCCAAATGTAGGATAATATGATGTTTGATTTGCAAATCAAACTTGGCTAAAGATGGAAGAAGATCTATGACACATCATATGACACCTCAAACCCACTTAAAGCCAAGAATCTATGACAATGGAAGCCAAATATGGATATGCATAAGAGAATAAAAATATATGGAGTATGAGATATTGTAACTAAGAGAATAAACACTAAGAAACTAATGCATTTATTCCTACATGATTATGCAAACCTCAAAATATGGAAATAAACATGTAAATAAGTATAACATGAAATCAGAATAGCGCTATGAAAACCTCATGAAATCATCAAGTGTAGATGATTTCATTGTTGTGGGATGTGGTTGCTCACAAATCCAGTAGCATAACAATGAGGTAGATGGTGTTTTTTGGAAATGAGGAGAGCTCTCCTTTTATAGGAAGAGAGATGAAATGGATGGTTGAGATTGAATACAAGATGAAGGGCAAGGATCTCTTAGGATCAATGAGGTGTCCATGAGGTGGAGGCCAAGTAGACTCCAAGTGGATTAGGGTTTTGAAAATTCAAAGGAGGCAATATGCTCACACATGTGTGAGAAACCTTTGATGTGACATCTCTATGATAGGTGTAAGAGGGTTGGAGGCTCAAGGTTTCTCACACATGTGTGAGACACCTTTGGAAGTGATGGGTCAATGACATGTGTAGGAGGGTTGGAGGCTCAAGGTTTCTCACACGTGTGTGAGACACCTTGGTTCATGTGAATGGGGACAAGTGTGTAAGAGATGTAAGAGACACATGTCAAATGTGACTAGGGTTTGCTAATCCTTTGATTAGGATTGTGCAAATGATTAATGATGAGATTAGATGAGGAACTAGGATTAATTAGTGGATAAGTGGTTTGACCTAAGTTAGAAGGATGGGTTAGGTTAGGGAAGTGAGGTTAGGTGAGGGTTAAAGTTAGGATCCATGTGCTCAAATAGGATTAAATTTAATATTTAATTCCAAGTGGGATTAGGAAAGGGATTAATTAAGTAAACGAAGTACTTAATTAAAGTGAATGGGTTAGCATGCAAGGGGAATAGGTTAGGATTTAAATAAACCTTAGTTTATTTAAATCAAGAAAGGATGAACAAAATTAAATAAATGTAAAATTTATTTAATTAAAGGTAAGGGAATTAAATAAATAATAAATATTTATTTAATTGGTCAAGACACGTGATTTGGACAATTTTAGGTGTCTACATTTTTCCCCTCTTTGATATAGCATTAGTAATGTTATATCAAAGAACAAGAAAATATAGCGGCTAGGAGGATAAGACTAATAGCATGATGCCCCAGTCATGGAAGGATGAGGAAGGATGATGAGGGGGAAAGGTATGCCCCCTAGAGAGGACATGCGAGTTAGGAGAACACGGATGTTCTCTCAAAATGGACGGGAGGCTGGAAGGGAGTGTGAAAATGAAAAGATTGATAAAGTTATATTGCAATGGTGTGAACAACCTAAGTTTGATATTGTATTCAACACTATGCA
The DNA here is from genome assembly GCA_028749045.1 of Cupressus sempervirens. NCBI lineage: Eukaryota > Viridiplantae > Streptophyta > Pinopsida > Cupressales > Cupressaceae > Cupressus > Cupressus sempervirens. The sequence goes on from CM053789.1 coordinate 892,415,261, forward strand.
CCAAGGTATGAGGAACCAAGATGACAATGTGTCAAGTACGTGAAAAAGGGATCTAATACAACCATATGCCTTATGAAACCATGATATAGAAGACCATGATTCCTGGAACAATAGGATGCAAAGACCATGAGAAATGAAAAAAATACTAATGCATACAACTAACAAGCAATCATGCACAAAAAACCAAAAGCAAACCAACAATTTTCCCCTAGTCAAGCTAAAAACCAATTAATGGATTGATTGATGATGATTGATTAAGGATGGCAAAGCTAATGCTAAGTGTAATGCACATCCAAGGATTGGGAAGGATTCATCCCATGAGAATGTTTGAAATAAGTTAATGGATTATCAGCTAAATAGGTCAAATTGATGAATTGATTAAGGATTGATGGACAAGATTGCAAGATTAGATTGATTGGATTAGTATTGATTGCACAAGTGAGATTTTATTTTATTTTTTGATTTTATGGTGGATAGAATAATGAACATGGATGAGATTGGAAGAATGATGGTGATAGGATGAAGAATGATGAGAGTAGAATTGAGTTGATTGGAAAGGATTAGAAGAATTGAAAATTGATTGAATTAGAAGACAAATGAATTTGATTGAAGTGATTGGAAGAATTAGATTGAATGTGATATGAATGTGGAATAGAATGGATAGAATGGATAGAAATGAATTGATTGAATGAAGGTGGGATAGAATGGATTGGGACCAATGACAAGGGAGAACCAAGGCATGGTAAATGGAGGAAAAGAAACATGAGTAGGTGGATGAAAGGAATAGTGAAAGGATATGAGGGGCCAAATGATACGGTATCAAAAAAATGTGGAGCCAAGCACCATGTTTCGAAGGAGTTCATATGCCCCATACCAAGGATAGGAAAATGGAAGCAAATGTGTGTGAAAATGGAAAGATGGTAGGAAGTCTAGCGTATGGAGGAAGAGAAGGTGTGTGCTTCCAAAGAATTTATGAACATTTTTCTATTGTGCCTCTAATAGTGATCACGAGCATGGGAATGAAAGGGGAATGAATAAGGGATAGGGGAGGGAGGGTATGAATAGGGATAATGATATGAAGGGTATGGATGAAATGTGGATATGAAGTGGAAAGGATAACCAAGAGCAAAGACATAGGAAATGAGGATGGAAGTATGTAGGAGTATGGAGGGCAAATGGATGAACTAAACATGAAAAGGATTATGGGATGCAAGATATGGATGGCATATCAAGATCAAATGTATGGAAGGATTATGTAAGTATGTAGGATGGTGTATGGGTAAGGAGAAAGGGACATGGAAAGTGCAAATGGATGGATGGAAGGAAAGTGAAAGTCAAGATCAAAGATGGAAAAAGGATAATGAACGATAGATGGAAGTATGTAGGGAAGATATGTATGGAAGGGTGGTATGGATGAAGCTTGCCCCCAGTGTAGAGTGCAAGTGGAAGAGGAAAAGGGAATGGATGGATAAGTGGAATTGGAAGGCAATGGATACATGATAGGAGAACAAAGGGAGGACTCAAGCATCTAGTTTCATGGATGGTATCCCTTGATTTTTATGTCTCTTTTCTTTGTTATTTTGAAGGAATTTTTACTATTTTCTCCTAGATGTTGATAGGGTAGTGAACGGAGGAAAATGGCTTATGAAAAAGGTTGGATTAAGGGGGTGGAGTGGGAGGGAGGAAGACATGGTGGGTGGATGCTAGTTTGGAAGACTTGTGAAGGAAGCAGAAAGATCTTCATTGGCACACACCTTGAAGGGTGATGGAAAGGAGGGAATTGCAGAGGATATGTAAGTTTGGATTTTGGGATATAGGGACCCAAAATGGAAGAAGGCGACAATGGATTGGGGATGGTGGATTTGGGTATATAAGGACCCAAAATGGATGTGGAAGCCTTTGCATTAGCCAAATTGGATGTCACTGGGAATCTTTCTTTGAGATTCATTACTACATTAAGTAGCTTTAGAATCCACATAATTTTTTCTTTTTGCACTTTTAGCCTTTGTGGCCTTTTGATTTTTCTTTGGATCATATTTGTCTTTTCTTGAACATGTCGTTTAGAGGGGACATGTTGATCCTTGTGATTTTTTGGATTTTTAGCTTTATTTGTTTTTTCTATAGCATCCAATTTGCTTCCATTAGATATGGTATGGGTGCATGAAGGTAAGTGGGATGGAGAGCTTAGGGATGGTGAACGTTGGAAGGAATTCAAGGATGTGTGTCATTGTTGATCTTTAGTAGGAGCATGAGGGGATGAAGTGGGAAGCATGGATATGGTGGATGGATGTATGTAAGGACCCAAAATGGAAGGAAGGGATGAAGGGTTCGGATGTGGAACATAAGGAACTAGAATGGATGGAAGTGAGGAAGAAATGGGAATATGGATATAAGGTCCTAAAATTGACTTGGAATATGGAGGATGGAAAGCTTTAGGTGTGGATGGAGGAACTTTGGAGTTGGAAGAAGTGGAAGGTATACCAACATCTAGAGACATTATTTCTTCAATGGGATGCTTATCATTTTAATACTAGATGCGAGTCCAGGTAGATGGGATACATGAGTGGATTGGATAGGTGTGATTGGATCATGTGGAGGATTAGGATCATGAAGGGGATTATGAGGGTGAATAGGATCTTGTGATGGAGTGGGATCATGAAAGTCAAATGAAAAGGTGCTTTGATCTTGACTTAGAAGAGGATCATGGAGTAAAATGCATGGATCATGAGATGGAATAGGATCATTGAATGGAGTGGAGGGAATGGAGCCATGAGATAGGGTGATTTGATCTTGACATGGAGGAGAGCTAGTGGATGGAGTGGAAGGAATCTCTTCATGAAGTGGAGGATCTATGGAGGCTAACTCTTGAGATGGAATGGAATTGGTAAGGTGCGTGGTACATGGAATGTCTTAATCTTGATTAGGAAGAGAATCAGGAGATGGAATAGGAGGGATAAATGGATCTTGAGGGATAAGGGAATGATAGGATGAAAAAATGCTCGGATCTAGAGGAGAACAGGCATCTATAATGTCATGTTTTGGAGGAAGGTCTGGAGATGGAATTGGGGGTAGGACTTGGGGTGATTGGCTCTCTTCATTTTGTATTTTACATTTAGCCAAGAGTGATGTGAAAAACCCCTTACGAGGTGGGGATGATGTCTTTGGAGGATTATGAGTGTGTGAAGGTGTAACTATGGGTAGAGGATTACATGGAGGGTTGGGGTTGGATGGTACATGAGGACTAGGATCTTCAAAAAAAGGGGGAAGAGGACACATGGCATGTAAGGTGGCCTCTTTTTGTTGACTTGCTAAAAGATAATTCTTTATTTGCTCCATTTCCTTGGCAAGGTCATTTGCATTTGAGGAATGGTGTGGGCTATGAATGGAATTGTACATAGTTGAAGGATAATGAGGTGGATTTCCCTTGTCAAAGGTAGAAGAATAATGAACATGAGATGGATTAGAGTTGGATATGAAGTGTTGAGGATAGATCTGATATGTAGGTTGAACGGGAGGTATAACTCCATATTGTCTTTGAAGATTGTCAACCATTTGATTAAGCCAACTTGAATCCGTAGATGTTAGATGAAGAGTGATGAAATATTTGATATGAACTTAGGATTAGAAGCTTTGGACTTTGACTTGATTTGATTTGAATTGGATTGGACTTGATATTGATTGGATTTTATTTTGATTTGATGTTGATTGGATATGATTTGATTTGATTAGATTAGGGTTTGATTTGATTTGATAAAAAACCATATTAGATTGCAAACAAGTGAATGTGAGATTTGAATTAAAGTCCAATGTTTATGAAAATGTTCTTATGTCCAAAGTGAAAAATTGAATGAGAAGAAGATTTGGATAGATGAAGAAAGATTGATTGATTTTGGATGAAGATGTAAATGGATTGACTTAGGAATTGATTAGAAAAGAATGAATTTGACAAGGGATTGGATTAGAAGGATGATGAATTGAAGGATTGAATTAAAGATGAATTATGAGATTGACAGAGGAAATTGAATCTAGATGATGATGAATCATGACTAGGATGAAGACTAGGAATTAGATTGAATGACGAGGAAATGATGTGGACAAATGGAGATGATTAAGATGTGGAGGAATGGTTTGAATGATGAAGACGAGAGATGGATGAGGGTGATGAATGTGATGGAGGGAAGACGTGACGTGGAATGATGTGGATGACTTGACTAAAGGGAACCTAAACCAAGACTTTTTTTTGTTGTTTTTGAAATTATTTGTTTTTTTAGATTTTGGAACTTTTACGATTTTTTTGGATTTTAATGTTTTATGATTTTTTTGGATTTTTATGTTTTATGATTTTTTTGGATTTTTTCATTTTATAATGTTTTTGGATTTTTGCATTTTATAATGTTTTTGGGTATGTATTGCATAAAAATGTAACTAAGAGAATAAACACTAAGCAACTAAATCATCTATTCCTACATGATTAAGCAAACCTCAAAATATGGAAATAAACATGTAAATAAGTATAACATGAAATCAAAATAGCACTATGCAAACCTCATGAAATCATCAAGAGTAGATGATTTCATTGTTGTGGGATGTGGTTGCTCACAAATCCAACAACATAACAATGAGGTAGATGGTGCTTTTTGGAAATGAGGAGAGAGCTCTCCTTTTATAGGAAGAGAGATGAAATGGACGATTGAGATTGAATGCAAGATGAAGGGCTAAGATCTCTTAAGATCGATGAGGTGTCCATGAGGTGGAGGCCAAGTAGACTCCAAGTGGATTAGGGTTTTGACCATTCAAAGGAGGCAATATGCTCACACATGTGTGATCAACCTTTGATGTGACATGTCTATGATAGGTGTAAGAGGGTTGGAGGCTCAAGGTTTCTCACACATGTGTGAGACACCTTTGAAAGTGATGGGTCAATGACATGTGTAAGAGGGTTGGAGGCTCAAGATTTCTCACACATGTGTGAGACACCTTGGTTCATGTGAAGGGGGACAAGTGTGTAAGAGATGTAAGAGTCACATGTCACATGTGACTAGGGTTTGCTAATCCTTTGATTAGGATTGTGCAAATGATTAATGATGAGATTAGATGAGGAACTAGGATTAATTAGTGGATAAGTGGTTTGACCTAAGTTAGAAGGATGGGTTAGGTTAGGGAAGTGAGGTTAGGTGAGGGTTAAAGTTAGGAGCCATGTGCTCAAATAGGATTAAATTTAATATTTAATTCCAAGTGGGATTAGGAAAGGGATTAATTAAGTAAATGAAGTACTTAATTAAAGTGAATGGGTTAGCATGCAAGGGGAATAGGTTAGGATTTAAATAAACCTTAGTTTATTTAAATCAAGAAAGGATGAACATAATTAAATAAATCTAAAATTTATTTAATTAAAGGTAAGGGAATTAAATAAATAATAAATATTTATTTAATTGGTCAAGACACGTGATTTGTACAATTTTAGGTGTCTACACATATCTTAGCCAAGTGTTAGTGGAGAATCCATGAGGTGTCATGCCCATGTGTCACGATGATGTCAGTATTTTATGGAATATTTGAATTAAAAATCAATTATTCCACACAAATAGAAATTAGTGAAAATGGAATTAATGGTTGAAAATATGACTTAGGAAATTGAGAATTTCCATGATTCTTGAATAATGGATCAATTAATGAATAATGGAACAATGTCAAAGGTTGGATAACGTGAATGATAGTTTGACCTAGCACTAAGTGCCATGACAGTAGTAAGGCCATATTGATAAGATTTGATAGATTGATAGGTTTCCAAGGCACTAAAAGCCACAAAAATTCCTAGGACTTGATAAATGATGATTGATTTGGGATGTTTGACACATTTTGGGTTGATTAGGATTGATTTTGGGTGATTTCAAGCTGATTTGGGGTGATTCTGAGTTGATTTGAAATAGTTTTGAGTTGATTTTAAATGGTTTCAAAATGACATGAAATTGATGTAAAAGAGGATACGAATGATGCCAGACACTATTGAGATATGATCAACTTGGCCAAAAGTTCAAAGTTAGTGGAATGACAAAATGGAATGAATTAGTATGAAGAAGTGATGAAATGGTAGATGCAAACCATTTTTGAGCAACTACATTTTGCCCCTCTTTGATACAATGTGATTTAGAGCGTTGTTTCAAAGAATGTTGATGAAAAAGTCATAAAAGTGTGTCCTAGTAATGGTGGTATATATTTATGCCCCCTCAAAAAATTTACCAACATAGGTATATGATATTTTTATTTCATCGACAATGAGAAAAAAAAACCATAGTAACTGACAGATCAGAAATGGAAGCTAAAATGTGAATGATATGGGCTCTGGAGTGCAAAATAGGGGTCGACTGTGAGCCCAAGAGTATTTTCAAGAGTTACCACTCAATAAAGTTACCAAATAATGAAAATTATATCTTATTTTTTGTACAAAAAATATACAAATCCAATGCAATTGACGGATTGAAAATCAGAGTTGAAACGCAAAAGTTATGGCCTTCAAAGTGCAACATAGGGGCTTCGAGAGCAGTTCTCGGCATCTAATTGCCCCAAGTGCACCTAGATCACACTTGGTAAGACCAAGTGTGCTATGATAGTACCAAGTGCACACATGGTACACTTGGGAAGCCCAAGTGTTCTTAGAAAGTGCAGACTACACCCTAGAAGGCTTCGAGGACCAAAAATAGCTCGATTGGACTCAAAATGACCTGAAACTTTGTGTGGGTGCCCAAAATGGTGGAAAGAGGTTAGAAAATGAGTAAATTCAATCAAAAATGGTCAAATTTGGTCAAACTTGGTCAAAAAAAAATTAGATTGAGGCTAGACAGGGTTGAAAGCCCTAGAAGGTTGATAGACAGTGTAGGATGATGCAAGAATGTAGGAATGCAGGATGAAAATGATTTGGTGTATCAAAATACATGATCATGGTGGTGGATGAAGGGATGAATGAAATAAGATCAAGGAGATGAAATGAGGACCAATTAGAATGAGGTGAAGACTTTTTGTTTCAAAATGTGCACTATATATCAAATGGAGCTTTATTTTGATATGACAAATAGAATGCAACACATCATGGCATAAAGGGCCAGAGAACTAATGCAAAACTTTTGCATAAACAAGCATGATGTAGATAGAAAATGACTTTGTCCTTCCTAAGGCATATATACATGCCCCAAACTCTCAAAGGTGCATTGTAATAGATAGAAAATAAAAGATGACCATGAACCATCCCAGCCACTCTCATAGTTCAATTTATATCATTGAGTGGCATAAGAACATGATCAAAGAAAACAAAGAAAAAATAAATCACTCACTAAATAACATGAGCCAACAGCTATCCTTGTCCATTATTACACATTTTTAGTGTTTTAATTCTTTAGATAATGTTTGATAGGTTGATCATGTGATAGTTTTGATTGTTGATTTACTTGATAGGTTCATAATGACATGTTGGATTGATTATCGATTCATGTTGCTCATATAGGTGTGATCGTCATTGAAGTGCAATGATTTGAGTTTTAGTCTATGAAAGTGCAAGTGTTTATGCAAAAGGAGTGATTATATATAGTGTTTATTACAAAATTTTGGTGGGTTTTGTGATTTTTAGGGTCTTTGAGGATATTTGATGTTTTTGTGTGACTGGTTTCTTCAGGTCATTTTACAATTTTTAGTGTTTACTTTAGGATGTTTTATGATTTTTAGTGATTTTTTTAGGACATGTTATGCTTTTTTTGGATTTTTTCAGGACATTTTATGATTTTTAGTGCTTTTTTCAAGACATTTTAAGATTTTTACCGATTATTTCAGGACATTTCATGATTTTTATGAATTTGTTTAGGATATTATATGATTTTTAATGATTATTTTAGGACATTTTATGATTTTTAGTGATTATTTCAGGATCATATTTGAATTTGTAGGATTTTTTTAGGATCATATTTGAATTTTTAGGATTGTTTTTTAATTTTAAGGATTTTTTCAAGATCATATTTGAATTTTTAGAATTTTTTTATGATCGTAAAAGCATATACAAGTGTTAGCTCCAATCTATTATGTGATAAATCCAATGGATAAAAGTGTTGAGAGGTATGCCCCTAGTTCAAGTTCAAACTCATGCATTGTGTAGGTAATATGTCCCCAAACAAGACGTAGACTATGTACAAAGGCCAATGACAGAGTATATATAGACTGGTGATGCTTGGGTAAGATAACAATGGACATTAACCAATTTGTGAGCCATGATAAGGGGCTAGGGATGTCTTGCAATATGAACATATGATCAAGGAATGACAAAAGGGGAAAAACTAGATGGAATCCCGATAGATAGACAAGCAACAACTGATTACACATGGCACCTATTTGCCAAGTTTTCACCATGGTACTTTCCCAAAGTGCCTGTTTGCTAGGTTTTCACTTTTGGACAAAAATTTTCTCGACTCAAATTTTTGTGCCAAGATGCTTGTTTGCCAAGTTCTCATTAAGGCATCCACTTTTTCATGGCTTTTTTCACTTTTTTCTTTTCTTTTTTCATGGCTTTTTCCATTTTTAAAAATATTTTTCAGGACTTTTTTCAATTTTTTATTTGATATTTTTTCAGGACTTTTAGATGGACTCAAGAACATTGCTAACAAATGCTAAGAAGAAATCTATTGTTGGTGCTACTAGCTAATAATCTTTGGACCCACAACTGACCATAAATACACAGGAGTCATTCTGAGTCTGTAGCTAAGATCAAACCACTAGAAATACCTCAAGATATACCATTGTGTACCATATGTAAGATAGTGTCTCCCTCTTGCGAATCAAGGAATCTAAGGATAAATGGGTAAATGGATATGTTGTGTGGGATTTTATTGATGATGACATGTTCAAAGGCTTGTTGGATAGAGGTTGTATTTTGGCTATTAGACAAGTTAGGTAGTAAGATTGGGAGATAAAAAGCTAGATATAAGGAAGGATTGGGAGGATTGAGACCAAAAATTTCCTACATAAAGGCTGATTGGGAGTGCTCAAAAAGACTTTACAGCATGTTGAACACTGGAACACCAATACTCATGGCATCATCTTTTTCATTTTGTATCTATGGGAGTTGCTTAGCTTTTGATTTGTCATGGCCCAATGGCACCTTTTGGTTTTTACCAAGAGACCTATTCTTGTCATATTTTTCTCTTTTTACTTTGAAACTAGAAGGTGGAGTTATCTCCCCAAAATATGACAATGTGTTCACTTTAGGAGAAATTGCTTCTTTATGATCACCAACTTTAATGCCTTCATAGATTTCAAAGTCTGTTGTGAGAGCATCGTCATTTTCAAATTGATCAAAAATTGGTGGTCCATGTTGGTCCCAATCCAATAGTTCAGAATAACTTGAGAGGATGTCATCATCAGTGTTGAATAGACTTTGGTTGAAGGTAGATATATGGGTATCTAATTTAGTGGTATAATTGGGGTCATGCTCAAAAGCTAGATGACTATCAGTTTCAGGTTGCGTATCCTCAAATGCCTTTTCATTGTTCAAAGCATCAATTGTCTTACATGTAGGTATCATAGTACTTGAGGGACCTATTTGCAATGGTTTGAATCCAAGCCCCAAACTAGGAGGTCATCCTTTTGTAGTGATAGGTTCAATTATTCCTTGTTTTTGAGATCCAAGACCACTATAGCCATCATAGCCTTATTTCTACATGATAGTAAACCCAATTTCATACTTGGTAGGAGATATCAAAGTGGGTTTTTATTCTTTTTTTGCTTTCTCAATACGTACAGATGTAGTCTCATTGATAGAAGTGGCATTTTGTGTACTGATCTTATAATGTTGTGCTTGAAATAGTTGTGATTTACCATGAGATTGGGGAGAAAGTGGTGACTCCCTAATGTGGGATACTTGAGACAGAAAGTACTCTCCACACCATTTATCTTCAATCTTTAGCTTTTCCTTGGCCTTATTGAGGAGTATATCACCATCCACATACTTAGAGGAATTTGTGGGTTGTGCTTCTTATTTGTTGGGACTTAATATGCAATAGCATCTCTTAGATTAGCAAAAAATTGGAAAGGATCTAGATCACCAGGGATGGTAACCTTGATATTTTTATAGGAAAACTTTAGACATTGATGATATGTAGAGGGTATTGCTTTCATAGTATGGATCCAAGGGTGTCCTAGTATCATGTTGCAATTCATTTCAATATCTAAGACCTGGAACAATGTATTCTCAGTAGTGGCACCAACTCTAATGGGTAATATGATGATACCCTTGGAGAAGCATTCACCATCATCATAGGCTTTTATTGTGATTCCTTGAGAGGGATCTACATCATCCTCAGAGTATCCCAAACCCTTGACAACTTTAAGGGTATAGATGTTCAATTCTGCTCCTCCATCTATTAGGACATGTCTGACCTTGGCATTATGGATAAAGACTTTGAGATGAAGGAGATCATTGTGGTTGGGTTTATCTTTAAGAATATCTTGAGGGGAAAAGGTGATATGTTGTGATGTGGATAGGTTCCCAACCATGGCTTGGAATTGAGAAACATCAATGTTATCTAGGACTACTAACTCTTTAATGGCTTGATCCAAGATCTTCTAATGTTGGGGAAACACACATAGTAGGTCCAAGATGGATATTTGCATAGGGGTCTTACCAAACTATTCAAAGAGGTTATAATTAGATGAAGTAGGAGCAGTAGGTCTTTTGGTCTAATTTTTCACAGGGTAGAGATTGAATAAAATTTTGATGAAAAATCAATTAGGTCCTTATTTCTTGCAAATTAGGGTTGCAAACTTTATGATTATTTGTCATTATGCCCTATTATTGCTCTGTGTTGTTTAAATTCTTTCTAATTTCTTAAGGTTTGTTATCAGAGAAATTACCAAAATACCCTAGATAAAAAGGACCCTAAATTTCTTGTTAAGTTTTCAAAAGGTTTGGAAAAGCACTCAAATCTGCCCCTTTACGGTCTCACGGTATAGGGTTGAGCAGGTGAGCGCAAAAGGTTTGAAAAGACATTTCTGGGCATACACTTAAAGTGATTTGTGAGTGAGCATAAAGGTTTTAAAGGGAGATATTATATTGTTTTATGTGGTTACAGGTGAGCCTTTAACCGAGTAAGCAGAAATATGTTGGGTCTTGATCTATGCACTTACGATCTAGGGAATAGCGGAAGAGCATAACACTTTTCACAATGAAAAGGCATAAAGTCCTTTATGGTCTTATGTACGAAAGGGACTCATAAGACTGAAAGTGTTGATCAGTGATGTTTATGTGCCTTCGCTTTGCAAGATGTGCAGACAACCATAAAGGCTATATTATGATCTGAATGTGTCGGGTGGGATCTGATGAGTTGTCAAATAGGCCCTAATGCAAGCAAATCTGGTAATGACACATCACATGTAACAGATGGGCCCCGAACAAGTGATTCATCATAAATGAGTTGTGCAGATTAAATGACACAGTGGCATTCTACTTAGCACTTATAGGCTGAAAGTTTTGACTTCACCGGAGCTCACTATGTCGCTATAGGGAAGTTTGTGATTTTCACTGGTAGCGAGGTAGCGACATGCCTGAAAATGACAAACATGGCAGAGTCAAGGAAAAATGATGTCATTGGGAATTAAATAATATATATGTGTGCCAGCACGTTAAGCTAGCTCAGCGACAATAGCATCTTGGACCCACTCCCCATGCATAGAATGTGTCAATGATTCTAAATCATCAGATCAACTTAAATTAATGATCCTTACCATCTTGCTATAAAAAGTTGCAGGATGTTTAGTCTATGCGACATAGTGAGTATGGGACCCACCACTTCTTCAAGGTACTTTGTTCAGTTTCTTTACCCTTTCATTTGATCTCAGATCAATGATACTCACTAGCTCACTATGGAAAGCTGCTCGAAAGTTATGTATAGCGAGGTAGCGAGTTGATGACACGTGTCCTCAGTCATCCGTCAGCCCAGTTTGAAATGCCAGCATTAGAGGAAAGGTACAAATGGAGTTATTTTATTGGGTTGACTGCTAGCATGTTAAGAGGAAATGTGAGTCAACCCAATTTTCATTTCGTAACCGTTGATCTTATTTTGATCAACGAAGGGCGCTTGCTCGCATTGAGAACTTGAAAGAAATTTAAGGAATGCGGGTATGCGCCATGTGAACATGTGTCCATGGTGACATCACTATTCCCAACTCATAAGGATTAAAGGTATAATCAGTGTCACCGTTGATCTTTTGAAGATCAACGGCTAGCGCAATCTTGCAATATGGAGATACTTGTTCAATAAGGAATGTGGGAATGCGCCAGCTTGACACATGGAAAGAGTGACATCAAGTGCTCATTCGCTCAAAGGGTGATATGGGACCCACTTGTGTGGAGGTTGTCAGAAGGTGCAGACTCACATGGAGACTTCTTATTGGTTAGAATGGATGACTAGGCCTTTGTCAACTGTAAATTTGTGTAGTCTTTGATCTTGTCTTGATCAACGATTGGCGCTTACCCACTATTTTAAGATGTAAGAAATTTAAAGAATGTGGGTAAGTGGTAATGCGACATGTGGCCCCACTCCTAAGGACATAAATCTTATTACTTGTTTGAATTAAAGCTGTTCGATATGGTGAAATTGACGGATGAGATTTGAAATTCTCATGCAACTTGAGAAAAAAAATGGCTAATGGAAGTTAATTTGGTTCAGAACTCGTTCGTGTGATTTCAATACTCGAATATAATTCATGATCTCACCATTTATTTAACCGTCAAATTGTAAGAAATTATCAAAGCATAAAGAAGTTTCAGAGCCAGGGCACAGAGATTTTATCCAACGATCAAGAGAGTTGCAGCGGGAATTATACAGAGAAGAGGTGTAAATTTAATGTTGCAAATGAAATTACAAATAGATTTATATATTTTTTCATCTAATTTGACTTCTCCAACAATTATAAGGATGAATTGAATGTTTTCAAAGGTGGTTGAAGCAATTGTTTTTTTTCTGGCAACTGCACAATGTTGAATTTCATGGCAAAGCAAATGTGGCATGTTGAGATCAGATTTTTGGAGCCTCAGTACAGATTGTGATGATTTCTTGATATTCCTTCATGAGATATTTGCATATTTTTAAGTGGGGATATATCAGATATTTTGGCCTTCATTTATGGTTTTCAATTGCAGGTAGATGACAAAGTTTAGTTTCAGCAACTCTAGATTGAAGACTCTTTTAGTGGGACAGATGTCAAGTTCAGATTGCCATTCCAGAAAGATATTCTCTCCTATATATCTTCCTTTTCTGCTTATTGTAAGGGTTCCAATTTTTAGGACTTGTGAGACCATAAGGTTGGCTCTAGTTTTTAGAGTTGTGATACCAATTTTCTCAGTGTTTTTTCTGTTATGAACATCAGTATTGTATATCTTTTGAAGCATTTTCATATTACACAATCATTCTTTTTGTATTTTCTGAGTTTTGATATGTAGATGGTGTGTTATTTTCAAGGAAATTAATGTAAGAACTTCACTTTTCTTAGTTTCATTCTGATTCTCATCTCCTTCTTCTGTTATCTGTAATGTTTTGTGTTTGAGAATAAAGAGCTTGAACTCAGTTGCAATCCCTTAAGGTTGTATATCAGAATAGATTTGCTATTGGAACAAAGAGCCAAGTAAATGCGTGTTTATACTGATAGGGTTATAGGTTACACCAGAAGGATATTATCATAAGTACGAGAATTGTTATAAAGATTGATGTCTATTTGCAAGTTAAATAGATAGATCATATGCCTGAATATATGAGTATATTTTAGGTATCCATCTGCATGTTAAGGTTTAGTTGATGCCCAATGGATAAGGGATTGGTTAGCTTGAAGGATACATGTTCTCTATTATTGCATACCTGGATGATGTTGAGATACAAATCTTAATCGAATATATTTCTTTTTTTGTTTAAGAGTTAAAAGAGTTTTCCCTCACTTAGTTTATCAGGTTCATGTGTTCTATTATCAGCTATTTCACCCATGAATGCTTGCATAAACATAGAAGATTAAGGGATTTTATCTGTATTCTAGATTTAGATGTATGACTTTACACTAGTACCATATAAAGAATCTGAGGTCCATCCTCCCAGGTCTAATAGAGCCTGAAGAAGAAGAAGGATTTATCCTTATAGTTGGCCCAAGATTGCAGTCAAGTGCATCCATCATAGGAATTTGCTAACCTTAGATGTATTGGTCTAGTTTCTTGGTTATTTCCAAAACTGTTAAATCAGAAGCCAACAAAATGGTGACTCTATTGGGGATGTATTGAATTAGAATGATAGACAAACCTTGAGATTTTAAAAAGGGATTCAATATAGTAGAAAGATGTGCATGGAAAATTTTCAAGAGTAAGTTCTCTTATATGTGTTTCAATTTTCTTACTTAAATGTTATGCACCCCAGTGATGCTTTGTTCAGGACAATAGTATATTTGAGGAATTGAGTGCAGATTGTGTTGCTACTAAGGTTTATGTTCAATCAATTCAATCAGTCTAGTTTTTAAAGTTGTTGTTGTAAAAATCAGAGTCAAGAATCTGAAAATGAAGTGTATCCTCTTTCCAAGGTGTTAGTGATCTGCAAGTTTTTCATATTGAAAGTTTGGTTCAAAATCTACAAATGGTAAAATTGTTTCAAATCTTTTCTCACTAAGTGTGAGTGGCGATCTAAAGTAAATCTCTATACCAGTGCATGTTTTGTCTTAATATCAGAGGCTTTCAGTATTTTTGGGCAGATCTAGTTTGTTGGGAAAGAGAAATTATAAGTTTCTTGATTGATGTTTTATGTGGTTGTTTGTATCTGCCAAAGTAATTCATTTCAAAGGGTGAATCACAGTTGTGATTTTCATTTTCCTCTTCAAGGAGGTGGCGGCTCTACAAGGATTCTATATATGGTATGAAGAGTTTCATATTTGCACATATGCCAATCAACAGATCTGAGGTTTCAAATAGCAACACATAAAGGTATTTTCAGTTTTCATATACTTGTCTCTCATGAAAATTGAATGAACAAAATGGTTGCCTCCATCTAGTGTTTTAGCACTAAGAAATAGAGGTACGAGTTTTTAAATTTTCAAGAGATGGATTCTAAGTTCAAGTTTGAAAGTGATGTGCCAACTCCTGAAAGTGTTCGTGCAAATATTGCTAGATTGAAAAGAAAGATTCATGATAAGACTATCTTAATGATAAGAAGTGTGATTGGTGATATTAAGGGTCTTAATGGATTTCAAACTTACATGAAGTTCAAATCATTAGTTATGAATCTTGATGATTTTTTCAGACCTGAGGATTCTTCATGGCCAGTGGTGCTCTGAGAAGTTTTTGTGCCACATTTGATTGATTGGCCAGCCAATATAAGATTAGATAAGATGTGTGAAATCCAAGATTTTATCATGGAGGTTGAAAATGTTTTGAAGGCTAATGAATCTAATGTTAATGAATATAATGAATCCGTTGAAGGTGATACTAAATATGAAGAGTCTCAATTTTATAAATCAGAGGACAGTAATCATCAATTTGATAATAGGCATAATGTGGATTCATCTTTTTATGATGATGATTGTCAAGAAGAGGAAAAATGTAACAGTGATAGCCTTTCTTCTAGTGATGAATGTGATTGTGTTACAATGTCAGTTGTTGAGGTATTGTCTAAAGAAGAAGATGTATGTGATGATCATAGTTCTAATTTTTTAGAATATGTTACTAATAAATCTGTTGTTGTAAATGTATCAAGCTATCCAGATACTGATCACAACCAAGGTGAAGAAACTAGTAGTGAAATCTTGTTAAGTGTTGATGAGATTTTCAACTTGTTGGCTCATGATTTTGAAAGGTATGCTAACATATCCAAGGATGCTTGTGCTTTTCCACAATTTGCAATTTCATAAAGTAAAGTCAGTTCTCCTAAATTTGATGTTGAAGAAGATACAGTTTCAGAATATGCTCTGTCAAGCTTGGGGGGTGTATGTGATGATAATGGCATACATGATGAATTCTATGTTGAGAATGAAGATGTAGAGATAAGGTCTATTGCTGGTTCATGGTTTTCTTGTTTTCATAAGGTCGAGATACATTTAGATTACTCATGTGATGAGGAAAGAAATAGTAATGAATTTAAAGTTAATCTTAGTGAGCTATTTGAAGAAAATTTTGATACGGATCAGAATATTGTCAGAACGCAATTTCATGATAATTCTTGTGATTTGGGATCTAATCATTTGTTGGAATATGAAGACAATGTAGCATATATTTAGTCTAATGTATGATGTACTAATGTTGCAAATGAGGAGAAATCAGATTTTTCATTCTCTTCACACTCGGATGCACAAGGTGAGTTACAATTTGATCCATGTAACTCGTTGAATGAAGTTGAATATAAGCACTTTGTGTTTCCAGTTGAAAGAATCAATGATTCAGTTAGTAGTGATCAGTTTCAATTTGATATTAGTTTTTATGATCATGCTGATTCATATTTTCATAGTGAGCAAGATGAAGAAAGTATGTCTGATTTTTATATGCACTATGAGAATGAAGAAAGATATTTCATTTTGCCAAGTGATATGATCCAAGATGCTAATCTGATTGGTAAGATGCTTACCTCAGAGAGATGTAAATAAGAATTAGGTATACGACAAAGGTAAACAATTTTGAAAAGGTTCGGTGACCCAAGGTCATCTTGTATAGATAGTAGTTGTTGTTGTTTCATGTTTTCAATAAAGTTGTTCAAGAGAGAAGTTTTGTTGTTTCAAGTGTGTGGTCTACTTCCTCTAGAGATTTGAATCCTTGCCATGCCCACAAGGGGCATGCATACCCAAACAGAGCCGTTGTTGGTCTGATTTTTCATAGGGCAGAGATTGAATAAAATTTTGATGAAAAATCAATTAGGTCCTTATTTCTTGCAAATTAGGGTTCCAAACTTTATGATTTTTATTTGTCATTATGCCCTATTATTGCTCTATATTGTTTAAATTCTTTCTAATTTCTTAAGGTTTGTTATCAAAGCAATTACCAAAATACCCTGGATAAAAAGGACCCTAAATTTCTTGTTAAGTTTTCAAAAGGTTTGGAAAAGAGCGGGTGAGCGCAAAGGGTTTGAAAAGGCATTCCCATGCATACGCTTAAAGTGATTTGTGAGTGAGCGTAAAGGTTTTAAAGGGAGATATTATATTGTTTTACGTGGTTACGGGTGAGCCTTTAAGCGAGAATGCAAAAATATGTTGGGTCTTGATCTACGCACTTACGATCTAGGGAATAGCGTAAGAGCGTAATGCTTTGCACAATGAAAAGGCATAAAGTCCTTTACGGTCTTACGCATGAAAGGCACTCATAAGACAAAAAGTGTTGATTAGTGATGTTTACGTGCCTTCACTTTGCAAGACATGCGGACAACCGTAAAGGCTATATTATGATGTGAATGTGTCGAGTGGGACCTGATGAGTTGTCAAATGGGCCCTGATGCAAGAAAATTTGGTAATGACACATCACGTGTAATAGATGGGCCCTGAACAAGTGATTCATCAAAAATGAGTTATGCAAATTAAATGACATGATGGCATCCTACTTAGCACTTATAGGCTAGAATTTTTTACTTCGTCAGAGATCGCTATGTCACTACCGGGAAGTTTGTGATTTTCGCCGGTAGTGAGGTAGCAACAGCCTGAAAATGAAAAACATATAAGAGTCAAGGAAAAATGATGTCATTGGGAATTAAATAATATATATGTGTGCCAACACATTAAGCCAGCTCAACGATAGTAGCATCTTGGACCCACTCCCCATGCATAGAACATGTCAATGATTCTAAATCGTTAGATCAGCTTAAATAAATGATCCTCGCCATCTTGCTATGAAAAGTTGTGCGATGTTTAGTCTATGTGACATAGCGAGTAAGGGACCCACCACTTCTTCAAGGTACTTTGTTCAGATTATTTACCCTTTGATTTGATCTCAGATTGACGATATTCGCTAGCTTGCTATGGAAAGGTGCTCGAAAGTTATGTATAGCAAAGTAGCAAGTTGATGACACGTGTCCTTAGTCATCCATGGGCCTAATTTGAAATGCCAGCATTAGAGGAAAGGTACAAATAGAGTTATTTTATTGGGTTGACCGCCAATGTGTTAAGAGGAAATGTGAGTCAGCCCAATTTTCATTCCATAACCGTTGATCTTGTTTTGATCAATGAAGGGCACTTGCCCGCATTGAGAATTTGAAAGAAATTTAAGGAATGCGGGTATGCGCCATGGGGAAATGTGTCCATGGTGATGTCACTATTCCCAACTTAGAAGGATTAAAGGTATAATCAGTATCACCGTTGATCTTTCAAAGATCAACGGCTGGTGCAATCCTGCAATATGGAGATGCTTGTTCAATAAGGAATGCGGGAATGCGCCAGCTTGACACGTGGAAAGAGTGATGTCAAGTACTAATTCACTCAGACGGTGATATGGGACTCACTTGCGTGGAGGTTGTTAGAAGGCGCAGACTCGCATGGAGACTTCCTATTGGTTAGAACGGCTTACTGGGCCTTTGTCAACTGTAAATTTGTGTAGTCATTGATCTTGTCTTGATCAATGATTGGCACTTACCTGTTATTTTAAGATGTAAGAAATTTAAGGAATGTGGGTAAGCGGTAATGCAACACATGGCCCTGCTCCTAAGGACATAAAGCTTATTACTTGTTTGAATTAAAGCCATTTGATCTGGTGAAATCGACGGATGAGATTTAAAATTCTCATGCAACTTGAGAAAGAAAATGGCTAAAGGAAGTTAATTTGGTTCAGAGCTCGTTCGTGTGATTTCAATACTCAAATATAAGTCATGATCTCACCATTTATTGAACCACTGAATTACAATAAATTAATAGAGCATAAAGAATTTTTAGAGCCTAGGCACAGAGATTTTATCCAGTGATTAGGAGAGTTGCATTGGGAATTATATAGAGAAGAGGTGCAAATTTAATGTTGTAGATGAAATTGCAATCAGATTTAGATATTTTTTCATCTGATTTGACTTCTCCAAAAATTATAAGGATGAATTGAATGTTTTTGGAGGTGGTTGAAGCAACTTTTTTTTTTTCTGGCAATTGCACATGTTGAATTTTATGGCAAAGCCAATGTGGCATGTTGAGATCAAATTTTTGGAGCCTTAGCACAGATTGTGATGATTTCTTGATATTCCTTCATGAGATATTTGCATATTTTTAAGTGGGGATATATTAGATATTTTGGGCTTCATTTATGGTTTTCAATTGCAAGTAGATGAGGAAGTTCAATTTTAGCAACTCCATATTGAAGACTCTTTTAGTGGGACAGATGTCAAGTTCAGATTGTCATTCTAGAAAGATCTTCTCTCCTATATATCTTCCTTTTCTGCTTATTGTAAGGGTTCCAATTTTTAGGACTTGTGAGACCACAAGGTTGGCTCCAATTTTTAGAGTTGTGATACCAACTTTCTCAGTGTTTTTTCTATTATGAACATCAGTATTGTATATCTTTTGAATTATTTTCATATTACACAATCATTCTTTGTGTATTTTCTAAGGTTTGTATGCAGATGGTGTATTATTTTCAAGGAAATTAATGCAAGAACTTCACCTTTCTTAGTTTCATTCTGATTCTCATCTCCTTCTTCTATTATCTGTAATGTTTTGTGTTTGAGAACAAAGAGCTTGAACTCAGTTGCGATCCCTTAAGGTTGTATATTAGAATAGATTTGTTGTTGGAACAAAGAGCCAAGTAAATGCTTGTTTATATTGATAGGGTTACAAGTTACACCAGAAGGATATTATCATAAGTACAAGAGTTGTTACAAAGATTGATGTCTATTTGCAAGTCAAATAGATAGATCATATGCCTTAATATATGAGTATATTTTAGGTATCCATCTGCATGTTAAGGTTTAGTTGATGCCCAGTGGATAAGGTACTAGTCAGCTTGAAGGATACATGTTCTCTCTTGTTGCATACCTGGATGATGTTGAGATACAAATCTTAATCGAATATATTTCCTTTTGTGTTTAAGAGTTAAAAGAGTTTTCCCTCACTTAGTTTATTAGGTTCATGTGCTCTATTATCAGCTATTTCACCCATGAATGCTTGCATAAATATAGAAGATTAAGGGATTTTATCTGTTTTCCAGATTCAATTGTATGCCTTTATAGTGGTACCATATAAAGATTCTGAGATCTACCTGGCTAGCTCTAACAGAGCCTAAAGAAGAAGAAGGATTTATCCTTGTAGTTGGTCCAAGATTGCAGTCAAGTGCATCCATAATAGGAATTTGCTAACCTTAGATGTATTGGTCTAGTTTCTTGGTTATTTCCAAAATTGTTAAATTAGGAGCCAACAAGGTCTACTAGGGGGTGTAGGTCTAGTAGAGGCAATAGGTCAAGATGGAGCTCCAGGTGGGGTGATCTTGGTATGGCGTGTAGTGACAGTGCAACAAGGGTCTTCATCCTTTAAGGTAAATATGGATATGTAGGAATCAGACTCATTAAAATAGTTGATGGTGTAGTCATATCCAGTGCCTATATAATTCACATTACCTTGTGAGTTTGAGTTTGAATTAGAGGGTTTCTTTTTGTCGTGATTACCCAAAGGACCTTTGAAGATAGTGTGTTAGAGTTGGATGCTAGCAGTGATGAATCGATTGTGATTACACCATCATCAATAAGGTATTGTATTGCATGATTTAGTTGGAAGCATGATGAAGTCTTATGTGCTTTGGTGCAATGGTAATCATGGAATTTTTTGTCATCCCACCAAGAAGCTTTAGTTATTAGCTCGTCTTTGATTAGGGGTAACTGCAGGAAGTTATTATTGAGTAATTTTTGGAGTGTAGTCTCAAGAGGTATCCCCAATGGTGTGAATTTTCTATCTTTGCTTCTAAGATGTCTTCGAGGTCCATCCTACATGGATGTCTTAGCTTTTTGTTGTGGAGGTGATGTTTAATTAGGAGTTTGTGAATTCATAGGTTTTGCTCCTTTCAAAGTCATTTGATTTTGTGTTGTGCTAATTGTACATGCATCCACAATGCCATCATTGGTCACATTCTTGTTTTTGGAGAAAAAAAATTGTCTTTTCATTAAATGAGTTCGTGTTTGTGTTTTCCTTGTTTGTCTTGAGGATTCCCTTACAGATAAGAGCATCTTCAATACTAGCCCCTTTTTCATCAGTTTGGAGATGGTTCTTGGACTTTTGATCTTAAGTTCATACATTAAGTTGGGGACTATGTTTTCAATTCATAGTTTAACTTGTTGTTCTTCGAGAATCTCTAGCGAGCATTGACTGACTAAGCTTCTCTAGTGTAGTAAGAATGTGATAAATGGTTCTCCTATCTTTTGTTTAGTTGAGTACAAATCGAAGAGTGTCACCTCATTTGTAATGTTAAAGGAAAAGTGGGAGATGAACTTCTCTACTAGCTTTTACTAAGATTTGATAGTATCAGGAAGTTTGGAGTACCATTCAAGTGCAGGCCCACCTAGAGAATGAGGGAACAATCTCATGAGGTAAGTGGGCTCATGACTGAGTTTAGTACAAGAGGCATAGAATTCTTAGATGTGATCAATGGGGTTGCCTTTTCCTCAGTATTTTTCAAACCTTGGAGCCTCAAAGTGTTTTTGGAATGGAGGCATATACAGACTTTTATCAAATGGATTAGGATGTAGGTCCCTTTCTGTATATAGAGCCTGTTTATTTTGGACTCCCAATGCCTTGACTTGTTTGAAAAGTTATTTGAATTGTTTTAATAGCTCTTCATTAGGGTTTTGCATGATAACCTTCCCTTCAAGTCTTTTGTGTCTATGAATAGACCATTTATTATGGCAAGAACTATGTCTAGTCAATTCTGACATTTCTATGTCTAATGAGTTTGGTGATGTGTCATTAGGTGGTGGAGGTATGTTAGTACCTTGAAGACAAAAGGGTCCTTGTTGTCATACATGTTGGGGTACTTGTGGTATTTGATGTGGCACTTGCTATGGTATCAACTGCAATTGATGTACCATGTGTTGTTGTTGTGCCATTTTTTTTGGTTGCTATTGGGATGCCTTTGTTGGTTTCACATGAGACCATGTATGTGATTGTTGTTGTAGAGGTATTTATTGGGGTTGTTGTGCCATGTGTTGTTCTTGTAACAAATGTTGTTGGTATGCAATTTTCTCCTCAAGGAAATTTGGTATTCCAACTATTGTTTGAGTTGCTCTTATTGTTTAGCAAACACGGCTTGTTTTTGTTGGAATTGTTGTTGGTATATTGCATGTAAGTCAAGTGGTTTTACATTCAATTGAGTGTTATGGATGTTGGATCCTTGCACCACTTGAGGTTGTTGTTGTTATGGTTGATGTTGTTGTTGATATATTAAATGTGTGTTGGAAACATTAAGTCCTTGGACTATTGCAGATTGATGTTGTCAAGGTAGTTGTTTGTCCTTGAGAATTGATCACCATGTTGGTATTCTTATTTTGGTACCTTTGTGTGTTAGAGGTTTCCCCTTGGGACATCATATTGACTTGACAATGTGTTGTATTACTCTTGAGAATGGGTGTAATGTTAATAAGACTTTTCCTTTGTATGTCAATAGGGATGGTTGCAATTGATGTTTCACATAGTGTACTCATGGGAGGCTCCATAACATTTGACATCATAAAATTTGGTAGGGTTAGGAGCAAAGGTGCACTTTGTTGATTTTCATCCAAAGGAGGCATGTTTGGCATCCCTAGAGTACCAATCCCTTTAGGCACATCTTGTTCTTACATCATGTGATTGAAATAAAATCTTAACATCCTCTTGGGATATTTAGTAAGAGTCTTGCTACCCTTAATTGGTTTTGGTTCATTAAATAAGGGATTAATGTTGATGTGTTCAAATGTACTTTGCAGGATTTTAATGGTTGATTCTTGATGGGACCTTATAGGTGCCATTATTGTGTTCAAAAACTCCAAAGGTTGTTTCCCCTTATCTAAGTCCAAATTGATCATGGGTTGTATGTTTTCAATTGTTGTGTTGGTTTGATGTTTGTACTTAGGCCCCTTCAAGTTTGGGTTAAATTTGACAAGTTCTTGGGCTGCCATAAGTTTGAAGTTCTTGTGGAAATTTTTGTCTTGACATGCCCTAGCCATTTCTTCATCAGTGATTCCATAATCAGTGTTAGAGTCATCACTTAGTTGTATAGTACCTTGTTGTGTGCTTGATGTATTAGAGTTGAAGGTACTAGTGTTGGGTTTGCCGAATTCAAAGGACTGTGTTTGTTCATCCTTGGGTGTGGTTGGTACACTTCCACCTCTGGGTGGTATTAGCATGAATATAGGTTCAAAGTTAGGACTCAATTAAACCATTCCATGTGTAGGGGAAGTGTTTGAAGGAAACCTCATAGTAGGTGCATTACTTAGGGTGTGTTGTGTCATCTCTTGATTATGGTGATCTTGCAAATACATGTTTAAGGGGTCCACAAGTAATGGTTGTGATGCCTCGAATAGGTCTTCGTCAAATGTTTGTTGGGTTTTCTTGATCTTCCTTTGTCTTGGACAAGGTTTTGGTTGTGTTGAAACCTTAGAAAACAAGGGTTGATGAAGTTCTTCAGGTCTTTGAGTTGATTTTGTCCTAGTGAGTGCTAGCATGATACCTAAGGATGTAGATGTAGTAGAGGAAAACCTAAATGGGTTCCCTACCTCCCAAGTGTGCACCTAAACTACCAACTATGCTCAGGCAGTCCCAAGTGCACCCTTGGTGCACTTGGAGCCCTGAAGGTAAGTAGTTGGTCAGCAGAAGATATGCAGTTGGTAAACAGAGGTGCTAGGGTGCCTAAAATGCAGAATACGAATAATTTGAGTGATTTTGAGTGTTTTCTAGGGTTTTGGGATGTAATGAAGGCTATGGAAGTGTAGATTAGGGTTTTGGAACCTAGAATGAAATCCTTACGTATCAAGTGTACTCTAAAACTACCAACTACACACCTAAAGTGTGCAGTTGGTAAAATAGGGGCGCAATTGGTAAAATAGGTCAAAACTTGATAATTAGGATGTGGGTATGTAAGATATGAATTTTTTTTGGATTTTTAGGTGTTTAGGGATGTGATGAAACCTATGGAGGTGCCAAATGAACTAGGGTTTTGATATGCAAGGTGAAAATGTCCTAGGGATGCTATGCAAATGCAAATGCAAAGTGGCATTTTTGGAATTTGACTAAAGGAGATGAAAATGACTCTATGGTATGCAAAATGATGATTAGGGTTGGACTTTGGACTTGATAATGATGCTAGAGTTGATGTATGAAGGGTGGACTATGTAAGGGATGGTGTGCTAAGGTTGGTAATTACATTTGGGCTATCCAAAATGAGGATAAGTAACCAAGGAGACAATTTGGTTGATATGTGAGTTGATAGAGTTTGGTAGTGGAAATGATGCTAGGGTTTTGGAACAATGAAAGATGAAGGGGATATACCACTACAATAAGTCAAAATGACATTTAGGAAGACTAGTAATATGATGATGCTAATGATAAGGGTATATGAGAGGTTTTGAGCTTAGGTGAGATCTTTGGAAAGTATTTTGTCTAGGAGTTTAACCTTGTGAAGATAGACTTTGGATCTTGACCAAAAAGTGATAAAAGATAAAAGATCAAGTTGATAAAGATGACAAGGTCCAATCCGACAAGACATAGATAGAGTTTGACCAAAGAAAATGATAAAAAAGACAAAAAGACTATTCAAGATCCATCATCCATCAACACTAGGAGATACTCTAGGACTCATAATTTGTTTAGATTTTTTAGTAAATTCAAAGGTTTTGGGGTTCAAAATGATGTTTAGGGGGCTCAAAATGCTGGTTATTCTGATTAGATAAGTAATATGGAAATTCCCAAAGATGCAAAATGGGATTTTGGGTGCAAGATATCATTTTGGGTCAGATGCAGAATGAGGACCTACACAGGCTTCTAAATACAGTTTTAGGGTCCCAAAATGCAGTTTGGAGGCCCAAAATGGTGATGCATGTGCCCAAGTGTGCTCTGACAGCACCAAGTGCACTCCAATAGTACCAACTGCACCTATGGTGGAGTTGGGGCTAGTTTGGGTGCAGTTGGTATTTTCATGGCACAATTGTGAGATTGGATTGAAGGGTTGCTGATTCTAAGTTGTGTGGTTGCCAAGTTGCTATGCTAGAAATCTAGGATGCTGGGGATGATGTTCTAATGGATTAAGAGATATAGAATGAAGGTTACAACCTAAGGAATGATTTCTTAAGTGAAGAGAATGAAGGTTAGGAGGTACAGAATGTAGATCAAGGCATGCTAATGCAAGTGGACCTATCTAGGTACCTAAGGACACCTCTAAAGTCTCTAAATGTTCTTTGGAAGTCTAAACTAGGTCCTTAGACCACCAAGGGTGCTTAGATAGTACCATATATGCCTATGGTGTAGTTGGGGCTAGTTTGGGTGCAACTGGTAGTTTCAGGGTGTAGTTTCTAAACTGGGCTGAAACTTAAGCAATTTTAACG
This sequence comes from Cupressus sempervirens, assembly GCA_028749045.1. Classification (NCBI taxonomy): domain Eukaryota; kingdom Viridiplantae; phylum Streptophyta; class Pinopsida; order Cupressales; family Cupressaceae; genus Cupressus; species Cupressus sempervirens. Next base: position 892,440,775 of record CM053789.1, read on the forward strand.
ACTAGGGTTCCCAGATTGATGTCATAGTGAGCTAAACAACAGAGGACAATGCTAAGACCAAAATGAAGGTTTAGAATGATGTTTAGAACCCATAGAATGATGGTTAAAGAATGAAAGATGAAGGTTAAGTAATGTAAAAATGCAAAGGGGAGATGCAAGCTACAAATTTTGAGATTGGAATGCAAAACTAAGGGATGCACACTAAACCCTAATGAATGCAATATGAACAATGAAGGATACTATGTAAGGACTAAAAGATGAAATATGAAGCCTATATGATGCAAGTGTGAGGCTCAAAATAGAGTGAATGCAAGTGGGTTCTATGCAAGGATGAAATCTATGTTATGCTAAGCATGTTTAGGATCACAAGTTGCCATGTTTTCCAAGTCTTGAATGTATTGGACCAAAGCTTGCAAAGTTTTGACCAAGGTTATTATGTTTTGGTAGTGTTTGATGTTTTGACAAGGTTTTAATAGTTTCTAAGGTGTAAATTTTCAAATTGTCTTTTATCTTGATTAATGTTTTACACACATGCAAGACACATTAAGACAAGAATAGTTGTTGTTAAAAGTGAACAATCACACCACAACCTAGGCTTTAGGACTATATCCACTAAATTCCTACATGAACCAAAGTTCAGCCACACTTATCTAGAGTAGAAAACTTATTATCTTGGCACCACAGGCTCCCCCTTACAGCATACTCACTTCTCTAGACTACCAAGATCAGCTTCCCAAGGGGCATGACTTCCCAAGGGACTATTATCTCTACTAAGGATCGCGAGAATGTAGGATGTCTTCAAGGGCATGGGTGACCCCTTGAGGTTGTGGATAGGAAGGATTTTGGCCACTAAAACATGGTTTTAGTAAGGGCATTTCATTCAGCAAGTGAATGATAAACTTCCTCAAAAGGTCTCCCAGCCCTGAGAACTAGGGTTTGATGCACCACAAGGGTATTGGAGCAGAGCTATCATGTAGCAATACCATTGACATGACTTTCATGGTAATCAAGTTTTATATAGCAGCTGGAATGTTGACCTAGCTTTTGGCCTGTTATTGCTCTGAAGTCATCCCTTGGCATACCTAATATTGGGTATCTTGGTCCAAGGTAGGCTTCCTATAGAAGTCACATAGATTTCTCTTACACCCAAGATCCACGAATGGCAAGGGGAGAGGATACATCCATTTAACCCCTAGGGTTTTAAACACTATAGACATGCCAAGTAGAAAAGAAAATTTTTATTTTATGCACCAAACGAAGTGTTATTTAATCTAGGAAATCCACACACATGGTTTTGATAAACACATAGGGTCTTCAACAATGTCCTACAAACAAGCATTAGTAGTTTTTCAATGATTATTCTTCATCCAATGGTTGCCACATGCTACAAATAGACCATCAGTAACACAAAAACATCTAATCTAGGTCCCAGAAGCAAACATAAACCCTAAATATAGATTTTGATTAAAACATGTGCTTTCTATGAACCAAGTGCGCTCTTACATAGCAGACTTTGCCCCAAAAGGCTAGCATAGCTCAGGATGCCCCCAAGTTGCTCAAATAGTGCTAACTGTGCCCATGGTGCACTTGGGGCCTAGAAGGGTGCAATTGGTAGTTTTTGGGTGTAGTTGGGAGATTAGGTGCAGACTGTGGAGAATTGAGCCCTAAATAATCTCGAGAAACTAGATTTTTGAACTCTACCCTCCCAATTGTACTCAGATAGTGCAGACTACACCATGGTCTAGAATGGTGTAGTTAGTCATTTCTAAGCACAGTTGGTAAGCTAGGAATAATAGATAGGGGTTATGATGGCTCCTAGACTCCTAAAACTACCTCCTAGGGGTCCCAAGTGCGCCCTGACAGAGCAGAGTGCACCCTAGGATAGAAAGCTAGCATAATGTATAAAACAAGAGCATACAACCATGTTACTAGGCCCTCTAATTAGACTGAGTGTGATAAAGGAGAGAGAATAAGCATTAAACCCCTCCAAGTGAGCTCCTTCCTTGTACCTACAAGCACAAACACAAGAAGCCCAAGTTAGTTAAGCATGTTCACATCGGGTTCACCAATTGTAGGACTAGAAAATAAGCTAATGTCTAACATAATATGAGAAAATCACATACTCAATAAATGCACATTGACACCCTCTAGTCTACCATGAAATCCAAATAAACAAAAGGAAGAAACACAATCTCAAAAAACCCCTCTTTCATTTTTAGCTCCTATGTCCTTTCTTCTCCATGTAATGTAGCTCCAAATAGCCTATAATGCACATAATTAGGAAGGAAAAGCCTATGGTAATGATGATGCTATGAGAATACTAGAAGATGTGATTTTAGTGTGAGAGCATGAGTGAAAATCTAAAAACTAGGGAACAAAAATGAGAGGAAGAATGCTTGTTTTATAATCAACATAGAGGATGAGAGCATTGGAATTGTCACCTTGGATATGCGACATGGCAAGAGATTCCTTTGAGAATCCATGATGCATATGACACAAGATGCCAAATGTAGGATAATATGACATTTGGAAGTCAAACTTGGCTAAAGATGGAAAAGGATCTATGACGCATCATATGACACCTCAAACCCACTTAAAGCCAAGAATTTATGACAATGGAAGCCAAATATGGATGTGTGTAAGAGAATAAGAATATATGGAGTATGACATATCTTAGCCAAGTGTTAGTGAAGAATCCATGAGGTGTCATGCCCATGTGTCATGATGATGTCAATATTTTGTGGAATATTTGAATTTAAAATTCATTATTCCACATAAATAGAAATTAGTGAAAATGGAATTAATGGTGGAAAATATGACTTAGGAAATTGAGAATTTCCATGGTTCGTGAATAATGGATCAATTAATTAATAAAATTAATTAGTTGGGGATGATAATTAGGAAGAATAATTAATAAAATGACATAGGATTAAATTATGGGTTATTTAATCCTATAGAAAAAATTAGTAGATGATTGGCCAATCTAACAACATGGAAACAATCTTCCACCCCATTTGGCTCATCCATCGAGAATCTTCATGAAGGTTGTTTGTCAACCCTTTGTTTGACCATATGAGAGAATCAGTTTGAGGACTCTTAAAGGGGTATCACTTTATTTGAATTTCTTGGCAATCCTTTGAATACTTGCTCCATGCAGTTTACAATGTTTCTATTTGATTCTTGGATGAAGCAACATTTTAAGTATTAGATAATTTATTTTGAGTGTATATCCATTTATTAGATTACTCTTTTAGATGTTTTAGAATCTTTTAGTCTTAACATCATTCCTTCTTTTTATTTTTCTTATTATCTTGACTATGCTTAGACTGTGTGGCCAGGACATCAGTGTCATTTCTTGGAATCGATCTTTTGTGAGCATCCCTTCCGTTCCTCATTTAGAACTTTTGGAAACTCTCATGCCAAACAATGATCTTAGCAATCCCTTTGAGAAGACCCTTCTATTTGAACTAATTAGGGTTTGGACCGCCTCTTGCTATCTTCATCCTTAATTCAACAACACCTAAGACAATCTATCTTTAAATTTTCCAAGTGTTGAGAACTTGTTGGTCTACAATCTTAAATTTGAGACTAAAAAATCCCCTACTACTGCAAGTAGCCTCCATTCCTTAGTTGGTATAAGACACATGATCATCAAAATGTTTTAACAAATAAATATATCTTCCTAAAATTGGAACCAAAGAGTGATTAGTCGATATGTCAAGATAAAATCTCCAGTGCACCCACCCCCTGGACTGATGCAACCTTCAAAGAAAACACGTGACTGAAAGCAAACACGCAAGTGAGAAAAAGACACTTGTAGAAAATAAACACACTTACAAAAATGAAATCTAAATTCTATATTTATTTATTTATTTATTTATTTAGGTCTTCTAGGCTTGAAAGTAATGTTTCAGAAATTGCACATTGACTGGCAACGGGACTAATTCCCCTTGTAAGAAATTGAGCCTAAAAGTATTTCCTTAGAGAATCTCTACAATCTGATAAGGACCAATCCACAAGCATTGAAACTTATTGTGGCTGCCCGATTTTTCTTTCGCCTTATCCCAAAGTAGAACAAGGTCCAAAATTCTAAAGGATTTTATCATGGCCCTCTTGTTGAACCATTTATTTATGATTGCTTGATGTTTAGCCATGTGCTACAATGCAGTTGTCTATTTCTCATCTATCTCTAAAAGATTCATCAATCTGATTTGTACTCTATCAGCATCTTCAACATACCCACTCGTGAATTTCAAAATAGGAATCCTGAGGTTAAGTAGGAATACTGGCTCTTGCCTATAGACAAGAAGATATGGAGATGTCCCCAAAGAATTCTTGACCCTTACTCGATCTATCCATAGAGCATATTTGAGTTGAGTATGCCAATCTTTAGGATTCTCCTTCAATAACCGTCTTATTACTGTGATCAAGTTCTTGTTTGTAGATTCAACTACCCCATTTCCTTACGGGTAATAATTTGAAGAGAACTTGATAATAACTTTATTTTTTGATTCCCATTGAGTTAAGAATATTGATGCAAAAGTTGATCCATTATTGCACACTAAGGTGAATGGCATCCCAAATCTAGTAACAATATGTTCCTCCAAGAAGTCTATTACCACCTTAACAATACAATTTCTAAAAGGTTTGGCTTCAGTCCATCATGTACAATAATATATGGCTATGAGAATAAAAGTGTTTCCATTTGACAATGGTGGATTAACTGGACCAATGAAGTCCAGCCCCCACTTTACGAAGGGGCACACCTCGTATACTGTTGTAACAGCATTGCTAGGTGTCTTTCTATATTAGCACTAGTTTGACAAATATGACAAGAATGTACATGCTTAAAAGTATCTTTGAATATCATGGGCCAAAAATAACTTGATCTTAAAATTAGATGAGTGGTTGCTTCTGCCAAACCATGCCCTATACCATACTTATCATGAAACTATTCCAGAACTTCCTTTGCTTCCTCATGTCCTAAGCACTTCAGGTAGATTCCTTCATAGTTCCTTTGTACAACTTTCTATCATGCAGCATATAAGACTCGCACTTCATTTTAAGTCCTCTACATTGTGAACTATTCATCTAGCTGGGCACTAATTTTGTAGAAGATAGTAAACAATATCCTAGTACCAGACATCTATCACTATACCTTCTCTAATATTGACTTGAGATACAACCATCTTTTGATATTTTGTATGCATTTCACCATCAAATCTGAATCTCTTTTCATCCCCAATCTAGTTATCAACTATCATTCTTGATAATCCTTGACCTCTAACTAACCTCATGGGTTGGATCTCTAAATCAAATTATTGAAGTATCGCCATCCATTTCCCTAGTCTCTCACCTAGTTCATTTTGCATCAATAATGTCTTCACCGCTAGATCAGAAACAATAGCATACACCTTGCTTCTTAGTATGTAATGGTGGAACTTCTTTACTACTTTAACCAAAGCAAAATATTTTTTTATTGAGGTTGGAATAATTCAACCCAGCATTTCTTAGAGGACAACTCATAAAAGCAATAGGTCTTTCATCTTCCTTTTCTTTCTTCTGGGTTAGGATCCCAGTGCACGAATGTTCTAAAGTGAAAGAATATATCTTAAAGGGAAGCTCATAATTAGGACTTACTAGTACTGGAGCTATAGAAATGGCTACTTTGATATCCTCAAATGATTTTTTTACCTTTGGAACCCTTTTTTTTTAGCCCCCTTTTTGAGAAAATCATTAACGAGATGCACTATCTCTGCAAATTTGCTTATGAAATTTTGCAAAAAAAAATATCTTTCCAATGAAAGACTTGAGTTCCTTCTGATTGTGGGGAGGTTATAAATTCAAAATGGCTTCAATTCTATTAGGATCAATGAAGACTCCAGATTCACAAATAATATGACCTAGGAGCTTTCCTTTAGTAACCCCAAACGAAGAATTCTTGGGATTGAGAGATATATTGTATCTATGGCATCTATTAAATACCTATCTTAAATCAGCTATATGAGTACCTTGATCCTTTGAAAATATAGTTAATGCATCCATGTAGATAACTATACACTTATTTATCAATTTGTTAAAAGCTTCATCCATGGCTCACTGGAATGTAGCCCTTGCATTAATCAGTCCAAATGGCACTCTTGTGTAGGCAAAGGTTCCCCAATGGGTCATAAAGGCTATCTTTAGCCTATCTTCTTCTTCTACCATTACCTGATTATATCTTGAATATCCATTCAAGAAAGACATCATCTTTGAACCATTCACAATTTACAAGACCTCATCTAGTGAGGGTAATGGGTAGTTGTCCTTTTGAGATGCCAGGTTCAAGTTACAAAAATCTATGCAAAGTTGAATCTCCTCAGTCTTATTTTGTATAGGAACTAAATTAGCCACCCATGTAGAGTGGTTGATAGGGAAAATAATGTCAGCATCCAATAACTTCTTGACTTCCTTCATTAACAGAGGTTTGAGGATAGAATTGATAGGTCTCTACCTTTGTCACAAAGGTTTGGCTTCAGGTTTGAGTGGAATATCATGCATAATAATTTGAGAATCATATATCTTTAGTTCTTCATAGCTCCAAGAAATGAAATCCTTGTACTCTATAAGCAATTTGAGTATGTCTTCCCTTTCTTGTGGATTGCATGCTTTCCTAATCCTTAGCATTCTAGGATCATCATCCATACCTAAATTGTGTGAATCACATTCCTCAATCCCTTTCTCTTCAGCGGTCCTTTCATTAAATGTTGATTTTTCATAATAAAAAATGTGCTCCAACTCAATCATCCCCTTAGGAATAGTATTAATTTTCAAATTCAGGATTCCATCTTCATCATGAAGCTCATTTTCCTCAAGTTTGTCATCTAAAGTGTCATCAATTTCTTGCCCCTTAAAGTGGCCACTACACATAATAAATTTGAGTATATGTTGATCATCCTAAAAGACTTGAAAGTTTTATATATTGTCTAGAATAGATGGAGCAACAACCATCTCAACTAAAAATTGTTTCGATTTTATTCTTTTGACTAGTTGTAATGAACTTGTTGAAATAGAGAGAGCATCTGCTACCATGTTTTTCCTTCTTGGAATAGACTTTACATTCAAAGCCTCAAAATTATCAAGTAAATCCCATACCCTTTTCCTATAAGAAAGCAACCTCTTATCATTACAAGAATATAATGATTTCACTTGTCGAATACCTAAGTAAGAATCTCCTTCGACTACAAGAGTTGTAACTACTTTCTCGAGTGCAAAAAGAAGTCCTCGAATCAATTCTTTGTATTCTAAAACATTATTAGTATATCTAAACTTCAATCGATATGTTGCATAGAAAGACTTACCTTTTGGATTGATCAACTCAATACCTGCACCGACTCCTGATTTGCATTTGGAACCGTTGAAGCGAATTGTCTGAATTGGATTTTCCTTGAGTTTTCTAACCTTGTGCTTATTTTTTCCCAGCTTTTCCCTTGCCTGAGCTTGGAAGGATTGTCTCTTGGGTACCCATTGTGGTCTTTCACAGGGTGAGCTTACTGATTTTCCATTGCCATTCCTCAAAACTAAGAGTCTATGTTTTTCTTGTTTGTCCTAAATTTTGCCTATCAACTCTTTGATTTCATCCAATTTAGGTTTAGGATGAATGACTACTGAAGTCCATCCTTGGTCTTTTATGTACCATCTTCTTCTTTGAACTTTGATCATTCCAGGTGGAGGAGAAGACAAACCTCCACCATCTGAAGAAGTATCTCTATATGATGCATTTAGATCCTCAATTTCCTTGTCAATCTCTTCAATAGAGTCAGACATGTTTGTAGAAATTTGGTTTTCTATGGTTTCATCTTTCGGATCATTGCCTTTCTTTACTCCCATCATTTGTGTTAATACTTTAGCAACTGCTTCTTGACATGATGAACATTTGAACTCTAAATGGCTAACTTTGTGCAATTGACAAAATCCTGGAAGGAGGAGGATATCGGGGTCAACTTCTCCTCCTAGACACTATAAATTTTCCATCATGTGGTCTATGAATTGTGTTACGACCTCATCTTTTGGGGTTGAAATCACGGATTCTATATCTTGATCATCTAATGTTTTGATCAAAGTTGTATCAAAAACCAGTACTTCGTAAGAGCCCAAATCTATTTGTAAGAAGGCTACCTCATTTGGAGCATTGTATTCTGTAATCATCTTTTTTAACTTTGGCTCTGCATCTATTTTGATTTGATTATTCAAACCTTTCCGTGGTAACCAAAGCTGAGTAAAATCCATGGAAAACCATCCCCTTAGAGATTTCATCCATTCTCTACTTAGAAGTAATATGTTTCTGGGATATCAACTACAATTACCTAAAAATGGTCATCTAGACTATTAGCCCCCTTCTCACCATTTTGGCTAATTTAATTAATCATTTACCTAGACCAAATTGCTAATAATCAATTGATTTGATTATAACCTATAGTTTGACTATGTCATCCTAAGTTCATTATTTAATTAAAAGAACATGTTCCCTTTTAATTAAATAAAAGACCCCATTCTTCTAACCCACATAAAGTTCTTTTTCTATTTTGCAATTAAAGGAAATGGATTGTGAGACTTTTGTCTTATATGACAAGTCAACTAATTTTCTATTGGTTGACTTGTGTGTGCACATGGATCCCTCCCATTTTTTAATTCAACCATTGATCATCCACCATCTCAATCTTGATCTCTACCATTTGTAGGGCTTTAAAAGGGAGAGAGCTCTCCCCCTCAAAGGATCCACACTCTTGAGTATTGTTATGCTGCAGGATTTCCATTTGAATGCTTGAGAGTTTTTGTGGAGAATACCATTTTCTTGTCTACATTCCTTGCATCCATAGCATTTTGTTACATGGCATCCTAGTTTAGTTTTCATATAGTGTAGTTCTTTTTGCAAGTAGCTTAGATCACATAGTCTAATTAGTATGGATGTAACACTTTCATTTGTTTAGCTTAGTCGCATTGTGCATCTCATTTTAGCACAGTTGCATTCTTGCATTGCATGCATCAAGAGTTCTTTGACACTAGCATTCTTGCTCTTGCTCAAAGAATCTCCCATTTCATCGTTTACTAGAAAGGGCTACATTCATAAGGCTCAGTTGAGAGCCACTTTATGTTCATTTGTATGTTTTTGCACTCCATGACTAGGGAGCTCTAAGCTAGCATTCAAGCTTTCCAATCTATGAAAAACCTTGGATAGAAGGGTTTAGGGAAGTGAACTTTTCTTAGTGTACATTTTTAGTGCCCACTGTGGGGCAGAACAATGGGTTTTGTCCTCTTTTTTGTTGTTTTCATTTACTGTCCTACATTTTCTTTTTTTTAATAGTCGCTGTTTTGGGCAACATTTTTCCAATTTCATATGATAGTTCACATTACTATTGTGTGATTTTTTTGGAAATAGTGTTGCATAGCCATACTAGATTGTATCACCTTTGTATACATTTTTTTGTCATCTAGCTGAAGCAAATATATTAGAAAGAGAAGTTCTTTCACACGGGTATACAAAGAAGTATCGTACGATAGTCTTCTAGTGAAAACTATCGCCTGATAGAGATTTCTTGACATTTGGGGTGTTTTGGTCAGTTTTCAATTGTTGTTAGTTGGTTGCTAGTGTTTACAGGTCTTTAAACTATTTTACAAAGGTCCATTTATAGGTTTTCTTTTGTTTTTAGAACTAACCCGTGGTGTTAATGGTTGTGGTTGCAGGTTGCCATTTTGAAAAAACTTGAAACATTGCTTAAAAGAATGCATGTCAAAGCTCCAAATGCAAAAGGGTTACTAACAGTTGTTTGCAGGGCTATCCGATGCATAAAAACCAAACATTTGCTTGTTCTTTTATTTCATGTGCAACATCTACTAGTTGTTCTTTTCTAGGAACATTAAACTTGTGATTGAGGTTCTTTGGTGATAAGAGAGTATGCTCTTCACCCTTGCGGTGAATCAAAAATCTTGACCCACTTTTGGATTTCAAAAGCAAGAGGGTAATTTAATCTTCTTGGTGTGTTTGGGGGAAGTAATCAAGGTAGGAAAGTATGCTCTTCACCCTTGAGGTGAATCAGAAATCTTGACCCTTGAGAGTGGATCCATTTTATGGTAGTTAGGATCCTTTAGAGGGCCTTCTCTCGGACAACCTAAGAGGAACGACCCAAGTGGGGACAAGAAAATTACCCAGTTCTTCCAACCCACTATAAACTCAGGGCTATCAAGGACAAAAAACCTTGATAGACATAGTGTTTGTCTCCACTTAGTGTGATCGCTTATGGGATTCTGATCATAAGCAGATCACTAGGAAAGAATGCTTAAGGTGCTCTTATGACCACGAGGTTTGTTACCCATCACAAGGTGGGGTGTCCCTTAATTGGGTGCAAGAGGAACACTATGAAAGGAAGCCCTATCTAGACACCCTAGGTTAGTATCCACCTTATTTTGCCGCTCAACTTCTTGGTGCAAGGATCGATCCTAGTGGACTACCCAAATCACCCCAAAATTTACACTCACCATATGTGTTCCATTGGTTGTGCTTATGGAACTTCCATTGCAAAGCCAATATCTCTTGTCGGTAACCACTTGGTGTGAGATGAAGGAGCATCAAGCGTGGGCCAAGTTGTTGAGTAATGAACCATGACCTTAAGGTAGATTGCCTGGCTACTATTTTTGAATGTGTTGACTAGTCTTAATGTTCTTACACATCAAACAATCATGGTAATATTAGTAGAAAGGTTGTTGTCATATCACTAGTGCATGTTGGAGAGGTTGTTTTTACCCTTGTTCAATTGTTTGAAGACATGTTAAAACACTTACTATTTGCAAACCTTGCTAATAACTGACACGAACTAGAAACATGCACTATCTGATTCAAAAAATTACCAGATTGTCAGGATTGAAACATAAAATTTGGAGTCAAAACTGGTCTTTTTGTACACACAAACTGACACTTTATTGCTTGGTCTTTGAAGAAATATCGCGTGACTATAATTCTCCAAAATTGTATTGCCCACCTGTTATGAGTTATATCACACTGGTATACTGAGTTCTATCACATTGCTTTGTGTGAATTGTTGTCTACAAGAAAAGTATCACCCTCCTATTCTAAAGTGTATTGCACAAAATTTTATGTTGTCCTACTATCTCCTAGTAATTGAGAAAGTATCACCTGGAACTATTTCTTGCCAACACAGCATTTGCATTCTATTTTTTCTGGTCTAGGGTGTGTTATTTCCATCTCCTAGGTCCTGGTTGCACATCTATATGTTAGGAAGTTTTCCTAGGTTGAAAAGATGGGTTTAGGTCATTAGATGTAAGTCTTGAAACATCATTGATAAATCACTTGTCAAAATCTAGTTACCATTCTTTTTAGCTACTTGCTATTGAGCTTCTTGCTCGCTTGCTTGGCTCAAGTCACCAATGCTATAAATTCTTGAGCATTATTTGACAAGCCATCTATCACACTTTGACAAGTGACTAATTTTGATTGTAAAAGCTTCAAATATGACTTACTTCTCTCATCTTGTTAAACAAAGACAAGTCCTTACATGACGGTTACAACTAGATTTCAAGTTGGGAGTGGTAGCCATACCCTTATTGTTTTCAAATAATTAGAAACCCCACCTAGACATCCTCATGGACAGCCTTGTGTGGAAGACCTTGAGCCTATTAAAATGCAAATAGTTAATGTTAGGCATAACCAACTTTACAATTTTGAAAACCCATTTGGCACATCTTGTGAGACAACTAAGGGTGAGAATAGTTTGGTCACCATGGTGCACCCCAATGAAGTCCAACGTCATTTAGAGGAATAAGCATGTGAAAATCAAAGGATCTTTGAAGCCATGTATGCTAGGGAGAAAGAACATCAACAAGCTGAAAACAATAACTATACTCACTATGAAGGGAACAAGGGGACTTGCTCTCAAAATCCTTTTGATGGTCATGATGGCAACAACACACCTCCAAAAAATCCTAGAGTCATCATGGGCGCATACCCTTCTCATCATGAAAGTGATGAAGAAGTAAGTAGTGAAGATGTTATAAAATTCCAACAAGATGGCTTTGCTCAAAAACTAATGCTTAAAGCTTTAGAGGATGGAAACTTCCTCAAGATTTTGATATAGAGCATATAATTCCAAAACGAGAACCCACTAAAGCTGAAATATTAAGGGAAGAAATACAAGAACTGAGGAAACAATTTACACAACTGCAAGCTTCAATAGAACGACCTAAAACTTCATTTGTTGAATCAATATGTGCACTTCCATTTGATAGGAGTCTATATATGCTACCATTTCCTAAGGATATAGAGGTTCCTAAATATGACAAATACGATGGAAATGGTGATCCTCATGATCACGTGAGGCATTTTTATTCTCTTAGCATGTATTTTATGCATGAAGACACCTTTTTTATGAGGTTATTCCCTAGGAGTCTAAGAGGGCAAGCTATGGAATGGCTCACCAAATTGAGTCCTCCTATGAAAAAATTTGATGAGCTTGTGCAACATTTTATCTAGCAATACTCCTATAATATTCAACATCCTGTAATAGTGTTGGACATATGCAATATCAAACAAAAACTGGGAGAACCTTTTGCACCATATCTTTAATGATGGAGCTTATTGTATCTCGATATTCTCAGCAAGTTTTTGAGGCTAAAAAAATTGATATTTTTGTCAATGCGCTCGTAGTAGAATTATAATTTGATCTAAGGAAACAACTATTCACATCTCAATGCCATGGTTGAGAGTACATATCATATTGAAGATGTTGCTATCAAAAGGGGTGATATTGTCATAAACAAAGACAAGAACAACAATGGAAATGGTAAAGACAAAGGTAAACCTTCGAATAGAAACAAGTATGTTATCAATGATGGAGTGATGGATACTCCTAAGACCAAGGAACCTATGTTTAATCTTTCCACTACCATCTATGCCACAAAGCACCAAGAAAATGTGAAACCGCAAACACTTGACAAAAGCTCTAAGTTCACCAAGAAATGTTGTGTTTACGCTCCAATTGTTGAGCCCTATGAAGTGGTCTTAAAAATGCTAATTGCAAACAACTTGATTACTTTTCCAAATGATTCCTGACCGTACAACCCACCCATTAAACCCCCGTGGTGGAGAGAGGAACATATCTACAATTATAATCGAAGCAAGGGTCACAACATTGAAAACTATTTCAAGCTCGAAGATGTAATTCAAGATCTTATTAAGGAAGGAAAAGTTGTCACAGATGGTCTCACCAAAAATACTGATCACAAAGCTTTTAAGAAACCCTTACCAAAATATGAGAAGGGTGAAACCTTTAAAACTGCTAAAAATAAACATGATGCCAAGATCAGCTATGCTTATGCTGACACCAACAATGTTATAGGTATGCTTGAGCCCATTGAGTATTTATGCATGGCAAGTTATAATGATGACAACCGACATGTAGATAAATGACCTAAAGTTGTCTTAAAAATGTGTGATGTTCCCCAATACCATAATGACTCTAGACCTAAGGTGGTGCTCTAGGTGACCGATTATTTTTCATCACAAAGTGAACCACTTAATGTTGTTACTAGGGGGCAATCTAAAGTTGCTTGGGATTCTAAGAATGCTTCATCTTCTAAACAACCAACCACTTCTATAATCTCTAACTATGACCTTGTTAGTCAATTACAACATACCCCAGTTCAAATTTCCATTTTTGAGTTATTAGAGTTATCTCCTTTACACAAGGATATCCTTGAAAAATCTTTATGCTCTACCAATGTTCCCACAGATATCGATGTGGAATGATTCCAAGCTATAGTGAATCATATCTCTTCACCTCATCACCTCACCTTCTCTAAAGAAGATGATCAAGCTCCAGTCATCCCCACAACCTTGCTTTCCATGTCAAAGTCCAAATCTTTTGTACTCACATTCATCGAGTCTTGATAGACAATGGTGTAGGGTTAAATATTATTTCCTTTAATGTGATCCAATAGTTGAGAATGTCAGAATTTTCTATTGATCCTAGGCAAAAGATCACCATAAAAGCTCATGATGAGGTTGAAAGACCTTCCAAGGGTCTAATTGTGCTACCAACTAGAGTTGGTCTAGTGGAAAAGGATGTTGTTTTCCAAGTCCTACATATACCCCTTACATATAATTTGTTGTTGGGATGACCATGGATTCATGACATGCAAGTGGTGCCTTCTACGTACTATCAGTGAATCAAGTTTCCTTTTAATGGTGCTAAAGTAGTTATCCCCAATGACAACTCAGTGGCCATCAACACATTGTCTACTGCTGAAACACTAGTTCTACACAATTGATCTTCTCATAAGCCAACATCGTCTCTTATAGATTTTGAATAGAAAATGAAAATGATGAGTCTTGGTATGGGTGAATACACTTTAGACTCTGTTGCTGCTCTACCTACTTCCCCTCAATCTTATGGGAAGTCGTCTACCAAAAAGAAACCTTCTGCATCTGCCATGACTCTTTTTGGTAGTTTTGTCCAGTCCTCAATTCTCCCAGAAGCAAAAAAGAAGAATAAGCTATTAAAGATTGGATATATAGGGGAGAGGAAGATGAAGAGGATATTATAGTTGCCACTCCCATTTCTCCCAAATGATATGGAAAAGGATATAAGATGCTTCCAAACATGGGCTATCAAGGTCATGGGTCTTTAACTACTAACAAAAAAGCTCTAGTTGAACCTTTAAGTCATACTCAAGGTCATGATGCTTGAGACACTGTTGGTCTAGGATTTGGGCTAGAAGATAATATGCTAGTGTCTACTCAATTGTGCCCATATCTAGTGAATTAGAGGACAAGGATTCTACCTTTGTTGCTACCACTTCGCAAGATGAAGACTTTATACCTATAACCTCTCTTCTTTGGGGAGAAGAAACATTCACTACGAATAATAATAATGAGGCTTCCACCTCCATATAACTAAAACAAGATGAATCTAACCCTAAAGATTTAAATAGAGGATGGATTAGACAAAACATTGCATGTCTAATTGCTCGTGATTAGAGTATAGACTCTCAAGAGTATGAATGGGAAAGTTTATCATACACCTCTTGTGAACTTGAGGTTGATGTCATTCACACTTATGTAGTTCAATCAAATGTAATAGATGAGTCTAGTGTAAGGTTTGATGAGTTTGGCTCACAAAATGCTTTAGTGGGTCACGCTAGTCCCTCTAGGACTATTCTCAATCTGGATATCTTTGCAACATTCACTATAGGCTCAACTTCACATATCACCAGAGATGACTCTTTTTGCAACAATAACCTTGAAGCTTCTACCTCACTCTCATTGATTCATCCTAATCTCATAGATTGGCCCATTCAATATCAAACACTAGAAATACAATCTTTTTGAAATGACTATGAGATCGCCTGTTACCTAAATGCCATTGAACCTGTCACTTCTTCTACCAGTGAACCCGTGATTCACATGATAGAATTAAATATCAAGTACCTTAGTCACAAAATCAAAAGAAAAAACAAATGGTCAGATTGAAAAAACCACATTGTGGTGGTATTTGAACCTAAAAATAGTAAAAATAAAGACGTATCTAACGGTGAAAACCTCTTTGAGGCACCTGCAGATGAGGTACTTGGTAGTTTGCCAAACTATTTTCAAGATAGATCATCGATTCTTATTGAGCCTATCCAGCCAATCAACTTGGGGACATAGGAATCTCCTAAAATTATTCATGTAGCTCAATCATTGTTAGCTAAAGAAAAGGAGCAATTTGCCCAATTTTTTCAAGATAAAAAGATCAATTTTGCATGGACATGCTCAAACATGCCTAGGCTTGACACAGATCTTATCATGCATCATTTGTCTATTTCTCCTGATATCAAGCTTGTTAAATAAAAATTGAGGAAGATACATCCACATGTAGCTTTATTGGTGAAAGCAGAGTTGGAAAAACTTTTGAGTGCAAATTTTATTAGAGCAATTGACTCTGTGGAATGGATCTCCAACATTGTACCTATATCCATATATGATAAAATCATCTGAGTTTGTACTGATTTTAGAGATCTTAAAAAAGCATGCCCCAAGGATGATTTCTCGCTACCAAACATTGATATGATAGTGGACATGACTGTGGGGTATGAAATGTACTCCCTTATAGATGGGTTTTTTGGGTATAATCAAATTAAGATAGCTCCAGTTGATCAAGAGAAGACAACCTTCACATGTGCATGGGGTACTTTTTGTTTGAACATCATGCCTTTTGGGCTTAAGAATGTTGATGCTACCTACCAAAGAGCAATGACCACCATATTCCATGATATGATGCATAAAAATATGGAAGACTATGTTGATGACACATTGGAAAAATCTAGGACAAGAGATACATACCTTCAAGACCTTAGTTTGATATTGGACTATATGGAACATTCCAACTTAGGCTAAATCCAAAAAAGGGTGCCTTTGGTGTCACTTTGGGAAAATTGCTAGGCTACATTTTCTCAACAAAAGGTATTGAGGTTAATCCTAAAAAAGTCCAGGCTATCATGGATATGCCTCCTCCAAAAAATATCAATCAACTTAGAAGTCTACAAGGACATCTACAATCCATAAGAAGGTTTATTTCTCAATTGGTTGATAAAGCTCAACCTTTAGACAAGAATTTGCATAAAGGTTCTACTCATATCTAGAATGATGAATGTCAACAAAGCCTAGATCAAAACAAAGGTGATGGGGACACAACACAAGAACAGAATGGACACAACAGAAAAGGGAAATTATATTAATTGAGAAAATAAGCTAGTACAAATAGTACAGAGAAAATAAACTTCAAAACATGCCCTAAGGGCTTACAATAGCATAAATCTGGAGAATATTTCTCCTTTTAGCACCTCCTCTCAAACTCCACTCCGAACTCCCTTTTACAATGCTAGAAATCTCCTTAAATAGACCCCGGAGGGTTAAGGACTAGGAGTACATTCTAGAAAGTGCTAGTAGGCATCCACTGATAAAATAGAAGGTTCCAGAAGCTGTGTTAGAAGTCGGTGCAAATCTAGAAGAATCCAGAAACGGTAGCCAAACTTTCGGGAGGCATAACTTTTGAACCGTAGCTCCGATTGACGAATCGTTTACATTTTTGGAAAGCTCTTGAAGCGCTCTATAGCCTTATGGAAAAGCTTCGCTCATCCCCCATTTTTTGACCCTTTTTGAGGTCATTTAATGCCCAAAACCTAACTTTGAAGCATTCTTAGGAGGTCTCCAAAATTTGAAAAACTGCAATAACTTTCAAACCGTGGGGCCTTTTGACCTGATTCTTTTTTTGGAATGCTCTAAATCACAATTACATTCATCTGGCCAATTCACACCTTCTAGGTCACCAAAATGATGGCCAAATTGCATGCTCCTATTTTTTCAGGATTTTTAAACACACTGATAGTTGAACTGTGAGAGTTGGAACCTTTATTTGACCCAAATGGGTATCCAAAAATGTAAAGACATGAAATAGAAACTAAGTCTAAGTACATTTTTTGGGTGACACAGGATTGCCCTTATACCTCTGGATGCTCCTGCATCAGACACCCAGGGTAGATTGAAAAGTGACCTTGTCACTTTATGGATGGTAGAGGAAATCCCAAATGGGAAACCTCAGCTACTGAAATCCAAGTTGAGTCCTCGATTGGTCGTCCTTTCCATTTGACCAAAAACTCTTCATACTGCCTGTTTCTGGTACTCCTACCCACATGATGATCTAGAATGTCTTCTATCTCCTCCTTCTTAGAAGCAGGAATTGGACATGGCTCTAACACCAGCTCCTCATCTGCACCATCATCATGATACTCTGTTAAATCTGCAATGTTGAAAATGGGAGAAATCTAAATACCATCTGGCAGCTCCACTTCATATGCATTTCCTGAGTCATGTTTTTTCAAAATTTTGCAGGGGCCAAATTTCTTCATTTTCAGCTTGTTGTAAGTACCGGCTGGAAATCTTTCTTTTCGTAAGTGCACCATGACTAAATCCCCTACTTGGAATTCCTTATGTCTTCTCCTTTGATCAGCCCTAGCTTTATACTCTTGATTCATCTTGGTAATGTGTGCTTGAACCTCCTCATGTAGACGCTTGATATGTTCAGCAAATTCCTCAGCTTCAGCACTTGTCCTCTCCCCTTGTTCTATCTTCCTTAGCTCTGGTGCAGTCCTTGGGCTACTCCCATATACAATTTGGAATGGTGATTTTCCAGTACTCCTATTTATAGAGTTATTATAAACAAACTCCGCCTGTGCTAGAATCAAATCCCATCCCTTGGGCTTATCCCCAACTAAACATCTCAGCAAATTGCCCAAACTTCTATTTACCACTTCTGTTTGACCATCAGTCTATGGGTGATGTGTGGAACTGAATTTTAGGTCTGTTCTCAACTTCTTCCACAATGTCCTCCAGAAATACCCCACAAATTTAGTATCTCTGTCAGAAACTATACTCCTTGGAAGACCATGTAGTCTTACCACCTCTTTGAAAAACAAGTCTGCAATATGGATAGCATCATGAGTTTTGTGGCATGGAATAAAATGTGCCATTTTGGAGAACCTATCAACCACCACGAATACTGAGTCATTACCCCTTTGTGTCCTTGGCAATCCAAGAACAAAATCCATACTTATGTCCTCCCATGGCCTTGATGGAATAGGCAATGGCTGATATAGGCTAGTATTGTGACTAAACCCCTTGGCAACTTGACAAACCTGGCAACTCTGTACAAACTTCTTCACATCCTATGTAATTTGAGGCCAAAAATAATGTTCTCTAAGAATGGAAATGGTCTTATCTCGACCAAAATGTCCTGCCATCCCTCCACTGTGTTTCTCCTTAATCAGATTTTCCCTCATGGAACTCCTTGGAATGCACAATTGACTACCTTTGAACAACATGCCATCCTGAATCAAATAATCTAACCACTTTGTTCTATCTACAGCAACAGGCTCTTTACAAGCTTTCCATGCTTCAGCAAAATTAGGATCCTTGGGGTACAAATTCTTGAGTTCATCAAACCCAACTACTTCAACCTGCATTACTGTAAGCAGTGATTGTCTCCTACTTAGTGCATTTGCAACCCTGTTAGATTTTCCACTTCTATGCTTCAACACAAATGTATAACTCTGCAAGAATTCTACCCACTTCATATGCCTCTGATTCAATTTACCTTGGCTATTTAGGTACTGTAATGCCTGATGATCAGTATACAAAACAAATTCCTTTGGCAATAAATAATGCCTCCATTTCTTTAAGGCCTGAACTATTGCATAGAATTCTTGATCATAAACAGAATACTTCTTCTTTGCATCATTCAATTTTTCACTAAAATATGCAATAGGCTTACCTTCTTGGCTTAATACAGCCCCAATAGCACTACCACTAGCATCACAATCCACTTGGAACACTTTTTTAAAATCAGGAAGTGCCAACTCAGGCTATTTGGTCACCTTTTTCTTCAGCAATTCAAAACTTCTCGCAACTATTGCAGTCCATTTGAACTCTTTTCTATCCCCTCTTATTGTATCAGTTAGGGGTGCACATATGCCACTAAAATTCTTAATAAACTTCCTATAAAAACTAACTAGACCATGAAATGATCTTACCTCAGTAGCAGTCCTTGGAGTAGGCCATTCCAAGATGGCTTTTACCTTCTCTGGATCCATTTTGAGACCTTCAGGTGATATAACAAATCCCAAATAGACTAACTCCCTTTTTGCAAAGACACACTTCTTTAGATTAATTAACAGTTTCTCTTCCCTTAGCCTTTCAAGGACACTATGAATATGCAGTAAATGTTCTTCCAAAGTCTTGCTGAAAATTAAAATATCATCCAAATAGACAATAACAAATTTTCCCAAGAACTTCTTAAGTACCTCATTCATGAGCCGCATGAAGGTGCTTGGGGCGTTCGTCAGTCCAAAGGGCATGACTAACCACTCATAAAGACCCTCCTTGGTCTTGAAGGCTATTTTCCACTCATCTCCTTCTCGAATCCATATCTGGTGATAACCACTCTTCATATCTATCTTTGTGAAGTATTGAGCTCCACTCAAGCAGTCCATAATATCATCCATCCTTGGCAAAGGAAACCAGTACTTGATGGTGATCCTATTTATAGCTCAAGAATCTGTACACATCCTCCACTCTCCATCCTTCTTTGGTGCAAGTACTGCAGGTACTGCACATGGACTCAGGCTCTCTCGAATCAAGCCCTTCCTCAACAGCTCTTGAACTTGTCTATTTAGCTCCTATGTTTCAGTAGGAGTCATCCTGTGAGCAGCCTTGTTAGGCAAACTAGCTCCTGGAATCAGATCTATCTGATGACTGATTTACCTTACTGGTGGCAATCAATCTGGAACATTATCAGAGATAATATCTCCAAATTCTCCTAGTAAATCTGAAACTTCAAATGGTATTTCACTACTACCTGTAGACACCTAAATTTGATTACACTGCTTTGGTAATCTAATTTAGCCATCTCTAAAGGCATCATTAATTAAATTCTTATTTAATTAATCCTTTGCCATCCCTAGTTGATCAATTTAATTAATCATCTATAGTCCTAATTGATAAATCAAATAATCTATTATTTATCAATTAAATCCTATTCTTCTATCTAATTCCAAAAATCCCCATTTATTAAAATAAATCTAT
The DNA here is from genome assembly GCA_028749045.1 of Cupressus sempervirens. Classification (NCBI taxonomy): domain Eukaryota; kingdom Viridiplantae; phylum Streptophyta; class Pinopsida; order Cupressales; family Cupressaceae; genus Cupressus; species Cupressus sempervirens. Next base: position 892,461,443 of record CM053789.1, read on the forward strand.
TTGATAAATGAAATCCTCAAATTCAAAAACCCCTAATCTATCCCTAATCCTCCATTTAGCCTAATCCACCCCATCCACCCATACTAACCAAGCTTAGCCACTAACTCACCCACCCTCATTAATGCCATCCACTTGTACATCTCTAACATCTCTAATCTAATCCTAAACCCAAGCCTAATCGACCCCCTAATGTTGTCACATTCCTTAAACAAGTTTAAGACTTTCCTAATCCAAACCAAAGTCTCCCCTCAAAAAGCCCAACCACTAAGCCATGAGTGCTCTTACAAAACATAAAAGACTCTTACAAGCCCACTCATGACTCTTACACCCATCTTCCACACTCTTCCCTCTTCCACACTCATTCCTCTTACATCCCTCTTACATACTCAACCCCACTCATCATGCCTTTAACTAACCCTTTACCCTACCCTCTCACACTCATCCTCCTTGTGACAAGTGTCACCTTCCCATTGGTGCTAAACAAGCACAATCCATGTGCTCTCCTTTGAGTGCATCCTAGCCCTCCTTAAGCCTTCATCCATCCTTGCATCTAAGCCCTCCATCCCTCTACCCCTTAGCCTATAAATTGAATCCCATCCCAAGCCATTTCATCAACAATCTTGGAGCTAAAGTTACCATGTTATTTTGAGAACCAAAGCCATACCCATACCCTTATAATGCCAAATTGAGAGCTCACAAAGCTACTAATTTGCTATTATCCATCTCCACCATTGAAGAAACTTTGAGCATTTGAGCATACATCCACATCAAAGGACACATCTACAAAATCAAGGAAGCATGGAGTGTTTCCTTTTTTGGGTTTGCATTCCTTAATTGTTTCTTTTGTCTAATCTCATATGTGAATATAGTTTTAGTTTGTGAATGTTTGCTTTAATGCTAATGTTCTTTGCACACTAAGATTCTTGTTCTACACTACCTTCTTTATCTTTCCTAGGAATCAAAGCATAGCACATATGCTGATGTTTCATGCCATCTAAAAACTTCCTTCCATCAACAAGACAAATCCTAGCACTGCTACATACCTTTTCACCTTCCTTTTTCATGGGCTTCAATTTGTGGCGAACTCCATCCTTTGTCAGAGAGTATGTGTTTGCATGTCCATCATGTATTGCATGTCTATCAAACTACCATGGTCTACCCAACAATAGATGGCAAACATCCATCGAAATAACATCACAGAGAACTTCATCATGGTAACTCCCAATTTTGAATGTTACTAAATATTGTTCACTTACCAGGACCTTATGATAATCTTTTACCCAAGAAATTCGATAGGGCTGGGGATGTTTCTCCCTCTTGAGCTTCAGCTTAGAGACCATCTCTTTTGATACCAAGTTATCAGTGCTACCACCATCAATGATCACATCACAACATTTATCCTCACACTTGCATCTGGTATGGAACAAACTCCTCCGTTGTCCTGGTTCATTCTCACCACTCAGTAGGACTCTTTCATTTACCAAGGTCTCTCCTCTTTCTGCATCCTCTGACTGTGATGATTGTGCATCCTCATCCACATGAGCAACCCTAGCTTGGCCCTCAGCTCTCCTATCTGTCCTTCCTTGTCATTGAGGGCATTCAAAGGCACAATGACTTTCTTCATTCCAATGGAAACAGGTTCCACGAAAGCCTCCTCTTCCTTGTCCATGTCCTCTACCTCTTCCTCTTTGATTTCCAAAGTCTTGATCATGGGAGCGGTTGAAACCCTCATTCCTCTGGTTTCTGCTAGTACCCACATCTTCATTTTTCTTTTGGGTTTCATTGCAGCCTCCAGATGATCTATCGCTTCCCCTTCCTCCTTGACCGTGCCCTCTTTTTCTTCCTTCAAACCTTTTACTCAGCTTCTCTTCAACTCGTAGGGCAAACTGGTATGCTTCTTCAACGCTGGTCATTCTTACCAGACTTAATTCCTCCTGGATGCTAGGTCGCAACCCACTGATATAACGAGCAACCTTCTCCTTATTTGCTTCTGCATGCCTCGCTCTAATCAAGAGTTAATAAAACTCCTCTGTATATTCTTGGACTGATCTTCCTGCTTGCTTTAACCCATGCATCTTCTTAAACAGATCAAGCTCGTAGTCCACAGGAATGAACTGCTTCTTCAATTTGTCCACCATGCGATCCCATCTTGTGATCTTCTCCTTTCCTCTTCTGTTTCTTTCCAATTGAACCTCTTGCCACCAGATTTTGGCATGGCCTTTGCAAACTTAACCCTATTTGGGTCCCTGATATCCTCATACTCAAAGTATTCTTCCAGTTCATTGATCCAATCGATCAACTCATCTGGTTTCAGATTTCTTGAAAATACACCCACTTCAATTGTAGGTCTTTTCCCAAACTTAGTAATGGCCCTAAAAAGCCTTTCCTCTACAGGATTCAGAACTTCCCCGTCAAATTCCTCTTTTGGTCCCATTACTTCTTCTTCATTGTCATCCTCACTGTTGTCACCTGCGGCAACATTTGCTCCTCTACGAAGCACCTCTTGCAATGCCTGCACCTACCTTTGGAGGGCTCTAACCTCCTCAGGATTAATAGCTCTGGCCCTTCCACCACGCTCTCTTCATGGAGGCATCTTCTAACTCGAACCCACAACCACACAGTCCTAGTGCAAACTGCCTCACAGTCGGCGCTCTGTCTACACACTCAGGAAAACCCACTCTGGTACCACTTGATGGGGACACAACCCAAGAACAGAATGGACACAATAGAAAAGGGAAATTATATTAACTGAGAAAATAAGCTAGTACAAATAGTACAGAGAAAATAAACTTCATAACATGCCCTAAGGGCTTACAATAGCATAAATCTAGAGAATATTTCTCCTTTTAGCACCTCCTCTCAAACTCCACTCCGAACTCCCTTTTACAATGCCAAAAATCTCCTTAAATAGACCCCAGAGGGTTAAGGACTAGGATTACATTCTAGAAAGTGCTAGTAGGCATCCACCGACAAAATAGAAGGTTCCAGAAGCTACGTTAGAAGTTGGTGCAAATCTAGAAGAATCCAAAAATGGTAGCCGAACTTTCAGGAGGCATAACTTTTGAACCGTAGCTCCGATTGACGAACCGTTTACATTTTCAGAAAGCTCTCGAAGTGCTCTATAGCCTTATGGATAGCTTTGCTTATCCCCCATTTTTTGACCCTTTTTGAGGTCATTTAATGCCGCAAACCTGACTTTGAAGCATTCTTAGGAGGTCTCCAAAACTCGAAAAACTACAATAACTTTCAAACCGTGGGGCCTTTTGACCTGATTCTTTTTTCGGAATGCTCTAAATCACAATTACATTCATCTGGCCAATTCACACCTTCTAGGTCACCAAAATGATGGCCAAATTGCATGCTCCTATTTTTTTGGGAATTTCAAACACACTGATAGTTGAACTGTGAGAGTTGGAACCTTTATTTGACCCAAATGGGTATCCAAAAATGTAAAGACATGAAACAGAAACTAAGTCTAAGTACATTTTTTGGGTGACACAGGATTGCCCTTATACCTCTGGATGCTCCTGCATCAAAAGGGTACTTGGAAAAACCTCCAGTTTTGATGCCACCTATTCCAAGAAAACATTTTCTCTTGTATATCTCAGCTATAGCTTCTTCTCTAGGAGTGTTATTAGCCCAAAGTAATGAGATTGGTAAAGAAAGGGCTATATATTATATTAGTCAAACTTTGGTTTCTTATGAGATGAATTATACCAGCATCAAGAAGGCTTGTCTCGTAGTGGTCTTTGCTTCTCAAAAGCTTTGACATTACATGTTGTCACATACAGTCCACCTAGTTGCTAAAATTGATCCTTTGAAATATTTGTTGAGAAAAGTTGTGTTTACTAGTCATCTAGCTAAATGGATGATGATTCTTTCAGAATTTGATATTCAATATGTCAAACATAAAGCCATCAAAGGACAAGCTATCACTGATCAACTAGCTAATTTTCCTCTAGAGGATACAACACCCATACAAGCTAAATTTCCAAATGCCTCAATTATGTACATCACTGAGAGAACTTGGAAACTGTTCTTTGATGGTTCTCATACACATAATGGAGCTAGAGTAGGTATATTTTTTGTTTCCCCTCATGGATATACAATTCCAAAATCTTACAAACTCTTGTTCCCTTGTACAAACAACATGGTGGAATATGAGGCTTTAACAAATGGGATCAAGATGGCTCTTGAATGGAGAATAACTAAATTGCATATCTACAGAGATTCCCAACTTGTTATTAACCAAGTAAATAATGACTATCAAACGAAAGATGACAAGTTGATACCTTATAAAAAGTTGATAGATTCTCCAAGGAACTACTTCACTTTTGTGACATTTTAGCAAATTCCTAGAGTAGAAAACAAAGCTACTAATGCTATGGCCATGCTAGCATCTATTCTCCAACTACAAGAACATGAATCTCAATTTGAGTTACTGGTGGAAGAACTACATCATCCCACCTATGATTCCTTTATTAATCAAATGATCTACACTATTATAGGTCATGATTCCTCCTACTATGTTGTCATCTTCTCTTACATGTGTGATCAAATTGTTCCTGAGAACCTCACATGCAACTAAAATTGCCAATTCCTTTGCAACGCCTCACATTACATTTTGGTCTTTGGTGACTTGTATAGAAAAGGTCTAGACAAAACATTGCTTACGTGTTTAGAGCTTTAAGATTCTGAAAAGGCACTTGCCGAAGTCCATGATGGCATTTGTGGGGCACATTCTAATGGCCTTGCACTTGCTTAGAAGCTACTTATAGCAAGTTATTACTGGCCAACTATGCAAGCTGATGTTGTTCATTATGCAAAGTCTTGTCAAAAATGTCAACTCCATGGTAATTTAATTCATGCTCCTAGATGTGAGTTGATTCCTTCTGTGACATATTGGCTATTTCAACAATGGGCCATTGACTTGGTCGGCAAAATTCACCCAACTTCATCTAGTGGCCACAAGTTCATCATTACAGCAATTGAGTATTTCACTAAATGGGTTGAAGCGGTTCCATTATCTGTTGCGACAAGAAAACATGTTGCCCTATTTATACTAAATCACATTATTTGTCGATACGGTATTCCTTCTTCTTTGTCACTAATAATGGAGGACAATTCAAAAATAAGGACCTAAGATAGCTATGCAAGAAGTTTCAAATCAAACACCATTGGTCTTCTATTTATTACCCTTAAGGGAATGGCCAAGCAGAGGCCTCCAACAAAACATTGCTGAAAATATTGCATTGCACAGTTCATAAGTCTGTGAGAGATTGGCACCTATAGATAAATCTAGCACTTTGGGCCTACAAAACTACCATTTGTACTCCTATAGGGGCTATGCCCTTTTCTTTAGTCTATGGTTCTGAGGTCATTCTCATGTTAGAAGTAGAGATCCCTTCCTTGTGTGTCTCTTTACATGGGTTGATAACTAATGAAGACCATAGAGCTATGCAAATACAAGAATTAGAGACCCTTGATGAGCATTGTAAGGCACCTTTTGATCACATGAGGGCTTATTAGAAGTGCATGTCTACTTAGTATAAAAAAAGGTTCATCCACATGAGTTTCAAGTTGGTGACCTAGTGCTCAGAGAAAATCCAAAAAATCAATAGTATAGAGAGAAGAAGGGAAAGTTTGAACCCAATTGGTTAGGCCCATACATTATCACAACAACATTTGGGTCTGGCATTTATCAACTATCTACTCTTGAAGGTGAAGAACTTGTAGATCCTATTAATGTCCTACACTTAAAAAAGTTCTATGCTTAAAGGCCTACTGCTCAGCTATCTTGTACATATTTATGATCCTAAAAAAATCCCAAAAATTAGAAAATGTCCTAAAAAAATGATCATCTTAGTGAAAACCTAGCAATAGGTGCTTTGATGTATCACTAAAAAAATAAAAAATACACAAAAATACAAATTTTTTTTTTGAAAAAAGTCCTAAAAAAATGAAATTTTCCAAGTGGTGAAACCCTAGAAACAGGCACCACTTGAGACCCTTGCACCTATGTCTATCAATCTCAATCACTCATTTTGCTACACGCTTCCTAGCTTGGGATTGTTTCTTGTCCTCATCTTGGGGGCATAGCTACTTAGCCCATTGAGGTATTCTTGTGCATTAGGGTTTTCTTTGACAACTCACAAAATGGTATTTCTCAACACTACCCCCAACTTCACATTAAGTGTTTCTCAACACTTGTCAGATAGTTTACCTATGGTTTCCTATGTCGCAATGTTTCTCAGAATCAATTCTTGAAGAAATGGCCAAGTAACTTACACACACACACACACTTAAACACTTAAATGATTGAGCTATGTTGATTTTTATTTACTTTGTGTGTTGTCTATGATTATTTCTTTACTATGTGTTCCCTCCCTAATAGTCTCTTGAGGATGTCATTGAATAGAAGACTGGGGGCATGGGGCACATTTTCTTGATTTTTGCTTATGGGTATACTTTATTTGTCCATAGTGTTTTAAGTGTTTCATGCTTGTCCTATTTGACACTTTGACTTATAAACATATTATCCTTGACTATTTTTTTTGCAAGACCACACTCAAGGGTTATCCAAGTGCTTATCCCTTGATACAGGTGTAATCTTGCTATACTAAACTTAGGGAATCTAATCACATAGTTATCTTGACTTCTATGTCTTCAATGCTTAGATTGGATTTCCACATACCTATCTAATATTGATCATATTCATATCCTCATAGTTATACTAGTGATGGTTGTATGATCTCATGATGTCCCTAATAAACACTCAATGATGAAATAAGAGTCTAAATGTTATGTGTCCCTTGCCGGTAAACCACTTTGCATACTAGCTTACATTTTAGGATCATTTTTCCAGTCTAGTCTTGCATTCCTACATATGGGGAGAACTCTCTCTTTATTCTTTTCGTGGACATATCAGCTAACTACTTTCACATCCTTCTTTGTTTTCTTTATCATATCTTTCACCTTCTTGATGTTTCATTTCATATCTATCTTGCTATCCTATCATCACAAGGGGTTAATCTAAACATCACATTCAATCTATCCAAGTGTCACATATTTTCAGAAACATAAAGTCTATATCATACACATGAGAGCTAAAAACATCATACATAAGAGAGATACATGTGCATAAGTATCCAATCAAATGCATACGTGAGCAAGAAACTGAAATTGAAACATCAGATGAAAATCAAAATGCTGAAACATCCATTTGAGACAAGTACACAAGACTACCAATCGAATCTAGTATCTCATATATATATATATATATCTCAATGTGTCATAGTACATATACAAAAATGAGATCCAAAATCTGGATATTTGCCTCAAGAATACATGATGTATAATCAAAATGTCAAAATATCAGTATTAGCCTATGACTAACTCCCACCCTCTATAGCAAGAGGAGGTGGTGGCCTTGGTGGTGGAGCCTGTCTCTTATATGGTGCCTATACTGCACCCTCTAATGCACCCTCTAATCTACCTACCTACTTTGAGTAATTAGGAAGTCCCTACATTGGTGGCACTACACCCCTGTAGGTGGCATAATAGTATGTGGCATGGGCACCATGATGAGCCGCCTCTCGCCTTGCAGCATCTCGCTCCTTGCGGAGTTTGTCTCCTTGTGCTTGCTCATCTATGAGCTACTAATCTTGCACTATAATTGCTACCTAAGCTACCTATAGCTCTACCTCTAAGTTACAAATCCATGCATCCTAATCATCACCTCCCCTATCTAGCTACTCTGGTTCTGCCTCCACTCTCCCCACTCACTATTGCCTCGGTGGCACTTCCTCCTCCTCCTCCTCCTCCTCCTTCTCCTCCTTTCCCATCTCCCTCGCAACCTATGCCCACATCCTCCTCCTCCCTAATCGAGATCCCTCTCTAACCTCCATCCATCTTACACCTCTGCCTCCACCTCCACCCCCTCCATGTCCCCCCACTGTAGGTAGCACATCAAGTACTATAAATTGGGGAAACGGATGTCACTGCATCTCATACAAATATGTTGGGTCTACCCCTACATCTACCACATCTGGGTGATAATCCCAAGGAGTCTGCAATAGAGCCATTGTCTCTCATACCGGTGTATGGTAATCCAATATCAATAGCCATCCACATTCCTCATCTGAATAAAACTAATACCACCAACCACTCTACAAACTGCCGCCATACTCAGCTAATAGAAAACCACTCCACAATCTCACTATACTTGCCTACTAGTGGTCTACTGTACCTCATGTACTCTAACTCCTAGGAATCAGACCATCTGCCACACTCTCAAAAAGGCCGCCATGTAAATACTATAAGTTCATAAAAAATGCAGTAGTAGTAGGTGACATCCCCACTATGAGCTTGGGGGATAAATCATGTGTATCCAAAAATATAGGGTTGGCTCCGCTCTCAAGGTTACACCCATGGTTGGATCATAGCTATGTGCTCCCAAGCATTGATCTGTGCCAAAATTACTCCACATGCCCATGAACCACCACAATGATACATGACTTCATGAAGCTTGTGGTACATATCTACTAGTATCACTAGCCCCCATGCCATCCTATGTGGCCGTGCAATCAAATCTGCCACTAGTCAACCCCATCCCACTAGGAAGCCCTTTTAGCTCCTATCTATCACCAAGGCCTGGGCTATCAAAGAACACAACAAGCTTGGCAAAGGGTAGTTAGCACCATAATCATCGATGAATCTCTCCCAACTCAAATGACAATCTAGGATGGTAACATCTTAGAACATATGTTGCATTGTCATTTGCCCCTTTGTCGGGGTCTGATCATAATACACCTTTGACATATCACCAAACTTGGCATCAATATACTTGACATCAAAAATCAAACTTGATAACACATGACCAAGCAATCAAATGTATAACTTACCAGATCACCATAGCAAGGCACTCATAGAATCTGATACACATCCTCTAATGTGATCGAGGCCTCTCTAGTCGATAGATGGAAGGTGTTATGCTTGATGTGCCACCACTTAGCCAATGTGGTAAGCAACCCATGGTTCACCTGTATATGGGGCATCCAAACAACCCACCTCAATCCCATGGTCGATATGGCGACCTACTTAGCATCAGTCAAATACTGCACAACTTGAACCCCACCACTTTGGGGGCTCTAATAAGTAGCATCGAAAATACCTCCTGCAAACATGAAACATGTAAACATCAGTAACATATCACAAACATGATCATAATGCAAAAATTCAACAAAAAAAGCTAAAAATTAAGTTGTTTTCTACATGTAAGTGACAAATTTGTTGACATGGTATCGTGCGATACTTTTTCTAAACTAGTGTGACACAATTTTGTCATGCAATATTTTGCACTAGTCTGAGCGACAAATGGGTATGGCCCATACGAAAAACCTATCACTACGTGTGCCACACTTTTTAAGATGCAAAATATAATGCATTATTTTGTAGTGTACCTGTGTGATACTTTTAAAATATTGCCTGACATTTTGCATTTAAACCATCCAAACGTGCGAAAAAACTCATAAATCCTCAAAAAGATGATGAAAAAGTTGTTACTTACCGGTGCCCCATAGTCATCTGGTCAGTTGTGTAACCGGCTGTGCTCAAAATGATGTCTGTGAGTTGGAATACCTTCTAATGCCAAGATTCTCTCTAGACCAGTCAAAGGCTCTCACCAAATCATAAAAGACAAATGAATTTGAAAATGACACTTGGGCCCCTTTTATAGCTTCTGACCTCATTTTGACCTTATTTTCAAAATCCTCAAAATTCTGCAAAAATTGCACCCCTAGCTAATTTTGACATCCTAGATCCATTTTTAGGATTGAAATTGAAATCCAAGTTCATCTCAATGGTCAAAATTACATTTTAAAATTCTACTTTCTTCTGAGTAGTTAGCTAACCTTCTGAGGTCAAATCTTTGAATCATCATTGGGGCATTTTCATTTCTTCATGTCTTCACCATTTCTACACTTCATATCTACTTCTATTCACCTTTCTATGTCTAAAATCACTTTTTTACTCAATTTGACCCAATTTTTATGCTTTATCATTCATGGTCAACTTTGGTCAAACTGGGGCAATCTATCAGTTTCCTATAGTCACTCTTTGGTTCTAATCATTTATTTACCATCTTGGACATTGCTATATCTCAATGTATTCATATCTAGCTTGTTTCTACATCCCCCCTTACCTCATTTTGATTTTGATCCTAAGGGGGCAGAAATACTCTATCATCGCTTGCTTCAACTATCTATTTCTTAGGAGCATATGACTGATGTTTTCACTCGCTCTTGATCTATCTACTTTGATAGGTGTCAACATCCTTCTTGGATTCTAATATCATCTTTCTTTTCCTACTGTTCAGTACGATCGCTGTCAAGTTGTACATTCAGGATTTGCTCTCTGGAATCAGATATCTATACCTATTGTTGCCTACTTGGATTCTATTTTCTTTCACATAATTTGTTCCCAAATTGATCACACATTAGTCAAAGAGGGGGAAATATAATCACCTAAAAATGGTAATCTAGACTATTAGCCCCCTTCTCACCATTTTGGCTAATTTAATTAAACATTTACCTAAACCAAATTGTTAATAATCAATTAATTTGATTATAACCTATAGTTTGACTGTGTCATCCTAAGTTCATTATTTGATTAAAAGAACATATCCCCTTTTAATTAAATAATGGAAAGAGACATAGGGTTTTCATAAAACTTGTAATAGTTGTTTTATAGATCTTGTACCATATAATCATAAACTTGTAATACTAATGAACTTTATCTAAGCATAACATCCATGAAAACATAAACTCATAACACAATGATTTTGGTAACCCAAAAACACTTCAAGTTGAAGATAAAACTAGGGTGGGGATGAAACCCACAAATTTATACTACTGCAACAACAAATTTTGCATGTTAGGGCTACAATTTGATCGCTTATGATGATGTACCTTGTAAGGGGTCTACTCTATTAAAAAAAATTAAGGCTATTAGGTCTTACCTTGTTAAAGGATTTTACACTTACAATAAAGTAAATCTATTTACAAATCTTCTCTCTTTAATATCTCAATTTGATCTCCTTATTTGATATCTTTGTTCTTTCCTTCACTGCTCTAGTTGCATTATCTAATCTCCTTTCAGACTTAGCCTTCCTTCACTTTGTACTTAGCTCATTTACTCCTTCAAACTTCACCATTCATCGTCTCTTATAATGATCCTAGGGTTGGAACCCTTCTTAAATAGATGATCATAGAAAGTTCTAGATCATAATCAACAATCCATATTCTATCCTTTTTTCATTTTTCCCTTCTATTTTTCTAATTATTTAATATGATTTTCTTGGGATTATTTCCTTTTTACAAAATGGGTAGTATTCTCCTTAATTTTCTCTACAGTCAATAAATGTCATGTAGAAGTCAACTAAAATGGTTTACATAAGTGTTTATGCAATTACAAACTTGTATGTCAAAACTAGTTTAATTGACATTTGAATGTTCTAATGCTTGGTCCTAGCTAACATTCATGTTGTCACTTGACTTCTATATGCTTAGCATATACTAACTCACTTGACATTAACTAACTTTCCAAATGCTTGATCTCTTATATGTTACTTGGCATGTATGTTGACTCAGTCTCTGTTGGGGTGCTTGGCAACCTTTAACTTGCTCGACATATGGAGAAATATAAATAAGTCCTCTGTATCTCAACCTTCTTTGGATGTCTTGATCGTAGTGATGAGCATCCAACACTTCCTTGGAAATGACTAAGTGTTAGACACTAATAGGCAACTTGGGCTTAGAGATCAACACAATTGGATTAAAGAAGTCTCGTAGATGGAAGAAGAGCAAGAATATGACTTACAAAATATTCTTGCAAAAAAACCAGTACTAGGACTTGATGACAAATATCTATATTTGATTAAAGATTGCATTGAATGGAGAAACCAATCTATCACACAAGGTGTTTATGAGATCAAGGAAGTTCTCAATGTACTTGAGATGGTAGATGATAGTATTCAAGGAGATCTAGAGTGGATTGACAAACAATGTGCTAATGTGGAGGAAAATTTAGCTAGATCTATGAAGAAATTACCAAAGACACGCAAAAGAGGTTCCAGGAGATGAAAGAGATGAAAGTGCCAAAAAAATAGGACTTTTCAAAAGTTGCTCATGTGGAGGCCATGCTGAAAATCAATCAAAAGCATTTGGAAATGCATGAGACAAAGGTTGGGCAACTTGACAAAGAAAAAGAAGTGTGGAAACAGAGGATCGCGTATCTCAGCTTGCAACATCAACAGATCATTTTTGCTTTTACTTATGCTTATGAAAATTGGAAAACCTCCCTACTAGCTTCCACTTCAACTCATAAATCCTAGGATTTCTAAACACCTAGAGTTGCCTAACAGGGGATGATCATCATAGTTTAGTTTTACTCTTTTGTTATGCTTTAGTAGTTTGAGTAGTTAGGTAACTAAAAACTATTAACTGCTAGTGGAGTAATTTTGATCATGGTTAATTTTAGCCCTACGTGGCTATATATGTGAACACTTGATACTAATTTAAGGCTAACTCTCAACAGATACAAAGAAGATTAATTTTGTTTAATATCTACACTTTAATTGAAGAAAGAAATCTATGGTTGAAGTTATAAAATTCTGATAGTTTTATAATCTAAGTTTCTAAATGTTGGATACTATTGTCCATTCTTGTGTGTTATTTTTTTCTTCTTGTGGAGATAGATCATATATGAAGATGCTCATATTTGTTAAATTGTAGCTTCAATAGAAGTGAAGTACACAATATATGAATCAATTGGCAATTTATATGAATAATTCATGTCCCACATAGGGACATGACCCTATGTGGCCTTTGGCCATGGAGAGTCATGTCCATATGGGGACATTGACTCCCTCACCATATTAAAGATAGACTATTTCTATGGATAATGGTATCAATCAAAATCGGCAATGAACATTATATCTACAACAACTAACATCTGATCAAATCTACAATAATATTATAATTTGTACTCATTGTTAAATCAGTAATATTATTATAGTCTGAAAATATATGTAGACTTTCATAACAAGGAAAGTTAATCATTATTACTTTAAGATTTAATACGACTAATCTCTATCAAAGATCCATAATAATTTACATGGTATCAAAGCCACATTGGTAAAGAAATTCAGTCAGTCTTATAACATATTTGAATTTATCTTCGATCTAAAATGATGGTGAATCACGTAAGACTAGAAGACAGACTTGAAGGAGCCTCCAACTTTGCATCATGGAAAATATGAGTAATGATTATTCTAAGAGAAATGGAATGAAAAAGATATGTGGAGGAAAATAAATCTATACCAGAGAATGATCCAAACAAAACAACTTGGAAAAGACACAACAATAAATCTATGAAGATCACTATAGATTTTGTCAAATATCACATCTTGCCATCTATATCAAGCCTTAAAACTACTTATGAGATGTTTTCTACCATTAAGAATAATTTCAAAATTAACAACACCAGTAGATTGTTAACATTGAAACAATATCTACTATACACCAAAACGAACAATGGAGTATCGATTACATCTTATTTTTAAGGAATCTCAGAGTTGAAATATCAACTTGCAACTATTGGAAATCAAGTGGATGACAACGAACTTGGCATTATAGCACTAAAAGGACTACCTCTATCTTGGGAAACATTTAGTTGTGAACTAAGTTCTCGACCTGAACTTTCTAAATTTCAACTACTTAAAATGAATGTACTCAAGAAGAGTCAAGATTAATTTCTAGATGAATCAATATAAATAAAGAGGGAAACATTCGAGCTCTCCAAGTCAATACCAACAATAAAGAAAAGAAAGGTAAATTTAAACAAAAAAAGAAAGGAATTCAACAAAACATATAAGAAATGAAATTAGTTAAAAGTACAATGCTTCAAATATGACAAATTTGGCCATACTCATAAACTTATGTGCGAAATGGAAGAAAATTCAAGCAACTCTAGCAAAAATCAAAAAGGAAAAAGATGAAAACTTTGCATTCTACTTAGCACTCTCAAGTGAACTAAACTCCAACAAAAATAGATGGATTATAAATAGTGGAGCATCGCATCATATCACAAGCTTTAGAGATAAATTTGAAAGCTTTGAAGGACACTTGTATGAAGAAGTAACTATTGGGGTATCCAATACACACCCAGTAAAAGGTATTGGATCGTATTTGGTACAACTAAATCTAGGTATCACTCTTCAACTAAAGAAATTTGGTCTCCATCTTTGGCTTTGTGGACCAAGGGTATCGAATCACATTCTAAGAAGATAAAGTACTATCTTGGCCAAAGAACTCCAAAATTAAGAATCCTATATCCATCATATTTAGAGATGGAAGTTTGTACAAACTTTGTAACCATCAAAATTTAGTTGTTAATCATGAAATCTCTAACATGAATGAAATCTGGCATAAAAGACTAGGTCATCTTCATTTTTGTGCTTTATCATCCATAGAAAAAATAGTAACAGGGTTACCTAGTTTAAAACCTGGTCATTCTGGTATTTGCAAAGGATGCGCCCTAGGTAAAAACACAAAAGGGTCCTTTCCCAAAAGTGAACACAAATCCAAATTTGTACTTGAACTCATTCATACTAACCTATGTGGTCCAATGTATGTACTTTCCCTAAGTAAATGTCTTTACTATGTGATCTTTATAGATGACTATTAGAGAAAAACTTGGATTTACTTCATTAAACAAAAAGAATTAATATAAGTGTTATTAAAATTCAAATAATTTAAGGCACTAGTTCAAAACCAATCTGAACATAAAATCAAAACTCTAAAGATCAGATAACAGGGGTGAGTACATTTTAATAAACTTTAAAGATTTTTGCATTTTGTTGGGATTAAGAGGGAGTTATTTGTACCATATAATCCTCAATAGAATGGAGTTGTAGAAAGAAAAAACAAATCTATTGTTGAATCAACTAGAGCTATGATGCATGATCAAAATTTTCACACCTCCTTATGGGTTGAAGCCTCTAACACTGCAGTTTATATCCAAAATAGATGTCCTCACTCAATATTGGAAAATACAACTCCTGAAGAAGTATTTATGGGCAAAAAACCATATTTAAGCCACCTAAGAATATTTAGTTGTCCTAAGTATATTCACATTCCTAAAGAAAAGAGAACTAAGCTAGATCCACCAGGAAAGAAGGGCGTATTCATTGGATACAGTGAATCATCTGAAGGTTACAAGATCTATGTCCCTGGACAAAGAACTATTGAAATCAGTAGAAATATAAAATTTGAAGAAGACTTTTCTTTTAATCTCTCCAAGAACATTGATGAATCATACTCAGAACCTACTATTGAACTAGATGAAAACCTTCTAGTAGAGAATGAGAGGGAGATTGATACTGGAAATCTTGCACCTCCTAACCCAAATTCAGAGAATACTAAAAATCCTAACAATAAAAAGAGACCACTTTGGGCAAAAAAAATGATAATAGAAACTTATATAGAACCTGATGAAGTAGTAAGAGAAAATAATAGAACAAGGAGCCATTCATGCTATGTAGCACTACTCTATGAAATCAAAATAAAGCCTATAAATGTTGAAGAAGCATTATCATTATATTCCTGCTCCTGGGTAAGATTGTGTGTGATTTTTTGCATCAGCATTTTGGATCATACTCAATGATCCATCATTAGGATGAGAGTGCCAAGAAATGTTGATGCAAAAACTCACACACAATCTTACCTAGAAGCAGGAATATAATTATCATTGATTGTGGAAATCTATTATCTTTAAGAATTATCATACCAACCTTAGAGAGATGTAATGATTGGAGAATATCAATCCATATTAAAAAATAATACGTGGGATGTTGTACCCAGACCCAAAAATAAATCAATTGTCTCTTCTAAATGGCTATTCAAAATCAAGGATGCACTGGATGGAAGCATTGAAAAATACAAAGTCAAATTTGTAGCTCATGGATTTTTACAAAAGGAAGAAATAGATTATGAAGAAACTTTTTCTCTAGTTGCCTGGTACACATCTGTCAAAATCATTATTGTTGTTGCAACATCCAAAGGGTGGAAGATACACCAAATGGATGTCAAAACTACATTCCTAAACAATGAAATTGAAGAAGAAGTATACATCGAACATCTTAAAGGATTTATCACTCATGACAAAAAATCTCATGTATGTAAACTAAAGAAAGCACTATATGGTCTTAAACAAGCTCCCAGGGCATGGTATGAAAGAATAGACAGTTACCTCTCAAAATTAGGGTATTCAAAAAATGAAGTTGATCCTAACATATATTTCAAAAAAGTTAAAGATGATATGATTATTCTTGTACTATATTATGATGATTTACTAATAACAAGTGATAATCATATTATAGCTAAATGCAAACAAAAACTAACAACATAATTCAACATGAAATATCTAGGGCTTCTTCATTACTTCCCAGGTCCAGTAGTCTAGGAAAAGGAGAACTACATCTTAAATCAAGGAAAATACGTTGTTGATATTCTAACTAAATTTAGAATGATGGATTGTAAACCCTTAACTACTCCTATGGAAGCAAATCTACATAAACTGAAGAATGACAGATTTGAATATGAACCTACTGATCCTACTTACTACAAGATAATTATCAGGTCACTGATGTACTTGGTAAACACTCACCTTGATATTTATTATGCTACTAATGCCTTAAGTCAATTCCAGTGTGAACTGAACAAGATACACCTTATGGAAGCTTAGCACATTTTACGATACTTATGAGGTTCAATTGGTATGGGTCTCAAATATGATCAAGTTGAAATTAATCTTCAGGGATATTCAAATTCTGATTGGACAAGTAGCTCTACTAATCATAAGAGTACTACAAGATGTTATTCTAGTCTTGGATCAGCAATGATTTCTTGGTTTAGCTAAAAAAAATCATCAGTCACCTAAGGTCTATTAAAGCAGAATACATAGCCTCTTCCATGGGAGCTAGAGAACCAGTATGGTTGAGAAAATTGCTAGTCAAATTATTCAGAAAATCCTTGAAGCCCATAGTCATCCACTGTGATAACCAAATCTATATCAAGCTTTAAGTGAATCTAGTTTTTCACAATCAATCTAATCATATTGAAATAACTTATCATTATATTAGAGATATGGTAGATCGAGATGTTCTTAAGCTAGAATACATAAGTAAAAATGAACAGATAATAAATGTATTTACCAAACCTCTTGCAAATCTCAAATTGGAAAACTTCAAAAGCAAACTTGGTATGATTAAATTGTGATTGTAAATATTGAATTGAAGTTTTAGTTTTCTTTTATTTATGTATATTCAATGTTATATGATACTATCTTATGGTTGCATCAAATATGTAATAAAAGGTGATGATCTTTCGTTGACATATATTCAGAAGGTAACCATTGTAAGGTGACGATCTTACAAGTGGTAGTCCTGCTATCTTGACAAAATTGTGTTGTTATTACAAATAACAGGAAGTCTTTATAATGAATGTATTATGATCATACTTCATTAAGTTGTTGTCCTAGAGTGTTGGAGATCATAATACTTGTCATGATAGAGTTCACAACATTGTGATTTTGATTATCAAATAAAATACTTTTGATCACTGTATCTAAGTAATGTGAATATGATAATCTATTCTACTAATAAGTATCATTGAGGATGATATTAGTGCACATATCAATAGAATATGAGAAATTTTTGTGTCTCACTTCTCCCTAGCTAAAAGGGAGTGTTAAATTATAGCTTCAATAGAAGTGAAGTACACAATATGGTTAGTGTATGAATTAGTGACTCTCTCCTTACTATAAACACACACACACACACACACACATATGTAGATACATGTGTGTGTGTGTGTATCCATCTGAAGTCATTCATATACTTAACCTTATCTTATAAGGTTTCACACACACACACACACACACACACACACACACACACACACACACACACACACACACACACACACACACACACACACACACACACACACACACACAATATACGAAATAATAATTGGAAGAAATTGAAATGTCTTGACAAACTATTAGGTTTGTAATCAGTCAATAGTTTATATGTGTGAGTCATGTCCCTACGGGGACGTTGACTCCCTTACCATATTAAAGATAGATTGTTCTCATGGATAATACCATCAATCAAAATCGACAATGAGCATTATATCTACAATGATTGACATCTGATCAAGTCTGCAATAATATTGTAATCTTTGACATTTCATATTACAGTGATTTTGAACTTCAATGCTAATGTTTCACATGCCTGTACTAGCTTTGTCTCAGTCTTATACTCCTATATTAAAATTTATTGATAATCTAACACATATTTCTTTTCAAAGGATTTGAATTACATTTGTTGGAGAAAACAAATGGAACCCATTTTCAGAGGAAATTTATGAGATTGTATAGAAAGTGGCTAGGTAGAAGCAAAATTTGTGCCCGTTACATGTTGATTTTATATAAAGGAAAATCATTTACCAAATATATTGGCAACAAAATGAATATCTGAAGACCAAATACTAATGCTTACATTGTAGATATTTGTCAAAGATAATTGCAAACAGAGTTTAGGGAAACTTGGTATGGTTGATTTCCCTTTAATTGAGGCATGTATGCCATGGAATCATTTGAAGAAGAAATCATTTCTCAAACTGGATAGTAATGTTAATATAACAATATATCAAAATTCTTCTTGAGTCAAACCTTTATTGCCACTATGAAAGTTAACTCTACCAATAAAGGTTATTATGTTGGTTTGTGGTTAATATCATGAATATTAGCACTATATTGTGATCCACATAAGAAGGCTTCACATATAGTAACACTTGATAATATGAAAAATTAGAGATTGTGTGGCATCCTTGGGGATAAATAGTGCAACATTGAAGACTACACACAACTTTCTAGGAGAACAAGGTGATACCAAAGATGAAAACTAAAAGAAGCTCACATCATACTACCCTTTTAAAGAGACTTATGAGAAAACTAGATTTAACTCCTCATTTGGAAGAAAGAAGAAAATTATATCAAGAAGGATGTTGATGTCCAAATAAGTATTTATTATCTTTGAGTATTACATTTATTTGATTCTTGCAATCTCTCTTATTTGTATTTCTATATGAACTACAAGAGCTATTTGCCTTGATCTTTTCCTTTGTCCTCAAGAGTGTTCTTGTAGGAAAAGAAGATTGATACATTAGGCATGCTAGCAAATATTGCGTAGGACTAAATCTTATGATAGTAGTTCCAAAGTGCTTTTGAATCTAGGATTCATTGGTCATTTGATGAGCATGTTGGCTAATGTGAGGCTCTTGAAGCAAATATTCTCAATGATTAAGACTATTAAGTATCCTTCTATATTAAGAGGGAGTCTAATAGTTCATTAAAGGAAACCTTGGACAAAGAGAGGGAACATATAGAAAATATTCTTTATTCAAACTTTTGATGATATTGGTTCAGAGGGAGTAGACCACGTCAAGATGGATTCTCCAGTGATAAGAAACTATACCAGTTAAAGGACTATGATTCATGGGATAAAGTTGCATGTATGTAGGCTAGAAGGCCTTATGCTATCAAGATACCTACTGAACTAGGGAAGCATGACATGACTTGTTGCCATGACGTTAGAAGGATGATAACAATTTAGAGGGAGTTTGACAATTCATCGGAAAGAACCTTGTACTAAGAGGTTAGCAAAGTTGACATCAAACTTGGAGGGAGTTTTGACACTTTACTATTAACCTTGACAAGGAGGTCAAAAGGTTAGTGTTTCTTCATGAAGAAGAATTTTTGAGTGCAATCCTTTGTATTACATTCTTGTCTACAAGACATAAGTTTGAGGGGAAAAACTTATTCTTTGATATGTTTCATGGTGGATGTTATGGCAACATCACATGACAATATATGTGATAACATCATGTGAACTTTTGATATCATGCATGTATAAGCCTACTCCCTATGTACATAATGATGAAGTAACGACTTCCAAATGATTATCACTTGTATTTGTAGAAGTTATTGGAAGGTGATGATCTTACAATAACTTAAATTATGATATACATTTTATGTAAATGTTGAAACAGACCATGAAAGACTTTATCTTGTAAATTAACAACTAAGTGTTAGAAATCATTAAATTGATTGTCCATAAGTTGTTTGTATGAATACATGATAGGTATTTGGTGAAAATCTTGTTGTGATATTTTGATAGACCATTACCACATTGAGTACTTGGTGAATATCATTTAGTTTACATTCTGATAGGCCATTAATCAGAGTACTTGGTGAATATCATTTGATTGATATTTTGATAGGTCAATACTCATGTTACTTAATATGATATCAAAACAATATTTGGTGAATATCATGTGTTGATATTCTAACAGGCCAATACCTATATGATATTATGTAATGAAAGTCTTCTGATCAAAGATTTCTTTGATGTGATTTCTAAATATTGCCAATGGTGTAATATTTACCTATATGTTTATCCTCCCTAACTAAGATAGAGTGTTAATGTTAGTGTAGTTTTAGTAAGATAATATTACACTGAAGATATTTTTCTATGTGTGCGCACGCGCGTGTGTGTAAGTTATCATTTTACTATTAATCATGACAATAAGCAAAATGTTATTGACAATTCACAAGAGTTAAAGAGACACGCCTCTTAAAAATTTATACATATGCTTTG
Source organism: Cupressus sempervirens (assembly GCA_028749045.1). NCBI lineage: Eukaryota > Viridiplantae > Streptophyta > Pinopsida > Cupressales > Cupressaceae > Cupressus > Cupressus sempervirens. The sequence continues at coordinate 892,482,225 of CM053789.1, forward strand.
AGAAGGTAACTTGAAAGACACATAAAATATACAAGTGTTATTACAAGTTACAACATATCCAAAATTTTGGGATAATTAATAGTTTGGCGCTTATTCATTAAGATTAACTTTGAGTGACTAACTTGGTGAACAATTAGGTTGATTGTGTCTTGTCTTTTGATATGGATTTGAGCATATCAACTAGTATCAGTTGTGGTTTGCATACAATGAAGATGGAGATTAAAAAATGTTACGTCCCAAATTTTAACTTTGATGGTTTGATATGATTTGTAATTTAGAAATATAACTTTATGTGTCTCAAAGCACTTAAAAATGTAATAACAATGTACATGAATACTTTTTATTCCTCCTCACCAAGGGTTTTCTATGTCATGATGCATTATTATGACCTTGTTATGACAAGACAATACTTTTTTGTGCTTCATATTGGATTTAGGGTAGTTCATATTTGTGTGTTAAAATATTGACACACTTCTATGAGTCATAATATCCAAGATTGCTCAAGAATGAGATCTCAAAAGGCGACTCATAACTCTCTATTCATGGAGTGCAAGGGTTTGTAATGGAGGCCCTCAATTTGACCTAGTTTGTGCCAATGCAAGTACACTGTAAAATGAGAGATTCAAAGAGGAAAAACAAGAGTGTTACTCTCCATGATCATCAAATATGCATGCAAATGAAGGTGCAAGCTAATATGAATGATAACTTTGCAATGCAAGAAATGAAATTTAATCTATGAAAGAAAATAACAATGCAAGATTAATCTATGAAAGCAAATATGACTCTAAGCTAATATGAAAATGAAAGGATGAAGCATGATGATAGAATTCATGGATGCATGAGAGAAGATGAGAAGAGAGAAGTTGCAATGAAGCTCCAATGTCCAATCCCTAAAGCTCCAACTCCTTCTCCAAAATTGCTCTCGAAACTTGTAGGATAACAATACTATAACAACTAATATCTATCCAAATGAGAAGGAGAGGGCTCCTTATAAAGGAGAGTGTGGGGTTGGGAGTGTTAGTGTAGTTTTTTATTTTTCCTATTTTGCTAGGTTTTTCCTACACTTTTAATAATCTCGCTTAGGTTAATAAAGCATGTCTTATTAGGTGAATGGTTGTGAGGTGTCACCTTTCTACATGTGAGCATCCATTAGCTATCTTGGGAAGATACTTTTCTATCTTTAGTCTGATAGATGGTTGCTCCTCATTGGTTGGTGTTGCCACCTCCTCCTTCTTCCTAGCCTATATAAGCATGCTACCTGGCTTGTATTTGCATCTCTTGTTTTTGCATCCTCTTAATGCTATTTTGCTTCCAGCATTTGCATTACTCTCTTGGAGACTAACTCTATGATGCTATTTTGATTTTGTATAATTTGCATTCATAGTTTAGATATTTACTCTTTGCACTAGTTTTCTGGGTTATTAATCTTTTCAGATTCTAACAGGGAGGCTTCTCACAGCAATGTGAGATAAATCCCTAAAAAGGTAAGTAAGAGGAAAAAGCCCAACACTTAGAGATTTGTGCAAAAAAGAAATCTTTATAAGATTTTATTTTATTTATTTTATTTTTTCATCAAAAAGAGAACTTTAAGTGGGGATTTATTTATTTAATTGAAACAGAGAATTTCTTTTAATTAAATAAGATAATATTATTTAATTAAAAGAGAGATTTTAATTTAAAAAGATAAAATTATTTAATTAAAAGGAAGATTTTCTTTTAATTAAATAAGATTATTTTATTTATTTAAAAGAAATATTTTCTTTTAATTAAATAAGATTATTTTATTTATTTAAAAGTGATGTTTTCTTTCGATTAAATAAGAAATTATTATTTAATTAAAATAAAACCTTTAATTAAATAAGATAAAATGATTTAATAAAAAGAGAGATTGTCTTTTAATTAAATAAGATTATTTTATTTATTTAAAAGGTATCTTTTTTAATTAAATAAAAAATGATTATTTAATTAAAAGGGAGACTTTAATTAAATATGATAAAATTATTTAATAAAAAGAGAGATTTTCTTTTAATTAAACAAGATTATTGATGAAATGATCAAACCTTAGGAAATATTGAAATGATTACATTAATTGCAATTTGATCAAGAAAAATGATTTGAATTGATTCAATAAAATATTGCAATGCATTGATTCAAAAAATTGATAAATTGATTCACGAAATTGATAAATTGAAGAATAGGGCCCATAGTCTAGGCGATCATTTTAGGGTGCATACAATATCTTTATTTAAGGTTGTTTTGCCAACTTTATTAATAACATTATTTCTTCGAAGAAACTTGAGGTGTTTTGGCTGTTGTGATCACATGTAGAGATGTGGTCAATATTTTTAGATCTTGTAAGGAATGCCTTGGATTGTTATGCTACACATTTTCTTTGCATGTTTTGGAACATGTGTTTTGATGGATGATTCACTTTTCACATGATACATCTTATGTGGCCTATGTGATTATTTTTTCTAGTGCATCATGGTTAAATTAATAATGATAGACATACTTTAGAGATGGGTAAATTAAATGTGAAATAAGGAAGATAAGGATCTACACAAAGATCTAAAATACTACCAGAAATAAGATCAAAACCAAACTCTTAAGACAATTGAGCAATAGTCTGCATTTTGGAGTGCATTTTTAATTATAAGAATTTACCTTAGGGCAAAATTCACCCAGGAACTAAGAACTCAAACACAATCACAACTGTAGACTAGAAAGAGAGAGTATGATCAGAATGATGATATATTCATTCAATATGTGTTCATAAGAGTACACTAGGAGTCCCTGTATATAAAGGCCTCTGAGATGCATCTAGAATGCCTCAGAATCAGCTACATGATAAGTCATACAACCAGGCACATGTCCACCAGGTATGGGTTATCCTCCATTAAGCATGAAAGTAAGTGCGATGATGAGAGGATAAGCCTACAAAGGTGTAACACGCAAATCAGTGTTCTAGACAACATGTGCTAAAAAGGGAGTGTGAACAACTGTGCTATCTACATGACAACTCAGTGAATGATGCAAACTCCAGTGTTGTAGACACCATGTACTAAAATAGAGTTGCATACTTCTATGTTGTCAACATGACAACTCAAAAAGGTGCGCAAACTCCTAAGTGTCTCACAAAATAAAATAATAAAATAATGCAAAATAATAAAATAATGCATTAACCTAAGTAAACTTAAGTAAGTGTAAATAGTAAATACGTATTTACACCAACACCCCCCCCCCCCTTAAGTACAACTCCGGGGAATGCCCTTATGAAAGCTAGGATGAAATGCAGGATGGGTCTCGGCTATTAGGCCATGTTAGGTACCCATGTACATTATGAAAATGTAGTCTCTCATAAAGCGAAGAAAGAGGGAAAACCTCATGGGAAAAACCCTCCCCCGAAAAGAGAGATGAATAGGGATGCATGGATGGATGGAGTAATCAAGACCCCCCCATTACGACATACATCTAGTATATACAATAGTGAAGAACGAGAGAGAGAAAACCTCATAAGAGGAAAAAGTGCCCCCCCCCCAAATGAAGAATGTCTGTCAGTGAAAGCTGCTCTGATGAAGAAGCTGGTCCATGAATGCAGAATGATGTTCCTCCCCTTTAGAAGAAACAATGACAAAGGTACAATCTTGAAGATGTATGTTGGTCCTGAAACCTACTCAAGTATCCTTGTGTTGATGCTAGTGGTCGCCCCTTCCAACTATGCTGAAAAGAATGAATGCAGATCTGGCAAGGATGTCTATTGAACCTGTTCCAATGAACCATCTATCTCCTCAACTGACAAAGAGACCTCTGACAACTGTTGTTCATAAGGATCCACAATCACACCAACCTGTAAAGATTGATCATGTAGAGAATAGACATGAGGGTTAGAGTGAGCCCTTGCAAAAACTGTAGAAGGATCATCTTCATCAAAGAGAAGATGTAATTCATCAAGAATGTCTCCCAAATCTTCGATATGTGACTCCACAAACAAACTTGCAATGTCTACCATGTAGTCATCTACTGATGCTAGAGTTGGAAGACAACATGTACCCTGTTGTGTTGGACCTTTGACTGTGGCAATATATGCATATGGACTGGACTGATGATGTGACCTCTCACTGCAATTATCGATAGAACTCCACATGTCTGAATCTATTGAAGCATTATCGTTGGTGTCACTATCAGTTTCCACAGCGTGTGAAGTGCGGAGAGGATTAGAGGATAAGTTGGGTGAACTTTGCTCAAAGTGAACATCCTTCTCCACAAAAATCTCGTGAGTCTATGGATCCATAAGTCTATAAGCCTTTGCATTGTCTTCATATCTGATAAAGGTACAAGGCCTAGGTGCTGGTGCCTTGCATCCCCTGGAAGATAGGTTAGGCCATGCTAGACAACCAAAGACTCTAAAGTGACTCACAACAGGTTTTCTGCTGCACCATGCCTCAAAAGGAGACTTCCTATCTAAGGCATTATGAGGAGACCTATTAAGTGTGTGAATAGCACTGCTAATGGCTTCAACTTCAAGTGTAGGATCAAGAGACTTGACTTTTATCATGCAACTTGCCATGGATTTGAGAGTCCTAATCCTCATAGCTGCAACATCTGTCTTGTGCAAACTGAATGTTGGTGGATTTTAAAGATCAATCCCCTCAAGTTTGCAAAAGTCCTTAAGTCTTTGGTCCACATATTTTTCCTCATTCTCCACCTGTAGTACCTTGATGGCTTTCCCGAATTTATGTTCAACATGAGTCTTTAAGGCTTGAAGCTTATGAACCACTTCACTCTTATGATGAAGGAAGTATACCCATGTGAATCGTGAAAAGTCATCAACAAAAATAATGATGTAGTGGCCTTGGCTGACTGAAGTCACTGCAAAGGGTTCTGCTAATACCATGTGAACCAACTAGAGAATAACTAGTGCTCGTAAAGACTTCCCTTTATCGTACTTCTCTTTGAGATGCAGATCAACTAAACATGATGAACACTCCCCCTTAGAAAAGTTGATGTTAGGTAGACCTTTGACCATGTGTTTTGAGCAAAGTTGTTGAAGAGAGCAGAAGGCAAGGTGACCAAACCGCTCATGCCATAAGTTGATGTGTGAAGTAGAGTGAGTCAACAAGGCTTGAGAAGGAGACTTAGGCACAAAGTGGGAGAAGGAATAAAGCCTCTTGTCATCATTGACTTTCCCCGCTACAACTAATGAATCATCTCTAAGACTTTGCACCAACACCAAATTTGGAAGGAACTCAACTTTGTGACCATCTCCAAGGTGAGTGATTTGGTAAACTGATAGGAGATTGGAGCTAAAGTTTGGAACATAGAGAACATCTTTGAATTCCACATTGTCCATTTCCACATGTCTTTTTCCTTCAACTTCCATTTTGGTATCATCTCCCACGAAGATGTGCGGTACCTTTGACTGCTTCAATGAAGAAAAGTCTCCCTTTGAAGAACCCATATGGTGGGAGGCACCTGAGTCAAGTATCCATTCCAAAGAATAACTTGAATTTGCCATTAGTGCTTGCCCTTTTCCCTTTGAAGAGGTTGGAGTTGAATCCTTGGAAGTACCTGGCACTTGAATCTTGTTCTTCCTAAGTAGATCTTCTAACTCATCAATTCTTTTAGTCTTGCAATGATGCTCGTCATGATTTGGCTTTTTGCAGCATGCACAAAAAAGTTTGTCCTTCTTTTCATTACTTCCCTTGTTGGAAGAAGAACTGCCTTGTTGTGAGGAGGATTATTGTGTCTCAGATTGTGATTTCTACTTCCACTACTTCTTCTTCTTGTTGCTAGAACTTTTCCCTCCTTAACTTGATTGGTGCTCGTCACTAGCCACCAAGGCTTTGGTCTTTGATGACTTGAGAAGTCTTAAATCCATCAAGTGAGATTGTCCAACAATCAAAATCTATACAAATGCATCAAATATAGGCTTTTGGTAAGTAGTTCCCATGGTCAACTTGTGAGTATTAAAACTCAAAACAAAGGAAGCATACTCTGAAGGCAGCCTCTTCAGGATGTGATGAATCAACTTTTCATCCTTCATGAGATTTCCACAATCTTTAAGAAGTTCCCTATACTCATTAGCTTTGTTGATGTAGTCTTGAATTGTGTCAAAGTTCTTTGGATCCAAGAGAAGTAGATGATCCTCGATCTGAAATCCCTTTTCTTCATCCACCTTACCATACAATGATTCAAGTTTATCCCAAGCTGGTTTGGATACCATGAAACTGGCAATGTGAAAGAAGAGATCTCTATGTACACAACTCCTGATAATTCCTAAAGCATGTTGGTATTGTTTTTTCCATTCAATGAGTTCTTTAGCATCAATAGGTTTGGTAATTGTACCATCAACATAAAGACTATAATCTTTTTCCATTAATCTACTCCAAGGAATATCTTTCCATGTAGAATAATTGTGTGAAGTTAAAGGTGGACATTTAAATGAACCCATGATGCAAAAATGAAAAGAGCACCAAAGAGAGACACAAGAACACAATGCACCCCTCCCCCCCCCCCCCCTTTTCACTCAATCAAAAGACCCCCCCCTCCAAAAAAGATGCTTTTGCCACTTTATAAGTAGTGTGTGTACAATGGGCCACTTGTCAAAATGAACAAAGTGGACTTTCTGATTTTGCTTTTACAATTGCCTTTTGAGGCCCAAATCTGTCACTAAGCACTATAGCTCAGATGTGCAACAATTTTGAAAAGTAATCAAAGCTTTACAATGCAAAAAAGCCCTAATTCTAAAAGTGAGAATTTTGTCCACACAACCCCTAGAATCAGACTATAGATTTGGAAAGTAGACGAAAAAATACACTTTCAAAAAGATGGAACTTGAAAAAGTGTCTAGATGTGCCTATATGGAGCGTTTGAAGTTGTAAAATGCAGGATTATGTAGGTACAGTCATCAAAAAATATAATTTCTGAAAAATCCTTGCACCAAAACTAGAAAATAACACCACCATTGGAAAGTTTAGGAAATTCTACCCAATTTCAAAAAGAATCACACTTGAATTGGAGTTTGGATGACCAAGTTATGGGCTCACAAAGTCAGGTTGCCAAAACAAAAATCAATCTAGAGAGGGGTCTAGAAGGAAAACTATGAGCTTAAATTTGACGGTCAAATGACTGTCACAACAGTTATAAAAGGCCAGGTTTTGACGGTTAGATGACCGCCAAATTTAACCTAGCAAAAAGACGATGTTAGCAAAAAAATTGCTTGGGCTAATGTGTCATGCTAACTGGACCGTATGGATAGCTGACATGGTAGTACGACAAGGTGATGTAGTGTTCTGTACTAATGACATGGCAGTCCACCATGTCACGCTGATGTGGCAGACACGTGTCTATCCAGCAAGTGGAAGGAGCGAACGTGGCAGAGGTTTAGACTGCTGATGGGAGCGACACGTAGGGTTAAAACACTAATCCACTTGGCACAAAGGTTGTGAGGTGATAATTGTCATTGCTGCCAGGGTGATAAACGTGTGTCACAAATTTATTAAATGCTACCAGAAAAGGCAGTGTGTGGGCCGATGATGCCGAAAACTCCAATCGCCAGAAACTTTACCGCTCGCTAGGTTTTATGACTTTGCGGGACTAGAGATTAATTACAGTCACCGGGAGTTTAAAAAGTGGCGTCAAATTCTCAAATTTTTATCCCACATTGACTGGGGAATCACATGTTGAGCTATATAAAAGGAAAAGCCCACGACTTCAATGCAAACAAGGTAGCCCACCGGGAGTGTAGTATGCGAACTAGTCCGGTTAGTTTGGAATGGCCGAAAATATTGTGTCGTTCGCCGAATTTCTAAGGTGCTCGACTGGTAAATGTTGTATGGCTTCTGTGGATTTATGTGCAGTGCACCTATGGAGAATATGGAATATGCCCGCTTCATTAAATTGATTATTCTCTTATGCCAAGGTGCAAGGCCGAGATCTGACAACTCGGTTCCTGTACCCAAAAAAAAATTCTTTGCAAAGGCCACTTGGCCTAAATTTTAAAAAAATAAAATAGAAAAATGTAAAGAAAAAAATAAAATACAGATATGAAAATAATTAAATAGATCTACAAATGACCATACCCAAACTGCAAATCAGGGCCTCCGAGTTCTGATTTGCAAATTTTTTTGCCTCGTGGTCGACTTTGGTCGAAGGTAGCTGAATTTATAGTCGATCTTCATCGAATCAATGTTCCAGATGCAATGGCGAGGTTAGATCTGGCTCTAAACACTCCCAATTTATGCAGTACACTGAATTCGGGCTGAGGTGTTGAAGCAACAATGGTCTCGAACGACTATGTGATGAGAAAATCTCCAAGTTCTGATACCATGTAAGAATTTGCCTTAGGGAAAAATTCACCAAGGAACTATGAACTCAAACACAAGCACAACTATAGACCAGAAAAAGAGAGTACGATCATAATGACAATATATTCATTCTATATGCATTCATAAGAGTACACTAGGAGTGCCTGTATATAAAGGCCCCTGAGATGCATCTAGAATGCCTCGACATCAGCTACATGATAAGTCATACAACTAAACACATGTCCACCAGATATGGGTTATCCTCCATTAAGCACACAAGTAAGTGCGATGATGAGAGGATAAGCTTACAAAGGTGTAACACGCAAATCAATGTTGTAGACAACATGTGCTAAAAACGGAGTGCGAATAACTATGTTGTCTACATGACAACTCAGTGAATGATGCAAACTCTAGTGTTGTAGACACCGTGTGCTAAAATAGAGTTGCATACTTCTATGTTGTCAACATGACAACTCAAAAAGGTGCACAAACTCCTATGTGTCTCACAAAATAAAATAATAAGATAATGCATTAACCTAAGTAAACTTAAGTAAGTGTAAATAGTAAATATGTATTTACACCAACATTAATAATACTTTTTTGTTATTAGATATAACTTCATTATATTAAAGATAGTTCAGTTCTAGTACCTACTAGCCTCCTTTTATAAATAAGGATAACACATTCCTTGGATTATAGCTTGAAACATCATATTGGTTACATCAATATAGTGATTAAGATTCTCACAACAAATTTTCCTACATTAGGTTTTCCACATAAAAATATGTTGTTCAAGTGTGTATGTGTGTGTTTTGATAGGTAATGGGACAAAACTTGTATCATATTATTGAAGTCGATGAAATATCAACTCCACAACTCCCAAGAATTATTGCATGTAAACACTTGTTACAAAGAGAGAGGAGCAAAGCAATGAAGGCTTGAATTCAAAGATCCATAGAAGATGATACATTCTTGATGTGCAAAAAATAATTGCAAATTGTATTGATGAATGAATAGATTTATAATTACCATCCTTATAAAAGGAGAAAGGTGAAACCTAAAAGGTAGAAACCCCAAAGGGAAATATCCTAGGTTGCATGATAATAATTAATAAAAGAATTGATTTTATTATATGCCTAAAGTTTAGCTTAAGTAAACTAGAGATAATAAGTGACATAGTAATTAAATCAAAATGATTTAATTAATAAGAAAATATCTTATTACTCTAACATATTCATTTCTTTAGTTATTATTATTTATTGAGATTAATTGCTATTATGTGTTAAGCTCGAGTAGACTTAAACCCCAAGACCTCCTAGACGAGAAGCTCATAATTTACCATTGTATTTTAGGCCATTGCCTCAAATATGTGTGTTGTTATTGCTACATATTTGCTAATAATTAGTTGTGTCAACAATTAGTAATTTAAAATTATGATAGAATAAGCTTTTTGGTTTTTTTTTGTTTATGTCGATTCACCCTATCTCTTAGTATCTAAAGGTGGTTAACAATTTCTTCTTGGAAAAGACATAAGATTCCCCTTTTCTATCTTTGTTTTCTTGGTCTCATTGACCTCTTTCCTACTGGAGGGTTTTTTTTCTTCTTTCTTTGGATCCCTAGTTCATTAGAAGTTCTTCCCATTTTTCCCACCCATTCTCCAATTGTTAAAAAGTGATGTTTGATTATCTAAATGGTGGGCCTACAACCATCATGTACTTCTTGTCATAAGTAAAAAACTTCATGACCATAACACTACTATGAACCATGATTCTTGTAGATTGATACACTACAACATTTACTCTTTTCTTATGACACATGAGGGTTGCTTAAGGCTCCAAAGATACACACAGAGCCTAAATTAGCTCCTTATAATTATGTTGACCTTTTCCCATGTCTTTCCCTTCCACTAAGATTCCATAAATTACACTTATAATGGTAGTGGACACATGTATCATGACTCCTTTGAAAATAATGAATGTTTAGTGGAAAGTATCCACAAATTCTTTTACATTATCCACTTTATAACCTTTATATGTTAACAAGAAATTAAGCCGTCTTGCTTTCTCTAAAAATTGTGATGTAACCTAGTTCAAAACCATATTTTCATTTCCCCTCTTACACTTATACCCCATTTTTATCTTCATTGATCATCTACAACTAGAAATTCAATTGAAACAAAAACTTACAAAAGAAAGATAACACCATGTTTTTTGAAAATAGTAAGTGAAAAATAACTAAATGACTTTCCATGGACATTATGCTCATTAACTATATAGTACTTGCCATAATCGTGTACTCTGTAAATATTTTTGGTAGCAATAGTGGTACCTTGATTTCACACAACCACTTCTTAAATTTAAACTTTATAAATTGATGATTGTGTTCTTCCCAATATCTCGACAACCTTTCCTCTTAATCCATATTGTCATTTTGACTCTTTGGATTTGATGTGGGTTTTGTAGTATCTACAAGTTGATCCATTTTGAACCCTACAACTATTGGGCAATGACAATAGTTATCTTTTAGGTAGATTTATGATTAATTCAATGATCGTCACCATTCCATTCTAAGAGTATTCCAACTCAAGTGCACAAAGTGGGTTCTCCAATCAATTATTCATAAGGCACACTACTTAAAGTTTTTGCAAATAGAGAGCAAGGTAAGTGGGTTCAACCTTGAGGGGAACTCCATGATTAAGCATGCTTGAGTTTGGGTAGTGTTGAGATGAGTGACCTTTGGGGAAGGCCCAATGCTTCACCTTTATGAGCATCATCTAGATGCATTGAGTACTAAGTATACCATTCATTCTCATTAAGGTTGGGTTCTTGTGAACTACTACTCATAAAACAATATCACAATAATAAATGTTATTCATTAATAATTCTGACATCTCAAATGAATATCATTACAAGACACTTATATATAACTATATATTCAAAACAATTATTGCAGACAATAAATTTATCTAAAATAAAACAGTTAACACATTCATTTACAAATTGATTGATTTCATTGTCATAACCTTAAAAACCTGAAGTTAATCTATTATGACTTTATCTTAGATCTCGTATAAAGACATCCAAAGTGATCAATTTTCTTGATGAGTTCAAGGGACCTTTTAATGAATGATTTATAAGACACAACATTTGGTGAAAGATTTTGTAAATGGAGTTGCAAGTGAGTTTAACCATAAAGGAAACTATACACTTAAGCGTGCTTGAGGATGTATAAACTATGCACTTAAGTGTGCTTGAGGATGGGTAAACTCTTGTAAAACCCTAAACTTTATAAACATCAATGAGATTCAATTAAGTGTTCCATTTATTAAATATATTTTGAATTGCATATATCTATTTTTGAATTTATTGAAATTTATCTTGAAAAATCTACAATTGTACATCAAGAATTGTCTTTCAAATTTATAATTTAGATCGAACAAATTTTTTCTCTTTAATTAATTACTATCAGTCATATTTTTAACATTTGTAAGTTACTATTTTTAACATTTGTAAATTACTCAATCAATCGATCAAAATTAATATCAAATCATGATTAGCAGTCATTAATGTTAATTGTTATTTCTGTCCTTGCCTCCATCTTTTGGCAGTTCCGCCAAAATTTGGCTGACCAAGGCTCGCCAAATGTCCCTAAGTTGTTGTTACCCTGCATCTCCGTTAGCTATGAATAGAGGGAGAATCTCCAGCTTGACATTATGGTCAAGATCACTATTTGCACAACACTCGTTCTCGAGGTGTTTCAACTTGTTTTTCCTCTTATAAATTTAACAGAGTTCAATTTCTATGTTTGTGGTTTTACAATTACATGTGCAAATATAATTTTTACCAAAACTTTTGGACTAGACAATGAAAAGTCACAGTGAAACAATTTTCAATATTTTATTGATCAACATTAAATTTTTATCTACCATTATCTTTTTACAAATGTTTGGTTAATAATAATATTATATTACTATTATTACTCTCCATATTACTATCGAAAAACTAGAAATATAAATATACACGATCAATCTTGATAGCAATATCACAACACATTCTAATTTAAAAAAAAACCAAACTGATTATTAAGACATTGAGCTGATTATTATTATTATAATACTTTTAATGTTTGTTTTACCTGGAATGTGAAAGGTAGACGATTGCTCCGGGTGAAAATAAAATTCTTTTCTAACCGATTTCCATTATTTTTTGTTCTCGGAGAATCGTTTAAACCCTACCATAGAGCAAAACTCTGGGTTTTCTGAGTTTTGGAGAATGCAATAATGAGCTCAAAGCTTTTGGTAGCAGGGGGCATAGCAGAGAGGCGCGTGCGGCCTCTCTGGGATGCCATTGATACTCGACAGTACAAAAACGCGCTCAAACTTGCCAATACATTATTAACAAAACATCCAGATTCTCCTTATATCTTGGTAAGAACTTTCACTTCTTCCAAACCACAAGTTAACCATTTTTTTAAAGTTAACTTTTAAATATTTTATTTATCTGGTTTGTTCAAATTTTGTTGAGGTATCGATTCTTTTTATTTTGTATAATATTCGTAAGCTATGTACACTCGATTTTGTTACATAATCTTTATAACCGCGTGTTTGTGTTATATTTTGTTTGTAAATTTATTGTGATAATTACTGGATGAGTTTACAGGCTAATGTTATCACTATCCTATTGTTCTGTTACACGGCCATTGGAATAGCTGATAGCTTTCTTGTGACTGATAGATTTGAACTTAAGGAATCATGTTTCACACTGAAGAGTACCGCAACTAATTGCTACACCAAGCCTTTGGATGCTGTATTTATATGTTGGTTTCGGGTTCTACTGAGATTTGACCTGGGGTAATCTGCCGTTGCATTCAAATGCACTAAATAATCATTGCACCACAGCTCTCCCACGTTTCCACCCGAAATATGAGCAGCCTTTTCTTCTTTGGTAGAATTGAACTAGGGTAAGCATGCATCGCACTCAAATGTACCCAGTAATCTTTTAGTCAGGGGGTTTCCACGTGTCCAGGGGTTATTTTTTTCTGTTTGGGAGACTTGAACTTTGGTAATGCCTTAAAAAATCATGTCTCCGTTATCATTATACAACAACTGTTGGACTTGAAAGCTAGAATTTTGCTTCAGTTCTAGTTTTTCAATCTTGCTTGTTTTGAGAGGCTTTTTAACGGGGAGAACATGCAAATGCTCGATGATAATAGACATACATTAACAAGTCTGATTCGTGAGGCTCTTTCAAAGTGCAAAAGAACAAAGAAAACAAAGTCTGAAACAAACTGTTTTTCGATCGATGCGTGATTCAATAAGGAATGCCAAATGGCTAGGAGGACTCTAAGAGAGCTAAAAAAACAAATGTTGACATTGAAGTTTACAAGCAGATTTTAAAGATGAAAAAGTTGATTTTATGGTCACAAGGATAGAGGAGCTAATTTTCTTTAGTAAAAATAACCCTGAACTACTCTGGAGGGAACCTTAACCAAGAAGGAAACAAACTGAAAATAATGTTAGTCACTCAATGGTTTGGTTATCCTGGGAAACTCTATGAACTAGAAGGTGAGGTGGACCCACCACCCTTGTTCAACTATATGAGAAATCTTTTCACCATGGAAGAGGTCGAGATGGGTATTAAGAAGCTGGGTGGTGGTACAGCTAAGGACCTGGTTGAACTTCAAGTAGAGTATCTCAAGTGGGGCGCGAAAACCCTTGCACCACACATTATGAATTTTTTCAATAATATCAGCCAGCATGGGTTGTCTAAATGTTGGACAATCAGCCTTGCAATACCCCTTTTAAGAGTGGTGATGTCAATAACTCCCCCAACTACAGGATAATTATATTTAATCCTCTTTTTGGCAAAATTATTTGGTTGCATGATAGAAAATAGAATCAGGTAATGGGCTGAAGGAAAACATAAACATTGAAAAGGGTAAGCTAGTTTTAGGTCAAAGCACTTCACAATTGATCACTGTATCACTCCGAGGCACTTTATTGAAAAAGGGTGGGAGAAAGAGGATGAGGATTTCCGATTTTTGTTGTTTTGTTGACTTTAGAAAGGCTTTCAACACTATTCCTGCGGACAAGCTTTGCCTCATAATGGAGGAATTGTACCTTTACGGAGCTGTTATTCATAGGATGTACGAAGAGGTAAAAGTCAAAATCAAAACTTCATCCCACATCCTAGAATGTTTTAGGAGCAACATTGGGATTAAACAGGGTTGCCCACTATCACCTACTTTAAGAGTGGTTAAACATGCAAAATGGTGAGGGTATCCAGTTGGGAGAACATTTAATAAGGCTGCCCTCTATGCAGACAACCTCATTTTGATTACCAAATCTGCACATGGTCTGCAAGCACACTTTTGAGCAAGCGTTGAGTGCTTTTGCACAATGGTGGGAATGCAGGTCAATATCAGCAAGACTAAAGTAATGGTTTTCTCTAATAGTAAAAAACATCAGCATAAGTTTTCTTTTGAAGGAAATATTCTTGTGGAAGTTGGGGGGTACAAATATCTTGGCTTTGACTTCAACAAAAATTTAAATTGGGATGGCAGCAGAAAGAAAAAAATGTTAGGAGGATGGAAGACATTCTATGCAGTCCAAAATCGGTGTCGTGAGGTAGAGGTTTGGGATTGGAAAACTACTCAAACTCTGTTTGGTCTCTTAATTTTGCCGGTTGTTCTTTATGGGCAGCAGCACTTTGGCCTCATAATGGGAGCAAATCGAGGGAATCCAAATGCGTTTGATCACAAGCAAGTTTAAAATCAAAAGCACTACCCTATATGATATAATGCTTAGTGAAATGGGGATTGCCCAATTGAGGCTTTTGCTATGGTATGTCTCATAAGCTATCTATGAAGAACAGAAAAAATGGAATAAGGTAGATGGCTTAGATGGCCTATAAAGTTGTCTTTAATAATATATTGTGCAATTGTAAAACAATGTGGATGCAACAAAACATAAAGCGGATGAGTAAATGGAATATACATTTTCATATGTGCCCCACAAATAACAAGGAATCAAAGGTCTTTTTAATGAAGAAATTTTACAAGAGAAATTGGTGAAATGTGCTTGGAAGGAAGAAATCATATTATATCAATGAGGTCAATCCCACATGTGATCAACTTCAAAATGTGCACCCATGGGCTAACATTTCTTGGAGAGCTAAAAATCTTATTGCCTAGTTGAGAACTAATTCTCATCAACTTTGTGGGACCAGGCGTTGGAAGAAGGTAAAAGATTCTTGGGAATAGAGAGTTTCCACATTTTGCAACTTCTCGGACTGCGGAAATTGAACTACACTTTATTTTAGAATGTGATGCATATAAGGACAACATGGACAAATTTGCAGTCATTTTATGTGATTACTCTTGACATAATTTATTCAGCAAGGAGTGCATTGAGAAGGAGTGCTCATCGTCAATTTGCACAAGAAAAGAACTGGGTTACCAAAGTTGGTTTAATTTGACAAGCTGTCCCATAGGCTATGTTTTAGCCTTGTGGACGTTCAAAATTATCTATCTTTGTAGCATACGAGAAGGTTTTGGTATAACTGTTACTATATATATGGTTTTAATGTATGCTACAAAGCAAAATTGAAAAGGGGTCTGCGCTAATTTGCATTCTGTATTTATGCGTTGCAAGTTTGGGCCATTTTTTATGTGTGGATTTCACTTTTGAATGTATTCAGTTGAGCTTGGGTTTTTGTTACATCATCCTAGTTTTATTACAAATTTACGACAAAACTTTCCCTTATGTTTACTAGGGCTGTGGAGTTGCTTTATTGTGGTGAGAGAGGATCGATCCTTGTCAGTACTGTTACACTGCAACCACAATCCTATGGACAGCTGAAAAAACCTGTGAACTGATGTTTTCTGTTGCTGTTCCCTAGTAGGATGCATGATTTATCCACCATTATGCATGCACTAACAAACAAAAGAAAAAAGAAGCGATAACTTTAATAGGAAAAACAGAAGGTAAAATCTTTACTGCACTTAAAAATATATCTATCACCACTATCTGTGTTAATTATCCCATTAAACTTTAGCTTTGCAACTGTACTATTCATCAATGACAATGTTTTATCTGTTGTTACTATCTACTTATACGATTCCAAGAACTTATAACCCTGCATTTGTAGTGTGCACTTCTAGTCCTGTTATAGCCATAATTGTCGCATATTTAATATAGTTCAGGCTTAAACTGAATTGATCAAGACATATCGATTCCAACTAGGCCATTCTGTAATTCAAAGGAGAGTTATACATTCACCAAACATATTAAGCAGTCTTACTATATATGATTCTTAATGTCCATGCTACCCTTATTACCATTTCGGTTGGAGAAGAAGAAGATTAGAATGTAACCAAGTTGCTTTGATAACAATCACAATAGGTTCCCTCAAAGTTTACAGATCCAAGCCCTTATCCTGCCTTAGGACTATGCCCTCAAGGTTTTTAGGGACGCTGATCCCCACCCTATTTTGGGAATCAACCTATTGGCTGGATTTAGACAGGCCTGTTCTTTGAAATACCTCGGTCCCTCCTTCTTGAGGTGCTAAGTAGTTACGGATCTAAGCATGAATACACACACATATATTAATATCTCATGTATTACCACTATATGTATAAAATGATAAGACATACATATAATTCTGAATTTATTATTATTAACCTACATATATTTTGAATTTATTATTACTAACCTATATATATTTAATATAATATTAATATATATGTTTACACATTTATGATCTTACTATATATGTATATCCTTTGTACTATGATTATATATATTCTCACACACAGACACACACACACACACATATATTACATATATAAATTGTAACTGATATGTAATTGTAGTACTATGATTATTAAATATATGTATAACATATATTCACACAAATATAATACAGTATATAAAGATCTTTGATTCTAATAGAATGTAGATATAATATTCTGCAATTTAGCATTGATTCATAGATAAGTTATATCAATATGCTGTCTGAGATGCTTGCCAGCCAAATAATATAATATGCATTCTCTTTTAATATACAAAAATGATAAATATAATATTTCTTATTTGTTTCCTGGCAATGCTGAATGTATCTCATAAGTCTTTTGGAATAGACTATACCAAATATACTATTTATCCCCTATTCCTTGATTTCACGAGAAGGATCCATGACCTCCTTTAGACAATCTTTAGACAATCCAATCACACCTTTTCTTAACTGCTATTCAAATCACATATGTATGTTTGACCACTGCCTTATGATAACTGTTGTTGGTAATTAACTTCTGAATCACATCATTTTGTGATTTATGCAAATCACTCTTTGCTATGTCATTGACTTTTAATATATGTTTGACATCCAGATTTTAAGAGCTGTGATATAAGGATAGCCAATAATATCTGTTCTCATAATATGTTACAAATTTACTGAGCATTGATTAACTTGGCTTGCTGAGCAATTAATTAATAATTTCTTCCAAACAATAAGAATAGACACTCTCACTTCTTCATGCTATTTCTGTATAATGATATTGTTATCGACAACCTTCATTATCATATGCACTAATCTAATATAATCGCTCATGTTTGGAATCGCTTTTTATGCTTCTTTGATTTGAGGATGATTATTGTAATCTTTGGCGATCTGTGTTTGTATTAGTTAAGAAACCAATCCAATCATCATTGATATTATTTATATTTTAATATTATATTGTTTTTATTATTAAATTCTATTTTGAGAAAGGGGACATTATAGCATCTTTATTACATGGTAGATGACTTGATAAAACTGAACTGATGCAAAATAATCTCGATCCTCTTGAGATCCCCAATCAGGCCAAGATTGTGGATTTTGCCACCTATACGGGGGAGCAATTGAGGTTAACACTGTACTTAAAGTCAACCACCTTAGTCCACCTGACATTCACATAGATATCAGAGTATCAAAAGCTGAGGGAATGAAGAGAGCATAGAAGGATGATAATCCCAAGAATCTTCTTAGAATAGAGCATTATCGATTGCCTTTATTTACTTTAAAGAAAAGCCTCTTTTTAATAAGCTTGGCCCTTTTTTTGTAGTGTCCCAAATTATGGACCCTTTCCCAACGAGATTATTTCTTGGGATATCCATCTCATGGGTCCCTCTGAAATATTTTACATTTTAAATTCTAGCCCAAGTTTGTACAGGATTTTTTCACCATCTCCTATACAACTTGGCAGCTAAAGCTTGGCAATTAAGTTTTGATTGTTGCAGTCCAATTCTCCAACATTCTTCGATTTACATACAATGTTCCAATTTACGAGGCTTCACTTATTTCTATCTAGCTTCCACACCCAAAGAAACTTTATATAAAGAGCATCAAAGTCTCTAAGAAAACTTTTGGGGCAGCCAAAATTAAGAACCTATAAATAGGTAAAGCAAAGCTTGGAGGATGGCTTTTAAGAGAATTAGCTGATTAGCAAAAGATAAGTACTCTTTCACTAATTTCTTCTAAGACATTCAGCTGAGACAGGAATCTCTAGATGCTCATCAAGCAAAGACCAAATTTGAAAATGAAATATGTTTGCTATCCTTCTTTAATACAAGCACCCATGTTGAAGAAAAAGGTTTTAGACTTTGCCTCATTGATCAATTGACTTGAAGCCACTATGTAAATATTCTATTCTTTTAGAGAAAACAACTTCTTCTCCTTTAGCCATCCTCTTCAAGGCAGTGTTCTCAACAAATTGCAGAGGAGTCTGGGTAATTGAGTTCTGAGCCCAAGACTATTGCTGCAAAAATGCACTCAACTGAAAACTCCTTAGCAATTTGCCTAGTCTTTTAGCCATTAATATGAACAAGTAGAGAGAAGAGGATCTCCTTTTTTGAGTCCATTGGATGTCGAAAAAAGAAGAGAGAGAATGCCATTGATAATAACTGCAAAAGTTGCTGAAGTCGAACAACTCATAAGCCACTCGATCCAATATGCAGAAAACCTGAAAGTGTGTGGAATGTTCCGAAGAAAAGGTCATCCAACCCTATCATAAGCCTTTGACATATCCAGTTTAATGAAATATAGCCTTCTTCCCTGATGATGGCGTAGAGTGAATGGCTTCTGCAGCCACAGTAACACCATCTAAAATATGAGAACCTTTGACATATCCAGCTTCAATAGGGGATATTATAATCGTTGAAACTTTCAACCACTTTGCAATAATTTTGTTAATTTTATAAGTGACCTCATAGAGAGGAATGGGACAAAATGATTCCAACAAAGAGGAATTTCTTAATTTTGTGAGTCAAGATAAGAAAAGGGAAGACGTTTCCTAACTGATTATCATTAAGAGTCACTCTGATAATTACATATGACAAGATAAACATGGTGACATCCTTCCATAACTTGGTTACAAAATTTGAATCCAGTTTCATATAACTGCCATTTTCTTTATCTCTCTGTTAACATGATAGTGTCAGTCAGAATTCAAGGACACATCAACTGGCAAACTGTATGCATATGTGTGCATGTATGCATACCAGTTCACCATGTGAACTGATACACACACACAGAGACATATACATGGACAAATTATCCTGCCATAAACTTCTTTTGAGATCATCCTTGTAATAATGTGATCAAAT